>OU974069.1:23135987-24335987 GCA_918843875.1 Diadumene lineata | reverse complement strand
AAACCAAGCCTTATTTATTGACCCGTTTATCTATTTATTCGTTAATCCACTCTACGTATTTACTCATTTTTAGACTGCAGAGAAACGACAAGAAACGTACGCCAGTACTGCTGTCGTCCAGCTTGCCAAACCTAAGCTATGGCGCCCGGTCTCACCATCACCTTCAACTTCTGACATCGATAAAGAACCACCCCTAGATCAGGTCACAATGAGTTCGAAATACAGAGATTCTTCATTGAAAGAATCTACAAATAATGCCGATTCCAAAAGACAGTTTCTTATTCAGAGATCCAAAACAATGGTCGAAGAATCTAGTTCATCTCGTTACAAAAACGAGAAATCTCCTAGTCTTGGTAGACGATATGGCAGCGCTAGATATCACAGAGCCACTGTAGACTTACCCATTAGAGCTTCGAGCCCCAATAGTAGCTCTTACCAAGCGCCATCATCGTCTCGAAAATATCAAACAGCAACTAGTACATCTGATCAACCATTTCGATTTACACGCTCTCCTTCTTTCGATAATCCAAGTTATTCCAGGTCAACTCGTAGCCCTGTGTACCACGACTTTTCCAGTCACGACGTAGAGAAACATAAAAGTACCAAATATTCGTCCGGGTATAGAAGCCCGCCAACAGCAAGGGCATCATCGCCATCATATTCGTCTAAGTACACACCTACTGAAAGTAGTGTTTTATCGACCTCACCACCCCCATACCATTATAAAGATGCCAGCAGAGAGGAGAGTAGTTCTAGAAGCAGTTCATTCAGTTCCAGAGGATCTAGTGGGTCAACTAGTAGGAAAAGCTCAACAAGCTCTGTTGGTAGGGATAAGAATTCATACGTTGGTAGTATTAGTACTTACTCTGGTCGAACTTCACCAGATGCTTCTACGTCTCAAGATATTTCACGTCTTACTCAGACGATTAGTAAAACATTTGACAGAGAAAGCCGACGTGGCTCGGATAGCTCGGCTTCACCACAAACTACTCGATCACCTTTTTTCAGAAGCTATTCTCTTCGTAGTGATTACACTTCTAGGTATGCCCAGCATCAAATTCTTGGAAGAACAAAATCAAGTCCCACTAGGTCATCAGTAACTAAGCAGGCTAGCCTACCGGAGGAGAGAGTCGTTGTTAAGACCACTGCAACAGATTTGAAAGAAGAAAGATCGAGAAAAGGTAGCTGGTTGCAGAGGCATTCTCCAGACCATTCTGACAAGGGTGGTCTTAGTAAGGTCTTTGGTGGGAAACAGCAGCGGTCTGGATCGTCATCACCTTCTGAGTGGAATACGAGGTTCTCTTTAACAGGCAAATTGTCGTCTTCTAACGAAAGTAATACCGATAGTGGGGGTCTGCTCAGAAAAAAATTTTCAGTTCCAAGTAAATACTTTTCTTCAAAGGAAACAATCTCCAGAGAATCGTCTGAAGGAAGCATTGAAATCGTTCACGCAACGGGGACTGGGAAATTGAAAAAGAAGTACTCGCTACCTACTAAACTAAGCTTAATGAGGAAGAGAAGCACTAGTATTGAGGGCAGTAGGTCGGAGCCTGCCAGCCCTGATAGGTACCAAGCTATAGCCAGAGCCCGGTCAGTATCTATCGATTCTGATCCAGAGAAGGATCATTCCAGAGGGTCTGTTATCAGGAGATTTAAGTTTTGGGATAAAAAGGATAGACGTTCACCACGATCGCGGTCGAGGTCACCAGAAGGAGGTCATTCTTCAGAGGAAATACCAACACCCAAGCCTCTCGAACAACCTTTGGTTAATAAAGAGAATGAGGTCAATCAACAAAACGTTCAGGTTTTAACTGATGCTATTAAAGCACTTGAAGAAACAGCGAAGAGTGACTCGGTCGCAGAACCTAGTAAAACTGTTAAGGTTGTTAGTAAAAAGGTGGATACCGGTGACGCGCAAGCTCGAAAGCTGTCTCGTGAAGAAAGACGAGCGAGGTACAGGAGGGAACATGGTACAACGTATTCAAAATCTATGGACGCAGCGATAGGAATGACTACAATTAGCAATGAAGCCAATCCAGAGGATGCAACAAACAATAATACAAACACAGAAGACGACATGCAAACATCTGATAAACTAAGAGAACGCAGACGACAACGGAGATTAGAAAGAGAAAAATTCTTCGCTTCTGAAACTATTGTTACTAGTGATAGCAATAAACCATCAAGACAAAAATTGAAGCTTTCAGTTAGTACTGAAGATTCGGCAGATTTAAAGCAACGATCTAAAACTATATGCTCTTCAGCTCATCAAGATATCATTGAATCTATTCTAAAAGACCAACCGCACTTATCTCGTGAAGAAGTCCGTCCGCCTTCTGTTAAGGAAATGCTGAAGCGGTTTATCTGTGAGGACGATACTTCTAAGACTATTTTAGATTCTCGTAAAGCTAAAGATGAAGGGCGACCGCACACCATTTGTGGGGGAACGCTTTCTCCTGACGAGATGAGAAAGTTTGAGGACATCACTTTCTCTCTTGCAAGAAAGTACTCTTCTGATGACTCTCGACCAGTGAAAGCTGTTGAAAAAGATATATCCTCGTCCAGTGATGTCGAGGGTAAGGTTATCCCCTCGAGTACAACACAAACGGAATGTAAAGCTCCAGATGAAAACAATGTAGAAAAGCCACAACCAACGTCCAGGACGGAGAAGATTATTAGAAAATTATCGATTAAAGGGGAGGATGACTCACCCCATAGAACGTTATTTAGAAAACAGAAGACCTCTGCAGAAAAGGAAGAAAAAGATAAGAAAGAAGCGGAAAAAGATAGACTGCAGGAATTAGAAAAAGAGAAAAAGGTAAGGGAGAAAGGAGAGAAAGAAAGGAAAGAACTAGAGAGGCAAAGAAAGGAAGAAAGAGAAGAGAAGATAAAGAAAGATAAAGAAGAGAAACTTCGAAAAGGAAAGGAGGAGAAACTAAAGAAGGAAAGAGAGGAAAAAGCAAAGAAGGACAAGATCGAGAAAGAAAAGAAAGAAGAAAAAGCCAAAAAAGAAATGAAAGAGCAACAAAAGAGCGAGAAAGCAAAAATACAAGAAGAAGAAAAAGAGAAGAAAGTAAAAGAGAAAATAAAGGACAAAGAGAAACGACAACAAGAGAAAAAGGAACGCAAAGAAAGAAAGCAAAAACTGCGAGACGAACAGAAGGACAAGACGCAACTACATCTAGAACTTCTAAAGAAAAGAGCCGAGGTTCAAGCTGAGGATAACGAAGTTACATCTGTTGATGGTGTTGAGAAAGGACCCACACAACAAGAACCCAAGAATGATGCAGAGGGTCCATCAGAGCTGCCTAGAGAAGGCTCAGTCTCACAATTGCTCAGCCTTTTCGCTACAGCAGATAAAGCGGAGAAACCTCGTCATCCGATACGTATCGAGAAAGTACGACCTAGAACACTTGCAGCTGGCATCGCTCCAGAGATCATCAAAACAGCTCGTGAAATGATGGAGAGAAGGGAGAGATTCAAAGCAGCGTGTGGAACACAAGATGATTCAAGTATAAATGCTCGACCTGACAGTTTAATCAGTGAAGAACCGGAGCGACTCGTGCGCTCCCCCTCGGGAGGAGATGCTAACCAAGATAATAGACTGGCTGACAAGAACGAGGAAGACAGGAAAAAAGAATTAAGACGATGTAAGTACAAATAATGTGATTGTAACAAGAATTTTTTGTTTGTTTGTACGTGTGTCTGTGCTGTTTTTGTTCGTTTGTTCGTTCGTTCGTTCGTTCGTTCGTTTGTTCGTTCTTTCGTTCGTTCGTTCGTTCGTTCGTTCGTTCGTTCGTTCGTTTGTTTGTTTGTTTGTTTGTTTGTTTGTTTGTTTGTTTGTTTGTTTGTTTGTTTGTTTGTTTGTTTGTTTGTTTGTTTGTTTGTTTGTTTGTTTGTTTGTTTGTTTGTTTGTATGTTTGTTTGTTTGTTTTCTCTCCTTGCCCCTTTGCTCAAGAGGCTTCTATTACAGTCGCCATTATTCTTTGATTTATACATTATGTTCTTGGAAATCTCTAGATAGTCTAGATAGGCGGGTGCTTTATGTATTTAAAGTCCCATTTTCAAAACGATATGTGATACACTATTCAGTACTATTAAAGCACAAAAATGTTAACGAATCTCTCTTCCTTCTCGTGTAATAAGCACATTTTTTCTCCCGTGGGGAAATGCATCCATAAATGACCATATCGTTTGAGTTTCAAGGAAATAATTTCAGTTACCAGTACTAGGAAAGAACTGAATCGTGATAAATAGCATCTTTTAGATGGATATCTGAGGTTACTCGTTATTGTCTTCATTATGACAATCACTGACGTATTACATTCGTATTATATCAGGGTTACTGTAAACACAAGCAACATTCACGTTATTCTAAACTCTGGTATCAACAAATGTCTCCCCTGAGATAGTTTACATTGGACATGTAGTTTTGATGACTTTGAAAATTAGTCAACTCATTCGATGTTTAGATGTTGCATGGACGAAGAATGTTGGCTTAAAGTGACGTCATAGTAATAATTAAACCCCATTAAAACTTATATTTTACAAATGTGTGACCATGATTGCTTTGTGTAATTTTCTTTTCTTTTACAGTAGACCTTTTAGCATGTCTTGGTGTAATTTTATGGCTTTCAGTCATTATAAAGTAATGTTTTGACAAAAGATTAAATCTTTACATGTCAGAACTGAACGACTCTCGGGTTGCAATGATTTTTTTTGAATAGTCAGGTTATTCACTCTCTATGTTTTCTTCCTATCATGTCTTCTACAGTACACAAAGCAAAGAAAGCAAAGAAAGTCTCGACATCTTTACGACCGTTCGGTTTAACCAAGACCAAATCAGAATCGAATCTCGATCAACCGTTCGAATTGATTCATGTTGATATCGACATTGATGATCAGAACCAGGAGAAGAAGAAAAGCAAGATCATTGAACTTACCCCAGTATCGAAGCAGACAGTCCCTCAAGTGCAAGTAACGCTGGGTCAGTCTAAAGGCCCCAGCAAACAGTCCACTAATACAGCTCTTGATGAAGGTCTTGAGGAATTCTTTGGTGATGCAAAGACTAATGAAACACCCGTTGAATCTGCTGCTAAAGTGGACATCACAACTGAAGATCTTGATGCTATTTCATCGCAAACATCACAGTAAGTAGTATATCATTAATTTATAGAGAACAAAATAACACGTTAGATACTTTCCTACAAAATATATTTCATCTGGCTTACGTACTTTGTTCCTACATTAAGTATATTATTTTGAATACATTTTCGTTGCATTTTATGTCCTTAATATTTATACCGGACGATGCAGCTTAAATATTTATTATTTCAAGTTTAATTTCATCCAGACAAATATTAAATGTTAACTATATCAGTATGTAGAGATATTTGTTGAATAAACAAGCAAAATATTCAAAAATTACCAAACCAAAATACTAAAATTGATATACATGCAACGTTATACGTTAATAGCAGCTGAAAGAAGCAAATAAGTAAATGCAAAATATTTTGTTTTGTGTTCTGCTTAAACATTTATTTCCTAACGAATTGTTTATTGTAAAGAATATCATGATATGATAAGTCTATGCTCAAAAACGTTAAGTATGCTGTGAGGTTGTGAATAATTTTCTTTCCAATATTTCACTACTGTTGTACTTTTGAGCACCACAAAATTGTCATTTTAGCACCAAGTCTGAAATTTGCAACGCCAGTATATCAAACGTTTGCCACAATCTCGGGCTGGTATTAAATCGTTTGATTTGCTAATCTCTACTATGCCAAGTCTTGGTCTGCTTGCACAAAGCCTACTAGGTATCGTTATCCATACTATCCACTGCTAATTTGTCCAATGGACCAGGGATTATTCAGCACGTAGCGCTACTCAGCAAGACTTTTTCTACCTGGAGATTTATGAATGGATCAGTACAACTTATAATAGTATAGTTGAAAAAGATATGTAATTTTGAACACCGTAAAATGATATCGGCGAACAGAGTAATTTTATTTATTACTCCGACGATTTATTACACATACCTTTGTCAACTGTTTCTAAACACCGACACAGCCTACACTAATACTAGTACTATTTTTTTATCTAGTGTATATGGTCTCTGTTAAGTTCATCTAGGGTACTGAAATAGTGCAATCTTTTCAAGATTATCGACTGCGTTGGACTCGCCTTTACTTGTTTAGCTAGCGATTTACCAACTACAGTCCTCTAATCTAAGATGGACAGATATTAAAATATATCAGTGTCAGTACTAAAGATGAATCGTTTGTATATCCTCCAGAAATCTTCGATCTGCTGGAGAAAATAAGATGCATTTAAAACCTAATCGACGTCATGGCACCAAGTCAAACCCATTGAAAACCTTACAGGATAGACAAGATATTAGAACAGAAACCGAGGTTAGTACAATGTAACATGCACTAGTACAGCCAAGTCATGGTGTACTCACTGTTCGCTTACCTGGTCCAGAGGGGGGAAGGTGAAGGTGACTTTATTGATGTACCCTTGAGTATTATTCTCATGAAATAAGCCGTCAAAATCTAATGAGTGTTGACCATTGTAGCTCGATTTCCATTCAATAGGCCATATTTGAGACTTCATTATTTTCTGACCTCTTTACCACCAGAAGAATTATCTTTATACTTGTCCGTCCCATTTGGGTGGGGTCGTGACACGAGACCCCATCCCACCCCTCATAAAACCCAAGTTGAGTGTCTTGCCAAGAATGATGCTCAATCTGGGAGATTACCTGTTACTAAACGTCCATGTTAGTTACGTAGTTGTTATATTGTTGTATGCTGAATATGTTGCATTTTGTTTTGTTAGGCTCCTCGAACCCCAAGAATCGAAAAGAAACAAGTAACCAGCGAACACCCTGTCATCCGAAGAAAAAAGAAGAAATACAAGGACCCTGATAACCTATGTAAGCTATGCAGTCGAAAAAAAAGACAAAGAAAAAATACTTGCAAATCATTTTGTACGATCTGAATTGCTCTACTACATAGTGACGTCACGCTTTGTTTAAGTGGGGGCTAGAATCGCCAAGTCTAATAGGAGATTTGACAGAATTTGCTACTAGAGAAACAGTTTCTTCTTAAATGGCCTGGTTTTCGGGTGTAATATTTGTAAATATATAGCACATAGTATTCTGTGCATTTGACTACTATTTCACTTCTCTTCATGATTTAGGACGGATTTTACAACAATTTTCTGTGCATTTATGTTGATCTGACCCCTTCCCACGATCATGATCGTTTGCGTTTAAACAATAACTTGTTTTCATGTGACGTCATAGTGAATTAGGGCCGTTGACCATTTCTTAATGTTTTCTTGTACTTTAGTGAAAGCCGTCGTTTAGGTAGTTCAATGAATAATTATTCTTTCGGGAATGTGTTTTTAAAAGCGCCATTTCACGTCCTACTGTGGTTAAAAACTACTCACGTATATAGTTCTTTAGGCGCAGTTTTCAACCACGAGGTTTTCAATTATGATAATGTCATGTTAAGTACATGGGTTAGATATAACGAACTTGAGATATTAGATGATACTTGGTCGTTCGGTCTATACAAAATTCAGAAAGTCTCGTTAGTTTACCTGTTTAATGCCTGATCTGTTTCCTTCTACTTCTGTTGCCATTAATTTCACTAGTTTATTTTCATTTTTTTTTACAAACTACTTTATCGCAGCACGTGTTCATCTAATAAATCATTTTCTGTGAGGTTCTTACTAATTGCATTAATGTACCGTGGTGTTGTATCTATAGGGCGTCGACATACCTTAGATCTGGCAGCGTCAGCGATAGCAGGTCTAGCGAGTACGGAAGACTTTACTAAAGTCACTCTTAGAAAGACAGGAGGACCTGAGAAAGCCAAGGAACAAGATGACTATAGGGGGACTAAGCCTGTTATGATGCTACACATTAAAGGTATGACGATACATTAGTGATTTCCTGGAATGAATGTACTCGAATTATATCATCATTTGGACATTTATGTATCCAAATTCAACATTCTATCCTTCGCAGTCCTGGTTATCTTCTTTAGCAAAATCAGGCACATCACCTTCATGTGGTGCCGTACTCTTGAAGGCATAGACGGAATCTCCAGTGGACTGTCATCATCGGAGAATAGACCTAAAACCTAACGATGGCACACCCTTCAAATGACAAAAATAACAAAAATAAATGACAAAAATAAACAAACAAACAAACTTGTGTAGTCTCCATGTTTTTAGACCTTTCGTAGCTATAGTGGGTGCGTACTGGACCCTGAGAGACCAGTAAATTACATGCGTCATGCGTCTATACAGATGCTCTATTTCTGATAATTATGTCAATTTTGAAAACCATTTGTCTATGTGGTTTTCACTTGTTGTTTGTAGGTCGTAGGAATATGCAGACTCGTCTTATTGAACCATGCCAGAAGTCTCTCAATTCCGGCGATTGCTTTGTTCTGGTGACAAAAGAAGACTTGTTTGCTTGGGTCGGTAAAGAAGCTAATGCTATAGAAAGAGCAAAGGTATACAGTATGACAGCCAACTTTGTTATTTCATTTATTTGTTCATCATTTCTTTTATTTATTCGGACATTAAATTATTCTTGATTTATTCGTTTAATTTATTCATTCATTTCTCACTTGACATATTCACATGCCTATTTATATATTTATCCATCCATTCTCAATTCAGTCAGTTCATTTCCATTTATTTTTCTATCATTAATTAATTCCATCCATTCTTTAATAACCACTAAACGACGACATTTTTTCTCATTCATTTCAAAATGTTCGTGCTAAACGGTTTCTTTGTTTGTGTTGCTAAGGTAACAGAGATCGCCTCTCGTATCTTTACGAAACGAGAATTGGACTGCAAAGCACGTGACATCACTTTTATCGAAGAGAGAGAAAAAGATCCTGAAAAACTAAAGGGAGCCAAGAAATTCTGGAACGTTTTAGGTGGTGACCATGGTGACGAGATTAGAGGTATGACAAACACGCTGCAACTAAAATCAAGATGCAATTGAAATGAAGCAAAACAAAATCAAAGACGCGAAAGTTCGAAAGTAAAAGAAAAGGAATGAAAAAAAGAAAGAGAGAGAGTAAGTGAGGAGCAGGGAACGACAGGGAAACGATGGTATTTCTGCTTATTATTATTAATAATATTAATATTATAATATCTGCTGATGAAAAAATTGATGTATCAGTAATGATGTTGAAGTGGTGATGACGTTGATTGTAATCATAGTAATATATAAACCCCGCTACCAATAATCATAACAATAATTTTGAATTGTCCAGCTGCTGATTGTATACCTACTGATGAAGAGTTCGAGAAAGGCATGACCAAGACTAACATGGTCTATAAAGTACACTGGACCGAGCCACCCACCTTAGTACCAGTGGACTCGATGTGTGGGCGTCTACCTCAAGTTTCTATACTCGATACCAAGGAGGTAAATATGATCATATAAAAAAATAAAAATAAAAACTACTCGCAGTATAGCCGTTACTAAGTAAAAGAACGCTGCTTGTATCTTCTATATTTCATTTATTAGTTAATTCATTTGTTCATTTAATTATCCCTACATTTCATACATTTTGTCATTCATCATAATCATAAGGTGGTCTTATTCATTCATTTAGTTTGTCATTGTTATTGATTCAAAGGAACTGCAACATAAGATATGAAAGAATAAAAGAAGATTCGACTTCGTAATTTATGGTTTGCGTCATTGTAGTTTGTGTATTTCAATATTCTCTTTCTTTGCGTCCCAGGTGTTAGTGTTCGACTTTGGTTCAGAGTTGTATGTATGGAATGGTCAACATTCTTTATCTGGACAACGTAAGACAGTCTTCGCTCTTGGTAAACAGCTTTTTGATAGTCCTTTCGAACCAAATGGTATCTACAACCCTCTGTACACTTACGGCAAACCACATGATGAACAGCCTAATAATGACGAGAACAAAACCTCTCCAGCACGACCTCCTTGGGCTTTGTTTGCACGGTTACACGAGAAAGCGGAGACGATCCTGTTCCGAGAGAAGTTTCTCGACTGGCCAGATCCTACCAAGATTATCAAGATGAAAGGACATCCTAGCAGTGGAGAATTGATTATCAAGGTAATATTTTAATATATGTGTGTTATTTATCTAGAGTGGTTTTGTAATGCGTGAATCATGCAAAGTATACTTTGAGTTTAGGTATTAAGGTAGTTCGGGATCCACACTTCCCGCCGATAGAATTTTCTAAAACTTTTTCTAAATAAGGACTGACACATATAAAAAACAGAAATGAAATAAAAAATAGGGGTCACCGTGCTTGTTTTGGAACTATGGGGGATGGTAATAGGCCCATTTTTGCCCCATTTCAACTAAAAGAAGTAACATCAAATTTGTTGAAAATAATATTCTTGCGAACAAATTTGAAAGTTATTCAGAAATCTGCTATAAGAGTCTGACAAAATGCTCCCTTCGCTATAGTTCTCATGAATTTACTCGTTGAAAAAGACATCGACTGAGATATTTTACGGAGATTTAAATGAAGAGCTTCATTGATTTTTTTGTACACTTTACCACAAAAATGTCAAAGTTACCATGTTTTAGTCTCGAAGACCATGTATTTTTTATTTCAAAATTTTAAAGCTGGGTTTATGCCAAATGTAAAAATTGAAAAATAATTGGGTGTTACCGTGCTAATTTTGGAGCTATAAGCAAAAAACGCGCGGAAAATAAGATGATTTCAATGTTTTGGACGCGCGGGAATGGACACTAGTTGCTTTTGAGGCCCGTATGCAATGCTATGATATTATTTTTTAACAAAAAGTTCAAGAATGACGATATTTTGGCTCTAGCAAAAAATTTATTTTTAATCGCGCGAGAAATTTTATTTGATTTCACATGCGCGAGCAGGATGCGCAGTAGCAAGGGTCCCGAACTACCTTAAGGGGCAAGGCCAAAACAATCGACCCAAGTAGGGACCCCATTTTAGGGGGAGGGGTAGTAACCGCCACCACCGGCCTAAGTGGTAGTGGGGGGGTCGGCATAACCGGTAGTAGGGTATCATATCAGGGGTGGGGGGAATGTACCGGTACCAGGTACTAGAACCCACAACAAACAGTGCAGTGTAAAAAGGGGGTATGTACCGGTGCCCATCACCACCAGAATGATATAGGAGTATTATGACCGCATGCAGGTAAACCATTATGATTCAAACATCCATAACACGCAAGTCGCCAATTACCATTATATATATTAAAACACATTGTCTTATGGCTTTCAAATTGTTGCGATTTGAGATTTCTCCACATGTTTGCATTCCCCGCCACACAAATTCAATATACTTGTACGCCATCAAGGGCACTGATTTATTAACTTTTTTAAATGAGCAGGAATGCCATTACTTTCATGGTCATATTTAGCTTTCTTTGCTTGTTGCATGAGCAGCTTTAAGGACGCCCTCTAATGCGTTTCGTTTCATCATCAAGAAGGACAAGAAGTGTACCGACTGAGAGGCTGTGTGATATGGTAAATAAATTTGCTAGGCAACACAAGAATGGTTATCACATACCCCAAGCTAGCTCTGTGTGAGTCGATATTTTAAGCAGTTGAATGAACATTTTCAGTGGATAAATGATCAGTGAATGATTGAATGGATGGATCAGTTATGCAAGGATCGAGCAAGGATGAGTGATCCACAAACAAATAACTAACCAACACTTTTGAATCTAACTATTAGTTTAAACGAATCACTATTTCGCGTTACGAGTTACGAATTACGAAGTTACAAATTAGGAAGTTACAAAGATACAGAGTTACGAAGTTACAAAGATACAGAGTTACAACGATACAGAGTTACAAAGTTACAACAATATCAAATTACAAGAAAAAATAGAGTTACAATGATATCGAATTACATTTAAGCAATGATCAATTAGGCAAACTCAGGCTATATATATACTAGCCTAAGAGAGCTCTTAGCGAATGCTGCCTTTCATTTGTTTTAATATTTGGCCTAAAAGAAACCGTGTTGAAAAAAGAGGAATTGAAACTCATTTTACGTAGAAGAGGCTATTTATCTGCATGAGCGAGGCACGCAAGGTCATGCAAAAATGCAAGTCGATAAAAGTTCCAAAAAAAAGTTTTGGACGACGCACTGTGTACACTGTTTGGCACGTTGATGGCGCCATAATTACAATTTTGCGCATGATCAATTTAGAAAAACTTTTCGTCAACTGGACAATAGAGTGCATCAAAGCGTATCGCAATTTTTCCGGATACAGTGGATACGTGTGGACGGGCGAAAACGATTCGTATACGCTGCGTGTGAACGCATCGCGAGACGAAAAGACCAAAGAATACTTGACGTTTGATTGTACTTATTTGTATCTATTTATTGCAGTTTTTCTTACAGTCATCGCTTTTGTGCCGTTGCATTTTTTGCAGTACTTTAGGCTAACTTTCACCTATCGTATTTGCTGATCAATTCTTTTAGATTATTTGAAATAATTTTTCATGTTATATTACATGTAATTAAAAGAATGCAAAGTATATATTTGTGAAATACTAAATAAATTACTAAATTGTACCGAAAATAGTGCTAGTTTCACAATAGAATTAGTTCGCAATTTAAGAATACTAACATTTCCATGGCTATATACTTTGGATTCCTCTTTCACTTAGGGCCGATTCGCACTTGACAGACAAAGTTTGTTCGGCCCAAACAAGAATGATACCAAGTTTTGTTTGGGTCAAAAATACTCGAATTTTGTACATCCGCACTATGAGGCCAAAGAATGAGTCACTTAACCGCAAATGTCAATCACAAGCCTGTTATTATCGTACCCGTCTCATTAAAGGCTGGTCATTTTGACTATCATACGTTCCATCATACATCATTTGCGAACCATAATAGTTAAAATAGTTATTATATAAATGAGCCGGGGAAAAAGACATGTTGCTTGAACAGTGACCTCAACACACTGAGCTCGCACTGTTTACGTGCTTATCACTGTTATCGTGCTGGGTGCTAAAGGGTAAACCTGTCAGTTTTTGACATTTGTCATGGTGCTTCCAAACCTTCCCAGCGGTGTTTTTGATGTTTCGGCCCGGCCTGACAATTTTTTCCTGGACGAACACTTGTTTCCTGTAGTTGATGACAGAATTTGTATTTAAGCAAACAAACTTTTGCCTAGTGCGAATGGACCCTTATGGTCTCCCATTAATATCTTTTTCTGAATATGAAATAAATTTTTTAAAATGTGCAAAATCACAATCAAAATAAAAAATAAGATAATAATAATAATAATAAACACGTAAGTAATTTTTAAAGCAATTTATAAGACGGAATGATATGAAAAGCTTCAACAGGAACACCGACGCTTTACAGCCAAATTCGTTGTATCGCGACCCGCCGTTTCAAAACGTTGTTTTGATTTGGTCTTTTCTGAACCGTCAATCATTTGCAGGGGCGGAGTTTATTTTAAATTAACCAATGATAGAACGTATTAGGTCAAGCTCCGCCCTATGAAATTGATTGACGGTTAAGAAAAGACCAAAATTAAATCAAAGTTTTGAAACGGCGGGTCGCGATACAACGAATTTGGCTGTAACTAGTAACTTTGTTCTTGTAATTCGATATCGGTGTAACTTTGTAACTCTGTATCTTTGTAACTTCGTAACTCTGTATCTTTGTAACTTCGTAACTCTGTATCTTTGTAACTTCGTAACTCGTAACTTTGCAACTCGTAACTTTGCAACTCGTAACGCGAAATAATGATTATAGTTGCGGTTACACTAGTGCTTTCCCAGGCAATTTCCAATGTAATTTTATCTAGGTATTGGTGTTCAACAACCCACGTTAACATAGTTGCACTCGTATCCGAATACCATGGTACGAATCAAGAATGATCACATCGCTTGCAAAAGAAATGGAATTTTTCGATATGTAGAAACCGTTTTAGAAGTTTTTAAAACTCATGGTAGCATAATGGTTCATTTTTGACGTTCAAAACAAGAAAGGTTTTGTTTGGCTGATGCCTGGTATGTGTAACAGTTGACAAGACAAACATTATTACATCCTGGATTAGCGGGATTAAATTGACGAAACAGCCTGATTGGATTATTTTAGCCCTTCGGTGCGGTGAATGTTTTTTTGTTGTTTTTGACGTATCTTTGGTTATTGACCAAAGTTAACATGGGTTACACTAGAAAATCGGTTACCAAACACCGAAACACCGAAACAGCAATAACATTAGATTATTCAGATTATTATTATTAGATTGGTATTATCATTATCAAATCATTTTTATTCTAACACAGCTAATGTTCACTTGCAAAATTTGTGTGACACTGACGTCTTGAATTAAAGTAGATAACAAATAAACGTAAAATTACGCATAGTAAAAATAATGAAGCCTGGTTTCCATAAAATTTCAAACGAACGAGAATGGTCGCAAACGATCGAAAAAAATCGATTTTTGGGAAGCCAAAGTTTTTCGAACTTTCAATTATTTTTTAAATGATTTAGTCGTCGTAGGATCGAAAAACGTTGCTTTCCCTATAATCGAATTTTTTTTTCAATCGCTTGCGACCGTTCTCGATCGTTCTCGATTATATGGAACCAGGCTTAAACCAGGTAACACAACTAAATGACAAGTTACAAAAACAAAAATAAAAAGAAGAAAAAGATAGCCCTTAAAAAATGTTAAAATGTGTTTTTCTCGGGAAGCTTCTGGAAGCTACGTTCACATTACATTCTATGTAGGTAGGTGTGAACTAGGTGACGGCTGTCAAAAGTGGATCTTAAATATGATGTTGTTTTCAAAACTTGTGGAAAAAAGCGTCTTTGCTGGAGTAGAAATATATATAATAAACTAGTGTATTTAATTTTTTATGATGTGATTTTCGTTAAATCTTTCAATAAGTTACTATGCCTTTCGACTTTCAACATCGAATTCATCCCTTTGTAGCACTTCACTTTTGATAAAAACTTCTTGTTTAACGACTTATAAAAGGTAACTCAGTTGCTCTTATTTGTTGCTTTTTGTACTGGTTGGAAAAACTATAGATAGTCCAATACCACTTTAAACCTTTATAAATATATACGAGCTAAAGTTATACAGAATTTGATTATTTAATAAATATATTTGATGAGGAGGGGGAGTAGGAGGCCGACACCACTAAAGATTTAGAAAGGGGGAAGTAGTGAGCCGTCACCACCACCTTTCTATAGAGTGCGCGCGTGTGGAAGGGGGGGGGGGGGGGTCTTTAGCCTCCACTATCACTGTAGAAAAAAAAAAGTGGTCTCATAAGACAATTGTTATTAGGGGGGTAGGTACCACCCGGTACCCACCTACCTTTTTGAAAAAATGGGGTCCCTACTTGGGTCGATTGTTTTGGCCTTGTCCCTAAAGTGTATCTATTGAAGTGTAACTATTAAAGTGTATCTATTAAAGTGTAACTATTAAAGTGTAACTATTAAAGTGTATCTATTGAAGTGTAACTATTTAGTGTATTTATTAAAATGTAATTTTTCTTAGAGATGTGAAAATATGTGTGCCACCGTTTCTTTTGTAGAAATATACCCCTGTCGAGCTAAAACCATGCGATCCCAAGGTGATGCTCGCCTCCCCTGAACCAGTAAAAGGAGAAGTCTTTGAAAGTGTCAATGTGGGCCGTGGTCATGGGGTACCTACACGGTGGACTGGTGACTACTTTAAAGAAGGCAATGTCTGCACTACTGTTGGTTTAACGGTGTGGCATATCAATGAATATCGACATTATGAACTACCACAGGCTAATGCTGGACATTTTCACTCAGGTTAGTTCCTGTTTTTATTGTTTTAAAATTCGATTATTCTGTTTATCATTTTTACTGGAAAGTAGTTGATAACTAATGCACAAGACGAACTATCTGTCGTTATCATCACAGATATCGTCATCATCACAGTCACCATCATCATCATTAGAAACATCATCATCATCGTTGCCACCTTTATCGCCAAGTCATAACAGTATCATTATCTACCGCCATATTATTATGATCACCGTCATCATCACCGCCAACAACAACATAGTACGTAATGTATCATCACCATTATCATCATTACTATTATCATCATCATCATTACTATTATTATTATTATTATTATCATCATCATTACTATTATTACTATTATCATCATCATTATTACTATTATTACTATTATCATCATCATCATTACTATTATTACTATTATCATCATCATCATTACTATTATTACTATTATCATCATCATTATTACTATTATTACTACTATCATCATCATCATTACTATTATTACTATTATCATCATCATCACTATAATGATAATATCGAGTCATTTTATCATCTTAATCATAATATCAAAACCAACACCCACTAATAAGAGCCTGCTCTATCTTCAGGTGAAGGTTATGTAATTCGCTGGGCCTATTACGTAATGAATGATCGTATCGCTAAAGATCGTAAGTCTCGTTGTCGTTCCACTATCGCTGGTCGAGTACATACGGTTTACTATTTCTGGCAAGGTAATGATTGTACAGTGAACGAGAAAGGGGCTGCTGCTGTCATGGCTGTTGAACTGGACGAGGAGAGAGGGCCGCAGGTATTATTTAGATATATGATATCTGATAGTAGACCGGATAAACGTGGATAAACGTGATGAATGGAGACAGACAAAGATTATGATTGGTATTTCAAGATTCAGTCGATGCATGGAAAATACAATGTCAGATAGACTTAAATAGATAAGAAAGTAGAACAACAGACTGACAGTCAGGCAGGCCGACAGACAGACAGAGCGGGATAATGGCAGACAGACATTATAGTAGACATGTGGCTGCATTAGAAGGTACATAGAATGGTACAAGTGAACTCTCCAGTATTATGGGCAGACTGACGGAGAAATAGATAAGAAAAGCCAAATAGAAAGACGAAGACTAAACAGGCTTGCAGTTAGACAAATTGAGCTGAGATCAAACAGATAAAAATCAAAGCCATAAATATGATGTATAACGCTCCCATATATAAACTATATTTAAACGATTCAGAAATAGAGAACAGCATTAGGACAGTGGGACGGATTAGAAGGGTGGCAGGCAGACAGGCACACAGGCAGACAGAGGAATGGATAAAGCAGAATTAAAGGCAAGGCACGTGTTCGGATGTTGAACTTTCTGTCCTATACATTTAACGTTTTAGGTAGTGATGTATACAATCTGTTTTAGGTTCGAGTGGTGCAAGGGAAAGAACCACCCTCTTTCCTGAATCTCTTCAAAGGAAACATGGTTATCCACGCTGGAAAGTAAGCCAAATTATTGGATTAAATTCACTGCATTTGTATTGATCGACATTACTCATACAGGAACTAACATTACCTACAATACAGTACACTTAAACGCATCCAGCAAAATAGTTCTTGTCACACACACAACAGCAATTCTGTAATTCCTAAAAGTAACTATTTAAGCTACTTGAAGACTGTGCACCACACATCACAGGCGATAGATAAACTCCAATCGAGCAAACCAGGAAAACCTTGAAATATAAAAAAAAACTAAATACTAACAAATAGTAACTATTTAATAACTATATGTCAGTATCACTCAAACCAGAACACAATACCCCGACAAAAGAAATAGTAATGTTCTGGTTGAGTATTATACTGACAAATAGTTAATAAATAGCTACTATTTGTTAGTATTAGTTTGTTTGTATTCCATGGTTTTCTTGTGTTTGCTCTACATTAAAATGAAATCAAACAATATCTAATATTACACCATGATTTACTGAGACGAATTTTATGACCCAGTTAATACAAAAACAACTATCTTGTTCAAATCAAATCACATGTCTAGGCCCATGCTATTGCGGACCAAATCCTGCACTTTTTGTAACAGAACTTGAACTTACAGGCGCTTTTCCTCCAACACATTTTTGATATTCACCGGACTTATTTTACTTTTCAACAACCCAACTACGATATTCGACTAATAAAGACTATATGAACTAACAATCGTATAACATGTTGAAATATTCAACTTCTAAGCTAATAACTGTGCTATTGAAATGCACCAGCCAACACTTGCACGAACACTTAAACTATCGCCTTAAAACGCATCCTCTTTCTACTCACAGCAAAGCTAATACAGATTGAACTAACGTTTTCTGATATAACTATAGTTTATTTCTCCTCTATTGACTATTATAACCTCTTCAAAATGAGCAAAACTAACCTAGCATTTACAATTTTGATTGACTAAACTAAGATCTTGACTAAAACAATTAGACTAAAATCATCTGAGTAAATGATGACTAGTTTGAAAGTAGTGTTGAATGCGTCAAACTGTTGGAAGAGTTTGCAAATTCATTCACCTTAAAGGCTAGTGAGAAACTGACGTTTCGGACCAAGAGATGATGAGCTAATGAGAACATATCCCCGAACCCCATCAGGACCCCCACTAGTGCTATTTTTAGAAACCAGGCTATTTTTAGTCTGTTACCAATCCCGCTAAAACCTTATTCTTAAGAAAAAAGAAGACTGGGAAACATGTTCATATATCCAGCATTGTTAAGTTTTTCTTTTGGGGGATAGGTTCTCTGATCTCATTTTCTCTTGTTCGGACGTTAGTCCTTCGTCGGAGTAAAGACTAACGAACTCTTCCAACTAAAATCAACTGAGCCGTGGTAATTAGACTTCTATCTTTTATATTAATTCCTGTAATGAATTAAAGTTTAAGACTATCTTAAATAGATTGTTGTATCTGATAATAATGTTCTATCTTCAAAACAGTACAACCAAGTGTTGGTTCGACGTAGAGGCGTAAGTTAACAATCAAAAGGCTGCCATAGCCTTAATTTAAACTTTCTTCTGATAAGTGTAATATTGATAAATGTAACTGTAATCTTTAATGTTATACATGGTAATCATACGTGTTTCAACGTTCGTTCGTACGCAGTGCACGCATGCATTTTATTTGTGGAATTAGCATTATCTGTCACTATATGTTGCTGTTTATTTATGTTTTGTTGGTTGTTGAAAATGTTTGAGTGAGTAATGCTGTCACTGCAGCATGTGTGTACTGATGTATTGGTTGACAACGGGCGGGGATTATCCTGGGAATGTTCGTGGTAGGGATCAAAATCAGGGATCTGATATCGTTTAGGGCATATAAAAGGTTTTAGGCCAAAAAGTCTACTTTTTGGGGTAAAAATTGTACGTCGCCAATCCTACCTTTGCACCTGCCCCAGTATTTTTAGGGGTATATTTTGATTTAAAATTCAAAAATTTTAAATTTTTAGGGGTATATTAGGGGTAACATTTCCAGCGATGATCGTATAGTTCTACGGTATATGGCAGCAAGGATGGCTGTGCGAGAGTTCAAGGGTTTGATTCCTATTGTCTCCACATCCTAGTTTCGAAAAGCTTTATCAAAACCTCCTCTAAACATTCTTTTTGTGAGTTCATCGGACCTTCAACAACACAGGTCTTTTATTATTATTCCTGCTGGCTGTGATGCTACCCTCCTCACCAGCAAACACTATTTGTTATGGGGTATTCGAGAGTGAAAACGGTCTTCAATTAGAAAACATGGTTACTTTCCAGGAGGTTTTGATAACCCCCAATGAAGTCTTCCCTACAAACGCATTTACATGACATCAACGCAGGTCAGCTTAACAAAAACCTAAAATATGAAAAATATAGATTATACTGTTTGTAAATCATTTTGCTGGAATCTCACAAAAAGCGATGCGAGCTGGTCATATTTCATTACCGCTACTAATGTACGTCCTGTGTATCTTGTAATCTTTGAGACGTTTAAGCTACTTTGATGAAAAAGAGAGTTTGAAATTATGTAGGCATATCACTAAAAGCTATAAAAGATATAAAAAAATTATACGTAAGAGTTTAAAAAATATAGTAAATCAGTGATTTAAGTGTGTTCCGGCGTTCCGGCGTTGTGCGTTTTAGTACATGCCATTTGAAAACGAATCTAAAGGTTTAGCTACCGTGGACGACGTTGTTTGTATCAGTTGTATATGTTATTGAATGGGCGCATGTCCAGGTTTTTGTATTGGCTGTATATGGCTGTATATGTTGCTGCATCAACACATTACGTGGTTTGTCAATGTCCAGGTTTTTTATATTGGCTGTATATGGCTGTATTTGTTGTCGCATGATCACACTGCATGCCCTATCAATGACACCGTTGGTTGTTTATGTGCCTATGTATAGTATTTATTGTATGGCCGTGGTTTGATATGAGATGGCTCTGGTATTTCCAGTCAATAACGTACATGTTTGTGGTATTTACTTTACAGGAAGACACATGTCTCTGATAATATTGAACGACTCTCTGGTATGTACACCACTTTAAGACAATTATACTCTGCGTTTTTTTAACTTGTTTATTTACTGTCTTCGTGTCTGTCTAACTGTAGTACAATGTGTATATTTTAACTTGTTTATTTACTGTCTTTCTGCTTGTTATTCTTTACGTGTCTAACAATGTTTGTCTAACTTGTTTATTTATTGTCTTTCTACTGGTACTTTGTATTGTTAACTTTTCTGCCTTTCTGCTGGTATTAGTGATGTGTACATGTCTATCCTTCTGTCAGTTTGTCTGTCTGTCTAACTGTAAAACTCTACATGTGTCTGTTTTTCAAATGGTTTGTCCCTCTGTCGTCTGTCTGTCTAGCTGCCTATAGTTCCGTTGGTACATGCATATTTCCCTGCGTTCCTGCTCGCTTTCCTACTTTTAAGACGACCACCTTGTCTCGCTGATTGCCTGACTGTCTATGTACCTGCTCGGTTTGTTTCCCCTACCTGCATGCCGGTCTGGCTCCAAGAATATTGTATCTGAAGATTTATGTTCTGCGAATGATAATTTAATCGTTTTGTACGTGTACTGTCATGTTCATAATTGTAAAAGGTTTTTCTTGCTTGTCTTCAGACACATCTATTATTCGCCTGTATTCTCTCCGTTACGAAGAATCAAATGAAGGATGTTTGGTACAAGTAAAAGCAGCGTACGTATTTTCTGTATTTAACTTGATGCGTAATGAAGAATCCTCCGTTTTAAACACTTCGTTTTGTTTGTGTGTGTATTTGATTTGTTTGTATTTGTTATTTAGTTGTTCGTCTCTACGATCGTGAGGGTATTTATCCTGCTACTGTTTCAACTGTTAGTTTGTTGTTTTGTTTATATTTCATTTTCCACAATTTATCTATTTTTCTGTTTATTTAGTTGTTCGTCTCTACGGTCACGAGGCTGTTTTGTCCTGCTACTATGTCGAGAAGAACTCATCTACGTGTGGTATGGTTGTAAAGCTACAGAAGGATGTAGAAAGAATGTGCTATCAGCTGCCAAGTCCATGCAGGAAAAGTACGTTATACATGTTAAATGATGATTATCCCAAAGAAAACTGATCTCAGATTGAAGGCAGCGAAGCAAGGAATGATATTTCGGGTTTTTTATCACGAATACTCAGCTGGTATAGAAAAGTTCATCGACACTCCTTGTTAGTATGTCTATTAGACAGTCATCTTGTACTTTTATATTTGCTTACATGTCAGTTGTATGCCTACACTTCATGTACAGTGAAACTCCTCTATATTCTGAACATTACAGGAGACCAAGCAAATATCCGGTTTGGAGGGGGCTCCGGTTTATTGAGGTTAATTTTAGAGGCAAAATTTCAATGATGGACCAAAAACGTCGTACGGTTTGAAGAGAATTCCGGTATATATATTGAAGGTCCTGTATAGAGGGGCTTCACAGTATTCTTGTAACAGTGTAAAGTAATGTTCTGTGTTGTTATTTTCAAAGGAAACCCTTAGAGTGTAACATCGAGAATGCTTCGAGTATCACACTGACTGAGATCGAAGAATCACAAGAACCCGACGAGTTCTTTAAAGCTTTAGGAGGGAAGAAATACTACTGTAGTCTTCTCAAAGGTGAGAGCAACGTCTATACTTGATGAAAGGAATAAATGAAAGGAAGGGTAGGAGAAATGGAGCTAGGGAGGAAACGAGAAAAGAGAAGGAAGAGAAAGGAAAGAAGGTGGGCAGAAGGAGGGATGGTAGGAAGGAAGTAAGTGAGGGAGGAATTAAGTGAGGGAGGATGGAAGGGAGGTTGGAAGGAAGGGAGGCATGAGGGGAGGAAGGGTGAAGGAAGGAATGAAAGAAGAGTAAAAGGTTGGAAGGAATAGAGAACAATCAGATCGGGAGCAAGAAAGTGGATGGGAGCAAGAAAGGAATGGCAGGTTTGAAATGGGAGAACTCATTGAAGACATTGAAAAATGAAAGAAACAGTCGAGTGGAGATGTCTATTTATTCAATATACATGCACATTGCAATCATACTGACCATAATACCTGTATTTATATACATCATTTCTATTCCAGATCCTTCAACACAGCATTTCACTCCGAGATTGTTTGAACTAAACAGCGCAACAGGCAAGTTCTTATCCAATGAGATCCTGTGCCCGGCGAGAATGGATGGTAAAGTGTGTTCGTTTCCTTTCTTACAAGAAGATTTGTATGGTACACCACAGCCAGGTAAAGGTTTAACGTACGCGTTACATTTACGTGAAACACAAGTGAAACTTGTCTGGTGCAGGTGGAAACAACGGAAGATTTAAAAAAAACTAAACATATTTTTACTGGTGCATTGATTCCATGAGCGCGAAGGTTTTTTTTAAATTACCCCTTTAAATATATTTACTTTAGTCAAGTCTCTTATATCTTTGGGTAACAAATTTTGGGTTTGGGGGCTGCAACTTTATATGATCTACTCGAGTACTGTATGTTTTAATCCGTTATCGTTAGAACGAATATCAAATAACTTTGAGACTATAAAAAGTAATATATTTATTTTTATTCTTTGCTTTTTAGCTTTATTCCTGTTGGATTTCCATTATGAAGTGTATGTCTGGGAAGGATGGATACCTGAGAATGATCTCGAATCACTGAGTGGTTCAGGCAAACAAAGATGGGATACTGATAGAAAACTAGCCATGGAAACAGCTATGAAATACGCTGAAGGTAATTGATCAGTCATGCTACAATGCCAATTTCAATTTGAGAGCATTTGCTACTAAAGGGAAATTGCTGAATCTTTCAAATTTTGCAGCAATGCGGAAGTCAAATTCTGTAGTGTTTTTGTACCTGAATTCAATTCTTTGTCCCTTTCGATTTTTGTCTTACGTTCACTATACGGTCGGTTTTCTAACAGAAACCATCGAATAGATATTAATATGAGTTACACATGTCAAAGTGTGGTCATTTACTCCAATATAAAATAGAGAGAGAAAGCGAAACTCATGCGACTTGATGTTCAAAATGAAATCAAGTTCAAAAACAAAAGAATTACTTCATCTTTAATTCTGGTTTTAGTAGAAATTTTTTTACGCTATGCAAGATAGTTAATAAAACACACGTCTTATGTTTTAAGGCCTGTTCTAGCAAATTTTGCAGTGTGATTCTCGCGCGATAATCGCCGTGGTCAAGTTGAAAGCCAAAATCGCTCGTGTAAACAGCCTACAAATCTCGGGGCGATTGTCGCGCGATAATCGCACCAAATTCGAAAATGCAAGAAATAATCGCGGCGATTTCACTCGAAAATAAAATATTTGTACCGAGCGCGCGCTGATTATTTTGTATTTGGCGCGTGATCTGACGAATAAAATTTGTTTTTTATGAAATCGCAATGAGATCGCGCGACAATCGCTGCAAATATGTCAGGTCGTTTACACATGTTGCAACTCAATCGCGGAGATTATTGCGCGAAAATCGCACTGCAAAATTTGCTAGTGTAAACGGGACTTTATTAACAGTTTTTCCACAGAGTGGCTCTTCACCTGTTATACATACAAAGACAAAATATAATACAAAATATAATTGAAGAAGATCGTATCTAATAAAAATTGTATAAACGTTAAAAAAACAGCTGCGATGTCGCCACGACGCGAATTTTGGAAATTACCGTTAAATCGCCGGCCGTTCACACGCATGAGTTTTTGTCGCCGCAAAAATCGCTACAAAAATCGCTGCAAAAATCGCTCGTGTGAACGGACCTGAACAAAGACTTTTCGAAAGGTGCGCTCAATTCCTTGTAACGGCAAAATGTTTTCGAAAAGTCGCACGCGCACCGGCACCCTGATTATTTAGAATACATTCTAAGAACAATTGGTACGAAGAGAATGAAAAATTGAGTGATTAGAATGTGACGTAATATTGTTTCATACGCCAGTGCTATGTTGCGCGCGCAACTTAAACGTTTTTGTCTCGATGGAGGTACGCGATATTCCATTTGAGAGTACTTTTTGTCAGTTACAGAGAAGAGCGCGCTTCGTGTGTATTTTGAATGAAATGTAGCATTTTTTTTTTTATTTGTCAACATGATCAAAAATTCCAGCAACAAAAATTCAGAAACAAAAACACCTACTAGATGATTGAAAACCTACATGTTGTTCGTGAAAAGATATCAACCTAGTTGTGATTAGTTGTATCAAGCCCCAAGCAAGATTGTAAATATCGGTGATGTTGTTATTTGTTGTAGAGGCTGGTAAGCGCATTTCACAACGAGTTTACGTGGTTTATGGTGGTCTTGAACCTATGGCATTCAAGGTTGCTTTTCCGTGTTGGGCTGACAAACCGTATATTGCTTCTATACAGAAAGAGGTACAAAACAATTGACAATAGTTTTCACGATATTTTTGTTGTTTGCGGTCTTGTTTATTTGTTTTTTTATTCATTTGTTTGTGTTTTTGTTTCTTCGTTAGTATGTTTGTTTTTTGTTTGTTTGTTTGTTTATTTGTTTTTTTATTCATTTGTTTGTGTTTTTGTTTCTTTGTTAGTTTGTTTGTTTTTTTGTTTGTTTGTTTTTTATTTATTTGTTTGTGTTTTTGTTTCTTCGTAAGTTTGTTTTTTGTTTTTTTTTGTTTGTTTGTTAGGTAGTTTGTTTGTTTGTTTGTCTGTTTGTTTTATATTTATTTGTTTGTGTTTTTTGTTTCTTCGTTAGTTTGTTTGTTTGTTTGTTTGTTTGTTTGTTTGTTTTTTTTTTTGTTTGTTTGTTTGTTTGTTTGTTTGTTTGTTTGTTTGTTTGTTTGTTTGTTTGTTTGTTTGTTTGTTTGTTTGTTTGTTTGTTTGTTTGTTTGTTTGTTTGTTTGTTTGTTTGTTTGTTTGTTTGTTTGTTTGTTTGTTTGTTTGTTTGACGACTTGAGCATGGTTATTTTCAGACTGGAAAGCAGCTCGGTACAAGGCAACTCGTATCAGAACTACTGACTCAGTTTACAAAGTAAGTCGTCTATTCTATCTATGATAGAAGAAATTCCCGTGACTCATCTGAGGCTCGTATTTGCATAACGGTGACATTTATTATAAGTTTGGTGAATTCATTTCTAGATGAAATTATTTTTAAAACACACCACCCCTAAGTGTGGTACTTTAGAAACCCAATGCTAATGTTTACACTCTCTGTAAATAGGGAGACATACAGTCTAGAAGAACTACAACAGACTCCACCCCCTCAAGGAGTAGATCCCTCTAGACTAGAAACGTACTTGAATAAAGAGGACTTCTCGGTAAGTAACGGTGTCCTGACAAGCTATATAGTAGTTGCGCTGCCAGGATCCACCTGCTTTCCGCACTAGGAATCTTATGAGTGAATGGATGGATCATATCAAGGAACGAATGAGTGGATTGATGGATGAACGAACGAACGAACGAATGAATGAATGAATGAAAGGATGTTTATTAGATTTCCTTCAAAGGAAGGCAGGGACACCACAACAGCTTTCACCAATTACAGTGGGCCCTGGGACCTCCGGTTTATTGTCCTTATCTGAGAAGACATGAAATTCTAACCATTTGAAGATGTGATTACAAAGGCAGCAATGTCTCTCAATTATTTTAAAACCCTTGACCTCCCGCATAATAGCCGGCCGCGCTCAACCAACTGAGCCAACCGGACGGCGGATGAACGAACAAATGAATGTATGGATGACGGAACGAATGGATGGATGGATGACGGAACGAATGAATGTATGGATGACGGAACGAATGGATGGATGGATGAAGGAACGAAGGAATGAATGGGTAGATGATAATAAATAAGTGAATGAATTGATGAATAATTGTTATGAATGAATGACTAGATAAGTGAATGAATTGATGAATAATTGTTATGAATGAATGACTAGATAAGTGAATGAATTGATGAATAATTGTTATGAATGAATGACTAGATAAGTGAATGAATTGGGTCATGATTCATGAAAGAATATGTGCATGCTGGATGATGCTTGTATATATACATAACCGCTAAGCACGAAGAATGGCAATCGATCAATCGCTTGAATGGATCAATAAAGAAATGGAGAAATGAAATACCAAATGAATCAATAGATTTAAATTTTCCTCTTTTTTTTGTCAGAACATCTTCAAGATGAACATCGAAGAGTTCGCACAACTTCCTGGTTGGAAACAGCAAAACCTGAAAAAAACTGTAGGATTGTTCTAAGCCTGATACAAGCTGTATCGTTACGTGTCGACTGTCTGTTATCTTCAAGTGAACATTCTTAGCATCCCATGCAGCGAGGTAGAATGAATAGTCCAGTAGGATTGTTCTAAGCCTGATACAAGCTGTATCGTTACGTGTCGACTGTCTGTTATCTTCAAGTGAACATTCTTAGCATCCCATGCAGCGAGACAGAATGAATAGTCCAGTAGGATTATTCTAAGCCTGATACATCGTTACGTGTTGACTGTCTGTTATCTTCAAGTGAACATTCTTAGCATCCCATGCAGCGAGACAGAATGAATAGTCCAGTAGGATTGTTCTAAGCCTGATACAAAACAAGCTGCATCGTTACGTGTTGACTGTCTGTTATCTTCAAGTGAAAGTTCTTAGCATCTCATACAGCGAGGTAGAATGAATAGTCCAGTAGGATGGTTTATGCGCCGAAATATTGACTATGTGCTCAAAAGACACACTAGACATCTAGAATACTTCAAAAACAATTCCATTTACATTACGCTAGTGATAATCGTGACAGAAGAGCCAGATTAGGAGGCTAAATGAAGGGTTTCTGGTTTTGTGTAGCCAAGTTGTAAGGACAACCTTGAAGAATTGGACGTTTAATCCAGTCTAATGACTACAATGAAAGCAGTGCTGGGCGATGTGAAATAACTGAATTAAAATACAAAAAAAGAACCTAAGAATGGCTGGAATATGAACAAATTGTCCAGCATCGAAGGTGTAGTGTATATAAATTCCTTAAGGACAGCCTAAACTCGTCAAAACAAACCAGCAAGCTAGATAGTAGTTATTTTGATGAATATAAAGTTATGAGGTGTATCCTGTTTATATTACCTCTGTATACCAGCTCTAACCTGCTATTAGGCCGTATTTATTATCTAACAATAGTTCGCTGTACAGTAGGTAGATGCAGGTCTTGCTGGCCAAACTTGTAGAATACCAGCTTGTATATATGAATCTAGAACTGCGAACTCCACTTGCTATATGTCAGTGTTGGTGTGGGGATGACGGTAATGAGGATATTGATGTGATGGCAATGATGATGGTGGCGATGATGATGGTGGTGGTGATGATAGTGATATTAGTGATGTGGCTGTGGTTCTATTGTTATATCTGATCGAATGGCTCGCTTCGGGATTGCTACCATCTCAATGCAAATAGCAATTATGGAATGATGGTTATGATGATGATGATGATGATTATCACTATAGTTGTGTTGGTGGTGGTAATGATGATATTGATGGTGATGATAATAGTCAATGATATTTAGAAAAAATTTAATTGTAATGATAACAATCATGATGATAAAGATGATGATGATGACAGTGATGATAACATTGATTTAACACTAGTAAATTTGAAATGATATTCTCGAAGCTTGCCATCAATAATTGGCCTACATTTAGGTAGATCATATCTGAATAATCACATCAAGCAGGTTTTGTTACAGTTTTTATATATGTTGAATTTGGTGCGATGTTTTCTTAATAATACTGCTTATTGAAGACAATTTAGCTAAGTGAATGCATATAAGTGAATGTTTTTTATGCTTGAATGAATTACTAGGTTTCCATATATCTTAAACAAAGTATTATTAATTAAACCAAAAAAGAAAAGTATTTATTTTAAAAGTATTCAACATTATCCGAGAGAATATATTATCCATAACAAGTGTTCAATACAATCATTATGCGACAATTAAAGCTATATTATACTGTTTGTGTGTCCGGTGTATAATTGTACTTGTATTTTGGTGCATGGGGAAACATGAATATATTTAATATATTTAATGCCAATATAGTCCATGTATTTTGATGGAAAACCGAACAGTTTTGGTCATTTGCGTGGGTCCATGACATTTTGTCAAAAAAACGCACGTTTTTAGTCATTTCAGTGGGCTATAGTCGATCCATGCATTTTCATGGAAAAAGGACATTTTTGGTCATTGGGGTGTGCTATAGTCCATGCATTTTGTGGGAAAACAAAGTTTTGGTCATTTCAGTGCATGTTGGTCAATAAACGAGCATTTCTGGCCATTTCAGTGGGCTACAGTCCATTAATTTTGGTGGAAAAACCCACATTTGTGGTCATTTGGGTGTGCTATGTATCACCGCTAAATGTAATAATAACAGTAAATGTAATAATCAACCGTAAATGTAATAAACTTGACAGTAAATGTAATAATCAACCGTAAATGTAATAAACTTGACAGTAAATGTAATAATCAACCGTAAATGTAATAACAACAGTAAATGTAATAACAACAGTAAATGTAATAATCAACTGTAAATGAAATAAACTTGACAGTAAATGTAATAATCAATCGTAAATGTAATAAACTTGACAGTAAATGTAATAATCAACCGTAAATGTAATAAACTTGACAGTAAATGTAATAATCAACCGTAAATGTAATAAACTTGACAGTAAATGTAATAATCAACCGTAAATGTAATAAACTTGACAGTAAATGTAATAATCAACCGTAAATGTAATAAACTTGACAGTAAATGTAATAATCAACCGTAAATGTAATAAACTTGACAGTAAATGTAATAATCAACCGTAAATGTAATAACCTTGACAGTAAATGTAATAACCATTGATACTGAAGTTTAAAATATGTTACAGGGACCGTGGAGATGGAGGAGCTGGGGGAGCTGCAGCCTCTCCACGTTTTAGCGCTAAAAAATAAAAATACATACAATCCACATAATACTTATCATCAAAAGTTTTTTTTTTCTTTTAATATTATCAATTTTTTTTAATGTGGATGCATAACGTGGATGTCTTGTTCTTTGTGACCTATCAAAAAGAGTTATTATCATTTGGCTGTCAGCCACCACCCATCCCCCCCGCCAAACTCCATGCCAATCAAAGAAACAAGACACTGTTACATGTCAATCACAATCTATGACGTCATGTCACGTGGAGGTTGGAGCTCAATTTTACTATCAATAGATGTTAAACCACTCAACAGTCAGCAACCAATATTCTTTGCACGTCCTGTCAATCACGTTCAATGATGTCATGCATCACGCGACCGTGGAAAAAACACAAACCTCAATAATAAATTGTTTCGGTCTAATACGATAATGTTACGTGGAATTGTATTGGTACAATTTGCATGATATAAAAAAGAAACTGAACAGTAAATAATAAATAGTATACAGTAAGTATAGATACGTGAAAGCTAAATTTATTCAAATATATTCCAATGCTAGTTAAAACGAATTTAATGAATGTACAAATGCAATACAGAATAATGAATTATTGCTCAATGACCAATAAATGAAATACCTATAAAAATCCTGCAGCTGTCCGTCCCTAACATCTATTGATGGTAAAATTGAGAGAAATTTCATCAAAAGCTCCAACGTCTACGTGACATGACGTCACAGATTATAATTGACATGTAACAATGTCTTGTTTATTGTGTTTGATTAATATAGAGTGTTTGATTGTGAAAAGATTCTAAACTTATTCATGGTTATTACATTTACTGTCAAGTTTTTTTACATTTACGGTTGGTTATTACATTTACTGTCAAGTTTATTACATTTACGGTTGGTTATTACATTTACTGTCAAGTTTATTACATTTACGGTTGGTTATTACATTTACTGTTGTTATTACATTTAGTGGTGATACATGCTATAGTCCATGCATTTTGGTGGAAAAACTCACGTTTGGTTATTTCAGTAGGCTATAGTCCATGCATTTTGGTAAAAAAAACCGATCATTTTTGGCCATTTCATTGGGCTATAGTTCATCCTTTTTCGTGGGAAAACGCACATTTTTAGTCATTTGGGTGCGCTATACTCCATTCATTTTGGTGGAAAAACTCAGGTTTGGTCATTTCAGTGGGCTATAGTCCATGCATTTTGGTAAAAAAAAAAACGATCATTTTTGGTCATTTGGGTGTCCATGCATTTTTGATGGGGAAACGCACATTTTTGGTCATTTATGTGGGCTAAAGTCCATTAATTTTGGTGGAAAAACGCACATTTTGGTCATTTGGGCGTGCTAAAGTCCATGCATTTTGGTGGAAAAACGCACATTTTTGGCCATTTCATTGGGCGATAGTTCATGCATTTTGGTTAAAAAACGCACATTTTTGTCCATTTCAGTGTGCTATAGTCCATGCATTTCGGTCAAAAAACGCATATTTTTGGCAATTTCAGTGGGCTTTAGTCCATGCATTTTGGTAAAAAAAACCGCACATTTTTGGTCATTTGGGTGTGCTATAGTCCATGCATTTTGTGGGAAAACTCACATTTTGACCATTTCAGTGGGCTATAGTTCATGCATTTTGTTAAAAAACGCATATTTTTGGCAATTTCAGTGTGCTACAGTCCATGCATTTTGATCATAAAACGCACATTTTCGCTCATTTTGGGAGGTTATAGTCCATGCATTTTGTGGAAGAACGTACATTTTTGGCGATTTCATTGGGCTATAGTCCATGCATTTTGGTCAAAAAACGCACACTTTTAGTCATTTGGGTGTGCTATAGTCCATGCATTTTGGTGGAAAAACTCATGTTTGGTCATTTCAGTGGGCTATAGTCCATGCATTTTGGTCAAAAAACGCACATTTTTGGTCATTTTGGGGGGGCTATAGTCCATTCATTTTGATAGAAAACGCACATTTTTGGTCATTTCAGTGGGCTATAGTCCATGCATTTTGTGGAAAATTGTACATTCTTGACCATTTCAGTGGGCTATAGTCCATGCATTTTGGTGGAAAAACGCATATTTTTGTCAGTTTCATTGGGCTATAGTCCATGCATTTTGGTAAAAAAAACGCACATTACTGGTCATTTGGGTGTGCTATAGTCCATGCATTTTGTGGAAAATTGTAAATTCTTGACCATTTCAGTGGGCTATAGTCCATGCATTTTGGTGGAAAAACGCACAGTTTTGGTCATTTGGGTGTGCTATAGTCCATGCATTTTGCGGGAAAACGCACGTTTGGTCATTTCAGTGGGCTATAGTCCATCCAATTTGTTAAAAAACGCACATTTCTGGCCATTTCAGTGGGCTATAGTCCATTCATTTTGGTTGAAAAACGCACATTTTTGGTCATTTGGGTGTGCTAAAGTCCATCCATTTTGGTGGAAAAACGCACATTTTTGGTCATATGGGTGTGCTGAAGTCCATGCATTTTGGTGGAAATCCGCATATTTTTGTCCATTTCAGTGTGCTACAGTCCATGTATTTTGATCATAAAACGCACATTTTCGGTCATTTTGTGAGGTTATAGTCCATGCATTTTGTGGGAAAACGTACATTTTTGGCCATTTCATTGGGCTATAGTTCATCCTTTTTCGTGGGAAAACGCACATTTTTAGTCATTTGGGTGTGCTATACTCCATTCATTTTGGTGGAAACATGCACACTTTTAGTCATTTGGGTGTGCTATAGTCCATGCACTTTGGTGGAAAAACTCATGTTTGGTTATTTCAGGGGGCTATAGTCCATGCATTTTGGTCAAAAAACGCACATTTTTGGTCATTTTGGGGGGCTATAGTCCATGCATTTTGATAGAAAACGCACATTTTTGGTCATTTCAGTGGGCTATAGTCCATGCATTTTGTGGAAAATTGTACATTCTTGACCATTTCAGTGGGCTATAGTCCATGCATTTTGGTGGAAAAACGCATATTTTTGTCAGTTTCATTGGGCTATAGTCCATGCATTTTGGTAAAAAAACGCACATTTTTGGTCATTTGGGTGTGCTATAGTCCATGCATTTTGCGTGGAAACGCACGTTTGGTCATTTCAGTGGGCTATAGTCTATTCATTTTGGTTGAAAAACGCACATTTTTGGTCATTTGGGTGTGCTAAAGTCCATCCATTTTGGTGGATAAACGCACATTTTTGGTCATTTCAGTGGGCTATAGTCCATTCATTTTGGTTGAAAAACGCACATTTTTGGTCATTTGGGTGTGCTAAAGTCCATTCATTTTGGTTGAAAAACGCACATTTTTGGTCATTTGGGTGGGCTATAGTCCATGCATTTTGGTCAAAAAACGCACATTATAGGTCATTTCAATGGGCTATACTCCATTCATTTTGGTGGAAAAACGCACACTTTTAGTCATTTGGGTGTGCTATAGTCCATGCATTTTGCGAGGAAACGCACGTTTGGTCATTTCAGTGGGCTATAGTCCATGCATTTTGTGGAAAATTGTACATTCTTGACCATTTCAGTGGGCTATAGTCCATGCATTTTGGTGGAAAAACGCACAGTTTTGGTCATTTGGGTGTGCTATAGTCCATGCATTTTGCGGGAAAACGCACGTTTGGTCATTTCAGTGGGCTATAGTCCATCCAATTTGTTAAAAAACGCACATTTCTGGCCATTTCAGTGGGCTATAGTCCATTCATTTTGGTTGAAAAACGCACATTTTTGGTCATTTGGGTGTGCTAAAGTCCATCCATTTTGGTGGAAAAACGCACATTTTTGGTCATATGGATGTGCTGAAGTCCATGCATTTTGGTGGAAATCCGCATATTTTTGTCCATTTCAGTGTGCTACAGTCCATGTATTTTGATCATAAAACGCACATTTTCGGTCATTTTGTGAGGTTATAGTCCATGCATTTTGTGGGAAAACGTACATTTTTGGCCATTTCATTGGGCTATAGTTCATCCTTTTTCGTGGGAAAACGCACATTTTTAGTCATTTGGGTGTGCTATACTCCATTCATTTTGGTGGAAACATGCACACTTTTAGTCATTTGGGTGTGCTATAGTCCATGCACTTTGGTGGAAAAACTCATGTTTGGTTATTTCAGGGGGTTGGTTGGTTGTCAACTTTATTTAACTACACGGTAAAAACATCAGTATAATTATAGTTAAAATACAAATATAAATTATTATTGTAAAATTACAATTATTATAAAAAGTATTCGAACCTACTGTTTTCCATGTTTGCCGTGGGATTCGGGTTGGTACAGAGTATTTACAGCGTTTTTAAATTGCTTTACACTTGTACAGTTCCGTATATCTAGAGGAAGTTCGTTCCATAGTTTGGTTGAACTATAGAAAAAACTTCTTTTCATGTACTCGGTGTTAGGTTTGGGTAATTTAAGGCATTGCTCATTATTCCTAAGTTTGTAGTGATTATTTTGTCTGGTAAATAAATCTTGTAAGTATTGTGGGGCGCGCCCATTCATTATTTTAAACATTAGGGTTAGTTTTTGTTTTTTGCGTCGTATACTTAATGAACTCCAATTGAGCTTGGCTAGGATGTCTTTGGACCTGACCTCATAGTTGGTCTTTGTTATGGCTCTAGCAGCTCTGTTTTGTAATTTCTGTAATTGGTTAGAAAGATTATCGTATAATCCGTCCCACACCTGACTGCAATAGTCGAAGTGAGGAAGGATTAATGCATCGTATATTTGTATAGCACTTTTAGTAGTTAAATATGTGCGATTTCGTTTTAAGGCTCCGATTGCAGAGGCAGCCTTTCTTGTAATTTCCTTTGTATGTTCTGACCAATTAAGGTTCTTGTCAATAGTAACGCCTAATGTTTTTGTTTGATTAACTTTTTTGATTTTTTGATTATTAATTTTTATATCTATATCAGGGTCACCATGCGCAGTGAGTTTTTGTCTGGAAGCCATTATCATAAATTCTGTTTTAGTTACATTAAGGCTTAATCGATTAGCACTAAGCCAACGGTGTAGATTATCTAGTTCTGAGTTCATAGATGTTTGAATGTCAGTTATATTATCAGATGCTAAACTTATGCTCGTATCATCTGCAAACATTCTCGGTTTAGCAACTGAAAGGCAGTTTGGTAAGTCATTTATATATATCAAAAACAGTAATGGTCCAAGATTACTTCCTTGCGGAATACCAAATTTCACTTCGCATGGTGACGAGAGTGAGCCATTGACACTGCACTGCTGCAATCGATTGCCGAGGTATGAGTGAAACCATTCGATAGATTTGCTGTGAATTCCATAGTATTTTAATTTAGTTAATAAAATGCTATGGTCAATAGTGTCGAAGGCTTTCTGTAAGTCTATGAAGACTATACCATTAAACATACCTTTGTCTATATTAAGCGACCAGCTGCTGGTAGCTTCGATTAGAGCAGTGACAGTGCTGTGCAGATTTCGAAAACCGGACTGGCTTTGAATTAGTAAGCTATTTTCATTTAAATATGTATACAGTTGGTCGTATATGATTTTCTCAAATATTTTTGAAACGACTGGTATGACCGATATGGGTCGGTAGTTACCAGGGTCTGTTTTGTCGCCCTTTTTAAAGATTGGCGTAACTTTGGCCAGCTTCCATTCTTGTGGGAATATCCCGGTTTCTATTGACGTTGCAAAAATCGTGGCTAAGGAAGGTGCTACGATACTTGCTGATAATTTCAGGAGGCGACTGGGTATTTTATCAAGTCCCATCGCTTTCCGTTCATCTAGTCTTTCAAGTAACTTACAAACAGTTTCTATTGAGGGTGGTTTAATTAAAAATGTTGTTGTGGTAGGATTTAAGTATGATTCTGGGTTATTAGAATCATGCCGGATGGAGCTAGCCAAAGTTTCACCTATATTTGTAAAGTAAGTATTAAATGTGTTTGCTATCTCTTTGGGTGATGTGATTGATTTATCATTTTGTTTCAGTTCACTGATTATAGAGAGATCTTTCGTTTTTCTGGAAGTAAGCTCATTGAGCATGCTCCATGATTTACGTTGATTATTTTTGTATTTTTCTAGATTTTCTGTGAAATATCGTTTCTTTGTTTGTTTTATTGTGTTGTTTGTTTTATTTCTGGCCGTTTTATATTGTGTCCACAACTCATTGTCTCCAGAAGAAATTGCTTTCTTCTTGAGATAATCACGGTTTCGAATTTTGTTAGATAGATCACTTGTGAACCATGCAGGCTTTTGTTTTCCTACACGTTTGTGTCTAACTGGAGCATGTTTGTTGACACATTTCATAAACATTTCTTTCCAGTGTTTCCACATTACATTTGGGTCATTTAAATTGTTTATTTCGGCCCATGGCATTTGTGAAATATCTTGTAAAAAGATCTTATTATTAAGATTCTTATAACTTCGTGTTTCAATGATTCGGCTATGTTTCCGATCATGTTTAGTCTTTCTACACATGAATACCAGCGAGTGATCACTAATACCCGTGTGTAGTACACCTGATCTAACAACTTTCTCTGGAGTATTTGTTATGCATAAATCAATTAATGTTCTACTGTTTTGAGTAATTCTTGTAGGTTCTTCAATCACTTGATATAATCCGTATATATCAAGGATTTCCGATAAATTTTTAGATGTACTTAGATTAGTGGCAAGCATGTCACAGTTCAAGTCACCTAGTAAGTAATACTCCAGGTTAGTTTGATCAATTTTTTCTAGTATTTCTTCAAATGCCTGGAACAATTCAAATGTGGAATTAGGTGGGCGATACCATGTACTTACAAGATATGGTTTGGAGTACGGCATAGTAATTTCAATTGTAATAAATTCAAGACGTTCGTCCGAAAAATCGTTGGGTATTTTGAAATTGATGTTGTTTCTTACGTAGAGACACACACCTCCTCCAGATCGGCCGTTCACGGCTCTATCTCTCCGTGCTAATTCAAAGCCGGGAATATTGATCTCACTGTTTGAGATAGACGAATCAAGTTTAGTCTCATTTATAGCGAGTATATCAATCTTTGAGGAAATAAGTGTTTCTCGTAATTCATCGATATGCGCCAAAATACTATTTATATTAAGTGTAGCCATTACTAGTCCGCGTCCTAGATTTTTACCATTAGTTATGATGTTATCATTTAAATTGCCATCACCTGATTCCGATTCCCCGGCTGGAATATTCTATTTATCACTACAGTTACTATTGTTATTAGAAATACTAGTTATAAAACTTCTAAAATTGTTGAAGCCACTCCATTATATTCTATGGAAGACATCGAAAGCAACATGCTCTTAATTTCCCTTTCCTTGGGGCCTTGAATAAGCAGAGTTTTGTTCGAGATATAGAAAGATAATGTGATCGTCGAGGATTTTAAACTGTGAAATCCACCACAAGATGCTGTAAAACTCCACTTTCCGCTTATTTTTAGCACATCGTCCACGTACTCCTTCAACTGTTCGAAACTGCCGTTAAATTTATACTTCTCTTTGCCATTAACACGTTCTACAGTGAAAAGATTCTGAGTCTTATCAATGCGACCGTCCGCCATGCTTGGTTGCCTGTGGGCTATAGTCCATGCATTTTGGTCAAAAAACGCACATTTTTGGTCATTTTGGGGGGCTATAGTCCATTCATTTTGATAGAAAACGCACATTTTTGGTCATTTCAGTGGGCTATAGTCCATGCATTTTGTGGAAAATTGTACATTCTTGACCATTTCAGTGGGCTATAGTCCATGCATTTTGGTGGAAAAACGCATATTTTTGTCAGTTTCATTGGGCTATAGTCCATGCATTTTGGTAAAAAAACGCACATTTTTGGTCATTTGGGTGTGCTATAGTCCATGCATTTTGCGTGGAAACGCACGTTTGGTCATTTCAGTGGGCTATAGTCTATTCATTTTGGTTGATAAACGCACATTTTTGGTCATTTGGGTGTGCTAAAGTCCATCCATTTTGGTGGATAAACGCACATTTTTGGTCATTTCAGTGGGCTATAGTCCATTTATTTTGGTTGAAAAACGCACATTTTTGGTCATTTGGGTGTGCTAAAGTCCATTCATTTTGGTTGAAAAACGCACATTTTTGGTCATTTGGGTGGGCTATAGTCCATGCATTTTGGTCAAAAAACGCACATTATAGGTCATTTCAATGGGCTATACTCCATTCATTTTGGTGGAAAAACGCACACTTTTAGTCATTTGGGTGTGCTATAGTCCATGCATTTTGCGAGGAAACGCACGTTTGGTCATTTCAGTGGGCTATAGTCCATGCATTTTGTGGAAAATTGTACATTCTTGACCATTTCAGTGGGCTATAGTCCATGCATTTTGGTGGAAAAACGCACAGTTTTGGTCATTTGGGTGTGCTATAGTCCATGCATTTTGCGGGAAAACGCACGTTTGGTCATTTCAGTGGGCTATAGTCCATCCAATTTGTTAAAAAACGCACATTTCTGGCCATTTCAGTGGGCTATAGTCCATTCATTTTTGTTGAAAAACGCACATTTTTGGTCATTTGGGTGTGCTAAAGTCCATCCATTTTGGTGGAAAAACGCACATTTTTGGTCATATGGGTGTGCTGAAGTCCATGCATTTTGGTGGAAATCCGCATATTTTTGTCCATTTCAGTGTGCTACAGTCCATGCATTTTGATCATAAAACGCACATTTTCGGTCATTTTGTGAGGTTATAGTCCATGCATTTTGTGGGAAAACGTACATTTTTGGCCATTTCATTGGGCTATAGTTCATCCTTTTTCGTGGGAAAACGCACATTTTTAGTCATTTGGGTGTGCTATACTCCATTCATTTTGGTGGAAAAATGCACACTTTTAGTCATTTGGGTGTGCTATAGTCCATGCACTTTGGTGAAAAACTCATGTTTGGTTATTTCAGGGGGCTATAGTCCATGCATTTGGTCAAAAAACGCACATTACTGGTCATTTCAGTGGGCTATAGTCCATGCATTTTGGTCAAAAAGCGCAAATTTTTGGTCATTTTGGGGGGCTATAGTCCATGAATTTGGTCAAAAAACGCACATTTTTGTCAGTTTCATTGGGCTATACTCCATGCATTTTGGTAAAAAAACGCACATTTTTGGTCATTTCAGTGGGCTATAGTCCATTCATTTTGTTAAAAAACGCACATTTTTGGCCATTTCAGTGTGCTATAGTCCATCCATTTTGTTAAAAAACGCACATTTTTGGTCATTTCAGTGGGCTATAGTCCATCCATTTTGTTAAAAAACGCACATTTTTGGCCATTTCAGTGGGCTATAGTACATTCATTTTGGTTGAAAAACGCACATTTTTGGTCATTTGGGTGTGCTAAAGTCCATCCATTTTGTTAAAAAACGCACATGTTTGGTCATTTCAGTGTGCTACAGTCCATGCATTTTGATCATAAAACGCACATTTTCGCTCATTTTGGGAGGTTATAGTCCATGCATTTTGGTGGAAAAACTCAGGTTTGGTCATTTCAGTGGGCTATAGTCCATGCATTTTGGTCAAAAAACGCACATTACTGGTCATTTCAGTGGGCTATAGTTCATGCATTTTGGTGGAAAAATGCACATTTTTGGTCATTTGGGTGTGCTATAGTCCATGCATTTTGCGGGAAAACGCACGTTTGGTCATTTCAGTGGGCTATAGTCCATCCAATTTGTTAAAAAACGCACATTTCTGGCCATTTCAGTGGGCTATAGTCCATTCATTTTGGTTGAAAAACGCACATTTTTGGTCATTTGGGTGTGCTAAAGTCCATCCATTTTGGTGGAAAAACGCACATTTTTGGTCATATGGATGTGCTGAAGTCCATGCATTTTGGTGGAAATCCGCATATTTTTGTCCATTTCAGTGTGCTACAGTCCATGTATTTTGATCATAAAACGCACATTTTCGGTCATTTTGTGAGGTTATAGTCCATGCATTTTGTGGGAAAACGTACATTTTTGGCCATTTCATTGGGCTATAGTTCATCCTTTTTCGTGGGAAAACGCACATTTTTAGTCATTTGGGTGTGCTATACTCCATTCATTTTGGTGGAAACATGCACACTTTTAGTCATTTGGGTGTGCTATAGTCCATGCACTTTGGTGGAAAAACTCATGTTTGGTTATTTCAGGGGGCTATAGTCCATGCATTTTGGTCAAAAAACGCACATTTTTGGTCATTTTGGGGGGCTATAGTCCATTCATTTTGATAGAAAACGCACATTTTTGGTCATTTCAGTGGGCTATAGTCCATGCATTTTGTGGAAAATTGTACATTCTTGACCATTTCAGTGGGCTATAGTCCATGCATTTTGGTGGAAAAACGCATATTTTTGTCAGTTTCATTGGGCTATAGTCCATGCATTTTGGTAAAAAAACGCACATTTTTGGTCATTTGGGTGTGCTATAGTCCATGCATTTTGCGTGGAAACGCACGTTTGGTCATTTCAGTGGGCTATAGTCTATTCATTTTGGTTGAAAAACGCACATTTTTGGTCATTTGGGTGTGCTAAAGTCCATCCATTTTGGTGGATAAACGCACATTTTTGGTCATTTCAGTGGGCTATAGTCCATTCATTTTGGTTGAAAAACGCACATTTTTGGTCATTTGGGTGTGCTAAAGTCCATTCATTTTGGTTGAAAAACGCACATTTTTGGTCATTTGGGTGGGCTATAGTCCATGCATTTTGGTCAAAAAACGCACATTATAGGTCATTTCAATGGGCTATACTCCATTCATTTTGGTGGAAAAACGCACACTTTTAGTCATTTGGGTGTGCTATAGTCCATGCATTTTGCGAGGAAACGCACGTTTGGTCATTTCAGTGGGCTATAGTCCATGCATTTTGTGGAAAATTGTACATTCTTGACCATTTCAGTGGGCTATAGTCCATGCATTTTGGTGGAAAAACGCACAGTTTTGGTCATTTGGGTGTGCTATAGTCCATGCATTTTGCGGGAAAACGCACGTTTGGTCATTTCAGTGGGCTATAGTCCATCCAATTTGTTAAAAAACGCACATTTCTGGCCATTTCAGTGGGCTATAGTCCATTCATTTTGGTTGAAAAACGCACATTTTTGGTCATTTGGGTGTGCTAAAGTCCATCCATTTTGGTGGAAAAACGCACATTTTTGGTCATATGGGTGTGCTGAAGTCCATGCATTTTGGTGGAAATCCGCATATTTTTGTCCATTTCAGTGTGCTACAGTCCATGCATTTTGATCATAAAACGCACATTTTTGGTCATTTTGTGAGGTTATAGTCCATGCATTTTGTGGGAAAACGTACATTTTTGGCCATTTCATTGGGCTATAGTTCATCCTTTTTCGTGGGAAAACGCACATTTTTAGTCATTTGGGTGTGCTATACTCCATTCATTTTGGTGGAAAAATGCACACTTTTAGTCATTTGGGTGTGCTATAGTCCATGCACTTTGGTGAAAAACTCATGTTTGGTTATTTCAAGGGGCTATAGTCCATGCATTTGGTCAAAAAACGCACATTACTGGTCATTTCAGTGGGCTATAGTCCATGCATTTTGGTCAAAAAGCGCAAATTTTTGGTCATTTTGGGGGGCTATAGTCCATGAATTTGGTCAAAAAACGCACATTTTTGTCAGTTTCATTGGGCTATACTCCATGCATTTTGGTAAAAAAACGCACATTTTTGGTCATTTCAGTGGGCTATAGTCCATCCATTTTGTTAAAAAACGCACATTTTTGGCCATTTCAGTGGGCTATAGTACATTCATTTTGGTTGAAAAACGCACATTTTTGGTCATTTGGGTGTGCTAAAGTCCATCCATTTTGTTAAAAAACGCACATGTTTGGTCATTTCAGTGTGCTACAGTCCATGCATTTTGATCATAAAACGCACATTTTCGCTCATTTTGGGAGGTTATAGTCCATGCATTTTGGTGGAAAAACTCAGGTTTGGTCATTTCAGTGGGCTATAGTCCATGCATTTTGGTCAAAAAACGCACATTACTGGTCATTTCAGTGGGCTATAGTTCATGCATTTTGGTGGAAAAATGCACATTTTTGGTCATTTGGGTGTGCTATAGTCCATGCATTTTGCGGGAAAACGCACGTTTGGTCATTTCAGTGGGCTATAGTCCATCCAATTTGTTAAAAAACGCACATTTCTGGCCATTTCAGTGGGCTATAGTCCATTCATTTTGGTTGAAAAACGCACATTTTTGGTCATTTGGGTGTGCTAAAGTCCATCCATTTTGGTGGAAAAACGCACATTTTTGGTCATATGGATGTGCTGAAGTCCATGCATTTTGGTGGAAATCCGCATATTTTTGTCCATTTCAGTGTGCTACAGTCCATGCATTTTGATCATAAAACGCACATTTTCGGTCATTTTGTGAGGTTATAGTCCATGCATTTTGTGGGAAAACGTACATTTTTGGCCATTTCATTGGGCTATAGTTCATCCTTTTTCGTGGGAAAACGCACATTTTTAGTCATTTGGGTGTGCTATACTCCATTCATTTTGGTGGAAACATGCACACTTTTAGTCATTTGGGTGTGCTATAGTCCATGCACTTTGGTGGAAAAACTCATGTTTGGTTATTTCAGGGGGCTATAGTCCATGCATTTTGGTCAAAAAACGCACATTTTTGGTCATTTTGGGGGGCTATAGTCCATTCATTTTGATAGAAAACGCACATTTTTGGTCATTTCAGTGGGCTATAGTCCATGCATTTTGTGGAAAATTGTACATTCTTGACCATTTCAGTGGGCTATAGTCCATGCATTTTGGTGGAAAAACGCATATTTTTGTCAGTTTCATTGGGCTATAGTCCATGCATTTTGGTAAAAAAACGCACATTTTTGGTCATTTGGGTGTGCTATAGTCCATGCATTTTGCGTGGAAACGCACGTTTGGTCATTTCAGTGGGCTATAGTCTATTCATTTTGGTTGAAAAACGCACATTTTTGGTCATTTGGGTGTGCTAAAGTCCATCCATTTTGGTGGATAAACGCACATTTTTGGTCATTTCAGTGGGCTATAGTCCATTCATTTTGGTTGAAAAACGCACATTTTTGGTCATTTGGGTGTGCTAAAGTCCATTCATTTTGGTTGAAAAACGCACATTTTTGGTCATTTGGGTGGGCTATAGTCCATGCATTTTGGTCAAAAAACGCACATTATAGGTCATTTCAATGGGCTATACTCCATTCATTTTGGTGGAAAAACGCACACTTTTAGTCATTTGGGTGTGCTATAGTCCATGCATTTTGCGAGGAAACGCACGTTTGGTCATTTCAGTGGGCTATAGTCCATGCATTTTGTGGAAAATTGTACATTCTTGACCATTTCAGTGGGCTATAGTCCATGCATTTTGGTGGAAAAACGCACAGTTTTGGTCATTTGGGTGTGCTATAGTCCATGCATTTTGCGGGAAAACGCACGTTTGGTCATTTCAGTGGGCTATAGTCCATCCAATTTGTTAAAAAACGCACATTTCTGGCCATTTCAGTGGGCTATAGTCCATTCATTTTTGTTGAAAAACGCACATTTTTGGTCATTTGGGTGTGCTAAAGTCCATCCATTTTGGTGGAAAAACGCACATTTTTGGTCATATGGGTGTGCTGAAGTCCATGCATTTTGGTGGAAATCCGCATATTTTTGTCCATTTCAGTGTGCTACAGTCCATGCATTTTGATCATAAAACGCACATTTTCGGTCATTTTGTGAGGTTATAGTCCATGCATTTTGTGGGAAAACGTACATTTTTGGCCATTTCATTGGGCTATAGTTCATCCTTTTTCGTGGGAAAACGCACATTTTTAGTCATTTGGGTGTGCTATACTCCATTCATTTTGGTGGAAAAATGCACACTTTTAGTCATTTGGGTGTGCTATAGTCCATGCACTTTGGTGAAAAACTCATGTTTGGTTATTTCAGGGGGCTATAGTCCATGCATTTGGTCAAAAAACGCACATTACTGGTCATTTCAGTGGGCTATAGTCCATGCATTTTGGTCAAAAAGCGCAAATTTTTGGTCATTTTGGGGGGCTATAGTCCATGAATTTGGTCAAAAAACGCACATTTTTGTCAGTTTCATGGGGCTATACTCCATGCATTTTGGTAAAAAAACGCACATTTTTGGTCATTTCAGTGGGCTATAGTCCATTCATTTTGTTAAAAAACGCACATTTTTGGCCATTTCAGTGGGCTATAGTCCATCCATTTTGTTAAAAAACGCACATTTTTGGTCATTTCAGTGGGCTATAGTCCATCCATTTTGTTAAAAAACGCACATTTTTGGCCATTTCAGTGGGCTATAGTACATTCATTTTGGTTGAAAAACGCACATTTTTGGTCATTTGGGTGTGCTAAAGTCCATCCATTTTGTTAAAAAACGCACATGTTTGGTCATTTCAGTGTGCTACAGTCCATGCATTTTGATCATAAAACGCACATTTTCGCTCATTTTGGGAGGTTATAGTCCATGCATTTTGGTGGAAAAACTCAGGTTTGGTCATTTCAGTGGGCTATAGTCCATGCATTTTGGTCAAAAAACGCACATTACTGGTCATTTCAGTGGGCTATAGTTCATGCATTTTGGTGGAAAAATGCACATTTTTGGTCATTTGGGTGTGCTATAGTCCATGCATTTTGCGGGGAAACGCACGTTTGGTCATTTCAGTGGGCTATAGTCCATCCATTTTGTTAAAAAACGCACATTTTTGGCCATTTCAGTGGGCTATAGTCCATCCATTTTGTTAAAAAACGCACATTTTTGGTCATTTCAGTGGGCTATAGTCCATCCATTTTGTTAAAAAACGCACATTTTTGGCCATTTCAGTGGGCTATAGTCCATTCATTTTGGTTGAAAAACGCACATTTTTGGTCATTTGGGTGTGCTAAAGTCCATCCATTTTGTTAAAAAACGCACATGTTTGGTCATTTCAGTGTGCTACAGTCCATGCATTTTGATCATAAAACGCACATTTTCGCTCATTTTGGGAGGTTATAGTCCATGCATTTTGGTGGAAAAACTCAGGTTTGGTCATTTCAGTGGGCTATAGTCCATGCATTTTGGTCAAAAAACGCACATTACTGGTCATTTCAGTGGGCTATAGTTCATGCATTTTGGTGGAAAAATGCACATTTTTGGTCATTTGGGTGTGCTATAGTCCATGCATTTTGCGGGGAAACGCACGTTTGGTCATTTCAGTGGGCTATAGTCCATCCATTTTGTTAAAAAACGCACATTTTTGGCCATTTCAGTGGGCTATAGTCCATTCATTTTGGTTGAAAAACGCACATTTTTGGTCATTTGGGTGTGCTGAAGTCCATGCATTTTGGTGGAAAAACGCATACTTTTGTCAATTTCAGAGGGCTATCAGGTCCATGCAATTTGGTCGGAAAATATGAATTTTTGTTTATTTTAATGGGTTAATTTCCGGGCATTTAGATGAAAAATCGCGCTTATTTGGCGAGAAAACTCTAGCTGGTGGTTTCAGATATCTTTTTTTTTTTTTTTGATGACTTCAGATGTTGTAAGATATTCTTTTAGACACTGTAATCGTCTATTTGTTCATGTATATAATTGAACATAGTTGAATTTCAAGTCAAATGTTTGTGATCTATGCTCAATTAGCCTTCGATTTGTACACATATTCTTTTACTGGTACAAAAATCACAATGCACGATAGTCGCCATACTTTGTTCTTGTTTTTTTTTTTTTCTGACTTTCTGCAACCTCCACGCTCCAATAATCCGTATCTATAAAGGAGGATAGATCGGTGTTAAAACTCAACATCATCGAAATTAAGATGGGGATAAAAAAAAACCAATTATCATTAGACAGAGGTGCATTTATTACTTGTCGATTGCTATTTCCTCATTATGTACAGATGGTATATATTGACTTGAGTGTATTTGTATTGTTTGTTGATGATTTATTTATAGGTTGTGCAGGAAGCCATTTTTCTTTGATGAATTATTGATGTTTTTTTCCTGAATCATTCAAGAATGACACAGTTAGTAGGAACGCGCAAGAAGTCCCGACTTCGATTCCTAGTGACTTTACTTCCTTGTTTCAACTTGATTATCTTTTATCAAAAAGTTATACGGTGTACAAAACATACAAAATAACAAATTTACATTCACCTGTATTTCGTTACTCTGTAATTTTACTTGTAGCAGATTAAAGTACCTGTTACAAGAACAGAGTGTCGAAGGAATGAACACCACTGCTTCATCCGGCTTCAGAGAGAACAGCTTATTTTAGATGAAGGAAGTATATTTACCTTTTTCAGAATGGGAAGTGTTAATGTTCTTTTCACTAAATTGTAAATAGGTATTATAAATTCTCCTACTGAGAATCATACAAATATGATCTGTAATTCAATTATAGCTTACAACATTGTGCTATTGTTATTCCAACAAGGAAGACAAGTTTTTTTACAATACACGGGATGTCTATAGTTTCAATGATATTCAAGAATACTCTCAAAGACCACGAACTTTGTGGTCGAGAATCGAAAGCGGAGAAAGAACAATTTACTCTACAAAAAGACAGCAAGAGATGGTTGCCGATCTGTGACCGATACTTCTTTGAAGTATTTCCAGTTCCCTCGTAATGTGGGTTCGATACACATCTGGAGAGCTGTGTTTCAGCTCCTCCGCAGTGACTAAACAGACTTAAAACGAATGTAATTTTTCATATCAAGCTTATTAGTAGTTTCAATATAGAGGACCGCGTGAACCAGTTGAGTCCGAGCGATTAATATCAACCAAGTTCTAATTTCATCGAATGTTTCCATGCGCAAAAATGCCTAAAATAAAGAATTAGCATATATTTTAACATATTCTTGTTCTTTTATCTTTACTCTTTTTTTTTTTGTTCTTTTTGGTTTTGATAAAATATTAATGAGTTGTATGAACGGTAGTGTTCCTGGAAGTCACGATACTCGAAGACCTTTTTCATTCTTTTCAGTTTCTCGATTTTCTTAAAAATATCATTTATGTAAGATCTTGTAGTCTTGCTTATTCTTTGATAGAGCTCATTGTATTACTTGGTATCACTCCGACGAAGGACTAACATCCGAAACGTCAGTTTTCTCTACTATCATTCTACGGTGTCTAACTTATCATTAGATTTACAACTGTATTACTACATAGTCGAATAGACAAGTCATGCAGAGAGGAAGGTAACAAAAAAAAATATGGGTAATAGAAAAGACAAGAAAAGAGTAGAAACCGAAGGAAGGAGAAGACAAAAAATAAAAAAAACGAGTTCAGAAAAAAAAAAGAATCGACAAAAACAATACAATACTAAAAATAAGTAAAACTATAATAAAAATACATTCTGCTAAATCAGGGTTTACTTTACGATACAATACAAAACTGTTTCGCTCTCATACGAAATCAACTTATAGCGGTGACATCCATTATGGGCACTGGTGCAGTCGCAATTTTGAATTAATTCTAGGAATATGCTTGATTTTTGGTCTTCTGTTTGGATTCCTCAATACGCGCTCTAGAATTAGAAGTAGAAAAAGCCAAAACACTAATAAATCTTAATAGAAAAAGGGGAAAGAGTGCGGATCTTTTCTCTTGTTTCTAACAAAAAACTACGATATATAGCTTTTTTCTATTAATATTCAAAAATTAAATGAGTGTTTCCAAACAATATTTTATATAAATACACATTTTAATATCAAGTCTTCAAATGCTGAAATGTCTCTTATTATTAAGCGTGTTCATTAATTAGTATCAAAATGTGTAATAAAAGTTCTTTGAGGGAGAGATAGTTTAACTTTTCATATGCATTTTCATTTTTAAAAATCAGTTGTTTTGCAAGTCACCGATTTATGAATTTACAAATATATACTAATCTACTCCAGCCGCGCATAGCATACATATATTATAAGCAACCATTTTATTCCATTCGAAAGTCACTAACATTTTGAACACATAACAGAGTAATGCTATATGCAGTTTAGCTGTGTTTCAAAAAAAAAAAAAAAAAAAAAATACGCCACAAAATGACTTGCAGAATGAGTTGATTTCCAAACAACTATAACTATCCTTTGCTGCTGTTCGCCAAATTGAGATATATCAAACAAACAAATTAACGAGAGTTTGTTTCCACGCTAATTGAAAAAATGTCATGCTGTTCCAATTGATGACATATCTAACTAATATTAGACTTTGCGAAACTTAATACGCAATAATAGTTTTCAATGTTGGTTTTACAAAAAAAGGCGATGTATTCCACCCCTTTGTCTACGTACGTCACACCAAGAATATAATATTGGTATAATAAAGTCAGTGAAAAAGACATCAAATTGGTTATTACCCGCTATTGAGCCGGGGAAGCTTGTGGAATTTTGAATTGGACTCCAATTTTGAATTCCAACGGAGTGATTAAACTGATAGGCCCCGGCTGGGAGTAATAATTACGACCGGTTTGATACGCTTCTCAGCAGACGATTAACCTACAACAACAAGCTAGATAATAATATAGTTTGAACTACTACATTAGACTAAATGCTACTTGCAGGAGATAAATAGACAACAAACTCTGTCATATCAGTAGATTTGGAGCTATAGTTTTAGTAAAAAGTTTGTTGTAGCTTTGTACTTTTCGAAAGTTTGGTAAATTGAAAGTTACCAGCGGGATATTTGATTTGTTTTGTTTAAAAGTTGTTTTTAGTTTTTGTTATGATTGTGAATCAAAGAGATTCAGTGTTCAAAGTCTGTACAGCACCTGAAGAGAGGACAAAACCAATAACGAAAACACCTCGGTATAACTGTAACGAACATCGATTATCCGAGCGATTAGTTCTCTATAGACAACAAAATAAAGCTATTTTGAACAGTTTATCTCTAAAAAGAGAGCGTAAGAAAACACTGTATAATTTACAGCCATTAGTGTAATTTTGTGCAAGCATTACTGATTTACAAGTGATAATGGGTTCTAATTTACAACCGTACGAGTTATGAATAAAACAAAATCTAAAAATAAATTTATGATTGCTTCATTAACATCCATCGAGTTGCTTTTGTTTTTTAGTCTCTTTGTCAACTCTCTTGGCTAGTTTTGATTTGATATTACAGCATTATATCATAATCAAAAATGCAGAAACAACTAGCAGTCCTAGTAGGAACTAATTTTGGGCTTATCAAATATTTCACGCCGATCTTACAACATAAGTAAAACGATTTTTTCTTCATTTTTTCCTTTTTTAGAAAAAAAAAATGCGACAAAATTCACTAGTGAAAAAAAAATATTTTAGCACTGTGATTCGGAGTATTGTTTTGCTTTAAAAATATTCCAGTCTGAAAGGTGCAAAACCAATCGGCGATAAATAATTAAAAAGCGGTGAAGTTTTTTGTGTAAAATGTTCTTTTCAACAAAAAGGTCAATTTTAACGATGCATCTTTCATTAACTATACCGAAGCAAACACAATGATAAGTGGGAAGTCCTCGAATATCATCACTTTGTAGTGGAAAAGCTTAAAAAGCACTTCATTGCTACGCTATATGAAAAATCGTCCTCTTTCCAAGGATTTTATTTAATTTTTCGAAATAAAAATAGTTTTTCTAAATTTACATCGCCATATTTGATGATTTCCTAGTTAATTATTAATGTCCCGAGATGTTTTTGTGTTAATGGAAAGGCAGGTGAAGAAAACTGTTTTACAACTTTCTTGTCTTGTACAAACAAAATTCCTTCATTACTATCCCAAGACGACATTCATATTATTGCCATATATCGAAAGGAGTTTCCGAAAGATCTTGGTGTATATCAAGACTAGTGTATCACAGGGCGGGGAAATAATTATAACAACTACTTGATAATAACTACATAGAGTCACTTTGTCAACTGAATGTTGGGATTTTCAAACTGAAAGTCAAAAATGTGAAAGTATTGATAGTTGTTTGAGTGGGGCAGAGTCAGAGGGGAGTTTCTTAACCAATAATAGTAATAGTTCACGGTATGCATCAAGTGTTCATTGGTTGGTGAACAAAAGGTTATCAATTGTATTCACAAGTGGTCAGCAGGGTATCCATGGATCGCCTTCAAAGACCATCTCCGTGATCATGATTCATTACAGCGAGAAAGGACAGTCAGCTATAGGTAGCTGCTCACGAACTCCATAGCACTATTACTCGTCTTACTTGCGTTCATTTTCACAAACTGCTCAACAATGCCTAGATCTTTTCTTCTCAAGAGATTCGCCAGACCTGTGCAGTGGATAGAAGAAGAGAAAAATGTCTCTTTACCAGCAAAAGGTAAGGAAATATCCACTTCTTTTTAGCGATTTCAATGTGATCATTATGTAGCTTAAGAGATTTGTAGATTGCTCGTTAGCAAGAGATCTTAGATTTAGAGCATTATACTTATAATTACTGTAATTTTTTTACAGAAGAACACGAATACCAATGTAACGATGCAAATAGCAATAATATGAGCTATCACCCTGACTCACCGAAAGTATGGGATGTAAGACCAGCGTTAACCAACACCATATTGACAGTCGGTAAGGAATGGAGTCATCACAACCAAGTTGTCAACATCGATAAACCAAACCACAACGATTTTCTACATCAAATGATTTACCGTGATCATGCATCCCAGCTAAATAACGTCCAGTCTTCCAAACAAGCGAACAAAAGAGAATCAAATAAAAAACAAACATACAAGTGCCATCAGTGTGGGAAAGTGTTCAAGACCAAGTACACGCTGACTATACATCTAAAGATGCCATCTCATACCGGCGCCAGGCCTTTTGTGTGCGCTATCTGTGGTAAGGGATTTCGACTTTCCAGCACGCTATGCCGGCATAAAATCATCCACACGTCACATAAACCTCATCGTTGCCAGACGTGTGGAAAAGCCTTCAATAGGTCTTCTACTCTCAAGACACATCAGCGAACTCACAGTGACACCAAAGAGTTTGCCTGTGATATTTGTGGTAAAGGTTTTCATCAAAAAGGCAACTTACGAAACCATTTGCTGATTCACTCAGGTGAAAAGCCTTACAAATGCAGTTTATGTAAAAGAGCCTTTAACAAACTATCCAATCTAAAGTTCCATATGCATGTCCACACTGATAACAAACCTTATAGATGTCGATTTTGTAAGAACAGCTTTCCACGACGGTGTGAACTGAAAGAACATATCGTAGCTTGTAGCAAGAATAATGGAGATAGACCGTCAGTTGACGCCGATACAACGTCGTACCTTGGAACGTCAAACTAAATAGACATTCTGAGGGACTGTCCTGGACTGTAGATATACAAACTCAGTAAACGCAACGAGTAAAAAGGATTCAAATTAGAATAAAAACGTTCAGAGAAATTGAACTAAAAAAGGAAATTCATGTCAATTGATCTTAATAGCATACATTTGTAATAATATGTTCACCGACCAAGATCCGATAAATCAGTTGTAGATATTTAATTGTTATACAAGACGTTAGCGATTTGTTGTTAATAAACCATATATTATGATATATTGAACTGCGGTTTTTCCTTTCGAGTTGTGTTGGTCTTTTTATGTCACCTTAAGGGTTTACAAACTTTAAATAATGGATACCTCATTTGAATAAAGGAAATCCACAAAGCGCAATATATAAAAACAGCAAATTTTCGAGCAAAACTCGCCAATTGTGACTTTTGTTTGTAAAAAAATATAAATCACTTGAAGAAAGCGCACTTATGGATGAAATGAAAAAAAAGACTTTTGAAAAGTTTTTTGTTCGAATGACTTTTTTGTTCTGTCTGTTGGTATGGTTTTTAATGAATAACGACAATATAGGTGTTCGTTCCATTGTGAGGCGAAACAAGGCTTCTACAATCAACTATTAACGGCCTTTGTTTTTTTGAACTCTTCTGGCAATTACTACACATATGATAAGTACTTTTAAAATATTTTTGATTATCGCTTTTATACTTGAGTTATTAAACGCAACGAAATTCGGTTCGGTATCTTTTTTTCAGGTGTAACGCGTCCATGTATGTTTCTTAGTATCTGTTAAGTGAAGTGTGCCTTGTTTTCTTAACGAGTGTCTTTCTAGACTTCAAGCAGTGACAGATTGTAAGGGAACCCAGCATGGAACATACAGATACACACACTAACTTAACAAAGACATGTAAAGACATCTGGCATAACCGAGGCATTCAAACTACATAAAGTTGTTCAGTCTGCTTGCATTATACCATTGTTTACAAGCCTCTAAGACTCAGACAGTCAAGCCATCTGTGCTCTGACTAGCATTTGCAAGTTTACAGTCCAGTGAAAATCCTATGAGCTACTTAAAAAGTGGTAGACAGATCCATGGTTGTTATTCAGTCGTCGTGATATGACGCCTTTTCAAAACAGCGCATGAATTACTGAAAAGAGGAACTTTTAATATACAAATATTTTACTTAATTATACTTGAAGAAGTGGTGTCATGATCAGTGTCGTGCATCCAAATAAAAAAACATCATCACGTGACTTCCACAGTCTTGCTTGCAACTCAGTACATGTGATCAATTACAAAGGACAAGGATTGTGTAAATTGGTTCTGAGAAATTCATGAAAACAAATGTCAGGCTTTTTATACTGTAAAAACAAAACTGATGAGAAAAATTGGTGATGTTCACACTTCTTGAAATCAAAATTAATATCCATTATATCAACTAACTTGAAATAGGTACTTGAAGAAAACGCAAAATATTGATAAAAAATACTCAACTTTCTATATTCAGGGAATTGATTTTCATACACATTTGTGACTAATATTAAACTAACCTGCAAAATACTCTAAAATCTCATATCTCAAATTATGATTGAAAACTTGTAAATTTCTTATTATTAATTTAAAATCCTTTTAACTTCTGATGGTGTCTGGAAATATTCGTGAACTTACACGAAATGATCAATAGAAACTAGAAATATGTCTTCTAAAAAAAACAATTTCTTAAAAGATACCAACCAAAGAATAAACTATTGCAGGGTTCTTCAAAATTTTAATATCTTCTTCTTCAAATATGCTAAATATTAAAAACTCATAACGAACTAATTTCGACATATTAAACTTTACTAAAAAAATGTGAAATTGCTTAGCAGCAGTTAACTAGAAATTAATCATAGAAGATTTCAATTTTAGCTTCGCGTGATGGCTACCTAGTATTATGAAAGACGGAGGAATCAATTTTGAAATGATAAATTGAAACAATGCAAATAAAAATGGGCGAGGACAAGTTATTACTTCTCAAGTTTTAAAATACACCTTTGGTAATTAGTTGTTGAAAAGACAAACACGCCACCTAATGATGGGTGTTCGACTATTACGTTTAAAATTATCTAATTTAAAGTTGTAGAACTGAAGGTGTAAAGAAAACGGGATCGTCAGGGTGAATACATGTCAGTAGTTCAGTATAAATGAATGAATGAAACTTATAATTCGCAGAATCAATGTACATTTTCTAGTGCGTTATATATGTATATACAGACCGCTATTTAAGGCGCATTATGCAGCCACGCGGCTTACAATCATGAGGATTGAGTACGTTAGCGTGAGTTACTGACCAGTCCACACACACAGTAAGTGTAGTTAAGAAAGACTGTAGATACTGTCTTAAGAATGAACTACAAATGAACGACTTCTAATTGTATCATTAATGAAAACCTCTTATCGGGAAAAGTTAGTCTGTTCTCTCACCGCGAAAAAAAAATGTTGCATGATAATCTTAAAAACGCTTGTGTAAGAGGTTACGAACGTGTACGGTTAACTTGTTTCTATCACGTTTGCTATCAAAGGCCTTCATACAAGCATAGTTAATAGAGGGATATGGTTTAATAGGAAACCTATTGTTACAACTCTTTGTACATTTTTTCAAGCGTGACAGTGCACAATCTCTTGTTTTAGCCTTGCTGGCTATGGCTGAGTGAACAAACTGAAATCTTTCTTTTCGGCTTCTAGTCTTAAATAGTTAGAGATTTCCGCGATAGATATTTGAACATCCCTAACCATAATCACGGTTATCGATTCGTGATAATAATAATGTCTTTTTTCATGTGAATTTTGCTATGTGGTCTGTAGTAGTTGTACCAGTTGTAGTACCAGTAGTACAGTTATGTAAATGTTTGTGATTAGTTGTTTTGCAATATCGGATGGAAATAAGACAAACATTGCGCACCCTCAGGACCCGTTCAACATCAACTGACATTGAAGCAAAGACACATCACAATAGGCTTCTTAACCATCTCCCTCTACTATGATACTAGCATAGTTTTTCATGCAATGAAATCAAATTGACGTCACGGGTTGAAATGGAGTTTCTATCATGATTGGCGTTTCTTCAATTCCTTTCCTAGTCTTCCATTGGACAGATTGAAAACTAGATACCAAGCTAGATATGTGCATTAAAAGTACAATCTTTGTTACCACTCCCAGATTTTATTTACACTTTCGGATTCAGATGCCCAGTGTCAATTCTTATAGTAGATCCTTGGGCAAAATACAATGCCCTTTTCAAATTACATATATGAAATGCTTATAATACCACCTAGTTACAACTGAGATACATCCGTAATACTGTGATTTTATATTGTACTGTAAAGATAGTTAAAGTGCAAACAATAAATTCGTGAAACACTAATTACTAAATAGTACAAAATAGTGCTAATTAAACAACAGAAAACAATAGAATTACCATAAAATTTTACTATTTAGTATTACTAAAGTTTCACGGATTAATTGTTTGCACTCTAACACACAAAAATGTTATATATATTAAATATTATATATATTAAATATTATAGATATTTAAGCTTCTTCCAGATAAGATTTTTACAAAATTACAATTGAGCTTTCGGACCAAAGGTCCATCATCAGGGCATAAAAATATTAAACATTCATTGCAAGGGTACAAATATTTAAATTACAAGGATAAGTACGGATCCAAAGTTACAGGATGGTGTATATCTTCATACACAAGAGGAGTTGTATTATACCTTGATGATGCAAGAGGGGGTCGCAACACCTGCACCTCTTCTCTAGTTCCTAAAATGTTTCTAGTGTTTTTCCATTACCTTTTTTTTACAAAATGGACTTCCTGATGTCTTTCGGATGAGAAAGATTAAAGAAATCGTCTCACACAGAATGCAATGCGCTCTTCACATTAAATGAGTATCCAGCCGATGCCATTTTCGATGACGTCCAAATTCGAAAAAGTGAAAATTGTTGAATATAGTCTGTATAGTGTGTTCGAAATCTTGAACATTCTATTAAAGTTAGATTTACTTTCAATCTTCGAATACTGAATTGCTTTTTATTTATCATTTACTTAGTTATTTGGTCAGAATTTTTTTATGGTATTTTAACAGTATTATGAAACACTTGCTTGCAATGTATTCTGGAGGCGACGGAATTTTAAAGTATTCGTCATTTGAAGAATAATAGAAAAAACGAAAGTCAATCAGGTTATAATTTCTACTGTACAACATGTTGGTGGTTGTGAACATTATTTGATCTTAGATATGGGATAGGTACTCTCTTGTCCATTTTAATGTACAATAAAGGAATGGAACAAAACACTGAGTACGAAACTAGTTTACTGTAAGAGTTGAAACATCGGAGTCCAACTGAATCGGGATCAGAGAAGCTTAGAACTCGACTTATACCGTAGGTAACCCAAACAATGCTATAGGCCAACACAAATGACCATGCACTTCGAACCAGTTTAAGTTCTCTGATTGTACTCTGTTCACCTAAAGTAGCCCTGACCTCTGCAATGTGATGTTTGATATGAGCATCGGCCAGACTAAGACTTGTGATACAAACTATGTTCGACATGGTTATTTCTATCACAGTTTCCACAATATGTGTTATACGTATAGCTTTCAACAGGTTTTCTGCAGAGGAATTCAATGGTATATTAGTGGATTGGAGTATATTTTTTCCATAACGATGGTCTTTGACCAGTACAACGAAGTAGAGACTGTGAACAGTTCCAACTAATAGAAATAGAATAACATAGATGGCAATAATCACTCTTCGAGATAGTTTGTAAGTTAATCGTTTGATTTGTAAACCTTTAGTGACGATTTCGTAGCGATCAAAACACAAGACTGCCAACATTAAATGCCCACTCTGTAAGCAGTAAAACAATAAGAACGTGTTCATAAAATACAACGAAGCGATGATTTCTTCGTTGGATGTGACGGCAGAAACAAACTCCACTTCAAAGTAGTAAAGTGGAAGGCTTATACAACATCCTACCAAGTTAACAAAGCTCATGTGAATTAGAAGTATTCGGTCAGTTGTTTGACGTTGTTTGAGCTCTCTACGAACAAACCGAATGAGAATAATATTACCTAATAAACCAAGGATAGTAATCAAGACTGCAAAAGACGTGTTGACGATTATTCCTGGACACTTTGACATTGCTGGTACGAAAATATGACAAAGTGAACCTTCCACGTATTTTCTCGGTTTGTAAATATCCCTTCCTTGATCGCCATGCACTGGTTACAATCCGTGTTTAAAATCATGTCGATCAATTTTATAAGCAAAGGAACAATGGTTAATTTTTGTGTTCGTACTTCTTACTGGTACAACTAACCCTTTGTTACCACTTTCTATCTTATTTAAAATTTGAATTCTTTGGTTATCCGAAAAACAATTCATTCATTAGGCAATAAAAGTAAGTACGGAAAGAGTTGATTGCCATTGTAAGATTGCTGTCAAAAGATGAGAAAGGAACTCCGATTGATTAACGAGATTAACTTCTATCTGGTTGAAAGAAAACAGCTCAAAAGAGCTCTAAATGAAGTTGGGAAATATGAACAAAATTAGTTATCCATCCTAAAGAATTTGTTTAGAATTTATCTGCTAGATTGCAATCTATCCGGTGGATAGCGCTATCCAGGCATCGTACAACTATCCCCTGATTGAGAATACAAATTAACTTTGTAAGCTAATGACAATTGAAAAGATTTTGGTCAGATTATCTGCCTTGTGATTGGCTGTTGCGTAATGTTCCGGCATGCTTTGTTATAATCGTTATCCATGCTTCAAGCAGTTCAATAGGCGATTTGCATTAAAGCGTCATTACTACTACTTCCAGCAATCTTTGTGAATTTTCATTCATATTCAATTGTTTAATCCCTGTAGAGATTAATTAAACAATTTGCACTAACTGCGATAAGAAAGTCAGCAAAGCATTCTGGTATTGGTAGTCTTCTACGTCATCATGAAATTCGCCTATTGTATTAGAGTCGTTTTTGTATAAGTGGGAACTCATGATTGCATCGTATCGTAACCGCACTTTCTAAGAAAACAATCGAAATTTCTGCGGTATCGTAGCGATGTCCTAACCGTACCGTTTCCCACTGATGTGAAAAAGACTCTATTAGGATGGAGTCGGATATGAATGGCTCCCTTGGTTCTGCGTGTCTTAGTCTATACAACTGATTGACAATAGGGGCGGATCAAGAGGTTTTAAAAGGCGGTGCACCTTGATGTCTGTCTGTCTGAATAATACAAATGTGACCAACAATAATCCATCACTGGAAGCCAGGAAGTAAACATTCTTGAAATAGTTGTCAATGAAACATTAAAACGATATGCCAAGTCATGCATAGGTATGTTAATTCAATCTGAATTTGCATCAAAATTATCAGCATTTCTTGGAAAATGTTCAGTGTGCATCAGGTTGTTGTCGGTTGTGAACATTGTTTGATCTTAGATATGGGATAGGTACTCTCTTGTCCACGATAACTGCAATACGTATGCCTTTTAAAATATTTTCTGCGGAGGGTGTTAAATCTAGTTTTTCAGAGGACAGGATGACATTTTGTGCATAACGTCGATCTTTGATGAACACTACCACAAAAAAGCCGTAAATCATTCCAAAAACTACAAATAGAATGACATAAATAGCAAAAATAACTCTTCGCGATAGTTTGTAAGTTAATCGCTTGATTTGTACATCTTTAGTGACGACTTCATAGCGACCAAAACACAAGACTGCCAACATTAAATGTCCACTTTGTAAGCAGTAAAACAATAAGAATGTATACATAAAATGCACAGAAACGATAATTTCTTCGTTTGATGTGACGGCAGATACAAACTCCACTTCAAAGTAGTAAAGTGGAAGGCTTATACAGCATCCTACCAAGTTAACAAAGCTCATGTGAATCAGAAGTATTCGGTCAGTAGTTTGACGTTGTTTGAGCTCTTTACGAACAAACCGAATGAGAATAATGTTACCTAATAAACCAAGGATACTAATCAAGACTGCAAATAAAGACGTGTTGACGATTATTCCTGGACATTTCGACATTGCTGGTACGATTTGAGCTTGATATGGGTGCTTTCGAACGGCTTCTTTCTTGATCATCAGTATAGTCAAATGCCCGCTTTAAAATCTAAATGGATCTTTTTATATTAGTAAAGAACAATAGGTAGTTGTCATAGATTTTTGTGCTTTTTTTTCAATACAACTACCAGACGTCTTTGCGAAGTTTCGTTACCATCCAGGTTCTTTTTTTGTTGTTGTTGCAAATTTGCTATCGGATTATTTCAAAACTCATGAAGCCGTAAACTTTGAACATGCCGTTTTGGTATGATCACTAAACACCTCGACTGTGGTTTTATAAAATAATCGCCGATTTCACGTCAAAAATATTTTATAGTCAAATTGATAAGAAGCATACGTTTTGCAAAAGACATTTATCAATGCACACGAAAATAAGCAAATGATGCGTCTGCATACTACGTACGTTAACTATTGCCGTCTTTTAATAACTTTTTTCAATGCTTAAACTTCAAAAGTTATTCCTCGTGAATGAAAAGCCGCGATTTTCGTTTTTTTTAATTATTCAAATAATCATTTTTTATCATTATTATTAATATTTCTCTTTTCGTCAATACACACTTTTCTAATCAAATCACCTGGTACCTTCAAAGATTACTAAGATAATGATAAACAAATGATTATGCAATACAGTTGGGGCTCAGGTGAGGAATCTCAACGATGAAAAAAAAAGAAGATTGTGCGAGTATCATTTGAAGAATGATCAAGATGAGCAAAACGTTTTCAGAAACACAGTGAAAAGTGTAAAAAAAAACTTGAAAGGCTCGTTAAAAAATATTTTTAAAGTGAGTTCATTCTATGATAGAAGAAGGCTCTGATCAAACTTTTTACATACAAAGGCAGTGCTTATCAGATGGAAGATTTTTTGTTTATTACTCTCGACGTTCCTGGTATTTGATAACTTAGAATAAACAAGGAAACATTTGCTCAGATATTCAGCATTTGAAATAGCTAGTTTTTTTATAGCCCTGCAACGGTTTGTTGAATGACAACTTCACGAGATACAATTTTTTTTTCATCATGATTATCTATGCATCCTTTCTGATAGGATATACTTCTATCAGATAAAATGGAAAAATTCAGAAAATATTGCTCTATGATTAATTACGTTTATCAGAATTATCTTTAATCACAAAACTAACCAACTAACTTGTATTGATGTCTTTCTAAATAGACTAAGCACTTGACGTGCCTTTTTTGCGTTTCAACTAAAGCCTGGTTGCCATATAATCGTTACGATCGCTGTAATCGTTACGATCGCCAAAAAAATGATCTAAATCGCTGGGATCGCTCAAATACTATATCAGATCGAGCGCATCTAAACACATAGCTTTTTCTAGAAAAAAAAAACATGAAAAAAACGATTTTTTTCAACTTTTCAGCGATCTTATGGAAACCGGGCAAATCTCTCTCTATATATACAATTTTTACATAAGATGACTCATCCAAGATAACGGTAGTAAGATGATAAATGTATATAATAGTTCACTCAATTCAAAGTAGTAAAGTGGAAGGCTTATACTGCATCCTACCAAGTTAATAAAGCTCATGTGAATCAGAAGTATTCGGTCAGTAGTTTGACGTTGTTTGAGCTCTTTACGAACAAACCGAATGAGAACAGTGTTACCTAATAAACCAAGGATAGTAATCAAGGCTGCAGAGGACGTATTGACGATTATTCCTGGACACTTCGACATTGTTGGTACTAAAATATGACAAACTGAACCTAGCTTCCACGAATTTTCACGATTTCTAAATATCCCTTCCTTGATAGCCATATGACTGACGTTAACTGTTGCCGTCTTTTAATAAAATGCTTTGTTTTAAAGCAAGTAATAGACTTGTTAGTGAACATACTTGTACTTTTTTCAATGCTTGAACTTCAAAAATTATTTCTCGTGAATGAAAAGCGATTTTTGTTTTTGTTAATCATTCAAATAATCATTTTTTTATTATTATTATTAATATTTCTTTTCGTCAATAAACACTTTTCTAATCAAATCACCTGGTACCTTCAAAGATTACTGAGATAATTATAAACAAATGATTATGCAATACAGTTGGGGCTCAGGTCCGGAATCTCAACGATGAAAAAAAAAAAGATTGTGCGAGTATCAAAGAATGATCAAGAGTAAAACGTTTTCAGTTATTCACGATGAAAAGTGTAAAAAAACGTGAGAGGCTCGTTAAGAAATATTTTTTTTAAATGAGTTCATTCCATGATAGAAAAAGGCTCTTATCAAACTTTTTACATACAAAGGAAGTGCTTATCAGATGGAAGATGTTTTGTTTATTACTTTCGACTTTCCTGGTATTTTATAACTTAGAATAAACAAGGAAACATTTGCTCATATATTCAGCAGTTGAAATAGCTAGTTTTTTTATAGCCCTGCAACGGTTTGCTGAATGACAACTTCATGAGATACAACTTTTTTTTAATCATGATTATCTATGTAACAAGGCATTATTTTACCTGCGCATGCGCGAAATTGCCTTTTGAGACACCTCATCCTCATAGCGTTCGCTGTCGGATTTCATAACTGCTTGGTATGCCGATGGTTTTTTTTTCCACCTTTAGAACATTCTGGAGCATAAAAAAGTCCAGTATAGTTTTAAATAACTTTAAGGTTATTGCTTAAGTTCCAGTCGTTCAATATTAGATTGATGATGCCTCGCTAAACGGAGTCAAAATAATCAGTCCGGTTCATAACTAGATTTGGTAATATTTTGTAAACAGTGCTTCAACCAATCAGAGAGAGCCTTGCATTAAATTTCATGGCAAACATCAATCAACACCACTCAACATACTGAGATTTACATCAAATACATGATTGAATTACATAGTTTAAGGGTCAAGAAAGCTATTTTACTCCGGGTGTCCGTGATACATAATATTATTTATTTCCAGTATTGATCGTTACATATTTAAATCACAAGTTTACATATCAACATCATCTGTTCTGACAATTTATAGTTGTTGCGGTCCTCGCTCAAAATTTCATTATTGACCTCTCGTAATAATTGTTTCATAATATTGCCTATAATTCATGTTTATAAGTCTGACTGCACAATCCAATAATCTCTGACTTCTTCCCTTTCTTGAGTTTTTCGAACATCTTCATACAGTCATAAACATCTTAACAAGTGATAAAAATACAGTCATATCTCTCTGCTAGCCGTTGTGCTATTTCTCTGCTGCAGCAAAGTCATGTAATAAGCAGAGACTTTCAGCAACATTGTAACTAGTAAATACATTTGAAGATTGGAACTCGTGTTGTTCCCTTGTCTCATCAATGCTGTCTGTGTGTCTGTGTTGCTACCGTTTGCTATATTGCTGGCTGTATCAGCTCTCTTCCTTTTCTTTGCTTCAGATTTAACACATTGGCATCCTTTATCTAAATGAGTCGTCCGTGAAGTAAATTATTTTTTCGACTTGTAACATTGACCTCACCGCTTCGCGCTGTGTAGAAGAAAAGCTTGCACGACACAAAGGAACTGCGGAAATTAGTCGTTTCTTTCTTGTCGTTAATATTTCAGTGATTCTGGAATTCTCTTACAAACACATCCTTACAAATCCTTTCTTTACTTTTTCTTGCTGAATATCTCCCTTTCAGCGAAGTCGTACAAACAACTCGCCATCAGTTTATTAATCATGCATGTACATCCATTTCTGCTCGGGCCGGCTGACCTCCATTTCACAAGAATCAGACACTTCAAAGCGCTGGGCACTTCACTTTTATGTCGGGCACTCCATCAAAACAACTTTTCAACGATAAATCAACTCTTGTAGTTTGCCTTCATATGGGCGAAATTATGAGCAGAATGGGCAAAGATCCTTAAAATCACGTTTTAGCGAGTAAACACCAACGAGATGAAATTAGAAACCTTTCGAAATAATCAAGGAAAACACTCGAATATTGTAAATTCCACACTTTTGTTCACATCAATATGGCTGTTGGTTATCGACGAATGAGTAAGCGGGCAAAGAGTAATGGGAAAGGGTCTTTATCAAGCCGTAAGGGACAAAAAATAGAGGTGCTCTTGAAAAAGTTTTGTCCGCCATCTTGTGACGTAGGCATATTACCAAATCTAGTAATGAACCGGACTGATAATAGTATTCTGCGAACATATGCGAAGAATCTTCGCCATTTGTTGATTGTTTTTGCCTGAGAAGAGCTGTTGTTTCATCCCTTTTACTAAAAGACATGGTTCTAATCAATAAATTTAGGTAAGTGTATGATAAATATGTTTTTATTTCATTATGTGTTTTGAAATCGGATTATCCGAATTGGATTTTGCTTCGGTTTGAAATCTCTCGATATTGTGCACTGGAGTAATTATAGCTTATATCAAACGGGAAAATTTTCTTATTGGAGGGCACCAACCACCGAGTTATTTCTACTGATGAGACCCTAATTTCATCCTTATCATTGTGATGTGAAACTTATTATTGGCAAAATTTGGCTAATTAGGGTTTTCAAGTGAAATATTATTGATGGTGGTTTTAGCGGCAGACAGAATATCGGTTCCATTTTCAAATCAAGAGAATATTATAGCCTTGCAGCTCTAAATTCCATCTTCCCAATTCGTGTGCTACAATCCCATTTATTTGTTTGCAAAATCGGTGATCTGACATTACAATGGTCCGAAGTTTAAATTCACCTTGAATATTGTTGTTCATGAATATTTAATTTTGTGTCATAACATGAATTCTCGAACATCAACCACTGAGTTATAACTTGTTCTCTTATCTATGTTATGTACACTTTTATGTTATTAGGTGAGAACAACTGGGAAATTTTGGCAAAGAGACGAAAACATGGCTTTAAATTGACCTGTCACTGACATTCTGTCGTAATGATTCAATGACTTCTGATTCAAATCGCTGGAATAAATATTTCATGGTTGTTTATTTGTTTATGTCAATGAATTAAATATTAAAGAAATGAAATAAACGTTTGTATTGTACATTATTTTTTTACATCTGTAAAAGAAGGCAAGAACAACAAGCGATAGTAAAAAAAATATTACACAACAAGCGCCATGTTGACAATATCGGCTTTGTGCGCGTCATTCCTGTGAGGAGCCCGCCATACAATTGTTTGGCTTAGAAGTTCAGCGCATGCGCAGGTAAAATAATGCCTTGTTTATCTATGTATCCTTTGTGATAGGATATGCTTCTATCAGATAAAAACGAAAATTTTCAACTTTTCAGCGATCTTATGGAAACCAGGCAAATCTCTCCCTATATATACAATTTTTACATAAGATGACTCAGCCAAGATAACGGTAGTCAGATGATAAATGTATATAATAGTTCACTCAATTCAAAGTAGTCAAGTGGAAGGCTTATACTGCATCCTACCAAGTTAACAAAGCTCATGTGAATTAGAATTATTCGGTCAGTAGTTTTTCGGACGTTGTTTGAGCTCTTTACGAACAAACCGAATGAGAATAATGTTACCTAATAAACCAAGGATAGTAATCAATCAGAGGACGTATTGACGATTATTCCTGGACACTTCGACATTGCTGGTACTAAAATATGACAAACTTAGCCTTCCACGAATTTTCTCGGTTTGTAAATATCCCTTCCTTGATAGCCATGCACTGGTTACAATCCGTGTTTAAAATCATGCCATTTTTATAAGCCAAGGAACAATGGTTAATTTTTGTGATCGTACTTCTTATTAGTACAACCCTTTTTTTACTACTTTCTATCTTATTCAAAATTTAAATTCTTTGGTAATCCGAAAAACAGTTGACATTCATTGGGCAATAAAGGTAAGTACGGAAAGAGTTTCCTTAGCTGACGTCATCATTCAAATGAGCTATTTTAATAATAATTTGATTGCCATTGTAAACCCTAATGAGCGAAAATGTACACTGTAAGTGCAGATTGTTGTCAAACGATAAGAAATGAACTCCGATTGATTAACGAGATTAACTTCTATCTGGTCGAAACAAGAGAGCTCTAATGAGATCCAAATGAAGTTGGGAAATATGAACAAAATTAGTTATCCATCCTAAAGGTTTTGTTTAGAATTTATCTACTAGATTGCAATCTATCCGGTGGATAGCGCTATCCAGGCATCGTACAACTATCCCCTGATTGAGAATACAAATTAACTTTGTAAGCTAATGACAATTGAAAAGATTTTGGTCAGATTATCTGCGTTGTGATTGGCTGTTGCGTGATGTTCCGGCGTACTTTGTTATTATCGTCATCCACGCTTCAAATAGTTCAATTGATGTTAGAGTCGTTTTCGTATGGGTGTGTATAGTATCGCAACCGTACTTTCTATTTTTTGTCGTATCGTAGAGATGTCGTAACCGTTCCGTTTCCCACTGATGTGAAAACGACTCTATTAGGATGGAGTCGGATATGAATGGCTCCCTTGATTCTGCGTGTGTGTCTGGGTGGATCTTCCTAAGTCTATACAATTGACAGAAGGGTGGTAACCAGACATTTTAAAAGAGGGTGCACTTTTATGTCTGAATAATTCAAATTTGACCAGCAATAATCCATCACTGGAATCCAGGAAGTAAACATTCCTGAAATAGTTGTCAATGAAACATTTATAAAACGATATGCCAAGTTTGCATAGGTATGTTAATTCAATCTGAATTTGCATCAAAATTATCAGTATTTCTTGGAAAATGTTTAGTGTCAGTTGATACAAAGCCAAGAGTAGTTCATCAAATGTCCATTGATGATAACCAAGCCAGTATAAAGCGAACTTTTTCGTTACAGTCAAAGAAATCTTGATCAAATGAATTGGCCTATGAGGACAATTCGTAAAAAGGTATTCATATGAATCGACTGGTTCTGTTTGAGTAGATTTTTCGGGGGTGCATCTCGTACCTCGAGACTTCATTTCTTTTGGCCAGCGTCGAGAAACATAAGACTCTAGGTAAAATGGAATTTTCAGCTCTTTCTGATTGGGTCTCGAGAAAACAATGCATTGAACAGGAAATAGAAGTAACGAGGTGCTGATTGGTGGAACATGAACAGGAAATAAAAAGCTGTAAATAGTATAAAAATGCGAAAAAGTTCTCTATGCACAATAAATGTACACTTATTTTAACCTGAGAGTCTATAATTTGAAATAAATATATATTTTTAAAAAAAAGTCGTGTTCAAAGCGATTTGAAGACAGTCACAAGAATTGTGATTTGAAGGAGAAAATAACGTCTGCTGACGTTGCCTTTCATCATACAAGCGGAGATGGCACTTGAGTTAAGTTTTTCCACTTATTCCTCCATTAGGGCATTTAACGTGGAAACCACCGATATTATGCTGTCGTCGCACGCTAAGACGAAATCGAATGTGTTGGGAAGCAATTGAAAAATCAGTGGCCATACTTTGTAGACAAAACCCCCATAGTGTCATTTCCATTGGTTACTGACTCAGCACAACTTCGTTACTCATTTGTGAGGCAAAAAGTAACTTTTCTTTTCTCTAGAGCGAACAAAATCGCTTTATCTAATTCACTATTAGAGTTGACCAACAGAAACGAAGTCAGCGTTATCTCCTCAGTACAACTAACGTCTCCTGATAACTCTTTATTTGCGTAGTTGAGCTAAATATCATGAAATGGAATACCATTCAGATTAGGATTTTTCCGCGGCTCGATACTCGAGTGCTCTTTTGCGACGTTCCGTAGCTGGTTGAATTGCTTGACTTGCTTCCTTTTACTGAGAGATTGAGATACATAGCCATTCTCTCAATAACATATATAAGCCCAAAAATATTTCAGGGGATCGTTCAAAATGACAGCCTAAACAATCTCACTCAGGTGTAAGTAACTGTAAATGTGTAATGACCACTCTATTACGAAGTAACTAGGTACGCCCTACTAAGTGTATTACACCAAGATGCGTCTTACCAAGGCCACTTAAAAGTCATTTTAAAACTAGCTTTATCGGTTTACTTATGTTCTGAGCCGGCCCTACTGCATCAAAGTCCAAACTTCTTGCTGGTATACTTTTAGATGTGTAAATGTCTTTATTCACGGCTCAATCACTAGTTACGTGTTCCATAAAAGTGAGTTATGTTAATGAAGTGACAGTTCTTTCAACGCAAATCCTCGTGTCTGACTTGTACAAAACTTGTACAGCTTTGTATGGCCTGTCAATATCTCTACATTTTATATACACTTTCTATTTTGAGGATATTTAAACATTCATCGTCGCCAAAACTAATTCTATTACAATTCTAAAACGTATTTGTTGAAAACTCGTTTAAGAATGTTAAAAAAACCTTAACCATATAATGCGACCTATATGTATCAAACCTATACCCGGAAAATACATTTGAGTCAGTTCTGAAAACACATATTCAGTGTTGTTATAGGTCAAGTTTCACTTCCACTAGATTCAATTCATATAATCTTTATATTGCAGCAGTTTTAACTTTTTAGCGTACATCAGGTTGTTGTCGGTTGTGAACATTGTTCGATCTTAGATATGGGATAGGTACTCTCTTGTCCATTTTAATGTACAATAAAGGAATGGAACAAAACACTGAGTGAGAAACTAGTTCACTGTAAGAGTTGAAACATCGGAGTCCAACTGAATCGGGATCAGAGAACCTTACAACTTGACTTATACCGTAGGCAACCCAAACAATGCTATAGGCCACCACAAATGACCATGCACTTCGAACCAGTTTAAGTTCTCTGATTGTACTCTGTTCACCTAAAGTAGCCCTGACCTCTGCAATGTGATGTTTGATATGAGCATCGGCCAGACTAAGACTTCTGGTACAAACTATGTTCGACATGGTTATTTCTATCACAGTTTCCACAATATGTGTTATACGTATAGCTTTCAACAGGTTTTCTGCAGAGGGATTCAATGGTATATTCGTGGATTGGAGTATATTTTTTCCATAACGATGGTCTTTGATCAGTACAACGAAGTAGAGACTGTGAACAGTTCCAACTAATAGAAATAGAATAACATAGATGCCAATAATCACTCTTCGAGATAGTTTGTAAGTTAATCGTTTGATTTGTAAACCTTTAGTGACGATTTCATAGCGATCAAAACACAAGACTGCCAACATTAAATGCCCACTCTGTAAGCAGTAAAACAATAAGAACGTGTTCATAAAATACAACGAAACGATGATTTCTTCGTTTGATGTGACGGCAGAAACAAACTCCACTTCAAAATAGTAAAGTGGAAGGCTTATACTGCATCCTACCAAGTTAACAAAGCTCATGTGAATCAGAAGTATTCGGTCAGTTGTTTGACGTTGTTTGAGCTCTCTACGAACAAACCGAATGAGAATAATGTTACCTAATAAACCAAGGATACTAATCAAGACTGCAGTAGACGTGTTCACGATTATTCCTGGACACTTCGACATTGCTGGTACGATTTGAGCTTGATATGTGTGCTTTCGAACTGCTTCCTTCTTGATGGTCACACAGTCAAATGCCCGCTTAAAATCAATTTTTTTATATTAGTAAAGTACAATAGGACATTGTCATTATGGATTTTTTAATACTACTACCAGATGTCTTTGCGGAGGCCAACTCGACAGAGAAAAAAGGGTTAAAATACGACCTTCCGTTTTTCAGTTTTTAATGATATATTGAGACGCAGTTGCCCATTAGATGTAGAGTATGTCTTGAGTGTTTTGTTGCGATAGGCATTAATTGATGCCAATTGTGAGGAAATCCTGGAACCATGGAAAACGGTTTTTTTTTGTTACAAATTTGTCATAGGAAAACTTGGGATATTATTATTCAACTTACTTCCTAACTGTAGATCGCTTTTAAAAAAAAATTATATCTCGCGAATTTTAACAGTTTGCACATGATGTTTTGGTATGATCACTTACCACCTCAACTGTGGTTTATAAAATAATCACCGATTTCACGTCAGAAATATTTTATAGTCTCTTCAAAAGAATTAATTGAAGTATTGGAGAACAGTTTTGGTGTTTGTAGGAGGCAACTCTTTATTGTTTCTTTCAGCGTACAGTGGAAATAAGTTGAGCTTCTCTGGAAGAGGTACAGGTTTAAGTAGGGATTCCAAACACGGCTGTTGTCCTTACTTCTGATACGCTCAACTCAGCTCGTCCTCTCTACTGTATATTTTCCGTAAGTATTCTGTCTGCTATTTATACTAAGTACTTTATATGTTTTACGTGTTTGAAAAAAGGTAACTCAAGGTTAGTTACGATCATGCCACTGGAACATGATGGACCGGCTTGTGAAGACATGTCATTGGACTTACAAATAATGTACATTTGTAGAAAAAATAATACTTACTAAATTGATTGAAATTATTTGCTATAACAGAAGAAAATTAATAAAAGCATTCTTTTTTGGGGCCCTGTTAGGGGTTGTGGGTATACGGTATATTTGAAGAAAATTGAGGTATACAAACGAAAAATTCATAGGTATACGGGATATTGAAAATTCAATAAATAGGGATATCACTTGATTGTGTAAAACAAGGAAAAACACAAAATGCTCGTTTTTTCCTAAAAAAAATTAGTAGTGGGCCAGTAGTATTAAAATAAACTGAAATAAAAGCAAATCGGAAAGATCCAGACCACCACAGGAATCCCATCCAGAGTAGCAAACTCATCCCCAGGTTCCTCTCATAAGGAGAGAGAGGGCCTGGGGACGAGGTTGCTGTATTAGCACCCAGTCCTTACTCCAAGTGCTGTCAAAATCCAAAATGGCGGAGAGTATTGTCCCAATGTTGAAGATTTTGCATGATATTACTGCTTGCATTTACCGACTGAACGTTGAAAAACCTGTTTCAAAATGGTCCTTTCAGTCAAAGCTGGAAGCTAGCTCTAGGGCTGACTTAATTCAGAGATTAAAAGTGTCTTCTGGAGTAGTAGAGCGGGCAAATGAACTTGGAATTCGTAATTACAAGTTAAAACTTCAATACAAGAGAAATATTGCAGAACCAGGATATCCCAGTGGGAGAATATTTGCCATAGACACCGAGGAACAATACCAAATTGGTTTGCCTTTACTTCAAAACAGGCATGAATTAATTGGTAAGTTAGTTTGGACAGTTTGGTCGTTTAAAATCACTTGGGTTCATTGATAATTTTTGTTAAGTTAAAATGGAGTCATATGACTCATTCCCTGTACATTTCAGACAATTCAATTTCTTTATAAAGAAACTGATAAATCTAAATGAGTCAAATGACTGAATATTTACCCTTTATCATAATGATATTCTTTTAAAAAACATTGATTATAAACTGACTAAACTGAATTTATAAAGTAAACTAAACTTTTTGGTACTTCTGTCACTACTATAAGATTTCTGTTAGTATATATGCTTGATCTTTTTTTGTTGACATTCCACAGTAAAACTAGTCGAGGTTCAACAAACTACTGTAAATCAGGCTTTATCATTAAACAGTCAAAACATTGGTGAAAAGCGTTCAAGAAATGATGATGATATCAGTGATAACGTTGAGAAGCCCAAGAAAACCAAGCCAGTTGTGAAAGAAAAGAAGGAAAGTCAGGATAAATTGCTATGGAAATCACTCAAAGAAGGACTTGAGTTCACACGTACTACCTCTCAGAATGAAAAACTGGAGAAGTTTAAAAATGGTATAAGTAAATATTATTACACTAGATATAGCAAGTATTTGTATACTACATGTATAATACACCTTGAAAATACTTAAATAGTCAATGATTGCAGGAGATATAATTAATTGATTCAAAAACAATGCTGCTTTGGTGGTCGGTAGTGATGTTTATGAGATAAAATATTATAAAAAATATTATGTGACCATGGTAATTTTAATTTTATTAATTTCCTTTTTAAGATACACAGAGCAAGTTCCCTGGGACAATTGTCATCAATGAAAGGATAATCCAATGTATTTGTTCGGAGAAAATTATGTTAAACAAGTTAAGGTGCCTGGCCAACTACACTAACCGTAAGCAAAGAAAACACCTTCTATTGAACAAAATTCCAGTTCTACATCCCTCAACATTCTTTTCTCTCTTTCCTCTTTAGATCATTTGAAGTCATGTAGCTTAAGCAAAGCAAAGTTAGGGAATTCAAGACAACTTAAAGAAATGCAAAATCAAATGAAAAATTATTTCACTCCAAATCAGACTGAAAGGACACAGGTGGAAACTATCGTAGATGCTGATGATAAAGAATCAGTTGATTCATTTGCAAGTGTAGGGGGTGACTGTGATGAAGATGCTATGTAAGAATTTCTATTTATAAAAGCAATTGTTCTTAAGATGCAAAAATTAGTTACATTTATAATTATGTATATTTAGTATTGTTCTGATCACTGAAACAATTTGAATACACTTTTTATAGTAAACATTTATTGGATATAAGATACTTTTCAAAACAAAATGATAGTGATGAACTCAGGAGGTGATAATCACACCAATCTACATACATAAGTGACCTTGACACTTATGACGCCTATGGCACCCTAAGCTTCTATTACATTTTCAACTTAAGCAGAGAAACAATACTGGCATAGAATAAATTCTGAGAAAGGCTTGCTATCTTAGAAAATTAAAGAAACGTTTTGAGAAATGTGACGTCATATAGTGTAAACAAAGGCTCGTTTGTATGAAAATCCTTTCAAACCTAAGGTGGCTTTTGCACAAGAAAAAATAAATTAATTTCCACATACTTAATTCTATGCTCTCATTGTTTCCCTGCTTGAGCTGGCTCAAAATGTAATAAAATTTTAGGTGTCATAGGCACTTAAAGCATATTCTTAAATATTATTATGTTGCATGTTAGATGGTCTATGATTATGATATTCCTAAATATATCAAGAAAAAAATGAGACTATAATAAACATATATCGCAATTGTTTTAATCAATGCCTTTCTTGTTTTTTATGGGTATGGCCATAACACTCGTTAAATCGTTAATAGAATGCAAAACATAGAAGTTGATGACAATGGTATTGACCTAGAGGAGTCGGAAGAATTACTGTCAGATTTGCCATTTCAAATTGATCAAGGATTTTCTGCAAGTTGCGCCCAAGATATAAATGAGCTCTGTCATGAAGAAGGAGAATGCATTTCAGATATTCAAACTACAGATACTGAGGATACTTGTGACACTTGTTCAAGTCACTCGGATAGCAGTTCTCTCACAGATGACTCAAGGGACTCGGATGGCTTTCTCAAAGATCCACTTGGAGACGATGTTCGTCACAATAACAGGTACGAATGAGATGATTTCAGTACAATGAAAACTTCATATAGCCGAGTTTCCTTTTTAATTATGATAAAATTTAATTCTTTTGCAGTCGATACAGCTACTGGGATCCTGTTTGTGAACGACTTCAACGTGTTTTAGATGATGATATACTAAAGAGAGATAGTATATTTTACATATACTTGAAGAATGCCCTGACATTTGTCACAGACATAGGCACGCCAACAATGTGCTTCAAGTGGGACCAGGAGGTAATTGAATTTGTTGAGTCGCTGGAGTACCATGGGCATGAGAAAACCATAAATCTGTTGAGAGGTCCAGGATTTGTAGGCACCGGAAAAGGCGGGACTAAGACATTTGATTGGTCATCTTGGAACTGGCCATTGCCAGGAAAGTCAACTAGAAAGAAGAACTGCACAGGGTATACTACTGATAGCGGACTGCATAAAAATCTGTTGCAGAGCTTTCTGAAACTTGCAAGCGCAGAGAATTCAGATATACTTCCCCTAGTGGATAACCCCACTGTGAAAGTTGTACCTATAGCTCTAAAGAAGGATGGAATGGCTCTTAAGCCTGGAATGTCAGTTGATTCAAGGCAGGGATTGGTAATTGGCACTACAGACAAAATTGATTACAACTACATAAAGGACAACCCACACCCAAAACCAGAAAGACTGAAAGAAATCTTCATAAAGGAAGCCGAATGTTATTGCGCAACTACGCTAGATGGCAAAATAAGTCTCCCCATTGGAGTTGAATACATTAATGGCTGTCTGAATTCAACAATTACCTGTGAAAGCATTGAAGAAAAAGCAGCTTTGACTCAGACATGTTTGCGCCATATTGTTCAAAGTGATAGTGCGAAAAATGGTGTTTTGCAAGCCGAATGGTGCCCATGTGATGCCCAATGTAACGAATGTTTACAGCTTGAAGCTGTTTGCCCTGCTTGTTCTGAAAATGGTCATCTCTTTATTGAACCATCGCTAAGGGCATGCTCTTTGTGCATTAAAGAAAACAAAAAGTGTATCAAAGCAATTACACTTGTGTTTTCCATGGATTCTGAGAGTCGCAACGGTGGTGCCCAAGAGATATTTGGTGACAAAAAGACTAGTAACACTATTGACCCTAGTATAAAATTGAGTGAATGCATAGCCGACCCAGTACATGTGGGTAAAAGGATATCTCGTCAGTTTAGTAATTGGTATCTTATTGTGGATGGTTATCGCATTAACCGTGTACAATTGCGTACCTTAAGAAATGACCCATACATAGTAGAACATTTGAAAGGGCATCTCTCAGTAGCAGCATGTCGCAACAGAGACAGAATGGATGTGGAGTCAATGCTGGAGATTTCAAGTGAATCAGTTAGGAAGGCTATCAGGGACAATGTGGAAACCATCACAAACACAATCATACCTGAGAAGTTTAGATTATATGAGGGAAATAAAGAAGGCGTTCTTACAAATCCCACAGCTCTGTGTCTTGGCCCTTTTGGAAGCATTTATGTTGCAGATGCGTCAAAAGGAAAACTCTTTTCTGCCAGACTTCATTACCCAGTTGACGTAAATGAGATGTGTCATTCCTTAAGTCGCCCAGTAGACATTGCATACACGGAAGGTTGTGTATTTATTGCCGAGTTTGGAGAAGCAAATCAGGCAGGAAGACTGTCATGTGTTGATCTTGGTTATAACATGATTTATAATCCAGGCAAAATGAACGTTGACCAGTTGAGAAGAGCATTGATCAAGTTGAAAAAATTAAGGAAAGGCGAAAAAAATGTTCGGAAAGCAGAACTACAGCAAAGACTGACGGCTTGGATGGAGGCAAATGCACCAGCAGGGAGCTTAAGAGCGGCCAATGGACTCAGTGCCACAACGATAACTGTGACCAACACATCTGAGTTCCAACGACCAACAGCACTGGCGTTCAATAAAGCAAACACCCTCTTTGTTGCAGAAAAGAAAGAAATTCTAGTAATGAATATGGAATCAAATGGAATCAAAGTTTCAGCGTCAGTAATAAGCAAAATCAGCTGTGCAAGCCCGACGTTTGGAATTGCTCCTCTTGATGATTCTGTTTTTATTGCATCTTCTAACGCGCCTTCTGGTGGCATAATCATCTATCAGTATGACCATGAAAATAAACGCCTTTATGACCCAAAGACAATAATCAGCAATGGATCCTCAGAGTGCACCACAGCACATGATGTGGCGATCCTCTCCTCTGAACCAAAGAAAATTGTCTTCACTGATGTTGGTGCTAAGCAGGTAAAATGTTTGATTATAGAGGAGAACAAGACAACTGTAGAGCTACTATCTGGCACTGGCGTGCAGGGACAGCGTGATGGTTCACACGCTACATATTGCCAGCCTACCAAGTGCTGCGTTGAGGGAAATACCATATTTGTTACCGATTCAGCAACTGGATGTGTGAAAATGATAACTCGCCCCCTTGGCTTACTTAGATACTTAGAGAAGCTCAACACATTTCTCAAAGTATTTGGGGTACACAAACGAGATATTCCCCGAAGTATGGTAAAACAGTACACTGGCCTCGAGGCTACTCAAACGCTGGAAGAGGTATATGTATTCTACAAGAGATGTGAAAAAGAAGTGCGTGATATGATACAAGTTGAAAGGACCTTACAGGGCCCAGATGGAGTTTGCTCTCCACAAACAATGCGTGACTTGGCGTTGATCCTGAGAACAGTACAGAACATCACTGCAGTAATTCAAAGAGTCTCTCCTGATTATCTGAGGGTTCTAGATTTCTCATCGCTCACCACTCTTGTCGTTGAGAACTTTTTTTCAGAAATGCGAGAAGGCAACGATATGCCACTTGTGTGTCAATTTTCATATAGATTCTCTGCAACGGTACGGGAACATTTAAAGAGAAGTACTAAATGCTCGTTCAACTACTTTACAAGTAGCTCATCTTATTACACGACTCATAAGGGGTTCTTGCCGTTTTCAAGTATACCTGCTATGCCTAAGCCGAAACGTAATTTTTTAATTAGCAGCCAGCAACTTGCAGAAATGAGGAAGTGGCGTGCTGAGTATGGGCAAAGTGTCCGCCAATTGACTGTTAGAAACAAGAGTACTAAAGATAATCCTGGTACGCTGCCGATTAATTGTTATACAACACAGCCACGTGATCCCCAACCCGTAGACTTTCAGATGCTAGCAAACTTAGGTGAGACAGCAACTGATGTTGATTCAACTCCACCACTTTTTATGAAGGGCTCCTTTGTTGCAATAAAGCCTGGATATCAACCAACTCATCTGCCTCAAGGACCATTTTTCCTTGGCCGTTGTATTAACGATGTCAAGCCCTCGGAAAGAAGAGCAGAAGTTCAAATATTCACATTAGACTTCATGTTGCCCCTCCATTTCACTGATGCACATATTATTTACACTGTTGACGTGAAAGGCATTTTGAGAGAGATCACCAGCATTTCCATGGAAGATGACCTCGTTTCATTAGGCGAAATCGAATACTCCTGCTGTATGATTGATTGTTTAGACTCGGGTGACACCATGACGAGTCAAGAGTCTGCAGAAGTATTAGACGTAGATGATACAGATGTGCCAGCTAACCTACCAAGGACCCCACCAGGACGGGCAGGACGTGCAGTAAGAAAATCTGAGAGACAGCCGAAAAGACCAAACTTTGACTCATTTCTGATGTACGATTAACACTACAAGTCATCTGCATCACTTTAGGGAACATGAAGTCTATAATGTCTTCTATCCGAGAAGCTTGACATTTCTGAAGAAACAAATAGTAGGGTCATCACGTAGTGAGCTAAAGCTTCTTCTCTGGTTGGACAAGAAAACAATACCCAACACCTAAACACAAAACCTAACTCTTTGAAAACAATAGAACTCCATTGTAGAACGATGATAATAGAGACAAAGCCACTACGTCCTTACCCAAATAGTACCTAAAATTAAAGATTGGTATTGATAAACGTCTTCACACTTTTCACACAAAGAACGCGCCTCAAGAGTTAACAAAGTGTTCCATTTTTTTCTGGTCTCGTTAGTGGGTTGATTGGTTTTATCACTCCAAAATTCACAACACCCAAATCTACTACATATGCATTGGAAAGGTTAAAGTGAGTATTCAATAATAGTTTGACAATAGTGAAGCGCGGACATGACGTCAAGCTGATGATTTGTCCGACCTTTTGAATTTGAAGACAAAAAGAAGACAAAAAAGAGATTGAATAGGTCAAAATACAATTCAATAGCAATCAGTCAAACAAAAAGAATGAATTTTTTTAGTCTAAAAATAGCTCGTCCGCGTATCGCTATTGTATTTCATCAATTACTATTGACATGTTTGCCTTCTAAAATTTATGGGATACAAGAAAAAAATTTAAGAGTATATGGGATATTTCGAAAAAAAATATTGGTATACGGGATACGTCGACCCCCCCTAACAGGGCCTCTTTTTTTGCAAAAGACCAATGCACATGAAAATAACCAAATGATAAGTCCATATAGTACTTTAAAAAAACTGTTGTTCTTTTGTTAAAATGCTTTGTTTTTAAACTATTTAGTTCTATTTTGCTTTTAAGCCTTTTTAGTGAACATACTTGATCGTTTTGCAATGCTTGAACTTCAAAAATTCTGATTTTGAAACAAATTGAAACAAAATGAGGCCTAAAAATGGAAAAAAAACGAGAAAAAGAGCATGAAAACAGTAGCACGAAGAAGGAAAATCATAATAGATAATAATGGAAAAAAATTACTTGAAAAAAACTCCGTTAAAATCGATTAAAATAGCCTTTTTTTCAAAGCGCGCGTAAGAAAATTGAAGGGGAAAAAGACAATTATTGGCGTTCTAAGAACATTCTAATTGTGATGTCATGGATTCTACGCGCGCGCGCTCCTTCAGTTTTGCTTAATTCAGTAGAAAAAAAGCAATTTTTCAAGGGAAAAAGTGATATTTTTTTAGAAAAAGTAACGGAATAATTTTAGGGAGAGCTCAACACAACCGTACATGCCAAAAATGGTCTATTTTGATGTTGCATTGTTGATTTTTTCGTTGTGGAAAAGAGAGAGTTGTACAAGGATAAAATTGTCTACGACCACACCAACTGGAAAACACCGGTTCTCGTCCGATCACCGAAGTTAAGCCAGTTAGGGCTGGGTTAGTACTTGGACAGGTGACTGCCTGGGAATCCCTAGTGTTGTAGACTCAACATTTTGATGGCTTTTTTGGCGACTATCATTGTTTATAAGAAAGACTTTGTAATAGTTAATTGAATGAATATTGAGTTCTCATTTTTTTTTTTTTTTTTTGCTAGAGCGCAATCTATTTATCATTTTATTTGTCATTATCAACAAAATTTATTAGTTTTAATTCAGCAACGGGCTAGATGATTGTAACTTTGTATTGTAAAATAATTCATTGAACAGTCAGTATGTGGATGTGCGAGAGTTTTAGTTTTTTTATTTTTTTTATTTTATTTTTTTTTTTTTTGTAAAAAAAAAATAAACGTTGTGAAATGAAAGCATTTGATCACGATCTTTTGAATCATGTGTTGGCTCCTAAAGGAGCCGTTTTTTTTTTTTTTTAAGTAATTCTTGACTGTTGCAAGCTCACTTGCTATTTCTCGCGAAAGAAAAAGCAAATAAAAAAGCCTGCAAAGCAGTTTGTGAGACAAATATGAGCGAAAAACTAGCATACCTCCCCGACTAATCTTGTTTACGGGTATTGTTTTTCTATTTAGTCAATCACAATGCAATGTACATCATTGCAATCTTTGTTAGCATTAAAATAATGTATAGTTTATGTATATTTACTGTCAAATGAGCAAGACACATTCACTAAACTATACCGTAACCTATTTAAGATTTATAGCTGTTTTATTGACGACGTGAAAATGGCCTATTCAATTTGATTGCCATTGCACACTCTCATGCGTGAAATTGTACAATGAAAATGGTGATAAAAGGATGAGGAATGATCTCAAAATCTTGATGACTCTTCTCATCTTAAAATATAATATAAGTCAGTTGTTATAAGAAAATGTAAAGGAATACGTTAAGCTCATGAAACACGTCTATTGAGAAAATGGCTTTCAGAATTCACAGCCGGCGTCCAATTTAAACTAGGAATCTGATTTTACCAAGGCGCGCAATTATGTTTGCTGAAAAGAGCAGGAACATCGCGTTAACATTACTGCAGTTTTCTGCGAACTCAAACACTCGAATGCTCATCGCCATTTGGTGTTTTTGCTCCCGTCAATCAAAACTTCGAGCGTCAAAGAACTTCATTTGAATTTTGTCTAAACCGCCTACTCATACCGACGTTTGCACGAACTTTATTATGATGAATCATGACTGCATGGCTAGTTTTCATTCGTGTCGAAACCTAGTTTTGATTGACTGGAGCAAAAAAACAACAAATGGCGATGAGCGTACAAGTGGTTGAATTCGCAGAAATCGGAAAACAACAGTAATCATTAATATGCAGTAAAACGTTAAACGATGTACAGTTACCAATTCCTGACATCACGTGCATGCAGGCCTTTCTTGTTACGTAATAACACTCAGTAGGCAAGAGCTTCATATAAAACGCTATTCAACTATTCAACGTCTGATAATAGACGAGAAACTTTTAATCACTCAATCAATCTATTTTCCAACAATGGTCAAGCAAGACTCTTAAGGAAAATCACCTCAAGAATTGAGATAAGGGATGGGACTCACATTCTGGGCTGTAACGTTAGTGTTAATGCAGGAGAAGTAGAGTCCGGGGGGGGGGGGGGGGGGGGAAGGGAGGGAGGGACTCCCTTTAAACTGAGTGGTTAGTCGATGGACTTTAAAGGGTCGAAAATGAGACCCTCGCGTACATGTTCAGGTCTCCGGCCGACTCACTACCTTTATAACAAATAATAATAATAATATTTCAATAAATATTGTCGTAACTTTTAGGGTCTGAAATCAGAATCTCAATGAAATCATGCCTAAGGTCATTTTCAAAGTCTTAGAGCTCATCTATCCACTCTTCAAGGGAGTTTCCCCTGGGAGTAGAGAGTCATTTGAAGCACGAAAATTTAAATAAGGTGGAAATAGAATATTAACTTCCTAAAAAAACGTTTGAAAGAACCTTTCAGGTAATTTGTTACTTTGGATATCAAAACACACTAGTACTAACAGTTATAATTACTCGGACTTCCAAAGGAAGGTCCGAGGTATAAATTCGCAGGGTTTTTTTTTTTTTTCCTGTCTGTCACAAAATTAAATTTCCCGGCTCTTGCGTGATTGGTTGCATTTCTTCAGTTTAAACCTTATGATTGGTTAAATTGATCACGTGCCATGTGAAACGTCATGGCCTTACCGATGGTTTGCCGAGCTTCGTTTCAATTCAAGCTACTTTCTGGTATTTCAACGTTATAAATGGCTGTAAATTCTGTCTCTGTTACGCTCAAATCATGAACAAAAGCACACTTCTTCGCGGTAGAACCACATTAAAAGATGATGAGCTTTTTCAAAACGGATCAGTCTGTGAATTTATCTAGAGAGTCACTCACTTTATGAGTGAATTTATCGAGAGTCGCTCTGCACTTTACGAGTGGATTTATCGAGATACTTAACGAGAACTTTATCGAGAACTATACGCTATCTAATGAACTATAATATAACTATTCAAACCACGAATCTGTAAGGATTTGACTGCTGAATTTTCCGACTACAATCAAAGAAGCGAAGAATGTCGAAATCAGTTGCCCGTCAACAAGTCACATACTGCATGTTATTGTACAGCTCTGTACAGCCACTTTTCCAGGGGAAATCTCTATGACAACGATCGTAAGTTTATAAGTTCTTTTATTCCTTGGTTTTGAACCAATTATTGAGTTCAATAACATTTGTTTCGCTGGTTTTATAGTTTAATGTGGAGTTTGCATTTTCATGGCTTATAGAATCTTGGACATCCTTGTTGAAATGTACATTACTTCATTGTTAAATTATTGTGATGTACTAGATAAAACTGATAACTTGACTGTACATGTATATAATGATGCACTAGTAACAATAAATAATCCAAAAATACTAGATCTCGTTATTCTCCGTATGTTTATTACAATGATAGGCATGTTATTACGGTTGCTCGCCAAAGACGTAATCGTGAGACTAGCAGATTACCAACACGAGCTCTAAAACGCCTTGCCACTAAAAGTAGAAAGTTTAGACGATTTGTTTTTGCAAAAATAGTACCCAGTGTACCTAAGTCGTCGAAGTTGCATAAAATTATATCATTAGCACAGTTGCAGGACGTCCATTACTGTGACTAAAAGAAGGTTTACAAGTTATGTAAACAAACCTTTAAATAGAGTGCTAACACTATGTCATGAAATAAAACCTAATTAGTTACTAACTAATAGTCTGTTTAGGGACTATTTTCATGCTATCATTCAACCAGAACAGTAAAAGAAAAGGAAAATACAAAGGAAACAAATACCTCATTACAACATTCTTGTCTAAAAAAGTCACTAAATATGAACTAATATGTAGTAACTATTTAGATTTTATTTCATGTCTTTCACAGACATATTGTTAGCACTCTATAAGACTAGTCGTTACATAATCATAATTGTTTTCTTCTTAAGTGACTTCTTTGTATAAAACCCAAACACATCTAGCCAATATCAAAGCAAGCCAATAACAGAACCATATAGTCAATTCAATGTGGCTATATTTGGACAAAATGCAGGACAACAATGTGTTGCAGTGAGTTTACATTCTCTGATTTATAATAATAAACATGGTATCAATTCATCTAATGATTACATGTCTATAATAAATACTGGAAACCAGTTGTATTCAAGGTTGTCGCAATCTGCGAGACAGATTTGAATGCAAACAGAACTACCAACAGTGTTGAATGTGTTTGAGAGTGACTATCAGTTAGACTACATTGAGAGTTTCAGTAGAGGTAATTTACATAAAGAAACTGCAAATTGAAGGATACGCTTACTCCACTATATACTGTCATAGTAACAATACATTCAAAGTTTTTGATTCTCATGCAAGAGATTTATGTCGTAGAGGCTATTCACAGAGTACCTGTGTACTTCTTGAATTATCTTCTCTAAGTTACTTAGTTCACTTCTTTCAAAGTATACATTACAATGCATTGTTTCAATTAAAGGGAGTACAAGTAAATGATTATTATATATATTCAACTTTCCACTGAAGTTATACTGTTGCCCGGTATTCACTATTCTAATGAAACCGTGTGGCTATTGGAATTGAAAAACCTTGTCCACTATAGTGAATAACCAATAATGGCACCCATTCTTGTAATAATATAAATTTAAATAAGTACAGAACAGCAGATCAATTACCAAAAACTGTTAATGTGTGCAATAATTTGCTTTAACTTTGTGTAACAATACAAGTAATGGCAAGATCATTCTCAAAGAACTTACTATAAACAATCTTGAAAATACTGGATTTGTGATGTCATTGCTATTGGTTGAAACTAAATCACATTAACCTCAACTGACATTACAAAAATATTAATGGTGTTTCAAATTGTCCGACTCCCCCTTAGTCAAGTTTTGTCATTGTACAGGAACCCCGAGAGCAGAAAAAGCAGTAGATTGTGTAACATGTAGTGACAAAGATATGCCCGCCAAGGAAAAGACATTAAGTAATTATAATGATGGGCGAGTGCGGAATTGCATACGTAAATCTATAATCCATGCATTTTGTTAACTAGAGTCACTTCATACATGAACACATTTTCAAGAATTTATTTGATTATTTAAATAGAAAATGTGATATTCGAAATATTAAACTGTTTTGAATGTTCAACATCAAAACAGAAGAATCTTTTATAAAAAAGCGCAATAGCAAGCATGATTTTATCATTTTTGTTTTTATTTTCTAGTTTTAGCGCTTACAAATTAAACGCTCAGCAAAACAAACAGATAAATCACATAGGCCAAAGAGAAGTCCGAGTTCACGCAGATATGCGTCTAGTTCTTACTAATAATTGCTAAACATGGCGTAATCTATGCAGTGAGTTGAACTCAGTTGTTTAGCTAAAATATTCTTCTAAACAATCAAACAAAATAGCCAAATTTTACTTTTTTAATTTGGTTAGAAATCCAATGCAATGAGATACTATAGTCTTATATAAGTCTTCAAGCCACATTTCATGCTGAAAGTTCAAAAACAAATAAACTAATACTTAACATACGTCTAGAAAAAGGAAATTATTAATTGAATTGAGCCAATTATCCATCATATAAAAAAAGGGATAATTTTGATTCACCTGTAAACGCGATTTTTGTTTGAATTTTTCACTTTTTAAAGTCTTATCATTAATAGTATTATCATTATTTTTTTTTTTAATACACGCTTTTCTAGATAATCTATTCATCCTGATTTCACATACTGTCGCCCGATAATATCCCAGTCAATGTCGATAACTGAAGCGTGCACCAATGGCAAATTTATCCGAAGAAATCTGAAAAAAATTACTTCACCGAGCATTACTTCACGAAATATTAAAACAATAAGAAAATGACAAAAACTTGTTTATTATCGCAGTTCATATCAAAATATGGAAAAAATTATCTCGCAATACAATCGGGGCTATCCGAAATCTGACGGGTAAAAAAGGATCGTGTTTGCATCAAAGAATGATCAAGAGTAAAACGTTTTCAGTTATTCACGGTGAAAAGTGTAAGAAACCCTCGTGCAAGAAGACTAAGAACAAATTTTATCTTAAAAAAAACTTGAGGCTCGTTTAGAAATACTTTTGAAATGAATTCAGTCCATGATAGAAGAATGCTCTTATCAATCGAGATCTAATGGCTGTACAACTACATTACTTTAAGTTTACATACAAAGGAAGTGCTTATCAGATGGAAGATGTTTTGTTTATTACTCTCGACTTTCCAGGCATTTTACAACTTTCAAGCAATAATCTGCTCCAATATTCATGCAGCAGTTGAAATAGCATGTATTTATATAGTCCTGCAACGGTTCTATCAATCTACTTTATTGAATTAAGCGATAAATATTATGTTTATCTCACTATTATGTTGCTGAATGACGACTTCATGAGATATGATTTTTATTTTCATCACGATTATCTATATATTGTTTGTGATAGGAAAGGTGACGTTCCTACTTCTATCAGACAAAAACGAAAAATTCAGAAAATATTGCTCTATGATTAATTACGTTTATCAGAATTATCTTTAATCACAAAACTAACCAACTAACTTGTATTGATGTCTGTCTAAATAGTAAGCCCTTGTAGTGCTTTTTTGCGCATCTGCTAAGAATCTCTATGTACAATTTTTACATTGGTGGTTGTGCATTAGATAATTCAGAGATAAAGTTAACGGTAGTCAGAGGATACATGTCTATGGTAGGTCTATAAAGAACACAGTGCTAAATCCGAATAAGACTTCTAGCTTTGTCTAAGATCTCTTTCTTGATTTTGGGATAATTTGGATGCTGGTTCAAAACCTGGAAGAGCAAATAGACGTGAATAAATTTGTGAATTAAACGTAGAGAGAGAAAGTGGAAAAACAAGAAACAACCAATCGAACAAAGAAACAAGCACGCAAACAAAAACAAAACAAAAAGGCGTAAGAAGGAATGAAAAAACAAGTGAGCAAATATATAAACAAACAAACTAGATGACAAAGGGATACAAAACAAACAAACAAACAAGGGGGCAAACAAACAAACAAACAAACAAACAAACAAACAAACAAACAAACAAACAAGGGAGTAAACAAACAAACAATCAAACAAACAAACAAACAAACAAACAAACAAACAAACAAGGGGGTAAACAAACAAACAAACAAACAAACAAACAAGGGGGTAAACAAACAAACAAACAAACAAGGGGATAAACAAACAAAAAAGGGGGTGAACAAACAAGCAAAGAGCTATATAGACAAGCAAGCAAACAATCGAACCAACAAACGAACAAGGGGATAGACGTATAGGCAAACGAGGGAGTAGCCAAACGAGTGAACAAGCACTTACCATATGGCAGACATCGATGGCATCGACATATCTCTTGGCTTTGAGGTAATTGAATGCCAAGCGAAATCCTGCGTTAAAAACACAATTGACATGATAAGAGTGAACACGAAATAGTTAGGAGACTACAAGATGGGTAGATGAAAAATAATGAACAAAACAATCTCACTCAGAAATCAGAAAGAGGTCTAACGATTCCCGCTTGTTTTGAGCGACTTACCAATGGTAGGGTTATTCTTGTTGCCGTGTTGCCAGGCATTCTCGTAGTTTTTAGCTGCATCTTTGTAAGCTTGTTCTTTCTCCATGATAAATCCCATGTACTCCCAGGCTTTACAACAAGACTGGCAACAAACACAAGTCATACATTGAATTATTTCCATCTATGGGCATAAATCCACACAGCTACAGTTAGCGTGGCTGCCTTTACTCTCAGATCCGAGTAAAGGGACATTTCGTAGGCTACAAAGTTAATAAAGACATAACCATGGACACTTTATCTCTCGGTGTTCCATGATTACACATGTTATAATTACATAACTATGGACACTTTATCTCTCGGTGTTCCATGATTACACATGTTATAATTACATAACTATGGACACTTTATCTCTCGGTGTTCCATGATTACACATGTTATAATTACATAACTATGGACACTTTATCTCTCGGTGTTCCATGATTACACAGGTTGTAATTACATAACTATGGACACTTTATCTCTCGGTGTTCCATGATTACACATGTTATAATTACATAACTATGGACACTTTATCTCTCGGTGTTCCATGATTACACGTGTTATAATTACATAACTATGGACACTTTATCTCTCGGTGTTCCATGATTACACATGTTATAATTACATAACTATGGACACTTTATCTCTCGGTGTTCCATGATTACACAGGTTGTAATTACATAACTATGGACACTTTATCTCTCGGTGTTCCATGATTACACATGTTATAATTACATAACTATGGGCACTTTATCTCTCGTTGTTCAATGTTCACAAGTCCATCTCATCCAAAATGTCGATGGAAGTTTAGGCTGATAGTAATTATTGAAAAAATAAAAATAAAAATAAAGAGACATTGATGCTGTTAAAAAATAAACATGCCTAAAGACAAGTAAAGAATTATATGTCTCAAATAATTTTGAAAGTTAGTCAGGGGAACCTGCATGTTTGCCAGGATGTTTAAAATACGTGTATTTTCACCATATCCACGATTAGCTTACCTTGTTGTACTGTAAGCACTTTTTTAGTAAATCACTAGCCATGTCATACTTGCCAGACTGGGATACACAAACAACATATCTTGTTAGTCTCATATATTATTTCATTAGTTTGTCATTGATTATCAACTGCTATTTCGCAGTCTTGCAGTCACAATAGCATTGTATCAATAACATTTCCAACTGATTTTCTAGTTGATATGTTTGCATACCTGAATATAAATGTCTGCAAGCAAGAGCCAGCTCCTTTCAAACTCTTCTGCATCCTACATAGCAATTCAAAGGTTCAATAGTTACTTGTACATATGGGTTCTAAAGCAAAGCCAAAACAGCCTGGTTCTCACTAGCGACGCAAGCGCAGACGCAAACTCAAGGAAAAAATATTAAGAACATTCGCCAACCTAATCGATCGCAAGCACAAGGATCAAAATGTTTCCATTCTTGCGCTTGCGCTTGCGGTTGGCGAAGGTTCTTGATATGTTTTCCTTGCTTCTTGTTATTTTTTTTCCTTGCGTCGCTAGTACAAACCAGGCTTATGGGATTCAGTTGTATTTAACAATCAAGAACAGAACAACAGTTGTTACCTCAGATGTCCAGTTCATTTTAGCAATTCTTTTCAGCTGATTCCTGGCTCTTGGTGTTTGTTTCAAGTACATGTACGCTGTAGCCATTCCAAGCAAAGCTGGTACGTAATCGCGCTATGAGATCACAACAAATCGTAACTGAATACAATTCAATACAATTCAGTGCCATGAATGAATATGAGTATAGAGGGACTCTGTGATAGTGCATGGTGTGTGATTTTTTAGGGTAAACGTTGGTTAGCGAAAAAAGCAGCGTTCATAACCTCAAAGGAATCACTGAAACAATACATTTTCAACAAGTTGGGATTCCTGTTCTTTCTAAATAACGAGTAATGGATCGTCTGTAGGAGTTGTCTTACCTCTGTGGTCGCTATTTCCATAAACTGTGCAAGTGCTAGTTCGACACTAGGCTTTGCTTTTGTCGCCATTAGAACACAGTTCTCTAAGATGCGATACTTTAAAGGATTGGCCTTGGGTTTCAGCTCCTAAATATCAACAGTTAATTGAATAAATAGTACATCTCCAGAATTGCGGCTGAAGTTTAAAGTGATGTGTTTGTTACCTTGAGAAGTCTTTCTGCTGTTCGCACAGCCATGATCTCAGAATCTTGCTTTTCCGCGGGACTACACAAATCATAAACAAAAAGAGTAAGGGAAATAACAGAGAAACATAGTTTACTTAAGTAACCTTTACAGTAGTATGGTCAGTCTGTGTTGCCAGCACTTTGCGTTCATCGGACAAGCTCAAATGCACCAGAGGGTATAGTTGCATTTCTATTCTTTCAACATAGTTAGTAGAAGACTATGATTTCAGTATGTAACAAGTAGACTACCATTAAATGTATTAGAAAATTGTAGTAGCATGGATATTATTTTTGAGGTTTTAACACACTCCTTGGTTTTTCAATTACCTATAAAACCCTAGAATATGTAATACACTCAACATACAGCGACCTAACGTTAAAGATGTTGAGTACGTTTTTCTTATCTGTTGTACTTTAATACCTTGCATCCACTTCCATTCCTTCAAATGTCTCTCCGCCCAGTGTCTCATTGTCTGGATTAAGACATATTTCCACCATGTTATAAACAGCCGTTTCACCCCTGAAAATAGTTCCATAATTTTGCTAAAGATTTTTTTGTCAATAGATTGATCTCCAACATGCTGCTCAAACTCGAACAAATGAAATGCATTTGTATACAGTTTGTTGGTTTGTTTCTTTGGCTGTTTCTTATTGTAAGTCTGTTTGTCTGTTTTAATTGATGTCTGTTTTTTTTGTTTGGTTGGTTGCTTAATTGTTTGTTTAACAATCTACTTCTGTCTGTCTGTCTCTTTGCCTGTTAAACTTTTATGTTATCTTTGCCTTTGTGCTTGTTTGTGTGTTGATTGTTTGTTGTGTGTTTGTTTGTATTTGTTTGTGTGTTTGCTTGAGTGTTTGTGCATTTGTTTGTTTGTTTATGGTTTTTGTTTATTTGTTTTCATTTATTTTTATTTGTTTGTTTGTTTTTATTTGTTTGTTTGTGTGCTTGTCTGTTTGTTTGTGTGTTTGTTTTTATTTGATTATTTGTTTGTTTATTTGTTTGTTTGTTTGTGTGTTTGTTTTTATTTGATTATTTGTTTGTTTATGTGTTTGTTTTTATTTGATTATTTGTTTGTTTGTGTGTTTGTTTTTATTTGATTATTTGTTTGTTTGTGTGTTTGTTTTTATTTGAGTATTTGTTGTATTTTTTTGTTTGTTTGTATGTGTGTTTGTTTGAATGTTTGTTTTTATTTAATTATTTGTTTGCTTATTTGTTTGTTTGTTTGTTTGTTTGTTTGTCTGTTTGTTTTCTTACCAATCACTGTCTTTTCTTGAGAGGTTCAGGTGTTTCAACGCTGCGGTGGGGTTCAGTGTATACCTGTTGACCAATACAATTACGACAATCAGTTATACACAATACACGTAGTCACGACGATAATACAATAGTGTACTAACATACGAGTAGTTCAAAATACAGTTTTGATTTATGACTTTTTATGAGTGGGAACCATTACAGTATAGTCGCCGTAATTTTTATAAAATCTATCAAATCGAGTATTAACCTAGGTAGCGTCTCTTGGGGTGGGGGGTTGGGAAAGGTTGGGACGAGGAGGGAGATTGGGAACGAGACTGAACCCCTCGGCCCAAATCCCTTCCCTACGCCCTACCCAAAAGCCGCTATGCATGCTTATCGTCTATCGTATCATAACAGTTTTGTAACAGTGACATTCTCTACTTATTTTCTTATTAAGAGAAAACAACTTACTAATTGAGGGTGTGAGCGGGAATTTTCTTTTTTTTTTCTCCCGTCATTTCTAAGGATGTAACCAAAATGCTTACCATTCATATAAACCCTTACAATAATTAAGACCAGCATCCATTGCAGCACGAGCTACTGCCTGCTCTGCCTAAAATAAACCAGAGTAAGACTATAGTTACATGTATGCAATATAAAGTATCACCATTATCATGAATGTCCCCGTTACTGTGTAATCAAAGTTCAAGGTATTACTATCGAGATCGTTGTCAGAGTTGTTATGGACATTATTGTTGCTGCTGATGATTGTTGTTGTTTTTAATCTTGCTGTTGCTGTTTTTTGGTGTGTTGGTTTTTGTGTGTGATGTTTTTGTGATGCAGTTACTGTTGTTGTTAAAATAAATGCTGTTGTCATTGATATTTAATTGTCATCATTAAAGTTCTGCATACCTGTTGAAGATATTTAGGACATTCTTCAAGTTTCCCTGCCCGCCGTAGTAAATCAAACAATCTGGCAAGTGCCGTGTAATGTCCTGTTTTCAAAACACAAAATGTTACAGCAAACAAAAACCAGAAAACTCATAAGTTGACAAAGCTATTGAAGAGAGAACTTTATAATAAAACGACAAAAGCACTTTGACTCTTTAAAAGTACCTACCAGGTTTTCGATCTAGAAGTTGCTGGAAATGGTACGTCGCTGAGTCGTATTCATTCTTTCGGAACATCAAGTCTGCCATCATCTAAAACAATACGATTTAGAATACCTTTAATGGATATGGTATAAAACAGCAGACCAAAACGTTTATTTCCCGCACCTATACAACTGTACCGAAACTTCACAGCAGACGGAATTAGCTATGTGGAGCGTGACTAAGTGTTTTCCCATATACATACCATAATCATTTTCTCATTGTTTGGTATTATTCCTGTATTCGCAAAGGAATCAAAAATCTTAGCTTGAAAGACTTTTTTTTTGAAAGATACATGTGTATTATGATATAGAGACAACTGATGGACCATTGCAGTTCAGGCCTATTGGTCAAACACAAAGTTAAAGTCAAACTTTGATGACACAAAATGTATTCTGATTAAGATATCTTGTAGACATACCACAGTTGCGGAATCATTTCCAGGATCCATCTTCAGTAGTGTAACACACTGTTGTTGACATGCATCTAAGTCATCTACTGTAAGATACAGCTTTGCAAGTGCCAACATTGACTAGAAGGAAAACAGTTGAAACATTTCGAAAGTTATTAAAATTGATAAACTAAAAAGGCTCTCGAAAATCTAATAGATATTACAAGGATGTAAGCATTCTGGATTTGGAAATATTGAAAGGTGAGTGTACAAGTGTGTAAATATGAAGTCATTAGTTTTATACAATATATTCCAATACATACTGCTTTATGAGTGTCATCATACGCCAGGGCTTCTTTGTAGTATTTGATGGCTTTGTCATATTCACGAGCACTCGTAGAAAGCTCAGCCATTTCTGAACATATCCTGACAAAATAGAAATCACCTTTAGCAAGTCATTATGAATGTAGAACAAAGATGGAAAATATCATCAACATCATCTCTCATCAACATCACATGATATCCTGGCATAATAGAAATTATTCTTTAGTACTTTTGTAGATTGTATTGTGTTTGAGATGTGTATTAGGCACTATATTTATCCAGTTTATACTGATCCTGATGATTAACATCTTTGACAGCCACTGGTGATGACAGCATGTACGCTAAGACATGTTTGGAATTTATCGACTTGACGTGATATTTGAATTGTTTTTTCACTGCTGATCAACAGATCATTTTGTAGATAGATAGACAATGTCATGGTCACCATTGTGGTCATTATCATAGTCATCATCACTATCATCATGTCATCATCACTATCATCATTGTCATCATCACTATCATCATTGTCATCATCACTATCATCACCATCGCTACAACTATCATGAACATGAAAATGTCAGAGCAGCAAAACAGCAGTTTCATCAATGTACTATCACTATCAATGTACTAACTTGGCAGCAAGTTGTTTCTGAGCCTGAACAGCATCTGGCTGCTCCACTGCTACTCGTTTCAGCACTCTGCATAGACAAAATAGAATAATGCAGGACATAATAATCAGAAATATAGCACCGGCAAATCAGATTTATTGATTGATTTCATTTTGTTCAGTTAATATGTAAAATATAAAGAACATGAGAACTTATTCCCAGTGTGGCCTATAATATGTTTTCAATATGTAATAGAAATCTTTCCCATATGTAAAATTGTAAATGAAAGTATTTTCTATAAAAGGAGGTCTCCATCTAACATATGCTATTATTGGTTCTAGGACTCCTGTCATCTGTATTTTTATTTATTATTATTATTATTATTTTTTGTAATTATCTTGTGTTCATATGTACTTAAGAAATGGCAAAATAAATCCATTTGTTCATTCATTCATTCATTCGTTTGTTCAATCATTCATTCATTCATTCCAATGTGGCCCAGATACATAAATAAAAAAGGGTTAGAAAAGGCAGTCGGGAAATTAATGCTGACTATCTTTTGTCAAACTTAAATATTGTAGTTACTCATATAGAGAAAGCTTTTATCCTTCACCTTGTCTGTACATCTTTAGCTTGGATCAAAGTATTGAGTGTCTGTTCCATACTGTTAGATTTTTGGTAAACCTGACCCAACAAAGCAAGCAAACGAGCCTCAGCCATCAGAGATGGTAAATCAGTTGCTGAAATATTCAGATACATGTGTAAGCAGGGCGAATGAAGCCTGGACTAGGTTATTTACTGAGTACAAACTATCTACTGTATACATATAGGATGGAGTTATATGTACTTCATGCAGCTGGCCCCAGTGAGAGGTTGTCTTAGTTTTGACAACACTGTGTTTGCCTAGCTGTGAGTTCTCTTATGAAAGATGGTCCACAAGGTTGAAAGATAAATTATCACTTCACTTTATTTGAAGAAGATTGGAATAGTTTATAGACTAAATCTCTTGCTTGTCAAAACGTTACACTTGCCAGAATATTTACATTGCAATAAAACAAGTGGAACACACAAAATTATCTTAATTTTTTTTTCTCTCAAGAAGCAAGTAAAAAGTTACCTTTTAGCATTAAAATCACATGGTGGGAGATTTGAAGTTTCCAGAGTTTTATCTCCCATGAAATGTGTTCGGATATTTGGATACAAAATTAAAAGAGAAGAATACCTTTTTCCTGTTCTAGTGCAGCCTTAATAACCTTCTCTGCTTTGTCAAGACTCTTCAATTTAAGATACAGTTCAGCCAGGTCATATCTATAGTAATTATAACATACAAATAATTTGTATATATACTTAAGCCATTTTCGCTTTGAACCCTTTAATTGAAGATTTTAAACATGACTTTTAGATACATGTAGATTGTGTATGTGCAGTAGAACAATATTGCCTTTTAGAAACATGTTTGTTCTTCAGTGTTGTTGCACCTTGAAGTTCAAATTTTAATTTCAAATTTGTTGAGAAAGCAGATATTAACTACAATATGTATTAATATTCAATAACAATGATATAAGCAAACATTTCCATGAATACAAAGCATGTATCTGTCAGTAAAAACCAAAGTACACTAAGAGCATATTTACCTTAGGAAGTTTTGCTGGCCACTTTTAAGTGCTGCTTCATAATAATTGATAGCCTAAATAATCATTAAGATGATATCAATGAAGGCACGAAAGTCAGCTGAACATGAAAACATTTAAAAAATACACAAATTTGTATGTCTGACCAGCTGGTTGAATATTGGTAGCATCACATTACTCTGTCATTTTGGTAAGGAATTCTAGATCACCTTTCCATAATGATGAGTCTTGACATAAGCCTGTCCTATCTTGCTTGCTAGTGCACCGTCACGAGGGTTTCTCTTCAAAGCTGTTTCATATACTTCAATAGCTTTCTCAGGCTATAAAAACAAAATCAAAAACAAAAACAAAGCCATTGTCATTTATGAAAGGAAAGTTTTGTCACAATGTACAATATATGTGATGATTAGGTGTTTATTTGCACTCCTCATTCTCCAGACAGGTTCTCAACCAGTCAGCAACTGTTATATGGCTTATGGATATTCAAAAGATGTGAAAGATATAATAATATATACCTCTTGTATGCTCATGTAAGCATCTCCCAGCAGTAAACAAGTGTGAGGACTAGGATTCTTATCCACTAACTCCCTATAATCAACAATTGTAATAAACTAATCAGTCCATCCATCAGTACTTTACTACCTATGATCTACTCCAACAAGGAAACTACTCTGATCCATCAATCAATAACCCATCCAATGAATGAATGAATGAATGAATCAATGAATGAATCAATGAATCAATCAATCAATCAATCAATTAATCAGTCAGTCAATCAGTGAATCAATCAATCTTATAAATCAATCAACCAACCAATTTTCCAATCAATCAATCAATCAATCAATCAATCAATCAATCAATCAATCAATCAATCCATCCATCCATCAGCAATCACTTCTTAATTTGTGGACTCAATAAACCACTTATAAAAAAATTAGAAGTTTGAATCAATCAGGTATCTCTATCTAGGTATTGATATAGGAATCTATTTGTAGGATATAAACCAACCTATATACGCTGGCATAAAGTCTTTTGTCTTTACGATGATGAAGATATATTTCAGCCATCTTTTCTTTAGCCTTGATGTAGTACCTTTAAAAAGAAACCATTTAACTGTTGTCAGAAATTAAAACACACAATCACATACATGTACACAAAACATGTTGTGTTATTCATTTTTGAGACAAACAAGGACAATAAACTTACGGTTGTTCAGGTGTAATTGCCCTTAAGATACTCAGAGCTTGTTCAGTATCTCCTCTTTCCAGTGCAAGATCTACATTGCAGATTTGGACTCTATTTTAAACAAATACATGGATAGAAATAGATTATATTAGTAACAGAAAAACTAAGTAACTTTGGTAGTAAGACTGTTTTTCCATTAAACATAGTTTTGTTTTTGACAAAAATCACAAAAACCTTCTATAAATTAGCTTCCTATACACGCAACAGCACTACTAAAAAAATCCTAAGGGGGTGGGGGGAGGGGATGTGAAGAAGAAACAATCATTTGTTGGCATTTTCTTTTCTTCAGTCTCCTCTCCAAAGGTCTCAACAGCACAGGAACCCCTGAATGGAGAAAATAGTGAGAAAAAGCAAAAGTTGTGTGCGGGGAAAGCCAGCTATGAAAAGCCTTAAACTTTACTCAAGTCTTACCTAACTTCCTCACTTGTCCCTTGGAACTCATTAATGGCATCCTGCATGAACTTAGCTGACTCGTGCTATACACAATTAAATGAATAGAGAAATTCCACAAATAGATCTCACACAAAATCATCCTAAAAAGCTGAATTGCCATGATTATTGATATTTTGATATTGATAATAATTCAATGTATGCAATGTATGTGTACATCAATTAAATGCCTTTGTAGGGTAAGATGGCATACTTTTGGATCATGGGTGGCTGAGTGGTTAGAGCGCTGGCCTTTCACTGCTGTGACCATGGTTTGATCCCTAGATTGGCTGAGGTGATATGTGAACTGAGTTTGATGTGTTGTTTCTCTCTCATGCCACAAGGGATTTTCTCTGGGTTCTCTGGTTTTCCTCCCTCATCAACATGTATGAAAAGATGTGTGTAAAATAATTAATGTAGGGGTAGTTAGTTTGAGCGGCCATCTCAAGAATATCCACTATGTGGATGAGATGTGTAAAATATTTATTATTTATTTATTTATCAACATACCATGTTTCCAGCCAGACGATGAGCTTCCACTAAGCCAAGATAGACAGACACACGGTCACTGAGTTGAATTTGGATTTTGTTTTTCTTTCCACTCTTTGGGGCTGTGGATAGAAATGGTAATATTTCAAAAGATTGATTACTAAAGGCATACACATGTATTAGTCTAGTTGACAAAATAATAAGATCCATGCGGCATAAGTTACATCCTTGGAGTACTCAACCTAGAAACAGACAGAGGCATGGAATCCTGCAACAAGGGATTGGCTAAAAGGGAACATGATAATACTGGTGGTTGTTTACAAAAACAATCATGTGATCAATAATTAGTATTATGGGTCTAGTACACGTGCATAGCTGACATAGAGACTGTAACTCAATGGCAGATATTAGAGCTGAGCCTGCATCTTAATTATGTTATAAAAATCATTCAAGTGAAACATTTGGGTCAACTCAATAGGTATTCAGACAAATGTCTCGCTTGTGTAATGATTGAAACAAATTAAAGAATATTCCATTGACAGTGGGCTCAGGTATAATATCTGCTATTCAGTGAACATCACATAATATATATGTGATATATATATGACAATGATGTCTGACATCCATGAGATAAACAACTCAGAAAATGAAGGGTTGACTGTACAAAATGGTTTAATGAGAGACAATTTCAGCTGTTTCACATTTTCATCAAATATGAAGTGTGAAGCTATTAGTAAGAACAACATGAATCCAATATAAAATGATGATGTCACACTGATTACCTTCTTTCTGTACACCAGGTAAATTCATTGCTGCCATCAGGGTTTTGATACTCTCTTCTGGATTACCAGCCTTTTGTTGTACTTGTGCTTTGATCAAGTGGTAGGATGGATGTTCACGAACCTGTGCAAGGTGCAAACAAACAATATAACATGAAAATGACAGAATGAATGTTAAATAAAGCTGGACATATATTACATAACATTAGACAGGGACTAACAGACAAAACATATTTGGAAGATAATTAGCAATATTTTACTTTATTTTGGCAAAAGATGTGCATTTTTTTTGGCAAATTCTATGATTTTTGCCGATTTTACAATTTGGTGCGATTTTGGGTCGATTGTGTGAAATTGCACCATTGCACCATGTCAGATACACTGCACAGTGATATCACAAATTAGAAATTACCTCGAAATTGTAACTTAGTCCAACTTCAAGTGATTGGTTAGCCTGTTGATAGTTGCCTTTTTGAAGTTGAATCTGAAGCAAGAACAAAATGCATAAAACATTACCTCAAACAGGTTACATGTAGTTAGCTACTTTTATAACACCATTTTACACTCTATTTAATTAATACACTGTTTCATGGATTCACTACTACCATAACTATTCAAGACAGATTCCAAAACAGCTAAGAATAAGAAATATATATATAATGATTGACAGTGGGTGCAAATATATATCATGACTGACAGTGGGCACAAATATATATCATGACTGACAGTGGGTGCAAATATATATAATGATTGACAGTGGGTGCAAATATATATCATGATTGACAGTGGGTGCAAATATATATCATGATTGACAGTGGGTGCAAATATATATCATGATTGACAGTGGGCGCAAATATATATAATGATTGACAGTGGGTGCAAATATATATCATGATTGACAGTGGGCGCAAATATATATAATGATTGACAGTGGGTGCAAATATATATCATGATTGACAGTGGGCACAAATATATATCATGATTGACAGTAGGCGCAAATATATATCATGATTGACAGTGGGCGCAAATATATATCATGACTGACAGTGGGTACAAATATATATAATGATTGACAATGGGCACAAATATATATCATGATTGACAGTGGGTGCAAATATATATCATGGTTGACAGTGGGTGCAAATATATATCATGATTGACAGTGGGCACAAATATATATCATGATTGACAGTAGGCGCAAATATATATCATGATTGACAGTGGGCGCAAATATATATCATGACTGACAGTGGGTACAAATATATATAATGATTGACAATGGGCACAAATATATATCATGATTGACAGTGGGTGCAAATATATATCATGGTTGACAGTGGGCACAAATATATATCATGATTGACAGTGGGCGCAAATATATATCATCATGACTGACAGTGGGTACAAATATATATAATGATTGACAGTGGGTGCAAATATATATAATGATTGACAGTGGGCACAAATATATATCATGATTGACAGTGGGTGCAAATATATATCATGGTTGACAGTGGGCACAAATATATATCATGATTGACAGTGGGCACAAATATATATCATGGTTGACAGTGGGCGCAAATATATATATCATGATTGACAGTGGGTGCAAATATATATAATGATTGACAGTGGGTGCAACTGTATATCATGACTGACAGTGGGCGCACCTGTGCCATTAGTAGATGAGCATCAGAGAATGTAGAATCCTGGTCTAGACAGTGTGTAAGCATTGATTTGGCAGCATCCACTTCACCTAAAACAACAGACCAAATACACATTTCATTATTGTGTAGAACAACCATCTTGTGTTTCACCAATCATGATACCTAGAGTGTACAATGTAGCACTCAAACATCATACTCCAATTTACTTTGCTGTGAAATTGGCTAATTTACCTGCTAAATACTTGACTTTAGCCATTAAAAACTGTGCATTAAGTAGTCCTGGTACAGTCTTGGTTAAGGGATCAAGAACAGCAGCACATCGTTTCAACAGAGGTGGGACTGGTTGACCAACAGACTGTGGCTAAACATGCAAAATGAAATAGTTAGATTTTGAATCATGAGCTTTAGCATTAACAAACATTCTTAAACAGACAAGGACTAGGGTAGGGTGGGGGTAGGGTAGGGTGGGGTGGGGTAGGGTGGGGTAGGGTTGGATAGGTTAGAGTAGGGTAGGGTTGGATAGGGTAGAAAGAGGGTAGAGTAGGGTAGGATAGGGTAGGGTTGGGTAGGGTTGGGTAGGGTTGCATAGAGTAGTATAGTGTAGGGTAGGGTTGGGTATGGTAGAAAGAGGGTAGAGTAGGGTAGGATAGGGTTGGGTTGGGTAGAATAGGGTAGAGTTGGGTAGGGTTCCATAGAGTAGGGTAGTGTGGGGTAGGGTAGGGTAGTGTAGGGTAGGGTAGGGTAGTGTAGGGTAGGGTAGAGTAGGGTTGGGTAGGGTAGAGTACAGTAGGGTAGGGTAGTGTGGGGTAGGGTATGGTACAATACAGCATTGCATAGTTTAAGTTTGGCATATCTATAGAATTGGTATGTTTAAGGTATTTAATCTAGTAAGAATGATGTTATTGTGTTGTTTCATTTACCTCAGATGGTGCATACTTCAAGTAATCATTTATTATTTGGAGAAGGAAATCTGGATTCATCTTGTAGAAGTATTCCATGCCTAATGCCAGACCCTACAAGATGAAAGGGGATATCAGCCAGTGAAAGAGTAAGAGAATGGTCACACATGATTATTTTGAGGATGAGACAAGACAAAAAATAAAGCTTACCTGTAAACCAGTGAAATGAGTGTCAATAGCATCATTGAGTGCATTCAAAACATCTTGTCGAGGTTTGCCCTTCTTTCTGTACAATACTGATGTGAGGTATGACAGTTCCTGAAAAAAAGCAATTAGACCAAAAAAAAACATTACCAACAAAAACATTGATGATTAAATAATTATTGATTGATTGAATGATCGATTGCTTGATTGACTGAATGAATGTTTGATTGCTTGATTGATTGATTTATTGAATGATTGCTTGCTTGATTGAATGATTGATTGATTGATTGAATGATTGATTGCTTGATTGAATGATTGATTGCTTGACTGAATGACTGACTGACTGATTGATTGATTGATTGACTGATTGATTGATTGATTGATTGATTGATTGTAGTTATGGTTGGATACTAATGTAGTTGGTGTCAAGAAGATAGAAAAAGCTACCAACTAATAATTTTTATTTTGATACAAACACCCATCCATATCAACAACCAAATTTCTATTGCTTACAGCAGATTTTCCAATAGATTGTTGGATCTCATTGAGAAACTCAAGCTGCTGTTCGGCATCTTCAATCTGACCATCTATTAACTGGCATTTTATTATACCTGAAAAATATAAGTAAATAAGATGATATGTCTAAACTAAATCAGAATAGACCTTTTTGGCTTTGTATGCAAATTGCCCATTCCAGACCATGTGACACTCTCTAGGTAATGGTTCTTTTATGAAAAATGTGTTGAAATATTTACACCTGAAAGAATCATTTCCCAAGAGTGACATCACATGGTCTGAAATGGGAAAATAAACATGGAAGGGAATAAGGTCTATTGCATCAATTCTATCATTCTAACCTGTCAAGGCTGGTACACTGGTCTCATCAAGTTTCATGGCATTTCTAAATGTCTTTGTAGCCTCTTTGATATGCCCTTGAAATATCAACTGGTTGCCAAGCTAAACAGAAAATATAATAGTTTTACTTAAAAATTGTTTAATTTATTCAATAATAATTCTTTTTCAGTTCATCCCTTTTATTATCAGACTTCATTAGTTCATTTGTTTCTCCATCATGCCAACATTATTATTGCAATGGTTGAAAGACTGTGAGACTCAACAAGAGATAAATCATAACACTCCAATATACCTCAATAAGATATTCAGCATTGTTAGGTGCAATGGACTTGGCTCTTTCTATCATGGTATGTGTTTGTTGAAGAACAAGACTGTTACGTCCACACTGAAATCAGTAAACATGACATCTGTCATCATCACAATAATACAGGTTGACAGTAAATGAGACCCCCAAATATTGACATTAGAGTAATCCTTTCACTTAATTGGCACCTGCCAAAACTGACAAAAGTCTAAGACAAACTGCTCTAAATGAGTTTGAAGTTTGTACACACTAAAAAGTGCCTAAAACGGCAAAAAGGAGTGTAATGATTAACTTCAGGAAAAACACAGTGGTATTGGGTAAAGATTTCATAATTATAATAATTATTACAACATGATTTAAATAATATATAACTTTATAATAAAATAATGTAGTTCATAATCATAAATTACCAATCTACTTATTCCTTTCGATATGTCACAGTACAAAGAAGGGTTGCGTGGTTCACATCTATCAACAACCTGGATTACTTCTACAGCTCTATCTGATGCCTGCAACAACAATGTAGAACACAGGTATGAAATCAATCTTGATTTTCTTTTTTGCTTGCTTTTGTTAGCTTTCACAAGCAAATACAACAAAAATCAATCACAAGGAAGATAGAAGGCAGGGAATTTCAAAAGAACTGTCAATTACTATGGGCCTTTGTGTTTTACATGATTATTGTATTGTATTATCATTATTGCTGGACAGGTGTGTCTGTTATGTTGCAGCAATCTTCTTGGGTGAATAAACATCTCACTACTAGTGGTTATAATTATGTTTAATAGTTCATCCAACATGGCTAACACACCTTTTTTGGTTCTCAAAGAATGTTCAACTTTCACATATCTATCAAGAACTATTTACTACAAGTTATTATCTCAAAATGAATGTACCTCATTATAATTGCCATCTCTGCATAATAGATACAACAACACTATTCTCTTTGCTTCAATACAGTTTCTGTTAAGAGCTAATGCTCTGAAAGAGACAATTATAACAAGAATGATCTGTTATGTGAGCTACGGAAATGTTACAGCATTCAGTATAAATATATGAAATCATGTACTAGTTTTTATAATCCTAATTATTAGTCAGAATAACTCATGGTACGTAATTATTGTACAATTCAAACCTGAGCATAAATCTGTATTTTACTGCAGTTTTCTGCAAACTCAGATGCACAAATGCTAATGGACATTGTTGTTTTGGTTCTCTCGTTAATGATGAATCATCAGAATCATGATTGGTTAATTTTCATTCCTGTGAGTGTGACAATCTTATACCATATGGTGGTTACCTTTATTTGAGTTTGCAGAAAATGGAAAACTTCAGCAGTTAAAAAAACAATGTGCAGCACTGAATGTCCCATAGATAAACAGCACTTAAGGTAGTTCGGGATCCACACTTCCCGCCGATAGAATTTTCTAAAACTTTTTCTGAATAAGGACTGACACATATAAAAAACAGAAATGAAATAAAAACTAGGGGTCACCGTGCTTGTTTTGGAACTGTGGGGGGTGGTAATAGGCCCATTTTTGCCACATTTCAACTAAAAGAAGTAACATCAAATTTGTTGAAAATAATATTCTTGCGAACAAATTTGAAAGTTTTTCACAAATCTACTATAAGAGTCTGACAAAATGCTCCCTTCGCTATAGTTCTCATGAATTTAATCGTTGGAAAAGACATCGACTGAAATATTTCACGGAGATTTAAATGAAGAGCTTCATTAATTTTTTGTACACTTTACCACAAAAAAGTCAAAATTAACATGTTTTAGTCTCGAAGACCATATATTTTTTATTTCAAAATTTTAAAGCTGGGTTTATGCCAAATACAAAAATTGAAAAATAATTGGGTATCACCGTGCTAATTTTGGAGCTATAAGCAAAAAACGCGCGGAAAATAAGATGATTTCAATGTTTTGGACGCGCGGGAATGGACACTAGTTGCTTTTGAGGCCCGTATGTAATGCTATGATGTTATTTTTTAACAAAAAGTTCAAGAATGACCATATTTTGGCTCTAACAAAAAATGTATTTTTTAACGCACGAGAAATTTTATTTGATTTTACATGCGCGAGCAGGATGCGCAGTAGCAAGGGTCCCGAACTACCTTAACAAGTTATTTCATAAAAAAGTAATGGACATCCTGGTCACTTTCACTTGATTCTTTGCAAATTTAAATAACAGAATGCTATTGCATGTCAAAATAACACAAACCTTTGAGCAATTTCACATGTTTGGTCCCAGTCTTGCAGTGCCAACTGTAAAGACATCTTTTCTACCAGTGCTGGGACACATTCTGGATATGTCACCACAGCCTGGGAACAAAATCAGACAATTTATTATTGAAATACTTAATCACCTAAAAAACCTTCACCTTTGGTAAAAACTAGAACATTGTAATTGTCATGCTTGGTTCCAAAAGATTATACATGTAGAGCTCAATAGCAGGTCAATTAAATTTGGACATATTCTCAGGTATCAAGATTTCATTTTTAAAAATCAACGAACATTTTGAACAATCAATCTCAAATTCCCCAATCATTTCTAGACCAATTGTGGAAAAAATAGGAAAAATTAGGTTTATTATTCAAAGGTACCAATCTCCTAAGACAAAAGCAAGATTGAGGATATTGGGTTAGAAAATAAATAGCAGATATTGAGGTCTCAGATTCCAATTTCTTGGTGGTTCAGGGCATATTGATCATGATCATTATTTGGATGACTATGATCATGAAATAAAAACAACAGCAAATCTATTTGTACCGTCATCACGCTATTTATATATCTTTCTACTACAGTGTGTACAATAATATTAAACAAGTATACAGGCTGTCTGAAATAATAACCACAAGGCCAAATATATGATGCAGACAGCTAGTCCAGTTGTTATAAGAAAAAATAGTTTTAAAGTAGATGTAGTGATAACATGATAATTATAGAACTAGGTTAATATTTAGAAGAAAAAAGTAAAAAAAAAACAGATCAAAGAGAGGAGAAAGAAAGAAAAAACAAACATCAGATGAGAATTATGGAAGATGCAATTCATTATACAAAACTAACCTGATTGATTGCTTCTAATGCACCACTGAAGTTATTTTTTGACTGAAGATAATAAGCCTGGAACAAGTATTAACAGCTTTCCATAAAAACAATCTAACTAATTACAGTGGTAGTGACAGTTTAAAGTGTTATCATTATGGTTTTGTATTAAATAAATAAAATGTGGAGTAACAAATGAATATATTGGACATATATTGGACAAACACAACATGTGCTGAAAACAAGAGTAAAAGACCATCAAAAAGCTGTGTTTAGTCTAGACAGAAACTCCCTATTTTACTGTCAGAACATTGTGTTCGACACAACCATAATTTTGATTTTGACAACACTACAATACTTGATTACACCAAGAACTGGAACAAAAGACTTCTTGAAATGTGGTATTCAAAAGGCGATAAAAACTCCATCAATGAACATATACATCTCCCAAGAGTATATGAAAAACTTTTAAACTCTGCTTAATTTACATATATCCATCCACTGAGGAAGATTGTTGTAGCTCAATCGAAATGTCTGTTTAACTTATTTAATAATCAGAGACAACATCACTATACTTCATTATGAAACCTGATTATAAAAATCTTCAATTCTAAAGAAATGAAAGTATACTTTCTACATTTCATGTTATTGCAATTACCTTGCCAAGCAAGCCATCCAGATTTTTTGCATGTTCAGGTCTGATGCAATCAAAAATCACATGAAAATCAACATAATTATGCTTACATGTATCATAAAGAAATTATATGTGTATGTTAGTTCTATATAACAAGAAAATCCTTTGATTCTTTAACAGGTTAAAAATATGATATTTGAACAAGTTGATCCAATTCACCAAGCTGATTTAAATGGAGACCTGTTTAATGTCCTTATCCAAGAGGATGTAAAATTCTTACCATTTGCAGATGTAATTTCAAATGCAGCAATTTATCCTCAATTATTTTAAGACCCTGAGTGTTGGTACTGCCATGGGGAACGAACCTATGACCTCCCGCACAATAGACTGGTAAGTAAGCTAACTGGGAGGTGGTAAGATACCAGCAATACTTTTACATAACTCTACTACTTTTAAGTAGTATTTGTATATATCATTGTACATACCCACTTAATGCTTCATCAAAAAACTTGATACTCTTCTTTACAAAAGCATCTCTACCACATGACAAGTCAATCCAACCTCTTAGAATCAAGCCCTACAAAGAAAAGTAATGCCCAAGCAGTCATTAGAGTGCCTATCACCCCTAGAACAATAAAAAATTGGAGTAATCTTGAGACTGCAGGAAAACGATTTTCGTTGTTAGAATTGAATTTGGAGCAAACGCGAATATTTTATCGATTTTTAAAGTTTGAGGTGACCTCGCCCTTGCCGGGAATGGGGATCTGGGTCGAGTGATGTCATACTGTACCACACGGAACTGTCAAAACTTCGATTGTATTTGATAGATGCCAGGTACGGTCACGCTAGCAGTCGAACGGTCAGTGTTATTGTTGTCAATTTGTTATTTACGACGTCAAGAACTTCATGAGAATCAAGATTTTCTGATGATTCAGAGTACTATATTTATGGTAATTTATGTTCCTGGTTTAATCAGTTTTCTATTGGACTACGAGGACTTCGATGAAGATATCCAAAACGAAGCCAATCCCGAATTCGACGTGATATCAGAAGCTGTTTGTTTCTATCAAAAAACCAAACTTCTAGCCGATTCTGAAATGTTTGAAAGTTTACAAAGAAAAGAAGCAAAGAGACGACTTGCAAATTAATTTTTGTTATTTAGCTTACACAAACTCCAATTTCTGACTTTAGTAGCGAATTTTATGTATGTGTCGCTTTAATATTGCTGTTGACAACTTTTGAAGATTACTTTTGATTTATTCCGCACTTGATTTCCCCAAAGTTCAGACAAAGAAATAAACTAGAAAGACCTATATGATTAGATATTTTGCGGATGAGATACAATCAAAAACTTCACCAGAAACACTCAATAAGTTCACGCGCGATTTAATGCCGAGCGTAATTTTGTCAACAAACAACGTACGACTTAGGAATTTTCATTTGACGACTGATTCTCGTTGAAGATAATAAATCAAATGAAAACAATACAACATCACAATTAAAGAAAAAACATTAAAAATACAGTCGCTGATATTCTCTTCATTAGATGTTCTTGTGGACATTTGCAATGTTGAAGCCGCCTGTTGTCCCTTAGTAATTTCTCAAACAGGGATTTTGATTTCTGTTTTCATTGGCCAACAATTTCCAACACAATAAGAACCTATCAAATAACTTATGTTGTTTGGATGTCGATTTCAATTTTATATGTAGTGTTGAATGACAAGTATAATGTGATGAGAGATATGTAAACCACTGCGCATGTGCCCAGGTACAGTATGACATCACTCGACCTAGTTTTGCATCTGTCAAAGTACCACAGGAAACCCAAAATACAGCTTTTAAACCTTAAATATCTCGGCGTGCTTTTATCCAAATCACTTATTATTTATATCATTTGAAAGCTCTCAATGTCTACAATTTTACTAAATTGGTCCACTCTGAGGGGTGATAGGCACTTTAACAATTGCACACATTGACATATCATGATAAGCAATTGTTTGATCAACCAAAAAGCAAATAAAAAAAAGTAAAAAAATGTATGCCTAAATTAGCATCATGCTATGTACAATAATACAAATGGCTAAGCATCCCAGCAGTTGTTAGTCTTTAAATGTTATTATGCAAATCCGCTATTGCAATGTACAACAGATTTTTTTATTATTTCAATGGAAGTCATCTTTAAACAATATACACAGAAAAGTTCTTTTAATTCACATGAGTGTGAAACAGAATGGGTAAAACACTTGGAAATCACACTACTCACTGACTCCCACTTATGCAAAAACATTCCAATATCAAATTGGTGTTATGATTTATAGTGGATGCAGGTTTGGGCCAAGGTGAATTTGAAACAATAATGAAGTACAATGATTGTCTGAGATATGCAGTGATAGTTATGATAAACTAGCAGTAATGATAATCATGATACATACAGTAAAACCCTGTATATAAAAAATCTTAAATTCAAGAACCTGTCAGGCAAACATTTGAACATATGTTCTTAATTTGCTAATAAATGTTTATTATTTCAGGTTAGCTCTATTGTGTACAATGTTGTTTTCATGTCACTTTGCACTCTACTGTACTTTATAATTTCACTTATGTTGTATGAATAATTTAATAGGCCACAACAAGTTATACAAGAATTTATTTCTTATTAAACCAAGCTTTAATATCAATTTTATTAAGAACCTAGACAGCCTGATTTCTTGCTAAGTACCATTTACTTACGGCCTGGTTATTAGGAGACATCTTCAGCATTCTGTCCACATACTCTCTTGACTTATCAACTTTACCAGAATGCCATAAGAACATACTACCAAAATACAAGGCCATTTCCCCACAGCTTTGTCTGTCTTGACGTAATTTAGACTCAAGATCTTGGACAGCTTCCCTATCAACAAGCTTTGCTTTCTTATGTGCAAATATCAAGGCCATGTTTGTACACAATAGTACTTCTGGTTTGTCTTTGATTAATTCAAGTTCTCTCATTGCCTCAGATGCTCTGTCTAGTATGCATAACAACAACAAAATATTGAAACAGATCATTAGAGTGCAAACATTGAATGTGTGTAACAGTTCTCACTATTTGTAGTAAATAGCACTAATTAAACAAAAGAAAACAATAGAATTAGCATAAACTAGCACTATTTAGTGGTATTTATGTTGCACACTTTTAGTGCATATACACTCTATATAAAATCAAAATAAATATAAACAAAATATCAAATGAATGCAATAAAGGCTGCAACAAATAAAATTATCAAAGTAAAACTACCTGACTCTATATTGTTATTTTTTTTCAGATAATTATTTATTTTTAATTTTAGTGAGAAATTCCCAGTCATGAAACTCAACACAAACTCACCTTCCATTAAAATACCAAAAGCTTTCCAAAATATCAAAACAGGATCATTGCCATACTTTTGCAAGCTTTCTAGGCAAGTATTCTGTAAATGTCTGTAAAATTTTTGACGACAGTAATAGTTTATAAGAGCCTAGAAGTAAAAAAACACACATTGAATTCGATAGCAACCAGGAGATTTCACTAGCAACCAGACGCAACAACACAAAATAATGCTCTTTACGACCAAAATCATAAATTACCAAAGTAAATGAATCGTTAGAAGCCATGCTTGCTTTTTGACACTTTATTGGAGCCGATTTTCTTAGTCAAAGTTGTTGCTTTTAGTGAGAAATGGATTTCAAAACGACAAAAACACTTCTTGTCAACTCGCCATTTTGATTACCCAGAGGCCTTTTAGAGAGCGAGTTATCCCATAATTCAATTGTCAAAATGGCGGCCGAAGTTGGTAAAAGTCTTGAAGAAGAAGCGCTAAAGAGAAAGGAACGATTGCTAGCTATGAGACAAAAGAGCGCGTCAGCTAGTAAGCAACAAGAAGAAGTAAGTATGTTAGACACATGTGATGTGAAATCGTAAGGAACTATTCTGCTATTTAAGCAAAATGCGCACTTGACCCAACTATTCCTACCTGTTCCTAACCTCACTATATTTTATAGCTTTGGGGAAAAAAATAGTTTCGAGTTCAAAAAGGTTGATATTGATCAATATGTATGAAAGTTAAGCAAGTGATTGTTTAGGTGTTTTAAGTTTGGTTGAATACGCTAATTTAATTATTGGGAAATCATGGAACAGAGTATATATGTTACTAAAGTATTTTTTATCTTCTAGAATATAGATGAATCAAGAGGGCAAAAGAGACAAGCAGAAGAGTAAGTGATCCTGGAAAACCCTTTTAAGCAGCTGTTTACGCTAGATATGGCACTTTAGAGGACGTTAATGACCAGACACAGGCATATTAACAAATTCTAAATATTGAACTATCAAATAGTCTGCAAAATAACTACTTCAACATCGATGGGTATGCATAGACACATATCCAGTTTACAGTTACAGTTTAGCTCATAACACACACAAATGTATATCCACTTGACTGTATAAGAATCTTATCATTTTTAAATAACTAAAAAGCACAAACTGGAGATATAAAAACTGGATATTGTTGCTGCACTTACTTAGTGTCAGACCTGGTATGTCATTTCCACTAGTCTAAGAATGCACCAAGCAATAATAGCATGGACAACCAGTTTCAAAATCATGGTAAAATTCTACATTGAACAAATTGATTTCATCCATCAACACCCTTAAGATATTCCTCATCCAAAAGTTGTTAGTGTACAATTTACAAGATTGATTTCATTCAAGCATTTAAATTTTCAATTAATAGGAAGTTGTTGTGTTGTTGTGCTTAGAGTAGTTTGTAGTAATATGAAAAATATGTTTATTTGATAGGTTCTCAATGATGTTTTTTTTCAGTAGTGAACCAGTGAAGGTTATCAAATTCAGAAACTATGTACCAAAGGATGACACCTTGAAAGAGAAAAAGATACCTGATGCTAAACCATTATTAGGTACGTGTAATTGAATATTGATTTTCACTCACTAACAGACAATGTTTTTCACAAGTGAGAAACGTAATTCATATCTCTGAGAGCATCTGACTGAGAGCAGTGAGCAAACAAATATTTTTCTTTGTAATAAAGTATTTTTCTTTCTTTCTTTATCAGTTGAAGATGAAGTCCAAGAACACCTTGAAAAAGCTAAATCAGCAGATGTTATTGATGAAGTGGTGAGAAAAAATATTAGTAAACACTCTATAAAACAAATAAATTTGTACTTTACCATGTAAATCTGTATTTTCAGAACATTAATCAATGGAATGTGAAATTTGATCTTTTCAAGAGTACAGATTTACAGCTAAAATTGTTGCATTGCAACCGGGCACTTTTGCAACTTTGACTGGATTTTGTTTTTTCTGTAACATCAATGATGCCGCCTCTGTGGATCGACAGTTGATGGTGCAGTAAAGAACAAAATCCAGTCAAAGTTGCAAAGGCACCCAGTCCCAATGAAATGATTTTAGCTGTAAATGGTACAATGTTAATTAACACGATATAAATTATGATAATCTTGAATGATGTCTTTTCATCTATCAAGCCAAACATGGAGTTACTAAAAACTTGTTAGATTGTTCTGCTCCACTAAAATGAGCATGAAACATGTAAACATTTCTCAACTGTTAAATGATGGATCATAGTCATTATGATGATTATTAATCAAAATGTATCAATTGAATAATTTTTTTTTTCAGGATCTTACAAACCTTGCACCAAGAAAGCCAGACTGGTAAGAACTACTAAATCTTTTGTTATAATTAATACTTTTCTGAGCAGCTTTTACCTGATTCTTTTTGTTAAATTAATTATTCTTGTATATATCTATTTATGTAAATCTTTTTTTTGGTAATAAAGTTAAGTTATATATATAAAACTACTAACCCAAGCATTTTATTTTATGCCATAAGCAATAAAAAGAAATACATTAACACTTTTGCTCCAAGAGATTTTTGGCATTTTTAGGAGTTCTTAGAAGCACAGTTCTACAAACTCGTTCAGAGCAGTTTGTCTTTGACCATGATCTAGATTCCTGTATTTTGTGTTACTTGGGAGACATGGAACTTTTTAAACAGATGTAACTAGTTTGAATACATAATTGATATAGCAAGGATTGCTATAACTGGTTTGTACATTAATATTTTCAGGGATTTAAAAAGAGATGTTGCTAAAAAGCTAGAGAAACTTGAAAGAAGAACACAAAGAGCAATAGTTGAATTGATAAGTAAGCAAAGAGTTCACATACTTATTAGAAAGTTTATTTTGACAAAAATGATTTGTTGACCTTTTTGATGCTGTCTTTATAGCAGACAGATTACAAGAAAATGAATCATAAAAACAGCATTCAACTTTTAATCAAAATATATATTTTTTTACAGGAGACAGATTACAAGAAAATGAATCAGAAGATCTGGCTGCTGCTGTCAATGTTGCCAGTACAGATGATGGCTTTGAATCAGACTGAAATACATTATATTGTTGTATTATTTCTATCTTCTAGCTGCATTCAAAGCATACTATCAGTTCAAAAGTCACTCAGTGTCACAATCAGAGAAAATCATCCTAACATCAATGAAAAACCGCAAAGAATTACTTTAAAAAAATGTCATACATGACTTTACAGTTCAGCATATTATGTTCAATCTTTTTTCGTTTTTCTACATAACAAATTATATATTAAAACAAAATTTCCACCACACCCTATTGGCTGAAAAGATTGAGTGCCAGTAAAAAATTCTAATGCTGTAGATGCTGCACGGAGTGCTTTGGCATCAGACAATGTTTGAAGACTGTGATATCTGGACACAGTGTAAATAAATCATGTAAATTATATTAGTATTTACATAGGTAATAAAATTATAAAATTTATATGGTGCTGATTTCATAAACGTGAACGTCAAGACACAGTGGGGGCTATAGCACCCACATCCCCTCTCTCACACTCGCCCCCACACACTTTTTTCAAGCTCCCTGTACTCTGGGTATACCCTCAGTTCTTAGAGATACTGAGCAATTTTTTTAATTCCAAAGCGCATTTATGCTTGAGAAAAATAACGCGGCACGCGTGAAAGAGATTCGTTTGTACCAGTGGGTCGAGTTAATAACTTGGTCGATGTGACGGCGCACATTATTCTGTTCTGTCGGGGGAAAATATTTTGGGCGCGCGAGGGCGTGTAAAATCAACTAATTTGAACTTAAAGGGGAAAACTATTGAGATTTAGATCCACTTCGTTTAAAAACAAATATGGACTAAACGTTCACACAAATTTGAAATTATAAAGAAATTATATAGAGAAGAAACGGAGCGCTGGAAGGTGTTGACTATAGAAAAAAAACAGCGACCCCACTTGATGAAGGATAAGCCAGAAAAGAAGAGAAAATAAGACATTTAAATAATTTGAGGAAATAAATAATTTCCGCAATCTAAAAATAATCAGTAAAGTATTCAAAACATAGTCTCAATTAAATTACTATAATATATTCATTTTTTATTTTTTATTTTTCAAATCCTCAATTATAAAATTGTTTGGTATAAAGTGGTCATTTGATTATTGATCTAGTGTTACTGATAACCTGACTACTCTAGCAGGTGGATCTACTGTGTGTTCATTGACTTGAACAAATCCATCTGCAATTCCTGTCAACTTACTCTAAGACGTTCATCAAATATTTAAAACACCAACTCGGTCAGTTTGAAATAAAACACTAAATAAAGTAACTATACAAGAGAAAAGGCATTGTTTACTGTACAAAGAGTCAGTTTTGGATGAAGTAACTGTACAGGGACAGAAACCGCGGGTCAACTCACTTGAGATTGTGACAATAAAGCAGTGAAGCCGAACATCTTGGTAAGTTTTTCCAATGACTTCAAGTTAACAGGTTCAGTGAATCTGGTGATCTTTCAAGATCAATAGCTATACATTACAACCCCGTTGCTGGATAAATCTTAAGCATTCTCGACTTATAATGAATTTTCGAGCGGTAACTCGTGCGAAATGGCCAGATATTTTTGGGGAAAAAAATAAATTATCAGTCAAATCAACTTTAACACCCAATTAAATAATAAAATTCCAGACAGAAAATCTTATCAGTATGCGATTTACTCTGACTCAGTGACCAATATGAAACCATGGAAAATAGATATTTTCCACATTAATGCTTTGAAGAAATTTCTGTCGTGGTAGTATGATCTGACACAGTGCTTACTAAAACGCTTCCCGGCATACAAAGTCAAAGTACAATCATTTTTTTTTTTTGACAGTAACATCTTGACTTCAAAAGTACACTGGATATGCAATGTTTTACCCCTCGATTGGATGAAAGTCCTTCCAATAAACGTTTTTATTATCAGTAAAAGATATAGACGTGCGACACTGAGATGCTGCCGGCATATTTTACTTTACCCTCTATGTAACACTAACTTTCCTTATGGTACTACGTAGTTGATTTAAAACCATATCGTTAAATTCTAACTATACGTTCAAAGGCTGACCCAGAAGTCTACTTATTTCGTTCAAATGAAGACCGTTAAAAACGAGCCGGTAGGATCCCGCAACTTGCCCCCGGGAACGAGCAATGTATATGAACTTAGTTGTCTGTACCAACTATTTGACGCGGAAAAAATGTATTGTTGCGTAACGAAACCTATGCTCCCTTGTATTAAACTGATTAAATAGCAAGCTCCAGGAGCAAATCTGTTGAGGGAGCATGATTCAGGAGCAAGCTCCCTTGTGTCTACTTGTCTCTAATTTAGACCATGCATACATTGAGTTTTTCTCAAGATAGACATGCACACACTACAAATAAAATGTTAAAATAAACTACCTTTTTTCTGTTTTTACAGGTGTAGTATCAAAAATGAAGGTTTTTCAAATGTTCAACGTTTTTGTATTAATCGCCTTATTTGAACACTGCAAATCAGCGAAGCTGCCAAAACACGTCCATGCATCCAAAAAGAATGCACACATCAAGGAATCGTCGGATAAAACACCAAAGGTTTCCAGTAAATCTACTGATAAAAAGTCTGTAATCGTTCAAACACCGATGACTGGAGTAGCACGAAGCCAGCTTTCTGAAAGCCCAATCCTCGATAAACTATATGAACAAAGATATCACGCTATGGAGAAAGTAGCAATGCTTAACAGTCAGATAAACTCTATTTTGCAACGAAATACCCAACATACTAACTACGCTGCTGCATTACGGCAAAACACCATGCGAAATAATTATAACGACGCTGTGTCATCGTTCTTGAATCCTGGATCGTTTAATTCTGGTTCCTACAATGTCCAAGGTGGTTCTATGATATTGGGGGCTGCTAATGCGGGAGCAGTAGCCGGAGCACAGAATGCAATGGTGCGACAGTTGGCAGTCAATATTTCGAAAGAGCATGTCAAGAATAACGCTCCTTTGGATATACCATTACCAATGAATGATCCTGAAGATGCTTCGCAAAAACCTGAGAAGGATGATAAAGACGATTATGAACAAGCAGGTAAGCGAGGGACAATATGTGTGCATCTTGTAAAAATACTTCTCTGGTGCTTATTATACGGATATCAATTTCAGACATTGCCGTGAAGATGTTAAAACTCCTAAACAGCTTCCTATGGTTGCTCGTCGCAACTGCTAACTTTTTGCTATTTTGGATCAAGCCCAAACTTCCTTCTTAATTGAATTACGTTGATTTTGTTTTTAGATATTGGCGATCCAAGGAAGTTTGACTCGGTCTGCAGTGTTCTCAAATTAACCTTCGAACATTCATCAGGTGCGATGATTCTAGATGACTCTCCTAAAGTCAACAATGCGCAGCTAGAGGATGGAGCATACACTACAAACAAGGGAAGTAAGGCAGGTATTTCTGCAAGTATCGGTGATGATGGCTATATAGAAATTCCAAGCACATTTAAGGGAAAACCCAAGAAAGCCGCTGCTATTTCGATGTGGGTTAAGCTGCGCTCTGTGGATGGAAACAATCCACTGTTACAAATATCTGACCGTAACGATTCTGTACATTATGACCTATCGATCGTAGATGGAAAAGCACAATGGGTGCACCATAACGACACTGATAATGAGCTCTTTAAAGTCACAGCCAGCGAAGATGCACACTTTACAGCTGGCGTATGGCATCATATCGTAGGCACATACAGCTCAAAAGAAAAACAAGCCTCTCTGTGGCTTGATGGCCAAGAAGTCGGCAGCCAGAAGGACGTAACTGGGATGTTGTCTCAGGATTGGTCTCATGTGTACATGTTTGAAGGGAAAACCTCAGGTCTTGCTGATAACATCTTTATGTTTCGCTGTCCTCTTGATAGAACTAAAATAGTTGCTTTGTATGTAGCTGTTGCTTCTCCTAAGGAAGCTAAACGGTTTATCATCCCAAAACCTAATTAGAAAACAGAGGATGTCAAAGAATTTGACTATGAACTTGTGTCAAATATTGGCACTGTGTTCTCAGAACGTCTATTAGACTCATTGGAGATGGATGAATCCAGATGTGAAACAATTAAAATACAAAACCATATGGTTTGTTAGGCTGCTAGAAAAAGTGTTGTAGACATCGTATCGATTATACAACTCTATTTGTTATAGAAACAAAATTAGCTGGCCATATTGAATTGAGGAAACAAAATATGCTTGCTTTCTGATGAAATGTAAATGCGCACAACAACATGAGATAGCATTCGATGGTAATTATTGCCACTGGACAAGGGTTGATAAAATTAAGGACCAGAGCATTCAAAATCAGTCACAATATAGGTTTCAATAAGAACCTCAATTTGAATACCCTTAATTAGCTCTGACAGTTATCATTTCAGATGTTGTATGTGTTTCCAGTAAACATTTGAAATAATAACTAGGACAGTCAGAGACACTAAAATTAAACTATTGTTTTGTGAGCATGCAACCATAAACAAGGGAAGTGGCAATTGCCTTCAAATAATTTGCATCATGTAATAAAAGTGTAGGAACATTTAATTAGAATAGACTGAATTTTCTCTTACACAATCAGTGGTTGTAAGTTGTTCAAACTATACCTGAGACAGGTGCACTAGATATCCATATATAATTATTGCTTTTAAGATTAATAAAATTCATACTAGTTTCAGTAAAATCAGTAGTAGTTCTTATAAGTTCCTAAAGGGAAAAAATTAAAAATTGTTCAACAACCTCAAGACTGCTCTAAATGGAATAAATCACCAACCCAATCCTGGAATAATCTACTATCTTATCATTCCTCTAAGCATCTTGCTGACTTTCAATGAGCTGTACATCAGTGTCTTGGACAGTCCAGCTGTAAGAATTCCTTTAGCACTCTGTGTTATGCTAGACCTAAGAACAATAGAACCCACACCCTTACGAATCAATGCACCACATTTTGATCTATCATGAGCTACTTGTTGTAACACATTCCCTTGTTCTTGGATATGACTCTTGGCATATTTCAGAACTCGCTTCACTAATGCATTAGGTAAACATTCCAGTAGTGAATGAGTGTGGTTTGGGCCTACATCTTGTTGGAATGAGCCATTTGAAAGCAATGTCATGTCAGTTCTCCTAGAAAGAAGCTTTTGATAAAGTTCATGAAAGCCTTGTATATTTGAATGGACAATCTTTTTAACTTTTCCTTTGTCCTCCCCAATGACCATTCTGAAGTCCCCTGCATATGATAACCAAGATATAGTCATGTAGAAGTCTTCTTCAGAGAAGTTTTCCGGTAAACAAAGCAACGCTACATTCAAAGCATTAGTTAAGTTTTCTTTGAGCAGTGTTCTTATTTGTAGACCTTGTTTACGTTGGATAATCTGGACGGGTTTATGCAGTCGCCCACTCGTGTACAGCCATTCCCAAGAAGACAAATCACGGTCAAAATTATCGATGTTAATCACGCCGTACTTAATCATTCTACCTTCAAAAGGCACTAAAGTATTGTAATAAATCCCTGCACCATAATTATCTTGTACATTAACGACAGCATTGATTCCAAGATTTGCTAGAAAAGAGTAGTGAGATGGATGTAGATGCATGTTTTCGGCATGCCAATCACGAGAATTCTCCACTACAAACACAAAATCGATCATATTTTCTGGAGAAATATTACCCTCTTGTTTAAATACTCCTGATCCATAAGCAAATGCCAAGGAAATACCGCTAGGGAATTTAGAAACAACATTTTGTAGAAAATCGACTCCACGATGCACTTCATCCACCATCTTGGATTTAGCGAGCCTGCGTTACGCTTTCCCAGCAGGTTCTACATGAATGAGCCACTATTTCCATGGTAACCACAAAGCATTACCGAGTGATATCGAGAAAGAACTAATAATCGCTTGTTTATAATTCTTCTGCGGTTGTAGAAATGTCGTTTTTTAATCTCACTCAATTGGGCGTCCAAGATACGATTAAAAATGCAGTTAAAATTCCAACTTCTACTCTTGGAGCTGGACCTGTTGAAGGTAAAGAAAGCGGGAAACAGATTCCTGATCGCACAAGCTTGAAAGAACCAGTCTATCCCAACTCGGAGGCCAATGGATCTCATGTATTATACACAAAACGACTCCATAAACACATTAGACCACAACAAGGTTAGTTGGCCAATTTATTTTCACACTAGTGTTCAAAGTTACAACCAATTTTTCAGTAATCAGCACTGTGAGATGAGATAAACAGTATGTCGCGAACAACGAACACAGCTGATTCGTTTCACCACGCCGCTAAATTGAAACATTTTTGCAACGCGTACCTAAAATTACTACAAAATTGTAGGTGTTATGACATTAAAAACAATTCCACACTTTATGGTTAACTGTTCGAAATTTTAGTAAAGGTTGTTAAGCAAAGATTACGAGAGATTCTTAGTGTTCATTTTCAAATCTGCCCTTTTATCCTAAATCAGTTCTTTTGTTTTGACTAGGTCCAAACGAGATTTACGAAAAGAAGGTATCTAACAACTATTCGTATGGTTGGTGGATGAGAGACGGTGTTCAAAATGAAAAATGGACAAAAAATGATCATCACCCCATGGTTAGATCTGAAATGACTAGGTATTTTAAAATCACACTGATATTGGTACAGATAAATAGATTAACTTTGTTTATAAACGAGGGTAAAAAAAAAAAAAAAATAATAATAATAATAAACACACATGCCAGTAAATAATACTGATACACTACAAAGTATTTATGTCATGATTATATTTTTATATTTCCGTCTCTATATTTTCATGTGTGTTATGTTTTTTTTTTTTGTTTTTTTTCTCATCATTTTCCTCTTGATTTTTTCCACATGATCTATTACAACTAGTTTTTCTATTAAATGTTATTATATTTTTTTTCCTGGATATCTAACATAATTTAAAGTCTATTGAATTTGTGTAATGAAAATTGTTCCTATTTTATTTCTTTTTAATTTCACCCTCCTATTAAACCATCCATTATTGTTTGAAGGAAATGAGTGAAAAGCATGTGGGAGCGGAGGGGAGGTTTGTGGTCCTGGAAGAGAATTTTCTAGAAAATAACAGTCTCGTTGTGTGGAGGTTTTATGTGATCCTTGTAAATTTTGGTGGCCGGTACTGTTGATTTCTTGTCTTCTGAGACACATCTGAACAACCTTTCTTAGCTATTTCACCTGCAATCAATAATGAGGGAATTTCTTGAATTGCATTATTGCCAGATTCTAAATTCTTTATTTTGTTTTCAGATTTGTGGATGAGATGACACTGACCAACAGAGAATTCACTTTATTTTAATAAATCTTTCATTTGTTCCATCAAATGACTGTTATATATCAATGTAAATTACAACAATTGTAACTATTATTCAAATTAAAACATATTATTTTGTAAAACTTTATGTTTACTTAATAAATATTTCCATATTATTTTCTCTCGTTTCACTGGTAAAACTTGTAGAACCTTATTGACATGACCTAAAATAAGTCAAAATATAAATTATTTAAAGAGCTTTTGAAAAGGAAATGCACACTTACTTTTACAAGCATTGGTTGTCTCTAATGATAACTTATCAAAAAAGTGATATTTTCCTACCACAAAGATGTCACAAAACCATTTACATACAATTATTTTTTTCAATTATCAATTAATTATTCATGTGGCTATTTTACATATTTTTCTAATGAAAAATGAATTAATGTTATGATATATGTAGACTCTCATGTAGAACCTTTTCGTTTCTTTGCAAGTTGAATAGGGAAACAGAGAAGCTCTTCCACATAAGCTTGTAATAATATTTTTCTCAATAACATTTTTATGTTGGCTCAAGCCATATTCAAATTACTCTTCCTCGCAGCCATATTGATATTTATTCAACAATTCCTCACCTAAAACAGCTATATTCAAAGTGATTTTGGACATGAAATATTATAAATTGTATCTCAAGCAAGGAAAGAATATCACTCACCATGTCAATGGCTATCAAACCATTGTCACATTTCAGTGATCTCTCCTGCTTACTTCTTATCCATTTAGGTAATTTGGTTACTATTTTCCACATTTCATAAGTGTATAATGATGTGAGCTTGCAGACACATGTAACAAATATTATTTTATAGCGCTAAATATATTATTTTCAACTGGTACTTTTAGTAATATGTTCTTGCACAGACGTTTTACAGTTTCTTCATTTATATAATTTGATATTGTCAAGCTTTAGAAGCTATGTATATGTTACTATAGGACTACTTCTGACACTACTGTTGTAGAGAATATTTATCTGTTTGTTGGTCATCAGGTAATTGTATCTATTAAATTCCTGTTACTTAAGTTAGTATACATGTTTGCGTAAAGGTGTTCTCTTTGGTGGGTCATTTAAATGTGCCCTTGATCTAGTCATCCTATCTGTTACGTCTGTCAAGATGTTAGGGTCTCCTTCAGTGGGACTAGACTCAGCAATCATGCTTCCATAGACTTTACATGCTACAATGAGACAACATAGTACTATAGGGCCAATGATTGCCCCTTCTAGACCAACACAGTAGATACCCCCAGCAACTGCAAGACCTGTGAGATACGGGTGACCACCACTGAAATATCAAGTAAACATATGTATTACTTTGAATAATACTAGATCCTTCATTATAACCTTTAGTGCTAAAAGGATTTTGGAATCTTTAGATGATGATTGTTTGAAACAAATTCAGTCATTGCTAATGAAAGCAAGATAATGAGAAGTAAAAGACTCTACAAGTCTATTTACATTGTGATAAGGCTTTGATAAAATAGTAGTAAGTTAGTCCTAAAAAAAAACAAAAAAGCTTGTCTCTCAATAACACTATGAACATAACTGGTGGCAAGAAATTGTGTACACTAATATGATAGTTTGTTGATGTTAATAGAATGATGATGCTAGTGATGATAATAATAATCCATCCTCACCCTGATATCTCACTGTAGATAGCAATGTCCACAAATGAAGCAGGCAGGACATGACAGATAGCTAAAATTATGGCAAGTACACCTTGATCATGAATTAACCATAATTCCAACACAGCTGGTAGAGCTGCCCAGTAAGTACCAACAAATGGGACAACTGATGTGATTGCTGCAATAGCTACATGAATTGTACAAAATAGTAATTATTATCAGAGTCACAATTCTAGACATATAATCTAATGATAGAGTTGGTTCTTCTAACCACGAATATAGGGCTGTCCAACAGAAAAAATTGAAATAAGTCATTATTTATCAGGGGTTTCATTATCTTTTTGAATAGGCGCCTGAGTAATAATATTGAAGTAGGTGTCTGTGTCCCAAACATTTTCTAGGGGGTATAGGGGCATATTTATTCATTAATTAACACACAAAATAATTTCCGGTAAGAGGTCAAATAGGCAGTGCTATACAGCTGGTAGCTGTATATTATTGAAACCCTGTTTATCAAATGACAACAATGATTTATTTTCTGTATATTTTATTCATTCTTTGTGTAATTAGCTCTACAATCATTGATATCCTCACATATGTATACTGGCATGCACATTTCACTTACCAGAGGGTATGAAGACAATGTTGATACCAAACAATGTATGAGTAAACCACGTGTAAAGACCATAGAATGTTGCCATCTTTAAGGCAGCACCAAAAACATCCCTATGGTAATAAAGAAAACATTAGCAAAGACTGACAATGAACATTACAAGAAGCTTCTGTAGTAGATGAATCAATAAGTGACTGTATAATCTAGATCCTAGATCACCATAAGGATGCAGCATTGCAAAGTGACGTTTCAGACTTTAGTCCTTCATCAGAGTTCATCATCACCCTGACCACCTTAGTCTTGAAGGATTTTTTAAAAGGGCATTTTGGGAGGATACAGGTCATGTGATTACAGGTTATATGTGACAAACCTAATAGCTTTATAGAGTGATTCACCAAAGCCAGCTGTCCCTGAAGCTGTCATCTGACTAAACCATTCTACTGGTCTGTATTGATCACCTGACATGCTCAGTAGATAGAATAGTGCAGTAACAAATACAATCTGAATACAAATAAAAAACATTAATTTTAAAAAACAACCAAGCTTGATACCATATACTGCCAAAGACGTTAGTTTTTGTTTTTACGCTTGTGAATTATAACGAATGCATATTAAAGTATGTTACCATAATTTATAATTGATGATTTATAATAATTGCAGCACATGGATTTGATGATTAAAAGTATAAACTTAAAAAATAAAATAAAATAAAATAAAAAACATCATATAGTAAGAGTTGTTTTAAGTGGGAAACAGTACCATATTGACATATAATACTTTCTAAGAAGATATTTGAATAATCTACCCTATCATAGGGATATCGTAACCATACCCCTCGTGCAAAAATGATTCTATTAATCATATATATGCTGTAGTCAGTATTGGTTTGAAATACAAAATGTCTGTCTGTGAACACAACATTTCAATGGTAGTCATCACAATATATTTGTGCAGCAAATGATGTTTGGAAAAACTATGTAATGTTACAAAGCTATAAATATTGTATCATTTAAATAATTGCTTGACCTTATAAATGTGTATTTTTGAAAAAGACTGTATGACAAATATATATCAAAGCTTAGCCAATCAAACACAATTTGCAACAAAGTGATACATTCTGATTGGCTTTGATATATATGTGACAAACATTCTATTTCAAGAACAGATTTAAATGGTTAGGCAAATAAATATGTTAACATATCAAAAACAGTTTTTCCATTTTAAGTGCTCATATATTAATGACAACAAAATGAGCATACAAAAACATGATACTGTCATCAAACATTGAATGCACTATACCAATTATTTTATGAATGATTATTATTCTTATTACCAATGATAATCCAGTGTTGAGTACATAGGTTCCACTGAAAAACACCAGGGACAGCACCATGGTAACTAGATTGAATACCATGGTAACATTGCCCTTCAGAATTGTCCATATTGAATCTAGAAGCTGGAAATAACCATGGAAACAAAATTAAAATTGTGAAGCAAACATTACATTCTGTGTTTTTTATTGTAGAACTCAGATCAGGCATGTTATGATAGCTATTTCAATTCAAAAAAACACTTTCCTCAGACCACTGAAAGTACGTATACTATACCTGTGGGCCACTGTGGGCCACTGTAGGGAAGTGGCATTGAGGTACTGATTTTGTTGTGCCACAAACTATCATGTTTATGGTTGCAAAAAGCATATAATGACATTCAATTTAGACAGTTTTTTCAATTGATTGGCTTTTCTTATACTTACAGACATAAGAATGCCAATATTTTCCTTGACAACAGAAAACAAAGCAGAGACATCAATAATGCTGCCTTCCTTCCTGATCCATGTAAGCATATTTCCCCAGGACAACATTGTGGTGTTAACTATATTTGTATTATTAGAAGAGATGCTGACATTAGCAGCCTTTAAAATCGAACTGTTGTTTCCCTATGATCACCAAAACACAAATAGAATTAGAAACATTAAAATCAAATTTAAACTGTATTGTGCATTGTAAATAATAATAATATTTAATTTTTATAAGGCACGTTCTCCATGGTGAGATGATCAAACGCGACATAAAGATCATCATGATGATAACGAGTTGATACACATTAACACACTGGCAATAGACAAATACATATTTGATTGTCGAGTATCATGAATATATATAGACAAGGGTATATCATGGGTATACATAATATATATAGACAAGGGGATATCATGGGTATATATAATATATATAGACAAGGGTATATCATGGGTATATATAATATATATAGACAAGGGTATATCATGGGTATATATAATATATATAGACAAGGGGATATCATGGGTATATATAATATATATAGACAAGGGTATATCAATTGGTATATATAATATATACAGACAAGGGTATATCAATTGGTATATATAATACCTTTCCAAACCAAGCATGATAAAACCTGTCAGTCAGTTCTAGTACACTTTGCTGTAAAACTATTGTATTATTATCATCATTGTTGTCACCAAGAAATGTCCCAACCTGAAAAGATATTATATAAAAGGATTGATGCTAATGCCTGGATGCAAATAAGACTTAAATGTTAACTAGAAATAAATCATTGCATTTTAAGGTAGTTCGGGATCCACACTTCCCGCCGATAGAATTTTCTAAAACTTTTTCTAAATAAGGACTGACACATAATAAACAGAAATGAAATAAAAAATAGGGGTCACCGTGCTTGTTTTGGAACTGTGTGGGGTGGTAATAGGCCCATTTTTGCCACATTTCAACTAAAAGAAGTAACATCAAATTTGTTGAAAATAATATTCTTGCGAACAAATTTGAAAGTTTTTCACAAATCTGCTATAAGAGTCTGACAAAATGCTCCCTTCGCTATAGTTCTCATGAATTTACTCGTTGGAAAAGACATCAACTGAGATATTTTACGGAGATTTAAATGAAGAGCTTCATTAATTTTTTGTACACTTTACCACAAAAAAGTCAAAATTACCATGTTTTATTCTCAAAGACCATATATTTTTTATTTAAAAATTTTAAAGCTGGGTTTATGCTAAATATAAAAATTGAAAAATAATTGGGTGTCACCGTGCTAATTTTAGAGCTATAACCAAAAAACATGCGGAAAATAAGACGATTTCAATGTTTTGGACGCGCTGGAATGGATACTAGTTGCTTTTGAGGCCCGTATGCAATGCTATGATATTATTTTTTAACAAAAAGTTCAAAAATGACCATATTTTGGCTCTAACAAAAAATTTCTTTTTAATCGCACGAGAAATTTTATTTGATTTCACATGCGCGAGCAGGATGCACAGTAGCAAGGGTCCCGAACTACCTTAAGTATTTTCAGTGTTTTGCTCATAATATTTACCAGGCTCTAAAAGCTTTGATTACTTCAGACAACACGGTCAGGGTCACTGTAACTCTCATATCTCATCACTCACCACCCCATATCATTCATACCAAAATAAAAGGCTTTACTTATGTTGTTTGCTTACTTTAGCTGCCAACCATTTTCTGCCATACATATATCCTCTTTCTACAGCAGAATCTAATGTCTTCTTGAATTCAGTATTTTCTTCTACCCATCTAAAAACAGATTGTAACAAAGTTTTGTCAACATGAAAGTACTTGCAGTTTTCAAGCTTCTGTGCTTCTGTTTTTGGCATGAGTGGGAAATGGTGCAGTTTTAATACAGCCATGATAAAGAGATCATAATTTAGGTTTTTCTGAACTTTGGAATGCTATTAAAGCAATACAGTACTGTTTCCTACTCATATAAAACAATCCTAAGAACCTGAAAAATGGATTTGCTATTCAATGCAATTCCATTCATAAAATTTAAAAGAAAATTTTATCAAATTTTACCAATATTGACAGTCCTAAAAATTATTGATGATTAAGCTTTATGATAAATGATTTTTTGGCCTTTGGTGATTATGTATGAAATGCGTATGGCTTTGGGCTGGCTTTATAAATTCATCTAGAATTAGAAGTGATCAGGTTTACTAATTTCAGACATACTTAACTAGCTGTGGATTTTTAGCAACAACATCATTGACAAGGTTCCCTGTAACTTTCACAAGATAAACACTCTCATGATGAACCTGCAAGCAATAATACATTGATGCATTTTGATGATGATTTCATAAAATAAATAAGAGTATATGTTTATTTACTCACATATCTTTCTTGGGTGACAGGCTGGAGAAGGATTATGTGTTGACATGTAAGCAAAAAATTAAAGTTTTCCCTGACCTCTTGTTTGTTGGTGTTTGATTCATGACTTCAACAATTACAAAGCCGCGAAAATCAAGTACTCAGGTACTCAGCCACGTTTGTACTGGAAACGTTCAGTGATAGGCCTAAATTACTGTCATGAAATTTACTTCAGACTATTTTTAAATCCACAATAAAATAACTGATTGACAATGATTATTGTAGTTATTATTGTATTGCACTGAGACCATGTGAAAGGTCCTGCATGAGCACCACATTATATAAAAATCTCAATTCAAGAGTTCAATATTATCTAAAGGAGGTAGTACTTCTCTTTTGCATCCCTAGTCTAAAATCATTTTTTATATACTCAGTCAAACACATGAAGCCCACAATTGAATTTGAAGTTAAAGCTTGATAACTTACCTGTACAGCTAAGAGTAGTGTTACAATAATGCTGACTACGATGAGTCCAATCACCATAAACACACTGATGAGATTATCGATGGATTCAGCCATGAGGGAGCTGACCTAAGAAGAAATGTTTTGGAATAATGGTTGCCCCTTTGGTTACCACATTAACAAAAACTGCATGATCAATACAGAAAACAGACAAACTCCATTGCTAGACTGTAAAACAAAGAAACAAAAGAATACAACACATGTATGCAAATGTTTCAATGATGAACAAAACAGACATCCATATCCGTACATCTATATCCATAGAGTACAAAAGTAAATCATGCTGCAATGTTGTCCTGAACACAAAGAAAGACCCAAAATATTTCATGAAGCTTATGATTAGCTAAATAAAGACAATACCTTCTGATCTCCTCTAATAACTAAACTGGTCATTGCCCTGATAGGGGCTGGCACCAACGCATCCTGTCTTTCATTGTACCATTGTCTTGACTTAACATACCAATGTTGTATAAACTCCTGGCAGTACGCCCAAGCACCAGACCATACTACTGCTAGTTTAATAAGATAGATAGCGAATGGTATGGGTATCAGCTGTAGAATCCAAATATTCATCCAGACTCTAGTCAGTAAAATACCCCATAAGAGTGCTACAAAGTACTGATGACTTGCACTTTTAGGCTTTATAGTTTTCTTTACTTTCAGTCTTGGTTTATTAATTCTGCGTATCTTTTGAAGTCTTGTCATTTCTCTAGTTGCTTCATTGGTATCACTAGGGGCAGCATGGCTATATGGGGTAGTACCAGTGGTGTTAGGGGTTTCAACAGAGTCAGGTGCCTGCTGGGAAGGCTTGGGTATATCTTCAACAGCACTAGCAGTTGATTCATCAGACTCATAACTCAAAGGTGATGTTAAAGCTGATGCTGCAACTGTTAGCCCTTCAATGAAGCTTTGTCGCTTTGTTTGTTTGTCATCTCCGTCCACTGAAAGAAAATAACATGTACATAAAGTTACTGAACAACTTTAAAATCTTAATTCATAGAATCATTTATCATTCATTGGTCAAAGTCAAAAGCAACTGAACTCCTTTGGACAAGTTTTAAGTTTGCACTCCTCAAAAAACGCCTAGAAAACCAAAAGGAGCGAAGTAGTTGAGAGCTTAGTTTAAAAAGAAAAGAATGCATATGTCATAAATGAGGAAAAGTTTATTGTTGCTTGAAGGGTGTGCACAATACCGCAACTGTTATTCTGGATTTGCTGGCAACAAGAAGAATGAATAATTACCGATTAACAGGTTAGCTCAGTTGGGAGAGCGTTGGCTGTTAACCGGGAGGCTGCGGGTTCGAACCCTCAACCGGACCATCACTCAGGGTCTTTAAATAATTGAGGAGAATGTTCTTCGATTTATAATTGTAAGGGTTCGCGTCTTCTCGGATAAGGACGATAAACTGGAGGTCCCGTCTCGCCACACTACACATTAACCATTAACGGGGGGACGTAAAAGAATGACTGAGGACGCAGGTACGACCATCCTCGGTGATAGGCCTACACTAATACATACTAATTACTAATCAACCTCATGCTTGTAAATCCGGATTACATACTATAAATATTAAAAGATTGTTAAGCGCATTGAGACTGAGTGAAATGCGCTATATAAGCACCACATTACATTACATTACATTACATTACATTACATAATTAATAAATACCATATCATCATGGCAAGCATTTTACGAATGACCTGCCCAAAAAAAAGTTTATAGTGCTCCCATCATACTGCCTGTGTTTTTATTTACCTACCTTGGTCTTGTTCATCTGTCTTTGTAACTTCTGTTATAATTCCCACAACTGATAGCACAATAACAGCAAGAAATATTGGTACTCTAAAGTCACCAGCAATTGAAGCAACATGGATGATAAACAATGTCCAAACTGGAATAGAGAGAATGTTCATGGTAGAAGATGACGATGGAGACCACCAAAATATCAAGGCAATCATATAGCTAAGAAGTAGAGACCAGACCTAGAAACAAAAATGAATACAATGATACAGAAAATGAAATTTCTCAGACAGATCTTATTATCTTGATCTTGAAATTTCAAATGAAAAACAAAACAATTAACCTAGATATTCTAGAAGTAACATACAATACTTGTATTGAATCTGTGTTTTAAAGCTGTTTGCTGACTCCGTGCAAATGGAAAGCAATTTTCATTTCCCGCCCCTAAATATAAGTATTTTAACACATGACCTGTATCTGCCTGGGTGCATGCATGCGCCGACTTAGAAAAAACTTCAAAGAGGACAGCAAATGTAAGCTAGGGCTGCATGGCTTTTTCAAGCAGGAAATCTGTACAAAATCCTTAGAATGAAATGACATCAGCATGAGTGCTTGATCTTTAATTTTTTGTTGTTTAGAATTTTCAAAAAAACATTAAAATACAAAATCATTTTTCTGTTTTGTGTTTCTGAAAAGTACAAAACACCAAAATCATTTTATTGTTTCAATATGTCACTTCCCACAAACACAGATTATTTCATTGTAAAAAGTCCACAAGGAATGTTTTTTTTACATGTATGTGAATGTATTTTGTTTCTTATGGAAAGTTTACATAACTTTTAGAAGATAAGGTTACATGGCATAGCTGCTCATCATCTACATTTTTGGCTATTGACAAGGTATAGAGGGATTAATCAAAGAAGCCACTATATTCACCTTTAAATACTATTAACTGTAAATTTACCTTGCCTTGCTGCTAAGAACCTCAAAAAACACTTAACATCAGAACAGTTTCACTATTTAGACTTTTCAGAAAAACATTAAATAAACAGCATAACAATTTCGTTGTTTAGTATTGTTTGAACAACAAAATCATTTTGATTCGTTTCACTATTTAGTGTAAGCTGATATTTAACGCAGACATTGGTTTATAGCAAATGAGATCTTTATAAAATTAATTATTTATCATAACCTGAAAAACAAAATCTAAAAATGGTCCTCACTTTGTCAAGACAAATCAACAAATGATATCTTCATATCATATTTTGTAGGAAAAGTACTATGAAAATGTAATTTGCTTTCTTTTGTGCACGTTTCTGTAAGAACTTCGTCACTACGTCTACATACGTACCGCAATAGGATTGCTGAAGTAATCCATTATGTCGTACAAGGTCACGCCAATATTATAAAAGAAATTAAATATCTCCAAGAATGGACGGAAAACAAATAGTCCATAGAGCAAGGGAGAGAGTAAAGCCAATATGACTATCACTCGAATCCTTTTTGCAATGAAACCTCCAACCACATCAGATACAGTGTTTACAAGTTGAAAAGGAATCATGACAGCACCAACGATTAAAGGAGTGTTAGAACTGCTCGTAGACTTGAGCCAGCCACGAAATATTCTCGTCATAGTCCTTTTGAATGGATGTAGGAATGCTCCACAGAGACCAGCCCATAGTAGGGGTTTTAGGAAAGGATCTAAAACAAAGTAAACTGCAACGCCAGCAGCACCTCCGGCAACGACAAACACCAAAGCAATAGTGTTGTAAAATGCTTGTTTTAAAGCTTTTTCATGATCAGCTCCAACGCTATTCAATACAGCATTGAAGGGAGATAAGTATTCGAGACTTGACTGTCGTACTGGAGATTTTAAATTTGCCATAATGAGAGGAGATTGCTCTAAAACTTCACATTTCTCCAGTGAGCTGAGCTGTCTTCTTGTTTGGTGGCAACTGCTGACCCCCAAGACCGCAACGTCACTTATAACAATAACGAAAACTACCGTAACGTACAATATACACTTTCTTGTGAAACTCATCACAATTGAGATATTTGAATTCAATGAATACACAGCAATCAACTTAAGGAAGGTTTCATAATATTTTTGACTTAACAAAAAAATTTCCCACCTCTCCCCCACTCACTGCTCCCCTCCCCCCATTTGATTGATATTTCAATAACGAGCCCACATTGCTTTTAGTCTGCGGAGTTGCACATTAGGCTTGGTTGGTTGAAAATCAAAATGGCCTCCCTGCATTTCAACAAAAATATCGAAGAACTACGTCTAAAAGACGACTCTCTCACCACTGTTACTTCAGAAGAACAAGAAAAAGTAGAGGCAAAAGTTTCACAAAACTATAAATCGTATATAGAAGTGCTTGATTTGGATCCGGAATTCCCTCTTCATCGTACAAAACATTTGAACTACCTGCGGCGGGGATTGCGACATTTATCTGATTCGTACGAATGCCTCGATGCTAGCCGCCCTTGGTTATGTTACTGGATTTTACATTCGCTAGAATTACTTGACGAACACGTGCCTCCAGAAGTCAGTTCCGATGTAGTGGAATTTCTTCGCCATTGTCAAGATCCCGAGGGGGGGTTCGGTGGGGGTCCGGGACAAGTCCCTCATTTAGCCCCCACTTATGCAGCGGTGTGTGCTTTAAGCATTCTAGGCACCAAAGATGCTTATGATGTTATTGACAGGCCAGGATTACATCGATTCCTGCAACGATGCAGGACAGCAGAAGGCTCGTATAGAATGCATGTTGATGGTGAAGTTGACATAAGAGGTGCTTATTGTGCATTAGTTGCAGCTTGCATCACAAACATCATATCACCATCCTTAACAGAAGGGACAGCAGAATGGATTCAACAGTGCCAAACATATGAAGGAGGTTTTTCAGGAGAGCCAGGCCTGGAGGCTCATGGTGGTTACACATTCTGCGGCTATGCAGCTCTCATTCTACTTGCCAAGGAACACCTGATTAACACTAAACAACTATTGCATTGGGCTGTTAGTCGCCAAATGAAACTAGAAGGAGGCTTCCAGGGACGGACTAATAAACTTGTTGATGGATGCTATTCATTCTGGCAAGGCGGTATATTCCCGTTACTTCACAATGTACTGGAAGCTCAACATGATAATGCCATAAGTACTGAAAAATGGATGTTTGATCAAGAAGCATTGCAAAACTATGTACTAATAAACTGCCAGTACCATGCTGGAGGCTTGATTGACAAACCAGGCAAAGCAAGAGATTTTTATCATACTTGCTACTGCCTTAGTGGTCTGTCTGTTGCTCAGCATTTTGTTCTTAAACATCATATGAAAGTGAATGCAGTTGGAGGAGAAGATAACATACTGAAGCCTATTCATCCCTTATATAACATTGGTGTTGACAGCGCAATAGCTGCTTTGAAATATTACAAAGGTCTTCAAGTTCCTTGATACAAAATGTTTGAATACTTGATTTGCTGCATTTTTGTGTGTGCATTTTCTGTGAACTCAGACAATATTTATTAATCAATGCTTGCCATGATTTGATGTTTTTGCTCATGTCAATCAAAGCTCACCCGAATGAAAGAATAACCAATCATTATTCATCTTGATTATGTACAAGTGTTAGTATGAGTAGGTGGGTTAAGACAAAGTTCAAAGTCAGCTCATTGAAGTTCAGAGTTTTGATTGATTGACAATTAATGTTCGAGATCTAAGTTCACAGAGAACAGAAAACTGCAGTAAGGACAATGATTGTGCCTTAATCAATAATATTTTTTGAACTTTTGTATAGAATTTCTTGTAGTAGAAAATATTTTATACCCTAAAAATCAAGACTTGCAGCTACAACCATTTCATTGCAACCAACAATCAACAAAGTTTTATATAGTCTGGTCTTTTCTGATCTGTCAATTAATTGAGAGTTGGAGCATTATAGATAACTACCGCTGACCAGAAGGTTGAATAATGACAGCAAAAAAATCAAAACCTGGAAATTCATTGAATCCATAAGGTATTTAAATAGAGACTGTAGGTATTTGCCTAGATTTGGGATATTGATGATGACACAGTAACTTCCTTTTTGCATTGATAACCCTCTGCTAACAAGTCATGTTGAACCTGGAAGGGAATTTGCATAGAATTGAGAGTAATCCATTGATCTGCTAGTCAGCAGTAGTGACCCAGAAATTGATTGATCAGAAAGGAGCAAACTTGGTTGGAAATTTTTTTGGTTGTTGGTCACAGTGTAATGGTTTTTAACTGTAATTAAAATTATTGAAAGTTGTGCTTCAAACAGGACTTGTACTTTTTCTAGAAAACATTATTGTAAATAAAATAAGAAATCATTAATAGTTAATCAATGATTGATAGTAGAATATTTTGAGAAAGCATGATGCTATTTTAGTTACTAAGGATCTTTTCATTTGAGTGAAGTCATCAATAGCCTTGAAGTTTTCATCTGAATGAGATATTAGGTAATGATGATGTTTGTTTCCCAATTTATGAAATCGGGTGCTGGTTGCAAGAAACCTGGATAGAATTCTCCAGAGGATAATATTAATATTATGATTGGCTACATAGAGTATTGACAATATAAAGACTGAATATTCATTCTTCAAATAAAATGTTATTTAGCATATTTAACAGAAGTACATTTTCATAGACCGGTCGATTTGTGGAAAATAAAACAATATTTTTTTAGAAAAATGTGTTTCCCATTTTTGCTGCTAATTCCAACTTTTACTGCCAAATACCCTGTTGAGCGCTATCTTCAAATGCAAAGCATTAAAACGCACGCGCGAAATTTAGCTAAAAGACGCGCGCGCTTCATAGTTCGTCGCCATGACTACATAAGGTCAAACATTCAAAAATCCACGTGAGACACAAATTACTCAACAGCAACAACACAGCTGTAAGAAAACGAGAAAATCAAAATTGCTTTTGATAATTTTCAAGCTACGGCTCTCTGATAGCAATGTTCAGAAACTTTCTTTGCTCGTCCAAGACCATATTTTAGCTGCTTGACTACAATGCTTGCAAGTAGAAGTCGAGAGGAAGCAAGACTGCATGGGCCAAAACTGTCGCTTACTAGTGTAGGTTATGCTTCTAGCACTAGACGAAATAGCAGGAGAGTCTCTCTCAATACAGTGCAAGGTATAACAGCCTTTCGCCGTGGAACCATACACCACACAGGCCATGGGATAGCTGATTTAGTTAGCAATACTCAGTCCGCTCCACATAGTATAATATACACATCAAAAACTGTGAAGGCGTACAGACATAGGAGAGCTTTACATCATAAACATTTAAACAAGAATAAGGTAACACAAGCATCGTATTGTTTATGCACCACTTTATGTACATGTTGAGTATATGACTTTTGTTGGTTTGATCTTTGGATTACTTTTTCTTTGTTTTTAAAGTGCTTTGCGTGACATTTGTGATCTGAGTCAATCCGAAACGGACAGAATGATCAATAGAAGAATTCAATGACCTCAAGTAATTTGAATGACTGAGCTATTATTTGTATTAGTACCTTGATATCCTACTTTGACGATTATGATAAATTGTACATAAATCTCATACTTTAATTTAACACACAAAAGAATTTGTACTCTGTGTATACAAGTATCTACAACACAGCACAACAACTGTGCAAGAAACCTGGCAACATTTTTATCCAGAAAAGAACAATTTACCATTCAGTTTTCTGAAAGCTTTCAAAATAAAAACAATTTTTTACAACTAATTTGTTTGTGTTTAAAAATCGGGGGAAACATTGAAAAAGGTAGAATTATTAAATTTAATTTCAAAAATTATTAATCAATATAACCAATATTTCTCGCTGTGTATTAGCTGTGTAATGCTATGCTTCATGCACGCCCTCGGGGTATTTCATGCTAAGTCACGTATGTCTTCAATTTTCAAATTCATAACATTCCAATGAATGCTCCATTGGTAGTACGGTGTATGATACTGAAGGTCGTAGGGTAGGTGATGGTTGGCCCTTGCAGGAATACCACTCTATTAAAGTGGTTGGACATGAAGTGGCTCTATTTCATTCATATTTTCTTTTATTCGGGCAAAAATCAACTAGAATGTTTTTGCAATTTGCTTTTAATTTCGTTTTCTTTTTAAGGAGCAAGGGAGTTCAGAGCAAGTGGATGTTCAGGTATAATGATATTCCAATCAGTTTTCAGTTGTATGAATTCTTCCTGTACTTTTTTGCTTGCGCTAAATATAGATTGCGTTCCAAGTTTTCCTGTCTTCAAACTCACTGACGCCTTCTAAATGTTAATGTCGTTACTGAATGAAACTATAGGCGAGAAACCACATCAGTCCATTACACCCTGCAAAAACACTGAACTCTCATCTGATTTGAACTTTCAGAGACCCATTAAACGTTTTCGTAGGATTGTTAAATTGGTAAGTAAGTATTCGCTTAGAGAAGAGCTCCTCATGCTCAGATCAGTTCTCATTTCTTTGGCTAAATAATACCAATAAGAGAAAAATCTCTGACAGTTGCATAGATGAGCGAATGTATTCAATACCCCTGAGCCGGCAAGAAATTTGATCAAGATACTAACAATGTATCAATTCAGTTGACATTTTTGAAATGTAGAAGTCAACGTCTTGTTTTGAAGAGTTAATTATTTATATTTACATAAGTGTGTCTATCCAGGCTTTTGTGCATGCTTATATGAGTTTCCTGTCTGTTTACAGGTCATGATACTACATAATGTATTCAAAAACATGGTCTACTATGCCTCAAAAAAAGGACGACATGAAAATTTAACATCAGAAACAACGCTCTCACTAAGGGCTAACACTGCAAAAGGCACTTATGAAGACCTTATGTTCGACCCGGAAAAGTTTAAAAGTCAATTCAAGGTATCGTTATACGAGTATATATTTGTACATCAGTGACGTAGAATTTCACACAAATATAACTTTTGAAAAAAAAAAAAAAAAAAAAAAAACACGGCCAATCACTGCACTGTCTGATTTGAACTTGAGTAGTATCAGTGTTGCAGTGTAGTAGTGGAAGAGTGCCTGACATGTAGGAATCGAATCATGCTTTTTTACACAATATTCTGGGTCAACAGTATCATCTTCTTGTTCTTTCACCTTTTTTCTTTCTTTCTCTGTAGTTGGAAGCAAAATTTGAACAGACTTTGTCAAAATTATATACCCACAATAAAAAAATGTCAGGCCCGTGGGAGAGGGAGGGGCAATATTTTCAAGAAGTTATCTTTTCATTGGAATGATTTTCTTTGGTTTACAATACGTTTGGACAAATTTTGAACAGTTCTTCACAGTACAACTATCGGTGTTGGTCCCTAAATATTTGTACACTTAGCATGCCACGAACTTGAATTCACAGCAATCCAATCACGTTTTGCAGGATAGTTTTCCAGCGTGGGCCAAACATGTGGCTAGTAAACCACCAAACAAGAGAACCAATGACGAGGTTAAACTGTTAGTTCGGCTAATGAAACAACTAAAAGGTTTCAGGCGGTACAGCCCTGAAGTGCAGATGTCATTTTGTAGAGTTTTAACTTATGACCAGTAAGTCTATGTTGATTTAGATTATCATTAGTCGTCGTCATAATCAATAATAATTAACTTTGTATAGTCTCTAAGTAACTAAGCATTTCTACACTCACTACCCCTACATTCACTATTTTACACTCTTTGCACACAGTTGATTTTTACAATGAGGGAGGAAATCCAGAGGACCTGGAGAAAAACCCTTGTGGCACAGGAGAGAGAGAGAACTCTTATAACAAACTCTACTCACATATATTCCAGCGCCGAGCCGGACCATAGCGGTGAGAGGCGATAGACCACGCCCTTTTGAAAAATGTCCGGTATCTTATATGGGTCAGTTTTTGACAAATTCCGACGAGAATCCCCGATCGTTTATCACCGAAAGCATCCCCCCCCCCCCCCCAACCCCCACCCCAGATTCCAGATTTTAAAAAAAATGCAATCAATGTACTTCAAATCGATGTTGACGATAATAGAGGTTTCCCCTATATGAAGTGCTTACTTCGGTAAGCTTCAGTGCCGAGGAGAAGGCTAATAATAGAAATACTTGTATTACAGGTATTCTCGTAGGAGGGTCATCATACGCAAGGGCCATATTGCACAACGGCTGTACTTCATATTCAGTGGTTCTGTGTGTGTAACAGATGATGAAGATGGACATAGTGTATTCGCCAATACAGAAGAAGAAAAAGTTTGTCTCAAACGAGGAGACTACTTTGGAGTAAGTAGATGTCAGTTATATGCATGAATTGTGTCTTCTTCACTGTCTTATTCACTTACCAGTTTTCTTACGCCGTAATTAACCAATTTCAAACAACCAATGAATCACTCAATCAACCAAGCAAACAAACGAACAAGCTCTTATTCATTTATTTGTTCGTTCGTTCAATCACCCGTCAACGACTGATGTACCAAACTTTCCGGGGAATCTTTTGATCACTCAGTCAAACAAACAAACAGCTTCTGTCATTTTTATATTCATCAATCCTTTAACTTATTAACCTCTTTCCCAATCAATTAAACACGCATGTTTCATTGCTTTTTTAGGAGCTAGCATTTCTCAAAAACATTAGACGAGTAGCAACAATAGTTTGTCTGGAATCAACCGAGTTTCTGTCTGTGAGTAAAGAAGATTTTTTTGGAACAGGAATTGACCAATGTTTTGTCAGCGAAGCCGAAAAAAGATTCATTTTTTTAAGGTAATATCATAATTAGTGAAAAATCTCAGCATGTGAAAGAAAGAAAAGGGAGGGAGAGATAGAAAATGTTCAGTCCTTCCCCGTACTCCGGTCGTTTAAAACGGAACACCGCCCAAATACGCGCATCACATAGAACTATACCCCTTTGATATATAGATTTTAGAAAATTCAGACCCCTTTCACCTACCTGTCCCTGAAAAAAGTACAGTAGATGTGTTTAGTGTGTTTTCTTAGATTCTATTTAAGTAACAAGCCATTTTTCAATTGTTTATTTCAGTCAATTTGACTAGCAACTTGACATTTGAAACATTTCAGCAATCATCCACTATTTGCTAAATGGCCAAGAAATACACTTCATCGTTTAGCAGAGATCTGCCGTGTTCATGAATATCACAGTGAGGAAGTGGTAGCCAAGACCTCATTGAATTCCAATTGGATATACTTCATATTAAAGGTACAATTTGCTATCTGTTATTCTGTGTATATCACACTGCACTAAATGATGACGGTATTTAGTTTTTTAGTCTTATAATACGACCTTAAATACCATGTACTCACGCACAAGGAAAAAGTCTCACCGTACTAGAACGAATAAACCCAGTAAACATGTTGTGACTTCTGTGGCCGCTGTGGTGCATACAAAGAGAAGGATGTGATAGTATGATGTAATGGGTAATAGGTTGCAATGCATCATGGACTTGGATTGTGTCTCTTTGACGTTTTTAAAGTTATAATCCTGTAAATTTAAAGCATTTGCCATGTATTTCGCCACCTGGGTACTGCTACGTTGACACCCCCTTATTTCCATTTACTGGTCAGTTACTTACTTATATTCATGCATACCAAGGTTGCCAGTAGGGACATCTGTTGTTTGGTTGTTGTGTTGTGTATTTTTCAGGAACAGCCCCCTTTCCCCTGTATCAATATTTGTATGATTGGTAATTACCTTGGTATTAAATGAAACTTCATTCAATATTGTACAAGAGGAGGATGAGGTTGATTCCAAAAATCATAGAGATAAAAAAAAAAATTGATCAAGCTAAGAACGAAAAGGTGTAAAAAAAATCACAATGCATGTCCTAATATGTTATAATTTCCCTTCATTAACGAGCTTAAAATTACAATATTACTGATAACAACTTCTATATAAATAAGATAATAATGGTCAAATTTCATTGTTATTGGCTGGTTTTGTTGTGTATTCTTTAGGGTCAATGTAATGTCCTTCGATTAGTAGACCTTAAGAACTGCCCAGCCTATCAAAAATACATGAGTAGACTGACCGCTGTTAGTACTAGTACTGGTGTGAATTATGGTTTGCGAAGGACGTCGACACCATTCGACTATTCTACGCTTAAAACATATCCCATAGCTGAAGAAGACGAAGACGAAAGTGACGATGAGTATCAACCTTTTCCAAAAAACGATGTAGTGTCATGTCGTTCTGCAATGAATCTTTCCGTACATAGACAACAAATACATGGGCCACCTTCGGCTTCCAGTTCTAGATCCAAATCTGCTAAAATAAGGTCGAAGAGTTTACCACATAACTTCTTTCCACAAAGTTGTAAATGGAAAGGGAACAAAGACTGCGACAAGGATGTTGATGTCGGTGTCGGTGTATATATGGTTCTAGACAGGCTTACTCCAGGAAAGTTTTTCGTAAGTTTATTAAGTTTTGTGAGTTGTTTAGATGTCAGCATATAGAAATTTGACAACCTGGAATAAGTAACGTTTTATTGCGACATCAGAGCACGCGATGAGTTCAAATCAATCAAGCTGGGCGTTGGAGAGTAGATCGGTGGTTGCTTTTCACCGCAAATATTTCAAGTATTTTCAGATTATCGGCTATAGAATACTAAAGTGACGACGTCACAGAAAACGTTCAGAATTTTTGGGTTTCGATAACATTTTCAGAAAGTGCTTGTGAAAATATAAATTATAGTCATGATGCCCAATGATTATTGCACCGAAACAATTACATTTTACACAGCCTGCCCTGTAACTTGCACGTTCTCACTGTGATCATCACTGTTAATGCTACTGAATATGATATTTTTAATAGGGGACGTGGTCAATCATTAATCAAGAAAACCTCAAGGACCGCAAACGAGAGACAGCCGAAGAAAGGCGGTTAATTCTCGTTAGTGGAGGATGTGAACTTATTAAAATGCCAAAGAAAGAATTCTATCGAGATTCAGATAACGAAACAATAGACAAATTACGATTACTGACAGCGACCTATCCCAGTGACAACACCCTATGTCATGCGTACCTGAAACAAAGTGAATGGCGTTGTTACAGAGAAGAACTTGTTGAGGATCTAGTTGAACGAAACCAAGCAAGTAGAGAAGCATCGACAGGCCTACGAAGAACTACAGTCCAACAACCACCACCAACAGTATCACCGCTATGCTTATTTAACCCCAAAAAATCACTTTCAGCAAACTTTGAGTATTTCCGTGGATCAGGTTGGATGGCTGTCAATGCAGTCTCTCCGTTAGTCAAAGGTAATCAAAGGGCTTTAAATGAAACTTACTTATTCATACCCCATTAATAAACTTTAGTTATCGTGTTTTAAATAATGCGCGATTATGAGTTGCATGCAATCGTCTTGGTGAGGGAGATTGGGGGTGTTGTAGTATTATTGTGCACGACCAAGGCACTATCTCATTCTCGGTGTTTATGATTAGTATCATTTATGAATGTCCAATTTTTGGCATGTGCGATGTCACGTTGGAAGCCAAACGTTTGCATGGAACGCATTTTAATAAAGGCCTTTTTTGTTCTAAACAGTGCCCTAAACTACATTAGATAACAACCTCTGGGAGTACCCTAACCAATAACATAATTACGTTCAATTTGACAAGTTTCGTTCTGCTTTGCTGTGTTTAATTTTTTGCTACAATTTTGCTGCGCGGAACTGAAGTGAATCAATGATGAATAACAATTTTGAAGAAGAGATCGCAACAGATCTAAAATGTATATCTTGTTTGCTTGAGTCTGTTTTCTTGGAAAGAAATCAATTTTGAAAAGTGTTCGTTTGGTCTCTGGTCTGTGTTAGCCCCAAAGGAAGCTCTTCAAATTTCTAAAGCACTCATCTTGAGCACTTGAGTAAATGTAGTCACTTTACCTCCAGTGACTTACACGATAAAAATGCAGGTGTACTTTATTAATTAATGTCATGTCCCTTTATAACGTTGCAATATACTAATCTGACGTCAAAAAGAATCAAATATCCTTATATCATCCGGTATGCAGCAATATAGTGATCGAGGGGATGTTCACTTCCTTCACAAATAACTCTTACTACATGGTTGCGTTTACATGTCTAGGTGGCTGCAAACTCGGTACTTAAAATAACCCTAGCCTCAAGCTATACGATACTTCAACTGTTTCCTCAAAAATTCAATCAGTGATGGACACGCAATTCAATAGTGAGATAGTGATTGTACACTTCAGTGACAAAATTGACGCAATTACTTTCAAAATTTCCTTAAGAAGTATTCATTTTTAGTGTATCAGAGTGCATTCATTCATGTACGTGTGAAATAGTTTGCTAATAAAATTGTACAAATTAGTACAAAATCCTTTATTTTCTATTGCTCCATTCGATTGAAACACGATGATAAAGTTTGACTGTATAGTTGCATTTACTTGAAGGGCCTCATTGTCCGGCTTCAGTGAGTCTGGATCTGCGAGCACTATCTGATCAGCTAGTAGACGTACCGTTCAAAAGGTGATCTTGTGAAGTTGCTGTCATGATTATAAATAACAACAACTCTTTTTTATTTCGCTTATACCAACGAGTGTTGCATTTTTTGTGGCTTATAAAAGTTTTAGTTTTTTTGTAAAAGTCAATTTTTCTCCAATATGGCACAAACGTCTATGAAAAACAAGTCGAGCCGGGAACAATCACGAAGGCTGCTTAGTTGTTGTCAGTTTATTTATGTATAACTAGAGATGACATCTGCCCCTGCAAGCGAGGGTTGCAAAATGATGTGACTTAGCCTCGATAGGCGAAGTTGATAGTATCACGAATGGGTTCCTTATCAAAATTTTGGTTTTCTACTCTCTGCATCAATAGACAGCAGTGCTTGAATTAACAATTAACCGTTAATAATTGTTATGTTTGATGCGTAAAATCGCTAGTATAGACAAGAAAGCGTCTTCAGGAGAAGTTTCAGGAGAATCGGCTTTATCAAAAGATGTTGAAAGTCAATAAAAACAGATGATCTAATACCTTAACAAAAACAAATACCAATATAGACGATTAATTCCCATTATAGAAAACAGCACTATATTATTGTCAAATTGCCGTATTTTAAAGCGCGATGTTCTAATTTTAAAGTTACAAAGAAAAATAAGTACAGGAATATATCCTAATCAAGTCAATGTTAGATGTTTAAAAAACACTGATTATATTTGTTGGGCGTGTCTCCCACGTGACTCTGATGTTACAATAAAAGGTCTGTAACATACCACTCAAGATAGTACATATCCAAGCAACACAATGTCTAAGACTGTGGGGCTTTTAACAACTCTCTTTGTTATTGTGTTGTGTTTGGTGTGTGCAGCAAAGGCTTCAAGAGGACCAAAGCCACGAATTAAGGTACGAAATACTAAAACCATTTGTATGTTCATGTTCTGTAGCCCTATAATATACAGCGCAGAATGAATAAAATACCGGTGTAGTTCAGGATGATTGTAGACCCGGATTAATTAAAATTTACTGACAAATGTCAGATTTATAAAGTTGGACTCGGTTAATTCTAATCAAAAATCGTTTATATGGGCTCATTGCTTTTTTTCTTCATGCATTTATTTCTGTTAGTAAATTAAAACTACTTGTAGTTAAAAATACCATATTTTCGTGTTTTTTTTTTTCAGATTGGTTCACAGTCTAACATCCTCAAATCTTGGAATATTCAGACAAAACAAGGGCCTTTTAAAGGAATGAATTGCTGTATCCTGCCTTCATATTCATGTCTTAGAAACTCTGATTGCTGTTCAGATGCCTGCAGTCACACCAACCGTCTAGGTAAGGAACAAAACTAAAACTGGCGCTGAACAACTGAACTATCTTTTAATAACATCATTCTATTGAAGGAATAGTGCATTTTTTGCAGATTGTTAATAAACACTAGTTTATATACTATTTTTTGTAATAGTAATATAGTGCATTCCCCACTAGTGAACGTCTGCCAATAGTGTTACACTGATATAATTAATGCACTCCATGTATTTCACGGATATATTGTTTAATAAACACTAGTTTATGTACTATTTTTTGTAATAGTAATATAGTGCATTCCCCATAGTGAACGTCTGCCCATAGTGTTACACTGATATAATTAATGCACTCCATGTATTTCACGGATATATTGTTTGTGCAAAATAAGAAAATGGTGGTTCATTTTTGATGATCAATAAGCAGTCAACGTCATGCACACTTTGTATTGTAAGAACAGCCGATCGGACAGCTTATATTACAGCGAGTATAATTTGCACACTTAATTCGGTAGCAATCATTTCAAATTACACACAGAGTTCTTTTGCAACGTTTGTAAGTTACTTGAGTAAAGAAATGAAGCGAAAGAGGTTGACTACAATATAGGCGTCCTCTACTAGCTTTTCCTCTCAAAATTGACAAGCTATACGCACTTGAAAGGTTATTATACAAAATACATTAACGTTTCAAGTGCCTTCAAAACAAAGGATGACTGAATTTCTTTTTTGATAGCAATTAAAACATTTCAATATCAGATCGGAAGTTATCTTTCTTTTTTTCAATTTCCTAGTTTAGCAATGTTTAATATAAATTATCAATTGTAAATTTCGCACGACTAACATGCGCGAGAACCCAGCTGGGAAAGTGTCCCCGGTAAGTGTCCAGTGAGTGAAAGCGACTTTATCCTCCTACTGGCGGTCAAACGACACTGCTTAAACATCGCTAGAAATAGATATGACCAAGCAAACTACTAACGTTTAGGCACTGTGATGCAAAGAACAATGTTTAGAACACGTCAAAACAAACTCAACGAGTGTCAAATGCAGTGTAGTTCGGTTTGTTTGCTTTGTTGCTCTTAAAATCAACTGGAAAAGCTATACAACTGAAGAGCAATCGTTGCTCTATTTTGCTGTTCATCAAAATGAGCAAAAACCCTTGCTTTTACCTTCAAATATTCGACCTTTGTTATTCAACACGCGTGCGTTGATTACTGATATTCAACGCTACCGATAGACGTTTTTATGGTCAGCTTACTTTCTACTCATGCATTAACATTTATAGTTATTTTTCATTGTTGCAGGTGTCAAGATTTGTGAGTGAAAACCGATTCTATGGCTGTTGGCAGAATTTATCATGCAGCAGTACTGAAGGACTACAAATTAACAATTAGAAGGAATTAAGATGAAAGGATCTAAGTTAAGATGAAATGATTAATAATATTAAAAATGCAGTCAATATATTTTTACAGTAACCACACCTCAGTGGAGAAACTTTCCCTTGGAACCTGTAACTTACAACCTGAACTAACAGCTTGACTGGGTCTACACATGTGCATTAATTAGAATTTTTCTAGCTTATTGTATGATGTATAATCTAGCTGGTCTGATATAAAGCAATAAAAACTGACTGTAAGGTTAAGTCGTACGTCTTATCTTTTTTCTTCAAGTTTTTCCCCACAACCTTTTTTATCCTTTAATAACTGAGACTGATTTAATAAGCAGCAAATATGCTTTTCTTTTCTTTATATCATATATATCATATATGCTGCAATCTGCGTGCAATACATCTTCCCCTGCTGTACTTTTTTAGATTTAGATGAAAGTTACTCTTTCATCTAGGGGCTTTGCCAAGTTTATGGTATCAGGATAAAGTATCTTTTAAAGACATATTCCGCGAGGGCTTAGACTTAATTAGGGCTTCAAACATCAACGCACACTGACCAGGAAAATTGCAGCTTCTTTTCGATAGACAATCCCGAGTAAACAATGAGCTTGACAAAAGCAATACAACTTCATGAGTCACATCATGTAACATACAGTATTTTATTTTTATCATTATTAGCTGGCCAAAAACAGAAGCTAACTCTAAGAACACCAATGGCAACACCAAACCAGAGCTCTAGAATAACCCCTGTGCTGCGATCAACACGCCGTGGCTCCAGTAGCAGATACCCTGTAAATACTCAACCATTGATTGGCGAGAATATAGTCTTAGCTAAAGGCAGCCATCGATCGTTGGTTTTGACTCATGGTGGTATTAGATGTAATGAACATATTGACGAAGCTGTTCCAGGGGCGATTAATTAGATATTTGTTATATGCAGGTCGGGGTATGGTATTTTTAAAATTTTCTCAATTCTAGGGCTTTCATGATTTTTGTTGCCATGAAGAGACCAAAAAGATTTGATTAGCAAATAACTAACAACATACAACAATAACAACTGCCATCACCACCACCACCAACAACAACAACAACAAAAAAAACAAAAACGAAAGCCCTGAGAAATAACGATATAAGATTTCTTAAATATTTATCTGTAAATAATTATTAAAAAATTAATAAAGGCCTATAGACGCTATAAATAAAGGTGTGGTTATGGTTGACGGCTTAGTTTATGCATTATAAAAAAAAATCACTGCTTCCATTTCAAAGAGTATATCAGAATGAGGAAGATTCCAAAATTTCATCACTGTATTATCTAATGAGCAAAATTTCCTGGTGTTTGAAATAACTAAGATTTGAGTGAGAATTAGAATGTTGATCCTACCAGTCTCGTTTTCGATTTTCCATACATTTCAAAAGCTCACAGCTCTGCAGTTATTCAACATATGAAATTAAAATTCTATCAAATTAGATTTTTATAAACATTGAAAGTTTAAGGTGCTCATTCCCAGTCCCCTGCTCTTTATATATAGCGTCCTAAACCTCTTGTTATCGAAGACGCATTTATTGACTGTTCCTCCGAGTTAATTGCACACTACGTAGACAGAAAAAGAAAACGACACCATACAACAATCTGTACAAAGAATTGCCCTAATTCGCTATGACGTCATCAAATAATCATGGTCGTCGATGGGGGTCGAAGAAACGCAAATTCGCCCTGAATTTATATATATTTATTTATATATTATTTGGCAAATATAAACACAGATTATGTTTCGAAACCAGGCTATTTTAGATTAACTGGTTTATCCTCCACGTAAACATGAGATGACGTTATAATGAACTATAGGGCAATTCTACACTAGAATACGGTAGCCTTGCAACACCGGGAAAATGACCCAATTTGGTTCTCTACACATCCACCATTGTGAATGAAATATGCCCTGAGGAACCCCACAGGATCTGATCATGCAGTTAATATTGAGAACATTGAAAGTGCGCTTGTTTTTCTTTTCTTTCTTTTTTTTTTAATGCGCACAATCAGGTGTCTCGAACTACGCTTTGGGATCAAGATAAAAATCACTAACGTGTCTCTTGCATGTCGTCTGTATGGAATCATTCCTGTCACATCATATGAATTCTCTAATTATAACTATTTTTGCTCCATTTAATCAACACTATCCAAACTATTATGCTTAATTGTCATAGACACTTTAAGTGTTATTAAGACATACACACATTTTTTCAAGCATCTCAACTTTTGCTTTTCTTGAATATTCAAAACACATTCATTTTTTATTTAATAAAAAACTCAATATTTTGATAAAAGCAATCGACAGCTCCACAAATAGCTCCGTATATGATTTTTTACATCAAGAGATTCAGGTTTAACCATATGATTTTTAGTGGTATCATCTCAGCTTGTCTTTTGGAGAATTCTCTTTTCAAAACCCGTTAAATGCAGACATTTATTATATAATCACGTTAAAGTTACAAATCATTTTGTTTTCGTGACCCCTCTGGAACAAAGGGGTATTGATTGGATTCCAGTGTCTAAAACGACGGTAGTTGTACAAGAGCGCTAAGTGCAGTTTACGTATATTTCATCGTCAGCTGCCAACATTCCACTTCATCGCACTCCTCTTTTTGACGTCATGATCCAATGTAAAAACAATTTCGCATGTTCTTTATTTCAAAAAAAAGACAACACTATCATCAACAACTCAGGAAATATCCCTGAAGACCTTCATATTGAATAAGATTGATGTGGTTAGATAACTTAATTATTCATATAGCTCGTCAAATTAGAATGGGTATTGAAGTAGATATTATTTACATAAAGTTGAACGGATACTCAAATATTGGGCCGACAATGGTATGCCACAAATTAATGTTAATCGCACGTTTGCTGTAAACAAGATCAGTACATAAATCCCCTCAAAGAAGAATCGACTTTGCGCGGTGCGGTACTCAAAAAAAAATCAGCAAAGATGTCTGAAATTCTCAGTTCAGAAATCCATCGTGAAGCGATTCGAATGCATTTGAATCGTTCACTCGAAGACAAACTTGACCAAGAACAGAATTGTGAGCTTTGGGGCGATGGGATAAACAATGCTATCAAAGTTGGTGATACCGCTCAGTTTTACGTACGAAGCAAAACTCCCGATCTTCTTTACATGAGTATTGATGTAAAGGATCCTGATCGAGAAATGGTGGATTTGGGATTTCACTGTCTAGATGAAAACATGCATTTACTGTCCTTCAATGTAGAGAAGACTGGTAGCTATGTGATAGACGTGAAATGGGAAGGAAAACCTGTGCTTGGAAGCCCCTTTAGCGTTGTTGCCAACAAACATGACTAACAAAAAACACTGAAAAATCGATGCTAAAATATACTATGTACAAAAAAGCCAGGGAAAATTGTAATGCCATGGTATTGGTGTAAAATATTTTGTCTTTGTGGGCATGGACGTGAAGCTACTTACTCCTGACATGTTTTAAGTGCAATTAACATGCACCACTGTATCTAAAATGCGTCAAACAACACTAGTTAGTTAGGCCATAGTTCACAAGGAGTCTTTCACATTCCTCCAATTTAATTACATCAAAGAGGACCGCCTAGTTATCTATTGTTTGAATTGAATTCGACGCGTGTGAAAAACGACTTATACACTGAAGGTATACACTATACTACATTATATAGCCTTTGGGGGAAATTTATCGAGCAAGACGAACTGGCGACATTTTGGTAAGATCATCACATTCCATTGGACAAAATACGGACACATGTAATCAGCCATTATACAATGCTATTAGTCTTTTCACAAATCAAAGGTTAACTTCTAGAACATTTCTCTCATCATCGCCTAACTGTCATGCTGTAGTTTGGACAGTACTTTGAAGTAGAGTGCAAACACTAAATGTGTGCAACAGTTATCACTATTTAGCAGTAAATAGTAGAGTGCAAGCAATTTATCCCTGGAACACTAATAACTAAATAGCGCAAAATAGTGCTAATTAAACAAAAGAAAACAATAGAATTTGCATAAAATAGCACTATTTAGTATTACTAAAGTTTCACGGATTAATTGTTTGCACTCTAGAGCGCACGCACTAAATGTGTGCACAGTTGTCACTATTTAGCAGTAAATAGTAAAGCGCACGCACTAAATGTGTGCAACAGTTGTCACTATTTAGCAGTAAATAGTACTAATTAAACAAAAGAAGACATGTTTCACACTTTTACGTGCACTCTAATGTTAGCTTATGTCAATCAGTCTATTCTGCTCTTTTATATATTGATTTGGATAAGTTAGGTTTTTTTAAAGAAATAAATTGATTTTTATCCTAAATATTTAGGTACATACCACACACTTTTTTCCACTATATAATGATAATTGTACTGTTGCACTCCACCTAGATGACCAACAGTTTCTAATTGACACTTCATAACTAGGAATGCAGCAAACTAGTGGTTTTCATATGACCGTGAAAGGGTTGAGTTTAATCAACCATAGGTCATTACGCTTTATGCAGCGTTTTAGCTATTTGGTTTTAAATCAGTTTATAGTTGTAAATCCACCACTGGTTGAGGATAACATCACATCATGCAAAACAATGTAATGCATGAGAACGTATTTTTTCGAACTTAATTGAGCATATGATAAACGAGGGATGAGCAATAGACTCCTTGCAGTTTGATGGAATCCAGCTCAACCTGGAGGACAAAACAATGGATTTTGGCTCCCAACAATGCAAATATTGTTTTGTCCTCCAGGGGCAAGTTGCACAAAGCCTGAATAGCGCTATCCACTGGATAAATCCCTATCCAGCAGATAAATAATAAAGAAATTCTATAGAGTGGATACGTTTATCCAGTGGATAACTTTATTCAGGCTTTGTGCAACTGGCCCCAGATGGGGCTGCTTTGACGTCACATGCAAGGGATCTATTGGAAATTGATCTGTCAGACTCTTCAAGCTTTGCTGACTTCCAAGATTAGCACTAATAACAACAATGATCGTTTGTTAAACTATTAAATTACTAGGTTGAAAGCTAGAGTGCACACATTAAAAGTGTGCAACATAAATACCACTAAATAATGCTATATTTGCATCATCGTTAGAAGGGTAATAAACATGATGGTGTGAGTTATGATATTGCACGTATGAGTTCCCCCTTATATTACCCATAATAGCAACAATTATTTTCACCAACATTTATTCATTCATTACAATCAAATTGATATGAATACAAGGGCTTATTGACAGTTTGAACAAATGGACAACATTTACTATCTAATTAATACAAAAACCATTAAAATTGGCAATTTGTTTATTTGATAAGCATTACTGAATTCATCACAAAATGAACTTCACATACAAACATTCCCACATAACAATGTGCCTAAGAAACAAATCAGCACATGATCACACACCATTCAGATGAACATTCTACAGAGCAAAGAGAATTAAAAATGCCATCATAAGACAGAAAAGACCCATAGCCTCTGATAAGGCAAAACCTAGAATGGCATACGAGAAAAGCTGTTGCTTCAGAGATGGATTCCTGGCATATCCAATAATTAGGCTTCCAAAGACTGTACCAATACCAGCTCCACTACCTGGAAAACACACACATAAACAAGTTCAATACAATTTGGTGCAATTGGTGTTCAACATGATTGATGGAATCGAAATAAGTGCAGGTCAAGAGACTGTCTCTCAAAATTTGATATTTGACCAGCCAAATCAGATTTTGAAAGGACATATTGGCCAGCAATGGTTTAGAGAGGAAAAAAATGCATCTAACTTTCGACCTTTCAAAGATAGGCAATGACCAACCAAAATGTGTTTGACATAACATCTTGACCTGGTGATTGGCCTGATTGCAAATGTTTATACCAAACCAAGGCCATATACATATTAATCCTGACAAATTTTAAAACACTAAAGACAAAAATGCATGAGTATGAAATAATTTCATGCAAATTTTATTATTTAACAAGAAATTTTTGTCACAGTTTTGGAATATGTTCAAACAAGGGAGCTACATACATCATATCAAGGAAGGTAATCTTTGTCAAAATACAGAATTTGTTGTAAATTGTCACACTGTAAATAAGTATGAATGTGAGTAGGAAAGCATATGAAATTTAATTACCTGCAACACCAACAGTTGCAGCTCCAGCTCCAATAAACTTGGCAGCAGAGTCAACATCCTGTACAGAACTGGTGGTTTGGAATCCACGGCTAACCATTGCAGCTAGGGAAGACTGTGAAAACACATAGGCTTGTTAGACTAAGTTAGACTGATATTACAGTCAACGCACTTCACGCATGAACGGTAAACTTCAAGATTTGAAATGAATAATCGATTGTTAGAAACGAATACTCGAATCTTCGTTTGAATACACGACTATTAAAATGAATATTCCAACCTTAAATTTTAAGAATCAAATCTTTATTTGGTCTTTTGATTATACATAAACGTTTTCGATGCAGAAAAAAATCTGACAAAAAAAACATGGTCCTTCTGAAATGTGAGTCGTCGAGACGTCAAAACAAACCAGTCGGCCGCTGATCACACAATGTTCGTTGAAATATGGTGAAAAACAAGGAGGGAGGATTCTATCTTTCCGGACGTCCATTGCCTAATTATTTGAGACAAGAAATCATTGATATGTATAATGGTTGTGAAAGTATTTCTAAAATTTCCAAAAAATTGAAAATGTCCAAAGGGACTGTGTCAAAAATACTGAAACACTACCCTCTTCACGGATCGATCGAGCCATTTTCTTGAGGTGGGAAAAATCCATCACTAATTACCGACGACATTCTAGAGCTAATAGAAATATTCAAAATACTTAAGCCAAGCGTTACTGCAACTGAAATTCGTCATAGACTGATAGGAGACGGAGTTTAAATACTACCTCAGTCATTCTTCCCACGATACTAACTGCAAAAACAGACACAGCAGGATAAAACGTGGAGAAGCTAGACAGTTGTCTATTTCGAAATGAAACTGACAAGATATGCAAACTAATCATTTCAGTACGCAATGTATTAAGATAAAACGCGGAGGCTAATAACAGCCTTTATAGTAAAAACGTTTTTGATATTACGAAAAAGAAATAATATTAATCAAATCTTTATTTTGGACATATGTTTCTTCATTTTATTCTTTGAATAATCATTTCGAATTTTTCATTCTTCTGTTTGAATAATGGAATATTCATTTTGAATAATCCAAGAATCGCAAAAAATGTGTTCATGCGTGAAGTGCGTTGACTGTAAGATAAAGAAATACACAAAGAACTTTCAAGGTAACCAATTAAAGTGCAATTTAATACTATACCTTGTTTTGTAGTAAATTGTCATTTTGTGAACCTGAATAAGGAAAAAAAGGGTTTTAATGCCATTATTGGTGAAAGGTCTTTATATTGGACCCTCAATACAACATACACAAAACATTTTTAGTCCCTATCTTTTTTGCACAATACAACAAGTTATAATCTATGTGGATTCTTCTGCTTTGAGCTACTAACCAATCAGTACTATGTTTACATTGTGTCACATCACTAGTCACACATTTAAGTTTAACGCCATACAAGAAATATAAAGCATTTTCTTTTTGGTATACAACAAAGTCTTATTTTGTATGAACATTATTTATTATCGAACCTACTATTCATCACCTCAAAAAATGACTCTGTCACAAGCATATGTGGGTTCATGGCTCAGTTGATAGAGCATTGCAGCAGGGTAGCAATCTCAAGACTTTGATATCCCATTGAAGCTTTGAATTTTTTTTACAGTTGATGCAATCATTCACATTTGTATAAACTTCTCATTTGTATTGCATTGATCAAAAACATTTTATAAATTATCATTTCTGTCCATATCACAAACTTGTACCTGTCACTGGACTTGTAATAGCTCTTGATAAACAGAACAAGTTTCTACAAAGATAGGATGGTAATTAGTATCACAAGTGTCTGGATAACATTTACAAGGATGCAGTTGGTGAACTAATATGTTTTGAAAATAATGGCAAACCATTATTCTCTTATCTGACATGATAAAAACCCCAATCATTTCTTGGACAAAACTCTAGTAGTGCAAAGTAATTACACAGCTTTTTACTGTTGAAATGATATCATACATTTTGAACATTTTTACACTCTTTGGTGACATCCCATAAAGTACTTACCTAGCTGGTCCAGCACTCTGTCAAAAGAAAAAAAAAGATAATATAAGTGTCAATGAAAATCATTTAGAAGAGGTGGCACATCTGCTCATATAAACGAGGCCATGCAGACCGAGTGTCAAACTTCTGGGCTATACTGTATGTAAGAATGAAAAATATGTCAATAGATGACCACTAAATTTAGCACAAATTTTGTTCAGTAAAGTAGTTACAGCATGTGTAAGTGTCAATTGACAATTCAATTTCAATCAATCCCATTGTTTCCAGGTTTCCTTTGGCATTTGACTTCCAGAAGAAACGTTGTACAAGCTCAAAATAGATGGTAAAATGTTAAGGTTTAAAAATTGCTTAGTTTCCTCTTGTTTTTCCTGTTTTACAAGTTTGATGAACAAAATGTTACTCTATTTTGGATCAAATACCTTACCACATGGACAATAATTTCTGTCAAATGACTCACTGCAAGGGCTAAAAATTACCTACTAAATACTATTTTTTCTTCTTTTCTTTTGCTCAGTCCAACATGTAGGATTTTAAAATAGCCATAAAGAGGAGCTACACAGGTGGTGAGAGTACACATCTTGGGAATCCTCCGGCTTGGAAAATTATCCTACTTCAAGGCTTAAAACAAAATATCCTTCTAAAGATTTGTTTACCAAATTTTCGCCTGACATTTTACACAGTTTTTCATTCCATAATTATTTTGGACTACCAAATATTTAATGTCAATTGGTGTTTGGCAGCCATGCAAGCAAAACTTACAAAAACTAGCTGTCCAATGAAAGCAATGCATTATTGAATGATACAACCTTTATAGGAGGAACACCTCCCCTTTTATAACAAACCTCCAAAAATTCTAAAAGGTCTTATGAAACAAAAATATAAATCAACTATCAAGAATGAAATCCACTATAAAATTGTTATACCCCACCAAGTGGCAGGCAGTTCAAATATTGAAATTTGGATGCAGTAATTACAAAGTGATACAGATGGCATGAACTACACAAAAAATTGCAATCCAACCAAACTTTGCTAAGCATAAAATCCTATCATTTTCTGTCATGAAAAGTAAGCTTTCAAAAAATCATTTCAGCTGCAGAATTGGATTATTTTATACTTGTGGAGATACGTGTTAGTTGAGCGAGTTTCAACACTGCAACATTCAAAACCAAAAAAGTACAAATCCTATTCTAGACAAAAAATGTACAAAATGCAACAAAAATACTAAATGTTCAAATTTACTTGATTAAGTATGCAAAACAGTAAAACAGATAGCAAAATGCAACTATTTTTCAACCAAATCAGAAATACCGGCTTTACTCAAGCTATATCGACACGTGCAACGTTTACTTCAAAGACCATTAAATGCCAAAAAACTGAACTGAGGCCAGAAAAAAACTTCAAGGCTTCAGCTTAAGTTAATTTCCTTTTTTAATAGTTAATAGAATTTACGTATAAGAACGTAAAACGTTAAATACCTTGACCAAAGCCTGTGACTGGGGACGAATGGCGGCATTGACCAACGTGCGCCCACTGCCGGCCTAGGAAAAATTCAAGAAATATACGTTAGTATCACAAAAAACATAGCCCGAGAGCTTATACCATTCACTTACGAGGTTTCTGGTGACAGTTGAGGTAAATTTACTGCAGGTAAACATGTTTTATGTGCAGATTTCAAGCCAACAGACTAAAACTCCTCGTGATCTTTTCCAAGATGGACGGCGAGGAAGGCTTCACCGGCTTGCAAGAATTGTGGGTAGGTAAGATTACCACTGCATGATGGGAAATGGCGCCTCGTTCTGAGTCCCTCAACCGGAAAAGGAAGTAAATCTTTACTAGAATACTTGAGTTTCGTGTTCTCTTTTACGCTGTATTAGCCTCGATTGCAGAAAAAATAACAAGAGTCAAGACAAAGCCTCCAGTATTTCTATTGTTTGTGGACAATGCGTGCATTTTTAAGCGATGTCCTAAATACAAAAGAATATATCTTGCAATCGAGGCTCAGGGTAAAGAAGAACGTGAAACTGGTTTATTCTCATCACCAAATTACAGTTGGTAAAAATGATTTCATGTCCAAATATGCAAAATCATTCCTACATGTTTCGTTTTACATGATTTTTATTTTGTTTGCAAAAAAATCCATAATCGCAAACGATCGAGAACGGTCGAAAAACTAAATCGATTTTGGGGAGATCAAAGTTTTTCAATCCTACGACCGTTGTTGAACGATTTAGATTGTGATCGTATATCTATCGAAAACAGACGTAGGATCGAAAAACGTTGGTTTCCTCATAATTTTTTTTCGATCGCTTGCGACCCGTTTTCGATCGTATCGTTCTCGATTATATGGAAACCAGGCTTATGGGACGGGCCATTATATCAGTTATTGCCTGCAGGAGTGGAGCGGAGGATTTAAGGGACTGTACATCATTTTACATGCATGGTAGTGAAGGGGGGGTGCATCCAAAGTAAAATACAAAGAAACGAATGCTAATTGTATACATCTCGACTGACGGTCAGTATTATATTAATTAATTAATTAATTAATTACATAGAGGACCCTTCTGTAAATCACCTATGGTGACGTTGGTTGCCTTATTATGAATATTAAAAAAATATATGTGCTATCGTATTCTCGTGCGTCCGATGCAGCTAAAGTTGCAGCCACCTCATGTACATGTATTTGAAAGACATTGAGCATCAAAAATACCTTCGTTCAAGAGAAACAGAAAAAAAAGGAACTTTGGTACCAGTTTTTGAAATTTGCCAACTAACATCCTTACACTGAAAGGAAATTAAAAAAACTTTCTTACGTTAGTTTTTATTCTACAAATTCAAAGAATAAACAGTGTATAATAAGCTGAAGCGTATTTTATTTCTTGAAAAACAAACAAACAATTATTTGGTCGTCAGGAACAGATTGTACGAAGCCTGAATTGCCCTCTCCACCGGATAAATCCCTATCCAGCGGATAAATTATAAATAAATCCTATGGAGTGGATAACTTTATCCAGTGGATAACTTTAGTTGTCTTGCGACCAAACTGCGAGCACACTATAAAACAGCCAGTGGCATTGAGAAGAACTCTTTATTAATTAAATGCAACCATTAAAATATATGTAATACATGTATTAGTAGACAGGTCAAAATAGAAATACTGACTCACTAACTAAAAATACATATTTTATTATGACTAAATTTATGTTAAGTTTTCTTCGCTAAAGTTCTTCCTTTGTTTGCTTATCTTCTATATCGTCTTCCTTAAACGAAGTTGCCGCTGACGTTTCTTGATTATTTTTCTTATTATTGGTTGATGTCGTGTCATCGTCATCAGAATTTATCTCTACATCACCTAATGGCTTCTCCTCTCCGTTGTTGGATGCAGCCGTTTCATCTTCAGAACTAACTGTGGTATTGTCAGTGTTATTTTGATTTACGTTCTCTATTTCCAAAGCATCCCTTGCAAATCCTATATTAAGATCAAGGCCATCAAACACATCTTTACCGTATACCTTCTTCAACCCCTCGAGATATTTCACATATTTCTCTTCTGGAACCAAATTTTCAATGACGTCAGCAATAACCATTTCCCTCTCAGACGCCAAGCTTTTGTCTGTCATCGCGTCATCATAGAATGCTACCAAGGCGGCCAAGGCTCGATCCCATGGCATTGGTTCCCAGTCTAGTAGTAATTTTGCTCGGTTGATATCTAAAGGACCCTTTGTGACTGTAGGATATGTATACCAAGTTTGATCTTCATCGGTAAGAAAATGAACTTTTTCAAGACCAAGTTGTTTACCAATGTCAGATAGTAACGACTGTAAAGTAAAGTGTTTGTCAAATGCAATGTTGAGTACTTGGTCGTACGCCTTGTGCCCAAGATCTATTACCCGTAATATTGTTCTAGCAACGTCTTCAACATGCACCAGGCTAAATTTAGAATCGGATACACCCATAGGAAGGGGTACTCTCTCATCTATGGTTTTATGGGTATTAACCCAAAGCTGATAGATCCAGAATCGAAAGGAGCCGTCTCTTGGCCCAATCACGTCGGGAAGTCTCAGCGTAACATATGGAAAACCTCCAGACTTTCTCTGCTTCGCAAGAGCTTCTTCACATGCCAATTTTTCGTGTCCATATGTTTCCGTTTTCCTGAGTTGCATTCTTTTTTTAGCACTTTTGGGTCTAACCGCGTCTTCTTCCTTAGTAGGTGCGACGTGATCTTTTTGGCAAACTTCGTAAATGGAATCAGAGCTGATGTAGATATAGAGACCTACTCTATCCTTGAGTATATCAACTACTTGTTGGATCTGTTTGGCAGTATATGAGCTGAAGTCGATGACGATGTCGTAAGAGCCCGACTTCAGCAACTCAGGACATTCAAGTTTGAAAGCCTTGTCTCTATCACAAATAATATGACGCTTGACGTATGGCATTATGCGTTCTTTAGAGTCAAAATACCAGTTACCTCGGTTTACCATTGTAATATCATACTGATCTTTTTCAATCAGGTTACTCACGACCTCACTACCGATGAAGCCGTTACCCCCGAAAACAAGAACGCGCTGTCTATCTTGACCTGGACCGAAGAACGAATCTGCACCCGAAATCGGGCTTATGAAATATGCGAAAAGGAACAAAATATCGAGTACAGCCATACTAATTGCCGATATTGTATGGGGTTAATTGATTATTTCATTCAACTCTTTTAATTCTTATGTTAGTACAGCTGTAAGTAAATTGTAATAGTAATTGACCTATGAGTTTTCAACACGCATCAAATTAGATGCACACTAGCCACCAGCCTTCTCCCCGTGGGGATATATTGATTTATTCAACGGTATGCAGGTGACATCAAACTCATGGAATATAGAAATCAGTCATTTGTGAGAGAGAAAATTATAGTCAGTTTAAGAATAATCCTGCGTCTTACACTATTAAGTCAATTTTGCTCGAAAGCTTATTTAACTTAACCAGCTTGCTTTGTATATTTTTCTTGAATAAAACATGACCAAAAGGATTTCGTTTAAATATATCTCTGAAAGTAATGGAAAAATACATCAATCTTCTCGACATTGCTCAATTATTTTGAAGTGTAAATCTTTAAAAATCAAAACTACTAACTATCAAAGTTGATCTTTGAGGAAAATGGTTCTATGGTTCTGATCTTGGAAAAAATCTTTATTCACCTTCCATCACAGGAAAATGTTTCCTCGTCTTTCGTAAAAAACAATCAGCAAAAAGCTTTATTCAGAACAAAGTAGCCACCACGTGCAAATAGACGATTATTTATTCTTTTGTCTTTCTTCACAATGGGATTCGATGCTCTTAGTTTCCTCTAAATAAAATCGCATTCCAAACAGTATCCTTCTTCGTATTTTAACTTAATAACGCGCATTTAGCTCAAACGAGAATACCAAGCTTTCTTTTCCTCAAAACATTTTATAAGGAATGGCAATTTAAAGTTGTCTCGCCCTCGAGTTAATTAATATTGCATAACTTATATGTTTGAATTGCATAAAGGTTGGAACAAAAGACCCGAAATCTCAAACCGAATATTATCATGGTAGAGATTTTGGGTGGGCGAAGACGTAAAATGACAAGAGGTTTTCTTGTGGTAGGATTAAATGAAGTATCCTATTAAAAAAATGTCCGCGAAAGTAGAGAAGAATCAAATCAAGGAAAATATGATGTATGAAGATAGATGGTTACGCGTCACAGATCATGGGTCATTTACACCAGACTACATGAATAGCAAACAACGGATCAGAATATTAATACCATCAACAGATTATATAGAAATCAATGTATTTAACAAAATGTTGCTTATTTTTACATGGAAAACCCTAGCAAACTTTAGAAGTTCTTATGTACAACAGTAGTATTTTATGTACAATACGAATGCATTAACGAACGGTAAATTGTTGTCAGTAAAACAACGTCAATACTATGAAAAACTCTTTGTTACTGGTATAATACAAAACTTTTTGACCACATCAAGAGGCAAACCCTTTCAAACAGTGTATAATCACCAAACCATTAAAACAACATTTTATACATGTTATATGCAATTCTCTTTTTGTATTTTTATCATTTTCTTTTATAAATTTTTGTGTTCTATTCATGAATGTCATCGTTTTGCTAGCTTGAGTACAATTCCTTTTCTTGGCTGATTAGGGTCACCATTGGGTGTCTCATTGTCACCCGTTACGAGTTTCACTGTCCATTCATTCTTTTCACTATCCATTCTTTCATTCATATCAACGTCACTGGATGGGCTTGCCAGGGGCGAACACATTGGAGTTGACTCTGGTGACATTAGTGGGGAAGCAGTTCTGGATGGTATAGGTGTTGGAAGTGGTGTAGGAAGCTTTAGCATTGCCTCTTCTGTTTCAGACAAGGGAAAGCTACGTATTGAGAATGGATTAACACTGGACCATATTTCACCCTCTAACTTGACCAGACTGTCAGTTGATGATGATCGTCGATGTGCTAGTTTATAGTCAAGTGATTGTGACCGTGAAAACAGTGGCGTTCCTCCAGTAGGTGTGACAGATCCAGACATGCTGCTACCAGTCGGCGAGTGTGTCATGCAAGGGGTACCTGGTGGGGTATTCAGAGGATCATCAGGGTTACCAAGTTCACTGCTCTGTCGCTGAGTACGCTTTCTCTTCTTTGTTAGAAATCCCAGGAATCGTTTTCTCTCATGTTCTTCACATATTTCGTGACGTTCAATGAATATGTCATCCTCAAGGTTTTCTATTTCAACCTGTGAAAATACAAGACATGTTCATTACATTCACTGATTAGATTCTCCCTAAAAGCACACATTGGTAGATACAATAAAGTCCATGTATGAAGATGGGTAACAATGGGTTATTGACTTGCACTATGGTTAATGATCATTAAAATAGTTTGCGTAAATATAATGTGCAAACATTGTAAGACTTATTAGTTTCCCAAGTATATTTGAAAACAGAAAACTTGCAAAATAATCATTTAATACAAATGAATACAAAGAGACCAACTTTTTAATATCCTCCTAAAAAATGCAAAAGAAAAAAAAAAAACAACACAAACAACAAATTCTTGACTTTTTTTACAGCTAAAACTGTTACACCACAAGCATTAGTTTTTTTCTGCAACATCAATGATCCCACCTCGGTGGATCGACAGTTGATGTTGCAGAAAAAAAAAACATACAGTCAAAGTTGCAAAAGTGCCTGGTTTGGATGCAACAATTTTAGTTGTAATATACTGGTACTCCCTACTGAAAAAAAAAACAAAAACAAAAAACAAAACAAAACAAAGAAAAAAAAAACCAACAACAAAAAACAGAATCTTCCAAACAAAACCATTTTTGCTAGAGTTCATGCAGACGTTAAAAGATAAATGCAACCCACCTTTTCGTTCTCATGGTTACTGTCAGATAATGTTGGTGTTTCGTCAAGAACTCTCCAGCTGGGTGTCAGGATTTCTTTATACTGTAGTTTTTCAACCCTGGTTGATGATGCCATTGAGTAAGGGATGACTATATTGTTGATGTCAAATGCGTTACTTGTTCTTTTCTTACGAAGAAGTAGACCCAATGTGGATGGTGGCATGGAGTTGGATAGAGGTGTGGGACTTGGAGATGAAGTGGGTGTTGACGATGACGATTCAGTTGTTGGCAGTGATAAGCTTCTTGCACGTCTTTGAAGCTGAGCATCTATAGAAACAATAGCATAAAACATAGTTATGTAAAAATTTGGATGACATAGGTGTTCTGATGGTGAGAGTAAGTACTGTGAACAGGGTTCACATAAGAGCATGCCCCAGGTGATATGTGAACTAAGTTTGGTTGATGTTTTTGCACTGATCTCTCAGTGCTCCAGTCTTACTCAAAATTAGATAAAAAAGCCATGTCTCTTAAAATACAAAAGGTTAAGGTAGAGATTGTGGTTGACTTCTCAAGAAAAGTCCTATTCTAAGATTCACAATACTGTGATTCATTTAGAAGATTTACACCAATAATCTTGGGCACGCAAAGCATTCTTTTGTGCAATCTGAACAAATGATTTTAAATTTTGACACATTTCTATATTGAAGTCATCATGATCAAGCAACTTACCTGCACTAATTGCAGCAGCACGTCTTTTACGAGGTAGCTCTGAATGACATGAACGTTCTTGCTCTGATTTGAGGTTTTTAGGCGTAGTTGGAAGACTTGCATAGCCACGCTTGCGCTCATAACTCTTATTACGATATTCTACAGCAATCAGAGAAAAGAAAAATTAGCAATGCTGCCCGCTTTTTAATTTTTTAATTTTAGCTCTCAATGCTAAAAAACTTTCTTACCATTATCACTTTCAATTTATGACCACACTATGCACCACCAAAAATATGGAGTTTAACATGAATTCGTGACAATAATTGAAATTATTTCATGGTTAATGTTTATAAATGGTTGAGCTGTCTAATAAACTCATTGAACCTCGTCAGATGCTGTAATGAAATATAAAAAAAAAGTATTTTTCAACTTACTTGCTGATGATAGAAGGGTTGCTGCAGCACCTTTGGCCAATTGAGATCGCTTATTCGACAACTTTGAACTGATTTTCTTTTTACTGTGAAATAGACAACTGCACATTAAAAATCAACTTAGTAGAAATGGTGTTTTATAGACAAAGAGTACCCTGATAAAATAACATACAAACATAGGCAAATTAATGACAATAATGTTAAATGTAGCAAAAATAAACAATTGGGAAAAGCACAAAACAGCATAATATATTTTGATACCATGGATACCATAACATTACTATCAGACAATTTTAACAAAATAAACAGTGAAACTTAAATAAATGAGCAACCACACACTAAATTATCATACAGACAAAACTTTAAATGAAAACTTAAATTAAAAGACTCCTAAAAAATGTCAGATCACTTGATACGAAAACAATAAAAAGTTGTCATTCTCTAAAAAAACACACATGAAATAATATTCTTTACTTCTGATTATAACATTAAAACAACACTGCAATAAGACACATTACCAATTCAGAAAACAATGATCTATTTTGCTATTGCATATAAAAATATTTCTCATTACATTGATTAGTAGTGGTTTAGAAATAATCAGTAAACTGAATGACAAAAAGACTACCAGGTTTTGAGGTCATATTGACCTCATTTATCAAGTATGTTTACTTTCTTCTTTATATTCAAGATATTTCAACATTTAAAACATATTAAGTATGCAAATGAAGTACTGGCTTTTAAATCTTATGACATCATCAATAAAAAATGTGCACCATCATAGTGCATGCAGCCAATAGCTGTTACCATGGCAACACTTGCAGGTAATACATTGATAAAAGATATGAATGAATAATAATATCAACTGAGAATTGCCATTCCAACTCCCTCAACAATTACAATAATGGTTCAGTGGGAATAATATATTAAATTTACTAATGAGGAAACCAAAGTGTTTTAGATTGTTTGTAGTAATTTACATAACAGATGGACTTCCTTGTAAACATACACCTGTTTTCAGAAACCTTGTGAAAATACAATACTAAAAAAAGAAAATGCAATAAATAACCCTATATTGCATGTGTCAATCAAATCAGTCTAAAGAAAATTAATTTTATCTTTTTTCTTTTAATTTCTATTTCTCTTGATTACTTTTCACTTACAAATTGACACCAAAATGAAAAGTAATATTGCTTTGTTTTACAGTCAAGCAACTGATAATAAATTAATACAACTACTTATTTTATTGTTTTCTTGGTCATGTTTAAATTCTGAAACAATGTGCATAAGGACCTGGATAAGGTAGTATTGACAGTGTTCAAATAGCTTGGCAGATTTTACCACATTTTGGCATATAAGTGTTTTAGTCAGTGATGGAGACATTACAAACCCTTATCAACATAAAGAATGTAAATGACAGAAAATAAAAATCTTTGTAAAACAATACATATTTGGACACAAGTCCATTGCTTTCAACCACTTAATAAATGGACACTGAAATATTTTGTATTGTAAAAACCTTTAGCATAATCAAATTCAAATTTGCCATAACATCTTGAATTTACCTTGCTTTTTAAATTAATTAGTATACAAGCAAATGTCAAACAACAGATATATTATATCACCAATAATTGAATACGTTGAACACAATACATCATCAAGGTTATGCAGTAGCTTTTGCTTCTCAAAGTGAATTTGTGGAAAAAAGTACAATTATGGAATGCAAAATAAATGAACACTTCAAATATAACCGTGCAATGTTCAAACGTATGACAAGTATTGAAATAACATATTTCTGTTTCTATTTTTGAACCAATCAGCAATAAAGATACAACTAAACATTGTGCTGATTGGCCGTATTGTAGACACAGAATGCCAAATTTGCAAATATAAATATCTGGTTATAATTTTGCAAAATCAATAAAAACATAAACGAATAAACACAAACAAACAAAATATAATGTGGAATGCAAACAAATGAATAAATATCCTGAACAAACGACAACACAAAACTCACTTTCTTTGTGTGTGAGACGAAGTCTTGAGAGTCTGTGGTTTTGTTCTGGATTCAAAGTCACCCTTCTTCAAGATGGATGCAAAATGAAACTGTAGAGGGATTTCTACAAAACAAACACAAATGGTCACCTCTATATTTCAATGCCTCAATCTACCAACTGAATAACAGCTCTAGAATTTAACAATGAAAAGTTTCTTAAGCTAACATGACAGCTTCTTAAACAGTTTTTGGAACAAATTTAATATCAACTTTATCAACTCTAAATAAACAACATTATAGCAATAAACACTTTAATGACAAAAATATTAAAGGAGCAGTCCCATTTATATCGAGTCCTTACAACTTTTTCCTTGAAAGTGCAAATGATAGGCCATCAGTTTGTCCAACAAAGCTTGACTATCAGAATTAATATACACAATGTCAAGTTTGACTACTATTATTCAGTCTGTTCAATGCTGCCTGCAATATATAAAATATAAATTGCATGCATTAGGTGTTTTACCTGTCGAGAAGGATAACACAGGGTGGAATGACTGGTCCAGCATTTTGACACGATCAGAGATGGGCAGAATAGGGTCAACAGCGACAATAGTCTTTGCTGATTTGCAGCAGGAAATGCACGATGTTTCTGGTTTTGAGCATTGACAAGATAAGCCATCAAATTTCCCATTTTTCTTCAGCAATGAGAGATGCACCAAAGTTCGTTTACGAATAGGATAAACCCCACTAGTTCTGGCACATTGTGACGTGCAGTCTGTCCCAATTGATGGCATTGGTAGTTTTGTGTCTGACATTCTTAGCTTTTTGGACACCAATTCATGGTCATCTATCACAGTGTTAGTAAGCAGAGATTTTTTAATTCCATTGCGTAAATGGTTTTGAGGTTCTTTGAATACATTGGCCTTCAAATCTGAATTCTCTGATAAAGTACATGGATGTTTAGATGTTGACAGTCCATTTACTGGGGTAGAGAAATCAAACTCGGGTTCAGCGACAGTAGGTTGTAGTTTAACTGGCTGCTTAGAAACTCTCACATGCTTATGAATGTCCTCATATCTTCTGATTTGTCTTTCAAGATTGATAATTTGCGACTGTAACCATGACCACTTGGAGGATATTTCTCCCACTTCAAGCTGGTATGCCTTTCGTAATGATTTTGATCTAAAAAATGAAAAAAAAAAGACCCTTTAAAGAAACATCAACTAAACATTCAAAACAATTCTTTTTAGTTGAACCTTTGTATATTTTTACATGTGTTTTGAACCATCAACTTCTGATAACGTTCCCAAGAGGAAGTTCTAAGTTCATGCCAAGTTTGATATTATGTATCTCTACAAATTTGTTTTTTCCTCAAATATTTAGTTTGTATGGATGGATTGGGAGTTCCATTAAAGTTAAAATGATATGCAGATTTCTACTTTTCTATCACACCAGGATATCATTAATTCATAGCAGTGTCTTAGAAACTTAAAGAATTGAACTTTACTTCAGTAAAATAGAGAATTATGATTGTACAAGACCATAAAATTTAGCAAACTAAATGAAACACCTGTAAAATGTGATTTTTTTAAAGACTTTAGGTAGAACAAATGCCAAATGAAAAGACTACTAACTCCTGGGATTTTAATTTATCTCTGGAATGTATAGCATTTCAAGCAAATTCAATAATACTCAGGCAACGAGATACAAAACATCCACATGAGAAATGGAGTACATCGAAAAAATACTTTAATCATATCCAACTATTAAGAATATAATTTCCATTTCTTAGAGAAGTGTAAGGAAACTATATCACCTCTTCTAAAATGTAATATAATCCGAACAATTTCTTAGTGTTCGTTCCTCGTTTTTCATCTGCAGTGTCCGTATTGTTTCACTGCGTGGGAAATTTAAAATGTCTCCTTTGCATGATCACAAATGACAAATACAATGATCAAAGGCAGTGCAATTGTAAATATCACAAAAACAACATCATGAATTTTACGCCAGAGATAACTGTGGCCACATCAATACATGAAATCGAAACCAAAGGGATTGTTCACTCTTCATACCGGATAAATATTCGTGTAAAACCTCGATAGTCAACAGCGACATCACATCCTTATCGCTTTTCACCATCCCAAAAATTCTATCACAAACTATGTTGAAAATCTTTCACAACTGAATGATTCATTTTAATATACTTTATACGAGTACTTACACACTACGTTGTTGATCATCGTCCTCGCTTTCGTCTTCCGAGCTCGCTTCTGTGGCATCTGAATCATACATCACTTCCAAATGTTCCACATGCGTTTTTAAACCCTCCACAAGACTCTCTGTTTCGAACTTTTGTCGTTCATCACTTAAAGCATTCTTTATAGCTTTGTTAACACTCTCTGGAGAATATTTGACCGCGTTTTCGAAGTGACTTTCAGTAGGATTATTGCTCGATGAAGCGTTCCTTATACTTTTCGTTTGAAATAGATCATTGTCAATTTCATGTGATCGTAGGGTAGACTCGCTATCTAGTCCAGAATTTGAATTCTCCTTTTTCTGTAAGACATTACCCAGTGAATTTACTTCGATTTTGCAACCATCAAAGTCGTTTTTTCGCTTTAGATGATCCACGATCCCGTTCAATTGACGGTGCACATGGGTTTCAATTTGCCGCGTTTGCAGTCTACGGAGGCGTTTCTCTAGCTTTCTCGCACGGCCTTCAAGTTTTGCTTGCTTTCGAATCGATAGCGCCGTTCTTTCGGGAATGAAGGCCTTGTAAGAATTATAAGTTGCCACAGGGTGTTTGTTAGTACGAGTATTTTTCTCGTCGCATTCGATATCACAAGTACCCGCCGGTGTTGTTAGCGTAGTAGCAGTACTGGAAGCACATGCTCGTTCAGAGAGAATGGCGGGCTTTCGGTTTTCATCGTCATGACTAGATATATTCGTCGATTTTGACAACGCGACATCGTTTTCCTTAAAACCAAGGATATGTCCGTTAGGCATATCAACTGAAGTAAAATCTTCTTCGCTGCGTATATGGTTTTTGGGCGGGGAAGAAAAACTTGAAGTCTGCTCTCCAGTTGTATTTGTGATGTTATTACTACTATCAGAATCGTCGAGCAATCGAACGAGCCCGTTTCGAGAAAGCAGCTTTAAATCAACTCCTTTAGATAGCGTAGATTGTTTCAAATCCTCAGGCACCGTTGAAGAGCAGTACCGATCCACAGAATTCTTTCTCGGCGACCCGGGAGATGCGTTTGCTTCGGTGAGCGCTGGAGCCATTTGCGCCATCGACCAGTGTCTCCTTCACAATGAACACGAGCGATGAAAATGCGTCCCCAGTGAACGCATTTTCGATGCAATAACCGGTGTCAAAAATTCACCAATTCCAGCTTCAATGAACACACTTTGTGATAAAATAGTGTATTTCTGAAGTTCGAAGACTCGAGGGGAGGAAACGTTTCTTTCCCGAGATGAAAAGCACGTGACCGCCACGTCTCGACAGAACGTGTTCTAATCCCTCGTTTTAGAACAACCAGGTTGCTTGATATATGCAAAAATACCAATTTTTACGAGTTGATTTCCAGCCTTTAAAAGAGTGTAAACGGGTACTTAATCCTTAAAACCTTGATATGGATACCTGTTGTAGCTTTTGGCTATATTTGAATGAGATTCCAAAAGACAGCAACTCTTCTACAAGCGAAAATCTGAACCCTTTGAATGTGTTCAAAATGGCGGCATAAGATTCACAGACTTCTTGTACAACCAGCCCCGCGTGCACCATGTTCCTTGACCAATGCACCAATACCGTATACCCCCCTCTAACACGTCCGTTCTGATTGGTCCATGTAACAGGAAGCGCATCAGCTGACGGAAGACAATAGGGAGAATTGACAGTTTGATCAGCACTCCAAAGTCCGTATTTACAAGCAGTCCTACACACGCCTCCAGATCCATTCTTTAAGTTTACAACAGAAACCAAGGCTGTAAAATAATATGATAGATAACAAAATAAGAAGACATAACATGACTGAAAGCACACACAAAATGAAAATTATAATCTTTCTATTTTAAACTTAGAAATTCACATTACATCATAATATTCATGCATATGCATTTTTTAATATTTAAATTTTTAAACACATTTTTACTCATATTTTTTAAAGCACCCATTCTACAAAAAATGTGTATTTTCACAAATTGATTTTGAACAAAAATATAATAATAATATTTCAATATCAAATAATATAATATCAGTATTATATATAATATTATAATGATAATACAAAAGTACACTTGAAATGCTATTTTTTTATGTAAATGCAAATACATGCATAAAGTTATCATTAATTACTTTGAACATTAACATTGTGATTAGTGTTAACTTAATGAATAGGATGTGGAGATTCCACCTTCATTGTTAGAATTTAAGGGTCCTGACTACTTTAGAACAACAACGACGCTTGAAACCTGTGCCCGCGAGCAATTTACCGCTGAGAACGCCGCGCGCGCGCGAAATCCCGCCAAAAGACAACATAAGAATAACACAAGGAGCCTTCGAAAATTATACTTCAACCAGCCAAAACCCTCATTTTTTGCGCGGGACTCTATATTTTTCTTCATTTTTTCTGAAAGATTTTGTAAAAATCTTTCTTTTGGCAAGATTTGAAAAAATCCTGATGACTTTTCAACATTACACGCGATGGTAACTGGTTTAGGGTTTCACTTTTCAAAGCGATTTTAAGTCAAATACGAAAACAAAACTGTAAATTTTTGACAAAATTTTAAAACATATATAATTTATTTTCCCATATTTGTGTAAAATACCGTCTGGTTGGGATTGCCTGTAAAAACTACGTCAATAGCTTTATTAGTTTTTGAGTAATAATTTTGTTTGTGAAAAATGCATTTTTCGTCATTTGTTCTTCAAAAATGTCAAAACATAGTTCCGTTCAAAAATTTTTATCTCGAGAACGGGCTCGGGACCATATAGATTTCTATCCATTTTTCGATTAATTGATAAATTCTCTATAAAATATCTTTCTAAGAAAAAATCGTGATGACTTTTTGCTTAAGTAATCAGGACCCTTAAATTAGAAATGCTAAATTTAGAAATGGCTGTCATAATAGTATACTGCAACTTGAAGCAATTAAATAAGCAATGAGGATTTTTGTTCAATCATTGCTCATGAAATTATGAAATGATAAAGACGCTTAAATTAAAATTCTATATAAAATATATCAATAAATTCTAAGAACTAATTTCAAAAACATGTGATTAACTTAGAATTGATTGATATATTTTTATAGAACTTGTGTTAATGGAAATGGCACTATATAAATGTTAATTTATTATTATTATTATAATTAATATTATTATTATTATTATTATTATTATTATTATTATTATTATTATTATTATTATTATTATTATTATAAGCTATCAAATCTCTTTTAGAAATCTGAGTGAAAAAAGGTAGTACTTTAGTTATTCATGATATACATAAATCTTTCTTATTGTGGAAAATATGTTTATCATAGAATCATATCTATTTTATGAAGTTATTTTTGAATATGAAAAATAAAAAAAAATAAAAATAAACATTTATCATTATTTCCCATGGTTCATTAGGTCATCTCATTTTCTAAGGAGGGAGGGGTGGCCAATTAAGTACTTTGTTTTGTTCCGTTTGAATATCGATTGAGTATTGATTACCAATCGTATATAATCAAATTCTTTTGTGCGCTTTTTTGCCAAATATATATTTTTAAGATGTGTAAACCTTATCAAATTAAATGTAAAAGTTCGAGATAATCGAACTGAATTTAAAGCCAAATAGTGAAACTACTTTTTTAATAATGGAAAAATAAAAACATTTTGAAATAAATTTCTTCTAGCTGGAGCAGGTAGCAAGTATTAAAATCACAAATTATATCTCAGCGTATTAATTACAAAAATAAATCAATGTTTAGTGCGTAAAACTTACCTTTAAACACCAATCACAGCATCAACATGCTTAGAAGACCAGACTTAACCTGGTTCTAAGCCTTAACTATCTGAAGTTCGAAATTTCGAAGCCAAACTTTGGAGTCTTTTTTAGAACTCCCCCAGAAATGTTCTCAAACCGAACTGTACCTTTCGTCCGAATTGGTTGCAAATTACGTTAAAATTACAATCATGTAACTGACGAAAACAAGTTAACTGCCAATCTGTTATATAAAGCATTAAATAATGCCTTTTTGTGACGTCCCGGTGAAATTTTGAGTACCAAAACACCAGACAAAATCCTTTGGAAAAGTATACACTTTCCATCCGAAAACTTTCTTAAAGCACAAAACATTCCTTTAAATGCTATTAGATAGCCCATGAAGGACTATAAAGAAAATTTTGGCGATTAAAAAATCTAAAACAGTATCACAATTTTCAACCCTAAAAACTGTTTCTTGGCAAAATAATTTCCAACTAACTGCGCAACCGCAATAGCATTTTCACAGTTAATGTTATACTACCGGAAGTGACCTGCTTCATGTCCAAATCTTACATTTTTCTGGTTCTTTTGCTACGAAGACAGAATAGATGCAGCTATTTAATTAATATAGTTACAACATCAGTATTTCGAATACGTTTCTTTTTATTTCATAAAAAACACAAAATTTTAGTGTCACTGGAATTTACATTTCCTCTTTCCAGTTTTTTCTTCATTTAATGCCACAGGGACCCCAAACCAAACAATATGTGCTGCTCTATTTGTCTATTCATTTTATAGTATGTTTATCTATTATCAGTATTACCATAGTTCTTTAATTAATGTGAATGGTGCACATGTTATTAATTTGTATCATATTGTATTTGGGATTAAGGGTTTTTTGTTTTGATCAGTTCAAATTAGATAAAATTGTTTATATTAACTTAAATGTCCCTTCATCATTTAATTAGAAACCAGCGCTGCAGGTCTGCCAGAGAGTGGATGACATATTTCGGCTTTGACTATATCTAACCCCAGCAAATGTGGCTACCCATTTATACGTGCACCTGGGTGGAGAGATTGAGGCACTGAGAATTAGAGTAAAGTAATTGCCCTTCAAACACAAAATGATTGCCCTGTATGTGACGAAGTCAGCCTGGTCAGTGGACCCAAAGTCTGATGCATTAACCACTAGAGCACTTCATTTCTCTATAACTTGTTTTAATATTTTCACAATTTCTAACCATTTTAATGTACAGGTTAACTAATTAAGACCAGGGATGGAATGTTTTTTTTACAGCACAATCTTGATCAGCCTAATTTCAATTTATCTGAAATTTTCTCATGACTTTACCAGCAAATGGTAGGATAGGGTATGTCACATAAAGTTGTCCACAATAATCAATAATGCACCTGAGCTTAATTTATAAATGCATGGTCACTCTAACTGATATTTCCATGACTTGCGTGCATCACGGAGTACTTCATAAATATTAAACACTGGACGATGAGTTATAATAATTGATATATTATATATATATATATATATATATTATAATATCTAAAATACCTGGCAACTGGCAGGGCTGCATGCCTTGGGCCCTTTTTAGAGTAGAAATTAACATTGGCTGGCACACATAAACCATATATAGAGTTTTATTTTCTCCCAATTTAGGAACCCAATTAAAAATATATCCATGCAGGCCTCAGAAGATATGCCTGTCATGTGTTGCAAGCCTCACCCTTTTATTCAGTAAAGATTTACTTTCCCTGTGCCTCACTCAGATAATTATTTATTCATAGTATATATCACTATACTAGTGATAATTTCAGATCACTCAAACTTATGAACTGTACTTCAGAATCTCATCTGGCTGCCAGGCTAGAATGAGAGGTGGGAGGTACCTCCCTTATATTTGGTAATGGTATGTGCTGCCCTGTAGGGTATGGTTTTTCGACCTTTCGGGTCTTGGATAGGGTATCATTTTTTGACACTTTGTCTTGTACGGAGTATGACTTTTTGACTTGCATAGGTTAACAATTCGGTCGTTTTAGTCTGTGATATGTACGATTTTGCCCTGTAAGTGTTAAGTTCTGCAGGCACAAAAATTCCATTAAAAAGTCTGAGATAAGGTATGCAAAGTGAAAATATTTGGTCTGCGATAGGGTCAGGACGGCACCCCCTTCCAAAGTTGGGGTGTAATTGCCCCCCCCCCCCCCCCCTCGGGCTGCCGGGATACTATAGTGGTCAATACCCCAAGCTTAAATTGGCAAACAACTGAACCTTATCCAGTACCCAGAGAAATTTAAATGTGGAAGAAAGATGCTCTACCCAAGACTAAAGAATGAAGGTGAAGTCTAACCATGAGTGCAAACCTGACTGTGGAGCTCAACATTTTTTTCTTTCACCTTCCCCTCCCCCCCCCCCCCCCCCTCCCTGGCGTACATGATTAAATCACTATTCCCTGCGATCGCACTATTTTCAAATTATGTTTCAAATAAAAAAAGACAACAGCAACAACAACTGCCACTACGTTCAGGCTCCATCTCTTAATTCTAAACGCAGATTGTGAAATATTACGAGCATACTCTCTATGTAACTCGATCACAAAGCGTGAATTTCTAAAAACTACGGAAATATCTAGAAAGGCTACTTAAAAGGTACCGCAAAAGATCCCTGAATAGATCATATTATAACCCGCCTAAAATGAATGGCGATATTGAAATAAAATACCTTGCCGCAAAAATTATTGTAGGAGTCTGAAATGACGTTCTACACTACCAGGGGTCCATCAGTTAAATCATTAACTGTAATAGAATATTTAAATTTCATGCATTTAAAACTGCCTAATTTTCCCTGCTATCATTTCGGCTGTTTCAGTTACGGGTATAATATCAATCATTCTTGTTTCTTGTCCAAAATATTCTAACAAACCGGTTGTCTGGCCACTTCGGCAAGGTTTTGTTTTCAATATTTGTGGACGAAATTAGTCTTGACGTACTGGGTCAGTGGGGTGTTGTCTGCGTGTTGAAAAGATGCAGAGGCTTTTATTAATCAATTTTATATATTTGTAATGTTATGAGTGATTTTGATTACTACTCCTTTTATCACCTATTTCTACATGCACTTCTCAGTTTTTGTAACACTTTTTAATATCAAGCACATCGTAAGCATTATTTTTACTTGGTTTTAAAATCTCTTATTCTCAGTATCGAATATTTCTTGTCCTTTCACTTTCTAGTTTTATGAATTCATACAAGAAATGTCACAAGGCATCGAGATGGACCGAGATTTTATATGATGCGCTTCCTAAGAAATGAATTATCATTATTTGTATTCAATCTTACTTTTCTGTTTATTTGTGTTTTATTTACTCAGAGTCATGTTAGTGTTAACTCCCCGATGGAAGGGGGAGGAGGGCCTCCGGGGGTAAAGGACCGGGGATGCAGGTCGTATCTTTTAGGGGTAAAAAGGTTCAAAATATGAGGAGGTTTAACCCATCTATTTCATATATATCACTAACACTCCTCATTTTGGTATCTCTTAGAGATGACAAAAATTTCGGCTGAATCCACGCCCTTTTGAGAAACGTCCGGTATCTTTTAGGGGTGTTTTTGAAAAATTCCGACGAGCCTCCACGAACGTCCTAATCCTAGGAGTTTCCCAGCCTTATACCGTCCCCGCCTCACTCCCGCAACCCCCCCCCCCCCCCCCTTTTTCCTGGGGTTAACTCACGACTAAGAGCAATCTCCCTGCCGGCTATCAGCATGATACGTGGACTCTCAGCCGGATAAAGTCATGACATAAAACTACATCCTCCACTTTGCTTGAGATCGATTTTAAATCCTACTGAAACTGCGAGACGATGAGGGATTTATGCCCATAATAAGAATGCTATTATACCTATATAGAATTGACAAATCGCATTATGTAAAGAGCACGTACTTTTATTGAATGAAAATATGATGTACTAAAGGTGGTGTATACACTGATACGGTGGTAGAGGTCAGGTTGTGTGCCAATGTGTTGATACGTATTGTCCTTTTGGAACTGCTTTATGTCCAATGTACATGACTGTTAATAATTGTTTTTGGTTCTAAACCACTGCGACATATATCCATCATTATTATAATGAATCGCTGGACTGCAACATAATCCCCGCAACAAAATGCAACATTGTGCTCAAATCAAAGTCCTAATGTTGTGCGAGAAAACCTCCGCAAAGAATGTTAAGGTTTCTTTAGGTGACTGTCTATAAAAGGTCATCGGTGTTCACATTTTGCACGTTGTGCATTATCAGAGAAGTTCAAAGTTGTACACTTCATGTACATTTCTTCTGTCTTGAAGTTGGTGCTCTAAACAACGCAATCGATTTTTTCATGGAGTTTTCCCCGAGGTCAGATGTGCTACCTCTTTTAATTTTGTTATTAACATTCAGCTATGAAGGGCATAACTGCTATAATCAAGACAACAAGAATATTTTATCAGAAACTGTTAAAAGGTTTGTATCATATGATGTCAATGACTCTGAAGGGTTCAACAGCCGAATAGACGTTTTCATTAGAGTTGCTAATTTGCTGAAACTGTTACCAAGAGAACAGAAATGGATACTTGTTCTTCCCCCTTGGAGGCATCTTATGCACTGGAAATCTCGCATCGACCAAGAAAACACTGTTTCCTGGAAAACATTTTTTGACGTGAAAAGTCTAGCATTCTACTTAGATGTTATCGAAATGGAGGAGTTTTTAAAAATGAGAAGATCAAAGTTTGATAAAGTGTTTGTGCTTCAAAATGACATGCCTGTGAAAATCAATGGTGAGTCAGTTGTAGAGGCACCTTGTTTGATCGATCCAGGATATTACCGTGATATTAATGGAGTGCACAGAGGAATGTTGGGACACGAAGAGTTCTTTGCGGAGAATTATCAATGTCTGTCTATCTATGGGAGAGGAATAAAGCTTCTTGACTTCATCCAGTCTAACATCTCAGTGACAAGGTTTGTATTTATGATATGTAATTTTTGGTAATTAGAGACGCAAAGCACGCGGCATCTGGTAATATTTTTTCCTAGTCATGACATGGTCATCCATCGCTAACCGATCTTTCAACTAAGCAGCTATTTATAAGAAAGAAAGGAAAGGAGCAAAGAAAAGAAAAAAAAAATAATGAGGGAACAGAGTGACTAAAAAAAATAAAAATAAAAAAACAGAAACAAACAAAAAACGATCAAATGAATCAATGGACAAACGATCAGTGAACGAATGAATGGATGAACGCATGAATAAATATTTCAATGAATGGATACGCGGATAATAATTGAATGACCGAATGAACGGATGAAATACATGAGATCGCTATAGCTATGGAATAAGGAGATAAATTAATTCATTATAAAAGTAAATAAAAAAATTAGGAAGATAGAACAATAATAAAGAAATCTCCAATAAATTTATAGTTAAAACGAATGAGATTATATAATTTGGTTGTTTTACAACTGTATTGTTTAATATAGGTCTTGATTATTGAATATTACACGAAACTGTGCCACTCTCTATCAAATACCTGCCATAAATAGCTGGTTCTTCTATTGTATAAAATGAATTGTAATCCTAACATTTACGAGAATGACGGTGATTTATGTCAGTACTTTGTGACACGGTGTCTGTGTCTTTTGTCCACAACGTGGCAGGTAATCAAAAATTTCAAGCATGGTAAAAATAGCAAAAAAATCTGAATTTTCAACCACACATTCATTTATTTATTTTTAAAAGAAACATAAAAATATGCAATCTTAAAATTTGTCAGTGCATTTGAAGAGAACCAAACAGAACCCACCCCTCCCTGCCCCCTTCAAATTCGTGGTGATCTCTGATTGGTTTATCATCAGCCAATTATCAAGTCAAATAAAGAATACAGTTCACTTTAGCATTCATTCGCCCAAAAGTGGCGCTCAAAATTGAAGATGGGTTTGTTTATTATGAATGGCAAAAATGTTCTTCTCATAACAGCTGCATTCTCTTGCCTTCTGACTGGAAGACAAGCTGACAAGATTGACGAACAGATAGCTTTTGAAACGACAAGTCCACATGGTTTAAATGTTGGAGTTGCAGAGCCAACCACAACTCGATATCTCATATACGATGTAAATCCTGGCGAGGGATTCAATCTAAGACGAGACGTGTATTTGAGGGTTGCGAATCTAGTTAAATTGCTTCTAGAGAAGCAGAAATGGGTACTTGTCCTTCCTCCTTGGAGAAGGCTTTATCACTGGAGATCGTCAATCCACCAAACTGGTTTACCTTGGGAAACGTTCTTCGACTTGAAAAACTTGAATCGTTATGTCCCAGTAATCGATTTCAAAGACTACGTAAAACAAACCGCGAGTCACGGCATTGATGAAATTATTTACCTACAAAGATATTCCGAGGGATGGAAGGATGGTGTTTGGGAAGAAAAAGTCGACGATAGGCCTTGTATTGACAAACCTGTTTATCATAAAGGGGATAATGGCAAATATCGTGGATACTTTTGGGACATGCCTGAAGTTTTCGCGCTAAAATTTAAATGCCTATCGGTCCAGGGAACTTCTGCAATATTACAATCTGTATTGGAAAAAAGTGAATCAAGGTAATCTTGTATACGACGGACGATCATTTAGGGGATTTTCTCGTCGTAACTTATGCATCTCTATGGGAACAGTGATTAGCACTTGTGAAATTTTCTTATCTGTCACTTTGATCAAGCGCAATATTTGATCATTTATACAACCAATACTAGCTTGACAAGTTGTACATTTTAAACTGCTATTCTTGACACTTTGAAACGAACGCTATCTTTAAATTATATGGCATTGTTTCTGGAAAAGAAAATGTTTTGTTGTTATTATCATTTTCATAACTATAAATTTATTTCAATGTATTGTGATCCATGTATTGTTTAATACCTGTATTATATCAGCTAAATTATAGAGGAAACAGAAATGTTGTTTTTAATTAAAAACTGAGTGTGTTTCCTGCTTCTTCCTGGAACAATATCATTTCAATTTTTATTTATGGTTTTACTAACAGCACATCATGCCATATTACATCAATAAGTTAAGGTTTAAGTTATGGTTGTTTGAAATTTAAATTACACAAATGCAGTGGCTTTTACTAACATAAAGTAGTTCATTTGATTTCATTATAAAACAAATGATGTTCGATGGGAGATTTCCAATGCATAAGATGAGAGGCTCATCATCATTGCTATTTTTTGTTACAGTGCAAATAAAAAAGGTCACTTAGGTGTAAACTGCATTCAACTCTTGCTTTTTGAAAATCCTTCCATCAGTTGTAAATTTCTTTTCATTGAGCATGTCACTGTGTGCCAGGGATTGGATGGCTAAACCAGACAAACAAGAGGGAAATGAAACGCTTATTCACACAATATAATGATCCTAAGGCTCGATTATTGGATTATTCAATTAGTGATTAATGTATGTTTTATTTCTTTCAGATCAATATTTATTGACAGATTTGAAGAAGTTCTACACATACATTATGGCCAGCAGGAATATTGGCAGGTAATTAACATAACATAACATAATAGTTTAATCACAATTTTCAGGACAGTACAGATACAATTAAAAAAAAAAAAAAAAAAATACAATAAACCTGAGAAAAATCGTGATAGGAAGTGAAAGAGGTTATCCCTTTCGAGTCCACTTCCCAAAAAAAGTTTACAAACATTGACAATTAAACATGATAAAATTACAAAATTATATAAAAGCTATATACAATAAGTTGAAAATTATTATGAAAACAAGCTTCTGCTTAATTTTTTCTTGAATATTGAGACTTTGTTTGCCTCTGCAATTTCTTTTGGAAGGTTATTCCATTGATCTACAATGCGTATAAAGAATGAATATTTAAAACTGTTCACTTTCGCAGATTGTTTTTTAAGTTTTCGGCAATGATTGGAACGCAATGGCCTAAACGTACTAGCAAAAGTAAAGAAATCACGGGGATTTAACCCATTCAGCTCATTTATCGTTTTGTAGCATTCTGTTAATGATGCAAAAGTTCTCCTTTCTTCTAATGTGGACCATTGGAGCTTTTTTAAGCGATCTTCGTATGGAATTTCTCCACCTTTGACACCAAGTGCATATCTGGATGCTCGTTTTTGAATTTTCTCTAACGCATCAATGTCTTTCTTAAGATGTGGTGACCACACCGGTGAGCAGTATTCTAGTATTGGTCTTACCAAACTCTTGTACAGTTTGGAAAACAAATCTGGGTTTTTCGGTCCTACAGTACGTTTGATGAACCCTAGGACACTGTTAGCCTTACTGGCACATTTATTAACTTGCATAAAAAATCAATTAATGAATGATATCTTTTCATTTGGTACAAGGATGTCCAAAGGCTACAAGTCAAAATGTATCAAGGCCTTGGGCAACTGCCATAGGGAGTACAAGGCGGCTTGAAAAATGTGCTTTTTTTGGGGGGGGGGGAGGGGGGGAGGTCTATAACTCACCTAAACCTCCCCTCTTTTGAACATCCATGCAATGAAATAGTCAGTGGTTACATAGTTGTAATGTTTTGTTTGCTAGTTCTAGTCTCATAGAGTGTACTTGGGGTGCTTTGACCTAGTACCAGAAGAATCTACAACTCACTGCATGATCATATATACTGCTAATGGATGTAATGGATTTAATGTATTTGCCTAGCAAGGAGATGTTCTTTTAACCTGTTACCTTAAAACGTTATTGAATCCTGAATTCATTTTTTAATCATACCTATCTTAATATATCCATTAGGCTAGAAGAAGCTTGGTGTTTGCCAAACATTTACGTGATGAAGGAGACAAGTTCCGCAGAGAACAGCTAGATTCAACTGATGAAAAAGACAAGACTCTTATGGATGATGACTGGAGAAAAAACCAAAAGAAAGAAGGCTCTGCTAAAGGAGGACCATACCTTGCTGTTCATTATCGAAAGGCAGATTTTCTTTATGCCCACCCTGAAAAAGTACCATCATTAGATGGTTTTGTCAAACAAATCAAAAAGCTATTAAAAAAGCAAAAGCTGAAGAAAGTATTCTTGGCAACAGATACAGATAGCGAAGGTCAGTGACACATTAAAATGGGTCTAGCTGGCGAAGACCCTTTTGATGCACATCTTTTTTGTTTTTCACTTTTCTTTCCTTCAAAGTCAATGTTTCTCAGTTCAAAAACCCTTTGACCCTATTTAAGCAGTCATGACTCATATATATATAGTACAGATTTAAAATGGTATAATTTATATGTTAATCTTACTAGACCTCATATATAATACACATTGTATATTTTTGTAACACGATGAGACATGCAATATATGCATTAATTATTTTTGTAGTATGTTCATCCATTTTATTGATTTCTCAATAGATATAAAATACCTTGAAAAGAAACTACCCTTAGTAAAGTATACGCCAAGTAATGAAGTATTACAAAAGTATGGCGATGGCGGAGTGGCTATTATTGACCAGTGGATTTGTGCACATGCTCAGTACTTCATTGGGACATGTGAATCAACATTTTCATTTAGAATTCATGAAGAAAGAGACATTCTTGGATTCCATGCCGACCAGACTTTTAATTGCCTATGTGGCGACAAAGATATTGGAAAATGTGAACAGCCTACAAGATGGCGAATAGTTTATTAGATATTGTAATTTTATTTTAGGACTGATATTTCAAAATTAAGTATAAAAAGTTAATAATTCAGTTTTAACATCACATATATAACATTTGGAACACATTTGCCTATTCCTTTACACCTTGGGTAGCCATACCCTATTCGCACTATTTTTCAACACAGCTTCTGAATACAGTGAAACCCCTCTACATTTTTTGGTACCAAATGTAACTTTTTCTTTATCTCTTGTGAAGGTAACCTCTGTCAGTAAACCGGAAACCCCTCCAAACTGGATATTTTCTTTGGTCCCAGTACTGTCCAGAATAGATGGGTTTCACTGTATATGAACATCAATAATTTAAAAATGTTGATAAAATAAAACTTAAATATTAAACACATTCAGTTTAAATGTTTTAAGTGTAAGTAACTTTGTACATCATGGTTTTTGAAGGTACTGATGTTTCACACATCAGTGACTCCTATTACTTACTAGTGATCATCATAATACCAGCCATAATTAACAACAAGCACTATGATGTCATATGTAAACAAGTCTATTGTTTTAATGCTAAGAATCATGGTCAAAAGAGGGGATTTAACATCTTAAAATCAATGAAAAATAGGGTAAAAGTTCACTTATAATATTAGAACAAATTATAAGTATAAGTACAATGCTAATTGTATTAAAGGAAAAATATTTTGCCAGAACTAGATGCATTTTAATTCATGTAAACAAGCCATGACGTCATAGTGCTTGAGGGCAATTTGTAGCACGGTTTCAATGCCAGTGAAGCATTCCTACCAACAACAAGGAGCAAAAACTTTGATTTATGGAATCTGTCTAGATTTTTTATACCTGAGCAAAATCTTGATTTGTTCACAACTGAATAGTTGCTTGTTATACACAAGAATTATTCATTGAGCAAAGGAGGTTAAGCCTTGATTTAAAACAGCTATTCATACCGAAATTATCATTTTATTTCATAGTTCAAATGAAATGGCTGTACTAGATTGCTTAAATTAGAGTGTCCAAGCCTTCAACACAAACCATCTATACAAAATGGATACAATTCTGACAAAAAATATGTTAACAATGATTTGCTGTTTTAGTGTCATCAGACTACACTAAAGTTCTTGCTGTTGTTTTTGTTGTTCTTGTTGAGCTGGTTGTTGTTGTTTTTGTTCTTGTTGAGCTGGTTGTAGTTGTTTATGTTCTTGTTGACCTGGTTGCTGCTGCTGTTGTTCTTGTTTACCTGGTTGCTGTTCTTGTTGACTTTGTTGTTTCAGTTTTTGTTGTTCTTGTTGACCTATTTGTTGTTGTTGTTGTGATTGTTCTTGTTGACCTGTTTGTTGCTGCAGTTGTTGTTCTTGTTGTTGCAGCTGCTGTTGTAGTTGTTCTTGGTCGCTAACCTCCGAAGTTTGTTTCAGTTCAGCTTCCTTTGTGCTTCTTTCTACCTGCTGCAAAGCACCAGAAGATTCTGCAACGGAGTTGTTACTAAGCAATGGACTTCCTCCAACTTCATTACAATCTGGAGTATCAGTAGATGCAGACTCCATATTAGAACCATGTTGGGAGCTTGTGTTTTCTGATGATGTTTCATTGCCTCTTGAGTTATCTACTTGGGTAACTAATGAACTAGAATGAGATGAAAGAGAAGACACTGCAGTGGATGTGGTTGTACATGTAGTACTGGTTGTAGTTAGAGATGTCACTCCTTGGCTCACTGTTTCCCTGATTGTTGGGACATTCTGGGAAGAAACCACCAAAGGAACATACTCTTTGGGTATTGCTGCAGAGGTGCTGGTAGATTCTTTGCTAATTTCACTAGTTGTTGTAGTCTGTGCAGGAGTGACGGACACAGTAGGCACAGCACTACAAACAGCTACTAAACTAGCAGCAAGCAGTGTTGGTGATATACTCTTGACCCCAGCAGGGGTTGATGTTCCAGATACTGGACTCATTAACTCTCGTGGTGTGGATTCTGTTGATTCTGATGGTGTAGTTTGATCAATGTCCATTTTCTCTATTTTCAAGTCAGGGATGGAATGGTGTTTGGAATAGCTTGGTAATGGTTCTTTGCTTGAGATATCTGAGATGCTGATTTTAGTTTCTGTAGTTAATATTGGTGGTGGTGGTGGTACTAAAGCACTTGATTTCTGCTGCAAGGCTTTAGGGATTGGCATCTGTTTATCTTGCATTGTCATCTCAGATACATCTGGGAATGGTTTAATAAACACTTTGGAATCTTTCTGTGCTTCTTCAGTGGCTATTCTTTCCCTACAAGATAGACAAGAATCAATTAAATGACTATCAAATCAATTGTCTGGTGATAGAGGTCTTAGTGCTGACAAAGTATTTCAACCCATGATCTCCATCTTCAGACATCTTCTGTTTATTTCATTTTCTACACTTTAAAGCAGATGAGCTATAAGTCTGATTGCAAGGAATTGCATATAAAATGTTTCTAAAAATAATAGTAACTTACACAAAGAAAATCAGAAACCTCCTGAGAACCATGGGAGTAGGCTCCTCATTAAGGTAATCCCAACAAATTAGGAAAGACTGTGACAAGTTTGCAATCAAACATATCGCAAATGTTTGCAATTTTACTTTAAAGCATTTTTCAAATGTAGTTTTATGAGAATTCATGTAATAATTGTGAAATCCCTCAACGTTACAACATGCACAGAAATGTGCGCAGTGCAAAACTAAAGAACTATCTTAAATACTATTTACACATAGAAATAAGAGCTATAATAGTTTTTGCTGTAAAATTCTTAAAATAATGTAATTAAATTCCAAAGAAATGTAACACGAGGCAACATGAGACAATGCTTGAAAAGAAAATACATACTGGTCTCGTTTAGTTGCTTCTTCCAAGTCTTTGTGTACATTAGTTCTTGTTGGTTCAGCTGTAAGTGTCATGTGAAGTTGACATGTTGTGTAAGAGAAGATTTTAGGTACTACATTACTACATGTCTTATCATCTCCAGCTTTGAAGGAACAAGATTGAAATAGAAGTTGATTGGGATCATGACTGATATCTGACATATAAAGTTCAGGATGATTTTGTGCAACATTAAACTTTTTAAATCACGAGTGCAAAATTTGAGTTTGTGGATCACCTCCAAGGCAAAAAAATGTAAGAAAAATGTGAATTTTTGCCAGTGTAAGTAGGTGGAAGAAAGGGTTTACTGTGAGAACATAAATAAATTATAAGAAATAGCAATAATTTTAAAACAAAAATCAGTTTATTTTTAAAGTGAAAAAATGTTATAGAACACAGAATAAAATAATGCTTGGCGAAAATATTCCACCTTTATCAAAACTGTGAGTAATGAGTCATCTTGACAGTGCTATGATCTGTGTTAATATCATATGTGAGGTAGTGTTCGGTACTTTGATAAAGGATACGGTGAATGCAAAACTTTGTGAGAGGTAATATCTTGTTGGCACATCTTGTCCCATCACTAACATGTGTACATCTCTGATGTAATGAGCTTTGATGTCTAGGTGTTAAGCCATGCCTTTTCTCTTTGGCTTGTTTGTGAAGAAGGGCTTCAACACCATGTTTTCTGGATTGTGAAGATGTCCCTAGTATCTCAGAGGAGCAAATATGTTTCTCACCTGAAAAATATCCAGTAAGTGGTTTATGCAATTATGCAGTAAAAAATTGTTTCAAAACATTTTTTTAGTTGGACTATATGTCATTTCCAGGATGATTTCAGCCAAAGTTGAGGTATCGTAACCTGCCATTCCAAAGGGTTGTAAGTTTTAATATTTGACTTTTCTGGCATATCAATCAATTTCACAGGGTGGAACCAGCTGTTATTATATTGTACCTAAAGCCCAATAACAGGTGTAACCCAAGCAGTATTATAAAATCACAGGTTAAGGTTTTGGTTGAAATAAAGAAGACGAAAACAACAGTCAATACAATACAATACAATACAATACAATATTTTATTTAGACACGTATCGCCTAGGAGCTTACACTCGTTCAAAATACGAACGTGTATAACTAAAAATTAATGTATATTTGTACAAATTTAAAGTTGACAAGAGAGAATTGAAAAAGAATAAAAAATACTTAAAACTGATAGAATTACATACATATTTAAAAAAGTACTTTTTTAAGTTTGTTTCTAAACTGGCTTACGTTAACTGCTTCAAAGACATCATTTGGAAGATTATTCCAATGCTGTACACATTGATAACTAAAATATTTTTTTTTCCATGACAAGTTAAACTTAGGTAAAGCTAACTTATGGTCATTGCCCCTAAGACTGTATGGCGTGATCTTAAGGTTAAAAAATTTTTTTAAATAAGTAGGACCTGTATCATATAAACATTTATATACTAGAATTAATGACTGATAAATTCGTCTTTGACTTAGGCTTGCTAGATTGATAGTTTTCAATAAGTGCTCATAAGGAACGCTTTTACTGTAACCTAATATAGATCTAATAATAAAATAATTAGCGTCCTCTAGACGATCAGATTGCACTTTACCTAGTCCTAATAACAGGGGACTACAGTATTCAAGATGTGGCAAGATGAATGTTTTATACAACATAGTTAATTGTTCTGTTGGTAGAAATCTTCTTATACGTCTGATAGCTGATGTTTTTAAATAAGCTTTGTTTAGTTGGTCTGTAATATGTGTTTTGTAGTTAAGTTTACTGTCGAGTGTTACTCCCAAGATTTTTAAACAAATAAAAAAGCAAAAAGGGGTAGAGATTATCAGCTCTGATATTTCAGACTTGAAGTCTCCCTTGTTGGAGTAAGTTAGATCATTTAAAACACTTATAGTCTTAACCCTATCAATGTAAAATAATGTCATGTGATTACAAATTGTGTCACCTTGATTTTCCTGTTCAGCCTGGACAAGCTGTAGATATTTTCTTCTCTTTTCTTTTAGCACATGAAATAATCTTTTGTATTGAGCCATGTAAAGAGACTTCAATCTGCTCATTTTATCACAGCACATCTTAGAGACTTCATCTAGAGTCCATATTTCAGCATGTCTAAACAAAGAAATATACTACTTACTATAGTAACTATAGTTATAACTGTTATAACATGAAACAGAGTTCATTCTCCAGCATGTCTAAAGGGGAAAAAAATACACCACTAAAACATCAAACATACTGCTGTGGTGGTAGTCCACATTCCATCAAAACAAATAAGCACATGCTGAGAGTCACGGTCATAAGAGGAGAAATTCTTGGGTGGTATTGACGGCTCATGAATGAGAACGTTTGCTTTTCACCACTGACAGTGAACCTGGTTTGATCCCTGGATGTTTAATTTGGTGATCTCTGGTTTTTCCACCCTCAGAAAAAAAGGGCTAAAATATGTGAAATGTAAAAGCAATAAACCATGTGGGTTCAGCTTATAAAAAATGTACATTGAGCATGTGCAGTAGATAAGTTGTGAGCCATGAAATAGCTTTTAGGTCTCAATAGTGGAAGGAGTGCACTGGCCTCTTAACCACAAAGAAGAAGGAAAAAATGTTCACCAGTGCAACTAGCAGCCATGAACAGCTGTTTTGGCTATTTGGGCCTTATCAGCATGTCGCAGCTAGAGCACTGGCATGTACACACTGTAGAACTATAAATGAAATGTAGAGGCAATCCGCCATGTGGATCCAGCTCATAAAAAAATCTAAATTAAGCACATGCACTATATTTGTTGCCTTTTTTGTGGTCAAGAAGCTATTGCACATCTTCCACTATTGAGGCCTGACACCTTTATTATAATTGATCATTCATAAAATAGAAAATGACATTGAAACAAACCTAAGATGGTCTTCCTCTTCACTATCAACAGACTCTGCATCACTGTCAACATCACCATGCCATGCACTATCAACTTTCTGCGAACCACCAACACCTAATTCTGCACTCATATCCTCATCTAGGATTATAATAATCATTATAAAAAGAGTTCTGTAAGTGTATTAGTGTTATCATAACAATAATAGTAACACAATTTTTGCACAAACAGACACTGTGAAAATTTAGCCATTTTGAGCAGTTGGAAGAAGACTAGCAATTATGATTGCAAAAGTGACAACATCATTCAATTAAAAATTTATTCGTTTTTCTGCCACCATTATTGAGTTCAAGCACTACAGGGTAAACCAGCTCCAAAATGTGCCAACTGGCATCTAGTATGTACAAAATATTTCTCCTAAGTTTTGAAACTATCTTGTCAGTGCAATGATACAATAAGAAAGGTAAGAACAATTTATGACTGAAATACATATCAATTTCTAGTGTACAGAAAATTGTGCCACCTTATGATCAGTGTAGACAGTGAGATAATGATGCGATCTGGTGCAAATGCATTGCATAATTTTTTGAGACCATCCACCTCTTTTTAAGGACATTTTTGAATAAAATATTGTGAATCAATTCTCATTTGACTTATTTTCAAAACTTATGACCCCAGGGCTCCGATTTTGCAGGTGCCACCCCTCCCCCTCTTAATAGTGACCCATTCTATAAAACAAGGTTAACATTGTTTTATATTGTAGTCGAATATTTGTTTTTGAACAATCCCTAAGTTGGTAATCCTACTCACTTACCTGATGTTTGTCCTTCATCATCTTTGTGGGACTCATCTACACTTTTATAAGAAGCAGAACTTGATGTTCTCTTTCTCTTTCCAATTGTATTTGATTCTCCTTCTTCAATAGTGTTGCTATTGTCTCTATGTCTTTTCTTCTTTCTCTTTTCTACAACTCGGCGCAGCTCTGCTTTTCTTGTGTGTATCAAACAGTAGCTGAAGAAAAAAACATATAATGATACATGTATCACTATGTTGGATAGGTGGACAGATGGTTTCAAGAAATGACAGTTGGATGGATAGTGAAATGGAATTGATGGATGGATGGATTAACACATCTGAAGACCTTTAACATCTCATGAGACATGTGATTATGAAGAAGTAAAACAATAGATGTCCTGATGGTATTTTATTGTTTTACAATGAGCTGCCTTTTTCTTCTCAGAGATTTGAATCAGTTGGTCAACGATGCAGATACTGTTGTACGTGAGAGTATATTCACACTGATTGCAACAACCAAAACACCTCTAAAAAGTCAAAGTATACCTTTAGAAATGTTGATCAATATGTTAGTATTCATTGATGACAAATTGTACACAATGTACAGAAAAAGGGTTAAACTTTAGTGAATATTTCTAGAACATTTTACATTACAACTAAAAAAGTTCCAATCAATTCAAAATCCATTGGAACTCCTCAATGTATCATCTTTTCCTGGGATTTTTCTCATTCCAGATTGATCACATGGGATTGAGATAGAATAATATTCTTCGAAGCTGACATGATAAATTTGACGATAAATGTCTACTGATCAATACTCAATATTAATTCGACAAAAACTTCAACACATCTATAAAAAATCCATATTATCATAACAGATATAAATAATAAAAACAAAACCACAACAGACAACCATTGTATGAGGTGAGTGATATTTCTTTTTCACCAAAAAGTACAAAATAGTGAGTTTTTTTTGTTTTTCAGTGTTTTGAGTTATTTTTCCCTAATAAGACATAGACCTTTCAAATTAATGACTGTAATTAATAACCCAAATTTAAGTTGTATTTTACGCAAGGTAATTCTATACCCCTATTGTCAATACAAGTGTCCTTACATTTTAAAATATTTTTCATTGATCTATTCTCACCTCTTTTCCTTATCTGTCAATTTAGGTGCAGGATTCATACATCGTCTTTCATTTGTTTTTGCATAAAAGTCACAAGGTTTAAAAGGGCTTGCTTTATCCTCTAGAATATGCTTATGGCAGAAGTCAAAACCCTTGAGTTTTTCTAGGTTGCAAACTCTTTGTGAATAGCAGCAGAGATTACTTGGTCTTGATTGTGTTTTTTGTCCAGTCGTGTCTCCTACTTGTTCTGGTTTGGCTGTAAAGAAAAGGAACAAAGGAACAATTATGCATTATGAAATAACATTATAAACTTTTCTTGGATGACTCAGAGTACCTGCCATTGTGTGATGTACAAAACATGGCCTGCATAGCTGGCCCACTTTGGATGCCTGGACAAGACAAAAATAGTGGGCCTGCCATCACAGACTTGTTTTTTGCTTATCCAATTATTACAACATCTGTATGTTGATTCTGAAAGCAATGTAGTGTGAGAGAAATGTTTCAACAAGCTATCTGGGCATTCATTCATTCACTTCAAAATAATTTCAAAATAATTAATTTATTCAACTCAAAAATAGAAATCTAAAACAGGGTTAAGGTATCTTTTTTTCTGAAAAGTCTTTATGGTTTGTCAGCGCTGACTTGAATAAATTATTTTGAATATGAAATGAAGGTGGATGTTGTTCTAGAGTGCTATTATTAAACATTTGTTCAAGAATGTGAGATTAACTCGTATTCTCAAGAAAATATCCAAAATCTTACTGGTAGTATGACAAATCATAATCTCAATCCAAGTTAGGCCTCCACACGATTCTAAAAGTATTTTCATTTTGGAATGAGTCTAGTTATTCTTGAGTGAGTTTTAGTTTTTCATTAAATTTTAGTTTTCATTCAAATTCATTAGAATTTTGTTGTGGGATGAAACTTTGTTCTAGAATTATGTTCACTTAGAATGACCTACAGTTTTCAAATGAAAACCAAAAACCGTGAAGTCTGGGGTGAGCTGTGCATAACCAAGTGTCCCACATATTCAAAAATGGTGGACCTCTTGTCGAAAGCGGTAGGCAATCAAACTTGCATGTACATGCAGCAATTGACTTCAAAAACAGAATGAAGGTCATTTTTGGAATTTTGACAAATCAAGTATGGAGGACTTTTAAAAGTTTATGCCTGTCTCTTGTCATACCCCTTAAATGAACAGTAGGATATTCAGCAACTGAATTACTAGTCTAAGTCTATATATTAAGTAAATTGATTTTACAATATTTTCAGTTTCACTTCAAGAATTCAACATGAATATAGAAAACAACTGATATAAGCTATTAGGAAACATTTTGAAATTTCGTTTATAGTATAACTACATCTCAAAGTGCATTATTTCCAGTAATTATCACAATACGTACATACTTTAGGAATTTATGGGAATTTTGGATGAGAGATAAATCACATTTTCACGAGGTTTCGATTACTTTGTGATAAAAAACCCTAAAAACACGTGTAAATATTACTCTTGCATGCAGCACAGTTAAATTTCGCTCAATCGTTATGTGACTTGTGTACAGTATTTATGTAGTATATCTGAAATACCCTCAGAAATAACTTCTTCATTGAATATTTGTGATATTGTAAACGGAATATGCAGATTAAAGAGCAATTTAAACGATTTAAAACCATCAGTTACTTCTTACCTTCGGCCGACATCTTGAACACCTTGAGCAGCTCCAACAGTACACAGGAAACCCGAATGCTATGCGAAGGAGACCAGAGTCTTCTAACAGTTCACTTCCTTCGTTTTGTTGTTGAATAAACACCTATTGGGGTTTACTAGTCTGATCTGAATTCAGGTTTTAAGTTTCTTTTCCCTTCCTAATCTGCAAACTGCGTCAGTCGCACCAACCTGTAGAGACGGGCTTCCTGTGGTTTCCCATCGGCGATTTCATCACAACAACAATATGGCGGATTCGGAGGATCAAGAAGATGATGAATTCAAATGTCAAAGGTACAGCCCAGCAGATGTGTTTGTATTCGTCAATTTACTTGCGGTATATTATTAACTGCTTCATATAGCTGCATTTATTGTATGACTTCCCTTCAACATCGAACTAACCTTTCCAAAAGACCTTACATGACTGTTGGGTAGCTTGGAGAATTTTAAATATACTGACTGATTGATTGATTATTGTTCTTTAGAATCAAGAGCCAGGTTTTAGCCATTTGGGAGACGATTTCTGATAATGTAAGTCATATTAAAGCAATTATTTATAGTTAAGTTAAGTTTAAAAATTAAATGCGGAAAAAAACGAAACATGTAATGATACCTAATCGAGAATTTTACAATTCATTTCAAATGTACTTTTTATATTTTATTTTTTTTTTCATAATTTATGATATTCTATGGAATACTTTGATATTGCATAATGCATGTTTCTGTTATTAGTAAACACAGAATAGTATGGATCACATTTTGAAACATAATTGTAAAATTAAAGCAAAATATATGTGTCACGGTCTGTTGGCAGTGAGAAATATACATCACTCTGGTGGAAATTATATAAATATGTAGTATTAAATATTGATGGTGATGGCTTTTTTTATTCGTAGATTGCATAATATGTACAATTATTTGTAGGTAGTGGTAATTTTGGATTGGAAGATCCAGGATTTTTCAAAAGGGGGTTCCATTTTGGTTTCAAATTTTCTCAGAAAGAGTCGTTTAAGTATTGAGTAGGAATCGGTACCACCCGTACTGTAACAAATGTAATGTAATATGCATTTCACTAAGTCTCAAAATGCTTTATAATTTCTTTTGGCGCATGTTGCTCAAGGGGGGTTCTGTGGAATGCATCGAACCCCCCTGGATCTGTCACTGTATAGATATTAATTATCATTATGACATTGCTAATATAATATCCTTAAGTCATCAACATTCTTAACACTAATATCCTAAGGTTCCTGTTTATGCAATGACCTGTGAAGGCCATTTATATCTTTTATATCTGAATCTAAAGTCTATCAACTTTTCAATTAGCTAGGAAAGGATGATTTCAATTCCATGAGCATTCTCAGCAATTGTTTTGTGAATTTGTTGCATCAAATACTACTTCATGTGTTGTTTTTGAACACCAAGGTGATAGTCATTTTCAGTGCTATTTTTAGAGGAAGACAGTGTGCTTTTATGAGTCTTTCAGCTTTGTTATGTGCAAACTCTTTTGATGTTTCACAATGGATACTGCATCCGATTGCACCATGTAAGGGAATAGACCAATTGAGTCAAGAGGATACCATTGGTATATATATATTGTTCTGGGGATGGTGCATTCACATGGGATCGCTTAGCCTGAGCATAGTTAATATTAACTATGGCCTGAGCAATGAAGAACATGAAACTGGACTATTGTTCAGATTCTGGATTCCAAGTGTCTGGATTCTAGATCCCAAGTAGATGATTCTGGATTTTAAGAGTTCAGATTCCAGATTCCCAGTATTCAGATTCCACTTTCTAGATTTGAATATTCTGGATTCCACGGTTCTGGATTTTGGATCCCAAGTAAAGAAAAAATAAGAAAACAAATATTTGGTGGATTCCATGATCAGTCATATTTAAATAGTCACTCTTGGCCATATGGATTAGAATTGGTGCACAATAAGAACCAATTTTCCATTTAGACAAAGCAACCAAATGCGATAGTGGCAAACAAATCAAATCAATTGAATACAGGCAATTCCATATTCTACAATCTTTGACAGAACACTTGAGACAAAATACAAATTTTTGTATGTTCTTTGGTATTGTGGCTGTTTCTACCCCCTCCCCCCAGAACAATGTTGTTTTAGTCTAGAAATGCCCCTTGGGATAGCTGCTATCCGGGCAACAACATTGAGATGGGAGAGGGGGGTCACATGTCTGAAAAATGCACATGAATGTGTAAAATGCATTGAATACACACAGTCTCAACTCATGTTGTCCAATATTATAGTAACTATACTATTGCTATAACTATATTGCTATAACTATAATGTTGCATTTGCAAAGGCAGCTTGCGGCATATCACTTTCTATTAGAAATGGCTAGTAATAATTAAATATATATTTGAAGAATTGATATTGTTTATTGTATTGATTGACAACTTGAATACAGTTTGCTATAATATATCAACTAATTGATTGATATTGTTATTGATTTAAACAAATAGCAAAGAAAAAATTACTTTTATAAACTTAGCTTTTTTGTAGTGTGTGTGGTTGTCAAAATAGTAGAATACTTTTTAGTCTACAACCCCCCCACTGAACAGTTTTGCGACCAGATGTAGATGTTTTTTTTCTTTGAATAGAATACAGAAAATAATAATGTATCGGTATTATTTTGTGATTATTTAGTAAATTCTCAATAATGATTATAATATATTCATTTTAATTCAATGTTACTAACTATTGTTATGGGTGATGAACTAAGTTTTTCTTTCCAATTGGAGGATTAATAAGTAATGTTTGAGATTTCTTTTTAAAAAGTTTGATAGAATCTATATCTTTAAATTTTTTGGGGGACTTCTTCCGATATTTTTGTTATTGTAAACTCGTAAGTAATTTTACCATAGTTTGTTTTGATTGCAGGGCGCACATATCGAGTATTGTAATGGTGTTGTTCTTTGGCTATTTTACTTTGCTTTCAAATACTCCTGGAATTCAATGACTAGAATAAATGTTTTGATGACCAAGCACTATTGCTTTAAATTTAAAAATGTTAAGCTATAATATGACCTCTTGACTAGAATCTTATTTTGCAAAGCACCATGACCATAATGCATCTCTTTGTTGTAACATATGAGGGGGGTCCTGAAGGGGTAAATTCGGAATTGGGATTTGGAAGGCTTGGAACCTTTTTGAACGGTCAAGTACAAAGTGATTAAACCTTTGTATCGGCTTGCTTTACTTTTATATAGGAAACGCATTAAAACATTTTTCAGTTGAAATTCAGTTCACTTTTCTAGTCGCAAGTACCCAGTTAATATAATGAGTCTCTAATGCATCTGTAAAGAATTATCCTCTAGGGACTGGGAGACAATACATAACACTAATTAGCATTAATGAATGTCGTCTTTTGATGTATTGTTTTTTTAAAACACGGTTGTTTTGAAAATGGAAAACAATGTTATTTCAGTCCCATGAGCGTCACACCTCTGATTGACGTCAGTAGGGCAAGGCTGCTTTTGAAACATCCAGCACAGGGATCCCAAGCATTCTTGTTATTAATAAATGATTGAAAGGCTGGCAAAGTACGTGGAAATAAGTTTGGAGTTTTTTTCTAACCTAGTGAAGTTAAGAATTAACGTTTCAGAAATTATGGCATTTTATGCATTATTGATATAGAGTTCTAATTGTCTTTGCCTTTACACACTGCCGTCATATTGTATTCTCTGAGCTCAAAGAGCGGTCATTCCATACTCCGTACTTTTTTTCAAGAGACTCTGTCCTCGTTGTTAGTGTCTATTCCATTATAAATTTCGATTTCGATCTAATAAAGTGGTCACAGCCGACAATCTCATGATAACATGATGATGTTTTTCGACTAGATGTTTCAGTGTAACATTTCAATAAAATACCAATTGCACGTTGTTGAATTTTCTACAAATACTGTTAACCGTACAACCTTTATCATCACGCCACGTAAATCGGTCTACGTTCGTAAACTAAGGGGAATGGAAATTCGCTTATTGAATAGTGCCAGGCTCCATGAATTTGATTCTTCACGTTACTTCGCTTCTATTTAAACGATGTTGAAAAAAATGTAGATTGATATTCTTTTTTATTATGGTCATAAAAACTGAAAAAATGATTCAGAAAATGGGATTTTACGGGGTTGCATATTACAAGGAAGTTATAGGTCGCCAGGGCATTAACTTTCTCCTCATGCATGATCAACTTTGGTTCTTTTATTTTCCGTCACAAAATATTACTATGTAATCGTGTTCCCCTGTGAGGGCGAGTTGAGTTAAGGGCCCAGATTACACAGTACCATACCGTAAATACACGGATCCTACCATGTGAGTACCGAATAGGTACGGCTAGCTAATTAATGGAAGGCCTTAACGTATAACGTTTTGAACAGTGAAGTGGGGTCACTTGTAATATCAGAGAAAATACCAGTGACACCCGTTTTGTAACAGAGAAAAGAAATGTTAGGCCCTCGGGCTGTCCTGAGATAATACTCTGTTTGGACATAGACGTCGAAGCGTGGATATTTTTTTTATCAGGGGGACTACCAGTCAAAAACTAGATTGTCAATTTGTAAAATAGTGTAGCAGCAAAAGTATTTCCACCCGTTTGCAAAACATGATGCGACTAGAACTCCTTCATCTTGAAATAACGTGAAAATCCTAACCCTAGCTGCTCCGGAAGTCAAAACTTGTTTTTCGGTCAATTCTAACGTCGGCGATTGTTCGCCAAAAAAAAAAAAAAAAAAACAAGAAACAAGAAACGCCATAATCTCACTGTCAGTGTATGGTAGTATTGGAGTTTTTTTATATGACGTTAAATGCGTATAACTGGTATACGCACGCACGATTAACCATATCTGGTGGTATTGGAATTGTTTTATTTGACGTATAACTGTATACGCACGCATGATGTATGTTGTTAGTACTTTAGCAATCTCTACAGTGAACACTGAATTAGAACAACTCTGCCATTAGTTGCTACCAACCACAAGTCGTGCCTTGTCCTAACAAATATAGTGGAAAGGACATCATAAAATGGATCGTTTCAAGAAGAGCAAAGTTGGACGACTTTTTTTCCGAAACCAATCGAGGATGGATGGACCCAGGATGCGTGTCCCTTACGTTATAAACGAAGAAAATGGTCAAGTCATCCCATTAAGGCCAAAGGAAAAGAGTTTTCAAACAGTGGTTGTGCGAACAAATCTCACCCCTGGTCTGGGAAGACGCATTCCAGTCGACTGCGGTCAAGCTTCTATGGTCCATTTTATCTTCGAACAAGAACTTACAGATGGACGAAAAGAGAGCCTCACAGAGCCTTGTGATGATGACGAGTGTCATCACTGTCGATACCTCGTGAACAACAAGCACCATTAATCAACGAAGGTACAGAACAAAAACACATTGATTGGTATTGTCACAGTCAGAACAAGTGAACAATGATATCTAGTAACAATGATTTTATGTGAAAATGACAATTAATTTCAGTAATATTTATAAACTTTACCGTTAAGTTAACAAATAGTCAATGAATATTTGCCCTCTTGAGGACCCTCTGTGTTATGCCCGTCTATCGTGTGAAGAATAAAAAAACTTACTTACATACTTATTGTATATCTATGTTTCTAGCATTGTGGCACATCATGTTTAAAATTAACTGAAACCACCATAAATGTTTTTGCATGAACAAAGCGATGAAAACTTTGTTTCGGCTTGTTTTTCTTTTATATAGGAAACGCATTAAAACATTTTTCAGTTGAAATTCAGTTCACTTTTCTAGTCGCAAGTACCCAGTTAATATAATGAGTCTCTAATGCATCTGTAAAGAATTATCCTCGGGGGACTGGGAGATAATACATAACACTAATTAGCATTAATGAATGACGTCTTTTGATGTATTGTTTTGAAAATGGAAAACAATGTTATTTCAGTCCCATGAGCGTCACACCTCTGATTGACGTCAGTAGCAAGGAGTCTTTCGAAACATCCACGACAGGAAACCCACGCATTCTTGTTATTCACATGATTGAAGTGGTTATGTCCCTTAGAATGAAATTTATGTCATGAATTCCACTCATTCTCAGCTTTCGATTGAGGTATATCTTAAGGGTGTTTGAGAAGATACGGCCAATTATTCGACGCGAAAGTTAGCAATTTTAGCGTTTTGAAGAAAGCCATCCGAGTTTTTTTGGCCCTGGTGCGTTTCTAGCGGAAATGACATCAGATCATATACAGGACTTGCTCACATAACCATGTTCATGGTGCGCAATTAGGAACACTTTCATGCACCATGGTGAACTGGGGCATAAATATCGCACTGCACGCATCCAAACAACTTTCCATCACACATATGGTTGAGCACCTTGTTTTCCGTCAATCTTAACTTCTTAAATCGAATGCGGTCTTGAATAAACTGTTGGTCGGATGGGATGTAGCCTGCGTAGCCAGGCGTTTCCGAGTGGGACGAGGGAGAGATGAGAGGCGTTTCATCTCCTCTCTCCCTCGTCACACTCGGAAACGCCTGGCTACGCAGGCTAGATGGGATGTTTTTTCTTTTCTCTATACCAGTCACATGAACCCATTTCTCGATCGCAAAGGTGTACGATGGCCGAGAAGGGACTTCTGGCTTCAGAGATATCCATTTCATTTTTTTAAACTAACAAATAAATTTTATTAAAGTATTCCATATTAAAGCTAAATTATAAAAATTCAACTGATTTACAGTGAGGACAGTCTTTATTTGGCTTTTCATTTTCTGAGTTTTTTACTGCTTCAAATTCTCCAAAAAAGTAGATTTGAACTCAAATGCACTGAGTAATGAAAATGAAAACTTTTTCATTCCATTCACTCAGTAAACCAGTCAATATATATTTCGTAGTTTTCTTTTCCCTTAAACAAAATGATTTTGTTTACGAATTAGCGCATTTTGACATAGATTCATCGGGCCAACGACTAGACTAATTTTTAAATGAATTCTTGGGATTACGTTCATATTAAGAGTGAATGATCTGAACCAGAAATTGATAAAGATTGAAACGTGTTGCATCAGCACATTCGCATTTCCGGAGTTTCATAATAATACTAATAAACTTTTTGAAACACAGAAATTCATAAAGCTGACGCTTATTTACATTGAAGCTGTGTGAATATAAAAATGTAGAAAAACATAAAATACAAATTACAAAATTAGTTCTAAAAAGTGATTAAGTGATATTAAAAGATATATGAGTCGTGACAACTTAAATAGGGTCTAAGGGTTTCTGAACTGAGAAACATCGACTTCGAAAGAAAGAAAAGTGAAAAACGAAAAAGATGTGCATCAAAGGGGTCTTCGCCAGCTAGACCCATTTTAAGTTTTCACGACTCATAGTATATATATGAATGCATAAACAAAAACAAAAAGGTGAAAATAAATGATAAATACAATGTATAAAAACTGACTACAACTATTTACATCAGTCTCCAATAGTTTGATTTGAAAGATTTCACAATTGACGAGTTTTTAACTTCTAGTAGTAGTCTAACGTTACAACATGATATTGACAGGATCTTTTTCCTGCATTAGATTTATAGTTATTGGTATGAATAATGTTTCGACCTCTAGTGTTATAGTTATGTATGTATATCAGTTTTTCTTGAAAACATGTTCTTTAGATTTTTGTGACAAAAGCCATTTATGCAGTGGAAAACGTGTACACATCTATTAAATGACCATCTATCAGTCAAAGAAATCCATCCAAGTTCTTGCAGGAGTTGTGCTGAGGACGTTTCTCTTATTTTACGTTTTAAGATTTTTGTATTGTTTGTTTCAGAATTTCAAGGCGACAGACATCACACCTGAATTTATACAAACAATTTTTACAGTTTTTGATGACAATGAATTCCCAAGAAATGACAGTGCCGTTACTGCTCAACAATTCAGTCAAGTTTATGCCATAGTTGTGAAGTGTTATTCCAAGATTTTACACATACTGGTATCCTGTGATCCTATACAGGTAGGACATTAATATGGCTTGGAAACTCAGTTAACTTGTAGTAAAATCATCGCTAGCAACAAAGATCGCGATTGCGCGACCGGCAATGTGAGATATCTCGAGCTCAATTCCTGGTGGTTTGAGAAGCTTCAGATATCCATAACAAAGGGGCAGGGAGAAGAATAAGGCGCGGAGGACAAGAGTGCAGTGTTTTCTTTCTGAAAAACCAGCTTTGAGACCTCAAGCTGAAGGAATGTTGAATTGAAGTTTTTTTTAATTAATTGACTTCCCTGGGTATTGCCAACTAAACGCAGGTTTGCAATCTGTTATTGTTGCCAAACATTCCTATCTTTCTCTCATGCAGTCAAATTAAAAGACGTTTGCAGGATTTTATCTATAGCTTAAAAAGTAGAAATAGGATGGTACTAGAGTCTTTAATCCGCCTTTACATAGAGGGAAGCGGGGGTTTACGGTCCAAGAATAGAATTTAGGACACCTCCAGATCGTACGAGACCAAATGTTCCATCCTATGTTGTAGCTGCAAAGGAACACAAACTCTATTCAGCTATTCAATTGACTTATATTTCTTGTTTTTGTATCATTTTCACAGTGTAAAGTTGACTCTCCTTCGATTGTAAAAAGATTATTAGAAGTTATTAAATCAAGGTAATATCATATTTTTAAAAGCCTTTAGGGGCTGGGAGAAAGTGGCGGAGGAGGATCCTATCAATGGTCGCTATACGCTACGCTATTTGTTTCAAGTGGAATCAAAATTGTTTTCTGACAACTAATAATGCGATACTTTCTTAGTAATTATGATGTGGTATATGATGTGGTATTGTTTTCAATTCATAAAAAAAGCGGAGTAGCATAAAGCCGCTTTTGTCTGAGTAGTTGAAAATGATGCATGTGTACCTAGAGAGTTGTTTTAAATTACAGTAGTGTGAACTTACCAAAAAAATTTTTTTCTTTCTAGAAGTAGTGTTTCTTCCAAGCATAACTTGGACTTGTTAATAAAACTCTTAGGTAATGATTGTATTCGTATATCGTCAGATTTAGGGTGGTGAATTGGGCGTCTTTTTGACGTCCCCTCTTTGAGAAGTCATGAATTCCAATTCTTCTAAAAGACCTGGAACTGATTGCACGAACACTAAATGAAGTTATCCACTGGATTAAGTTATCCACTCCACATAGAATTTCTTTAGAATTATTGGACTTGGATAACGACTTATCCTGTGGATAGTGCTATTCAGGCTTCGTGCAACCAGCCCCAGTATTACATGCCATCTAGGCTGGAGTTGATGCACAGAAACTGCAATATTCACTATTACATCATTTTCTCGTTTTAGATTCAATTGTTTTTATAATCAATGGGGACAAATCTAAGGTTCTTCAGGTAGGCTCATATTTGTAACATTTATGATTCTAAACAAGGGACCTAGCTAATACGAAGGGGAATGTTTTATGTAAGCATCACAATTCAGGTAATTTAACAGAAACGTTTTACCACGGTTTATTCAATTGTTCTTATAAAACGAAGACTGCCACCATATGATATATGTTCCATACATTAATTGATTCAAATCTTGTGCTTAACCTTGATTGCGTTGTTTAAGTACTATGTATTTTTTTAACCAAATTAAGGACAGTTTATGTGCACTTTAAGGCTGATATTTCAGAAAACATTGATTATATAAGAACGCAATCGGTCTCAACTCCACAAAAGATTTTCTTCTTTGCGTGTTTTTAGTGTATTACAAAGTGTCTTTTCGTTTAGGCAATATTTGTTGGTGTTAGCTGTTTTCAGAATATGGTATCTGCATTAGAATATAAGGTATGATAATTTGTTGGAGTGCAGACACTAAAAGTGTGCAACATAAATACCATTAAAAGTGCTATTTTATCCTAATTGCTTTCTTTTGTAACGACAATTAGTCTATAAAATAGCGACAATTATTGCACACATTTAGTATTTGTACTGTAACACTCTAATCCAATGAATCCCTCTGTTTTGGAAAGTACTGGAACCAAAGAAAACACAGCAAAAACCGTTTGAGTGTTTAATGAGAACATTTTGATGGTTTCTTTAGACAGTTTAAACTTTCCGTTGTTATGTGAGATGTCAAGCGTTTCTAGGGGCGGAGCCATCACAGGAGACTTTTCATTGGTTAACGAGTAAAACAATGTCTGATCTCCTTGGAAACACAACATTTAAACGAGTAAAAATCAGTCCAAAACAAACGATCCAAACGTTCACATTAAACATTCAGACGGTTTTTGCTGTATTTGGTTTGGAGGGGGTGCTGGTTTACTGAGATTAATTTTATCAGAGCCATACGAAAAAGACCGTTGTTCGGTTTGGAGAGAATTGTGGTATATTGCGGGACCCGTATAGTGGGGTTTTAGTTTAATAAACTACTGAGGGTAAAAGGTCAAGTCCATTCAATCTTGTCGCAGACAAACGATCAGAAGAATCAGAGCAAGTTATTTACAAGTTTTGTACGAGCCATTTCTACAGTCACTCATGAATCTTCAGCATCTAAGGTCAGTAAAGTCAGTCAGTCAATCAGTCAGTCAATCAATCAGTCAATCAGTCAGTCAAGCATTCAGTCAGTCAGTCAGTTAGTCGGCCATGATATCTGATTTACACGCTGATACCGTGTTTTCACAGGAGGTTTTCAAAGTCACTGTTGGTTATAGAAAACTATGTGAATTCCTGAACACTTTGACAGATCCAAGTGATGCCGTGATTCTAGCACTATTAGACTGGGTAACGTATTATCTATCAGTATTTAAATGTATATTCACTATTTGATCTGCACGTTTTAAAGCAATGTGGATTCATGTGGGTTCCAGTTTTCATGTAATGTTTTTTTCCTTTAGGGAATCTAAAGCCAACTACGAAATAAATTGATTGAATAGTTTCTTAACATTCATACTAACCATTATAGCCATAATAGATTATAATGATCGACCACTATTGTCATGAATCAACACTTTAATCGCTATCATCACTGTCCTTTGGCGCAGGTCGAAATGCCACTAATAACATATTTTACATACGTATACACACATATACGTCAAGAGAGTATGAGATAAGAGAGCTTATCCCCGGACCCCAACAGGGGCTCTATTCGTCATGCTATTTTTAGAAACTTGTTGCCAATCTCCGTACTTTTCTCTTGAGATGTTTTGACGATGAGACCGCGCCTCCTGCAATCTGGCCAATCATGTTCCGTTCCTGAAATACCTTCAGTTTTAAAGTAGAATGAAAAGATCCCCTGATGTGTGTAAAGCCCAATACTGGGGATAAGCTCTCTTATCTCACATTCTCTTGTATACGTATATACACACATGTAGACTTTATTCTTTTCAGGCCGTAGAAGGAAGTTACCAGGACGAAGAACTTCATATCAATAATGTTGATGTGATCTTACTGATTCTGGATTGGATACCATATATTAATATCCAAGCACAAAGGTTCGTAACACATTCAGTAATTTTACAATGGTTAGGCATATTATCCCGTTATCTTCAGCCAAAACGTACTGCAGCAATGCCCGCCATTACAAGATCGTAAAGGATCTCAAAGAAATAATTAGACATGAAATCAGACATATGGCAATAAATTGTTTTAGAAATAAACTGAATTTGAATTTTTTTTTTTTTCCGGTAAAGTCTGAAACTATTGTATCAATAACAATAGATTCCAAGGGTAATAAACTGTGACGGGTGTCGGTCACGATCTCAAATTGTGTACGGTGCTGCAGTCGGGACACTGATGTTTCAGTGAATTTCGAGAATTCTGTTTTTGTTCCCTTATCCAGTTATTCCTGCTGATTTCTACGCGGACCCGAGTTCTTTGCTTGTGATCTGGCTAGTCTGATACTTTGTTCCTTTTATCTTCCTATACCAGGGGCGGATTCATATAAGGGGGGCACAACCCCAAAAATGACCGGTCAAAATTAAAAAATTAAAAAAAGATTTATACAAATATAGGAGTTTTCCCAAAAGGGGGAGGGCACTGTCCCACTGGCCCCTCCCTGAATCCGCCCCTGTATACCATGTCAAGGCCCTGTCATAGCGTCTCATGACACCTCGCTGACACCTCATACCCATATACCTAAATCGACCTGCATGTTCAAACCTCTAAACCTCAACATTCTCTGTAGGTTTGCTGTGGGTAATATCAAGAGGTTATGCAAAGTGTCCAACCGTAATGCCATGTTATGCAGTGTTAATGGAGTATTTGGCAAGATTGTTGCTACACTAGACAAGTATCATCAAAGCATCGACGAGAAGGTTGCAGGTACGACGTATATCATGATGATCTTCGTTGTCATCATCATCTTCATTATCACGTGTCAACCGCATCACTTTTCATTAATGGACGGGGCTATTTTGTAGGGTTCGATCAATGCATGAAACTACAATTTACACTGAAATTATAACTTAGCTGTTTTATTTTGAAGTTCGTACATAGTTTTTCATACGCTTAGCAAAAGCACTTGAGAAAGAACTATAAACTTCATACTAAAATAAATATTACCGGCCACTGTGTAAATTACATGTGGTAGTTATGTCATTGACGTTCACTTGTGACAAGTATGTGGGTCTTTGAATAAATGAAAAAGACCACTCAGGATTCGTTTTTGCAAAAAAATAATGATTTTGTTTTACGCCAGTTATTAGCTTAACTTAATCTCCTCTGTTTTCGTATTAATTCTTTCAGTGACTCTTATCGAGGCTTTGGAAGAGTTGGGCTCTTTTTCTGTCGGTGCATCAGAGTTAAAACAGATGATCAGCCTATTTCGCCCTTTGGAAGATGGATCTAAAGTAAGTAGTTGTGAATTTATATTACATATATACCTATTTCAATAAGCGTTGTGGCGGGGAAAATAAGGGAATAACGGATTTCGGACGTAGATTTCACGACCGAAAGGTACTGTGGGCTTCCAATAATGATACGAAATAAGCTGTAATTTTATTCAAATCAACGTCATTTCATCAAGCTGAAGATCTCTGATGGTCGATAAAGTGGTATGTATATCTTCTTTAGCTATTCAATAAAAAGGAGTACCTATAGATCTTTTCAGTCGTGTAATGGACATCCGCAATCCAATGTCCGTCCTTCTCATCGACAATGTTTTTTGAAATAGGTTTAGGAAGACTTGTTTTCAAATTTTATTACTGGAATCAAATAAATAAATTTAATATTCGATTAATAAAACCAATAATGTTTTGACTGTATTTACATTATTATTGCTCAGGTTAAGTTTTCTCGTCACCTTCTACGAGCTATCGTAATGGTGTCATGCAGTGGAAGCAAGAAAAGGGCACAGTACTATTTCGATCTACATAATAAACTATCGGTAAGTTGAAGACTCTCCAGTAACGTTCGTTAATCTCCGCTCTACTCTTACTCCCGAACAATATAAGTGATATTGAGATCGCCATCATTACATACGAGTTGCAACTGTACATTTGTGGACATATCAAAGACTCAAGTAAAAACTAAGGACTAAGAGAACGATATCCTCCATTTTTGCCTGGCAAATACAAAACAGTCATCCAAATTTGCTTGCTAAATGAAAGTCAGTTTTTAAGAAGCACTCATCCTAAACAGGTACTGAAATCACTTCTTGCAAAATAGCTGCTGAAGTCGATTATAACATCCCCTGAGTATTAGTACATATTGATGTAGCAAAGTGGTGTTGAGATGTTTACGTTTTTTCCCCTAGGGAATTAACTTGCCAATAATTCAGAAGTGGGTAGGGCCAGGATTTAGCTTCTTCACATGGCTATGCATAGAACGAGAACCAAAAATGAAAAAGAAATCAAATGGTGAAGAGAGGAAGAAATGTAGACGGCAACTTTACAGGTTTTTAATCAATATCACGATTTTTCTACTTGTCTAGCTTTATACGCAGTTCCTTGCTGTATAAGTAACGATTGATCTGTGTTCACCCAATGAAGGCAATCGATCAATCATACAATTAATTTATCAATCGATCCATCCATCGATCAATACTCAATCAATTACCCAATCAATCAATTTATCAATCAATACAGACGCCAACAGGGAAGAAATGTCTATGTTTACAATAAGAACTATGTCTTTTTGTATTAAAATATTTGCTGTGTTGGTGTTTTCAGTTTCTTCACGAATTCAGGGATTGGTATTGAAGCATTTCTATCCAAGGACAAGGATCTGGTTATTGCAACGTGTAGTAAGAAAGAGTACCATACAGTAGTAATTCCAGATTGCGGGCTCACAGATGGCCAGTGGGTATGTTGATTTTATGGTTCAAAGTAGAATATTTGCAGTTTCATGTGACGTTTTTGAAACAAACTTACACACTCAGAACATGTAGAAAAGTCGTTTTCGTATGAGTGGGAAACAGTATCGTATCGTAGCCGTAGTTTCTAAGAAAACATTCGAATTATCTACCGTATCGTAGCCGTACCGTTTCCCACTCACACGAAAGCGACTCTGTCTTCATCCGAATACGAAATGATTATTAGGTCTTATTAGGGTAATCAAGACCCTTTAAATTTTATAAAGAATTTAATGTAAATATTACATCAGCATCGATTGGGTGACCACTGATCTTTTGTTTACGTTTTGTTTTGTGCAGCATTGTTTAAGTATCGCTCATCTACCGTCTCGACGTCCTTTTGGACAAAGTACTCTACTAGTATGTATCGATGGTAAAACCAGGGCTACGTGCTCTCTAAAGTTCCACTCTTTAGCTTCTGAGGTATAGAAGAAAAAAAGGTCATCTACTCATCCTTTGGCTCATTCGTGCATTCTATTGTTAATCTGATCCATTCTCCCATTCATTCATTTATTCATTCATTCATTTATTCATTCATTCATTCATTCATTCATTCATTCATTCATTCATTCATTCATTCATTCATTCATTCATTCATTCATTCATTCAATTATTCATTCATTCATTCATTCATTCATTCAATTATTCATTCATTCATTCATTCATTCATTCATTCATCCTCTCATTCCACACCTATTTATTAACTTCTCCATTCATTCATTCATTCATTCATTCATTCATTCATTCATTCCACACCTATTTATTAACTTCTCCATTCATTCATTCATTCTTTCATTCATTCATTCATCCTTTCATTCATTCATCCATCCATCCATCCATTCATTCATTCATTCATTCATTCATCCATCCATCCATCCATTCATTGACTCATTGACTCATTGACTCATTCACTCATTCATTTATTGATTTATTTGTTTTTGATTGAGCTGTAGATTGAGTTGATTCATATTGGGTTTTTAACTGACTCGTTCATTAGCTGTTTGGTTGGATCCGAAAATTGCCATATTGAGTTGCTTGATTGACTGATTGTTTTACTGTTTTTGCACAGGAGCTTACTAAGTGTTATATTGGATCAGGATCGCAGCGAATGCCGTCACAATCCCATGTGAACACACCTCCCTCAACCAAGTCCATGAGGTTTCCATTCACCCGGGCATCCAGCCTTGATTCACCCAACCCAACTGTAGGGAACTCATCGGTGATAGCTGCTGGTACACAAGACTCTGTTTGGGGTGTTCCAGTCTCATTACAGGGCCAGTTAGGTCCTATTTGTATATTTAGTGAAGGCATGAGTGAGTTTTACCATACAGCTTGGTATGGGGCAGGTAGGTAAAAGGTGGAGGTTTGAAGAATGTGTTCTTCGTATCTATTTTGAGGCGGCATTGTGATTTAATGTAACGTGACTGTTTCCTGGGTGACTGTTAAAACGTTTTATCTGTGTATTTGTGTTATTGGTTTATGTGCGAGTTGGTGGTACGGACGAAGTGTGATGTTATACCAAGAGAGAATAAGATAAATGGAAAAGAAATCTCTAGAATTGGGCTTTAAACAGTCATATTACCATTTCACTCTATTTTAGGATTGTCCGGTTGTTTTAGGAACTGTCGTGTTCTTTAAATAACATCAAGCCCTGTAAAGAGAGAAATTCATTCTCTCATCTCATTCTCTGTTGAATGTGATGTCTACGTAGCACATTTCACGTATTCGCTATACAATTTATAGTACAGCTTGACCGCTACAACGAGGAATAGAAGTGTGAACTGCGGTGGTACTTGAATATTTCGTACCTTTCTTATTTTAACAGGTCCGAATAACGTCGATGTGTTTCAGCCCCCTGATACATCAGGTACTCTTGCAGGTACTCTTCATGAAGTCTCATCGAAACTTGTCCTGTTCTATCATGCTAAGGTAAACATTTATCCTACATTGATTAATTGATAAGTTCATCCACTCATCAATTCCTTTCCTTTCTTCATTCCTCTCTACCTCCCTCCCATTCTACCTTTCCTTCGTTCATTTAATCAATAAAGTTACCCAGTCCTTCTGTATGCTAGTTTATCGTCTCCAATCTGCATATACAAATTACACAAATGATTGAAGTTTTATTGAACTTTTCAGGCTGTTCGTGACTTTATTTGTTTTGATTTGACGCCGCCACATCCAACACATTCAGATCTACCTGGGAGGTAACAAATCTTTGTTTGTTTGTTTGTTAATTTTCAAGTGTTTTAGACATCCTTGCTATTCAATTCGAGCTGTTTTATACTGATCATTGCGTGGCTTGACTTATGACATGTGTTTATGTTTAAGGCTCTCTGGTCATCAATGTGTCACTTGGAATATCAAGGTATAATATCAAAAATGTATAGCAAGTAATAATGTTCTATGTGTATATCAAAATTGGCGTGCAACACTTGAAGACAACGCTCGCACTATAGCTTGTAGATAAATTTTATAGCTAATTCAATCTATCCCAGCAACGACATTGGAACAATTTTACATTTGCAAACATTTAAAAGAAATCGACTCTACATGTATATGCTGATTTGTGCGTACTTTGTCTCAGGATGTAATACAAGGTATTGGTGGTATGGAGGTGTTTCTTCCACTTCTTGAATCAATAAAGTACACTGAAGAAAGGTAAATCGCGCTGTATGTTAAAGCTGTTATCATGTGCGTTATAAAAACCATCTCAATCAGATGCTGTATCAAAAGCATCAATTCTTTTATCGGTATTATCATTTTTTTCGTATTACTTTCTCTCATCACTTTCGTTGTTGCCAATATTCAAATGTCATTATCTTATATCTTCAGCATTTCATTTTTGTCGTCATTGCATCAAACCCAATGATTCTCTATGATACTTTATGAAATTTCTCACACAGAGCTGCTGACACTACAGACGAAGCCAAGAAAAACCCCGTTAAAATGGAACAGCGACAAGACTCGTCCGAAGATTGGACACTAGTAAATCAAATCACAGACATCAATTCATTGAGAGAAAAAATGCAGGACATTTGCAGTCAGTCAGGAACTGAAATCTCATGGTGTTTGTACTTAATACTAAATGTCTTGAAAGAGTATGAGTCTAATGTGACATTCCACGATCAAAGCATTATGTTTATTTCTTACATGTTGCAAACATGTGACGCTCGTCTACTTGATCTAACAGTATTGAAAGCCATTCAGGACATGATAGAATGCGTCAACAATCCTTACTTATTAGAGCAGATCTACCAACATGTAGTGTTTAACTTTGGTATTTGGAGCGCTTGTCAATGTCAGTTGCGTATTGGCCATATTCAGTTTGTTTCCACTATCATCAAAGATAAACCATCATCGTTTAAGAAGTCGTTTGGGGTACAGTATTTACTGGATGTTATCAAAATGTACTATGCTGGTAAGCATGAATCTTTGTGTAATACCGCTGAAGCGCGTGCAGGCGCAGTGGATGTCACTGGTGAGGAAGTGAAGATGATTAGGGCGTCACTTTTAGGTAGGTCTTGTTTAATGTGAAATGGAGGAGTTCAGCTTGCGACAAAAAAAAAAATAATTAAAAAAATAATAATAAAAAATACAACAACAACAAACGAACAAACAAAGAAACAAACAAATAGAGCAGTCAAGGACACTAAAAAATAGACAAACAAAAGAGTGGGCAATTTAAAACAACAAAGCATAAATGTGTGCTGTAAACTTGTCCAGAAAAAACTTAACTGCAATTAATATGATGGAAAAAAGTAAACAAAAAAACAATAAAAATAAAATATTTATTAACGTACTTGCCTGAGTTATTTATTATTATTCATGTAATTAATTCTCTACTTCTATGCCTTCAATTTTTTTAAATAAATTAAGTAGTCACATTCGGATGTGCATTTGTTTGAAAGCCGCCCAATTGAAGTCCTGGATATTTCCAGCACCCACTCATTGAGTGAAATTCTATGCGATGGATAACCGTTAGAATTTCTTTCTGAATTGTTGCTACAGGTCTTTTGAAATTTTATCTGAAAGAGAAGCCAACAGTTGAAGAAGCAAGATGCATTGTTGGTTACCTGCAAAACACGCGTGATCCAGAGCAGATTACAGAAATACTTGATTTGCTTAACTCACTATGTACCAGGACATCGCAAAGCAAACTCGTCAAAAGATTATCGGGTAAGCTTATGACTATTTTATAGTTACGAGTTAGTTCCCAGGTCTGATGTTTTGAAAACCTCTGTTATTTTTGTATCTTCTCAATTGTCACTGACTTCTATATTGAAGATTGACATCTATATTAAAGATTCGTCAGGGACTCTTCAGGGACACGTCAGGAACCAATCCTAATTTCCTTGCATTGATTTTTTCCAACACTTCAACAGAGACAGTTGGATTTTAAAACTGCCCGAAGAATAGTACCAAAGATTCCTTTCCTGTTTTTGGTTCCGAATGAACTCTCGTTTCTGTTATTATACCCAATCAGAGTACCAAAAGGGATGCGATCGTTCTAAAAATGAGTACGAGTTTTAAAGAAATAGATACAGAAATGGCCGATTTTAAGGCATTTTTACTTGCTAAATTCACGTCGTCATCTTCTTTCAGATCCCTCTAATGTCAGTGTCCTTGTATTCATCCTACAAAACTTCCAAAGTGAAACCATCCGTCTTAAAGTGTTAAAGCTAATGACGGCAATCGTGTCATCACCGATTGTACCTACTACCAATAAAGACTATTGGCGTCTAAAGAGTGTAGGCATGACCCCCCTGACTGATATCCTAAGTGCTGGAGGTTCTATATCGATTATACTTGGCTTACTCGAACTTGCTGTTGAAGAGTTATGTGAAGGAAAAGGGGTCCAAGTATATGGGCACTATGACGTTGTTTTGTCTGTTGTTAAGATGGTTCTAGACAAAGATCTGGAAACTAAACTGCTTGTGAGCCATATGGTAGGTAACGGAGTGTATCTTCATCTTGTTTGAATGACCAATTGACTGATTGACCGACTGTTCCAGTGAAGATTGGTTTAAGATCTGACTGAGACTGATTGACGATTTATAACAATTTGTATTTGTATTAGTATACCACGTCTATCAGATGTCCTTATTCCTATAAATCTTTTGTAAGTCAATCGTTTCTTTTTATTACCAGGTATTAATGTCATTGGATGCTAGTAAAGACAGCAGTGAATTACTGGCCAATCAACCAGCATGGTATGATTACTTCTACCAGCTACTACTTGTCAAATCACCCTCTGACACTCCTGAAGACCCTGACTCACTATCGGCCAAACACACCGAAGAACTGGTACACAATGTGTTGAGGATTACACTAAAGACCATGTGGACTGGAATTCCTGGACATGATGATGAAGCTTGGAAGGTTTGATGATAATTTTCGTTAATTTGCTATCAGTAGTAATAATTTGTATATAGCCAGCTGGTTTGTCCCCTAGCCAGTCGGGATTCTTACAACAATGTTACGTTTGAATTTAGTAGTATTCAGTTTCTGATTTGTCAATTTGCTAAACAGCTGATACAATATTTTGTACTGCCACAGTGTTTGTTCGATCCTTTACGAAAGTTTGGAATGTAAGGAAACATAACCAAATATAATCATTCGATTTGTTCTTCTAGAATCGTGGTCAGGTGATAACTGCTATCAGCACTATTGCATCATCAGAGATCTTTGTTTACCCTTCACGTGCCATCGAAAGAAGACTTCTTGAGATGTGCCTGCAAGCTGTGGTACAAGATATCCAGCGGTCTGGCCAAACAGGAGAAAGTGAAACAAACAATGCTCTAATGACAATGCGACTGGTAGAGGACTTTGTCTTCACGTCAGGTAACAGTTACATCTACGTAAAATGCTAAACCCACAATCGGTTATTTTGTATCAACCGGGGAAGTTGCAGTACCAATTATCATGCCGTGAAATTTTTGCAGCTAAGTAAGTACAAAGTTTGCATCGCAGTTTGCAATTATATGAACGTCGCGGGTTGGTGATAGCCGATACAATTTTTTAACGACAAATTCTAGAAACATTTCAGCAAAACTTTCAGCGAGCTGTAGCAGCACCTTTTTCTACTTTCTTTGTTTTTTTAGTGACTGGACAAGAAGCAGAAGATGTCCACAAATGGAGTGTCAAGGTACTTATAAAAAAACATAAAACAAATTAGTTGACAACAATCTTCGCAACGTTTCCAGCGACACTAGTTCATTATTTGTACTCGGTCAGCAACCCTTTGATGACTTTTCCAGTTCCCTTCGGAAAATATAAAAGCAAGTTTGGCAGAAAGGTACCGATGTAACAACAACAACAACAACAAAACAATAAAACAAATAAATGCATCCCCAGAAAAAGAGCAAAATAAACATTTGTAAATTCTAACATGTTTTTGTGTCAAATGTTGCAGTTGGTCGAGTGTGTTGCCCAGCTGCTTGAAGCTCTCAATGTATGGAGTAAAGATGACTTTGAAGAAGATGTGGAATGGAGTGAAATGGCTCAAATAGGTGGACGAATTCTACTTGGATTCTTGGCTCATGAAGATACCAACTTCTGTGCCACGGCGTCTTCAAAGCTAAGCAAGCTACTCAAAGCACGGACTATTAACTCCCAGATTGAAGTGTGTTTTCTCTTGGGAAAACTTTATCAAGCTTTCGTTGACTCAAGACAAAAAGGTAATCAATTGAATACTTATCTGATTCCAAGTTGGAATTCTTTATACTGATATATGTCCTATCTTTTTTTACAGAGGGCTCTAGCAACTACACGTTCATAGTGCCAGTCATTCGTGTTGTTGTCTTGAAATATCACGATCAGTTGCCTCTAACCATCTATGTACCGACCTTCACGACTCCAAGTAAGTCCCACCCAAACATCGACCAAGAGTTTCTCAACCTTATCGAGACGGACGAATTTAAGGCTATGATAAAACAACAGATTCTACCAGCAATGAGACAGTATGTAAATAAGTGGTAAGTGCTTTGCATTATCTTGAAATATGTTCGACAAGGTTGACATTCTGTGCACCTTTCAGCCGAGTTTGAAATGCATTTATCCGTTCAGACATCATTATACCCAATTTCCACTATGCTCAAAAGGTCTGCTATATTCTGGTTTCCTACACAAGGGTGTTCTAGAATATACCCGGCCGGTCGAATATAGAATCGGGATCGACTACATATTTTCCCTTTAAAGACGGCTCTGTCAAGAAGAGGATGTCAAGAAAAAATACAAATTTCAAGAGAAACTCTTTACAACCAATTAGAAATGATCTATATTTCTCTTGGTAATATTGTTGTTTTAAATACCAACAAGTGTTGTAACTTGCTATGACTGACAGTAATCAACAATGTTCTATGATTTTGGTCCACAGTTATGACAGTTCGTTAGTTTCTGGTCGGTTTTGGATGGATTGTCTCAATGGCTTGAAGACCAGTCTAGAGAAAAGAGACGCAGCCTTAGAAGATAGCCACAAGCGATACGAGGAAAAAATCATCCAAAAAGCTGTCGAAATAACGGAACAACAGCAAGAACACAATAAGAACCTCTTGTCGGAGAAACATCAGCAAAAGATTAAAATAGCCAGTCAGTGGTTGTTGACAAAACGTAAACTGTCGTCTGACAGGGCGGTGTGGTCAAGCAGGTAAGATGTTGCTTGAGCACATCTAACGAACTACGTTTATTTATTATAACAAAACAATATCGAAACCTTCAAATAATGGCATCGATGAAAGTAAGTTTATAGAACAAAAATTCACTCATTTGACTGGATTCTGTTGCTGATCTTGGTTCAACTCCTAGCCAGAGTGAGTTCATTGTGCCCTTTGGTACTGAATATGCGCTGAGGAAATTGTTACCAGAAGAACTGTTAGAGGGAAGTACAATGAAAAAAAAAGCACAACATGGCTCATTCATGACACTCATATTACTGCGAAAGAAAGAAGGGCTTTTCGGTTTGTGTTTGCTACCTTAGGTCAATAAATATATATTTTTTTTTCTTCTTCTTCTTTTTTTTTTTTTTTTTTTTTTCAATCGAAGATTTGTGAATGTTTTTTATCAGATTGAAATAAATGTCTGCTTTTGCTTCTTTGCTTTCAATTGTAATGCTTTTCGAATTTTCTTTATTTGTTTGTCTTGTTTAGCAGAAATCCAGAAGAATGTTACTGGAGGCTTTCAAGTACAGAGAACTTCCAACGCATGCGTCTCAAGCTGTGCCGTAACTACAACTTCAGTGATCATGCCGACGCCAGTGCTGCGCGGGATAATACGGCGAGTAAGAATGGTAACGAGAGTAATACATCAGGTCCTTTACACGTGGCTCAGGAAGCTGTGGTGAAAACGTTAGATGAGCCTGCTGAAGAAGAAGAGTTGATATTACCAAACAACTCTGCTAGTCCACCGACAAGGTAGCAATCACTATTTAATACATTTCCATCGAAAGGTTACTTAAGATAAATGCTCTAATGTTAAAAACACAAGCTTATAAGGACTTGCAGACATTTTACAAACGTGAGGTGTTCCATTCATGCATGGATTGTGACTAGAGAATAAAGGACAATCAATGTCGTTTCAGCTAGTGAACCAAAGCCAATATGGTAAATCAAACCTCACGACTTGTGGTTTGTGATTAGCTAGTCTGTGGCATGGACCTGCCTGGACTTCTGTAGTTAAGATTCGTTTATGATGTAATAGTACCGCTACGATACGGGGATGATTCTTAGAAGCTACGGCTACGATACGATCCGGTATTTTTTTCCACTCATACGATAATGACTGTAATTGGTTGATAATTATCTTTATCTTTCCATAGCCCACGAACCAAATCATTTCCAATACAAGAAAAAGTCCTGCTTGAGGTCGATGGTGAATTTATCACTTCCATGGATCGTTTTCCCGGGAAACTTAAAGTATCCAACACGCACGTGTACTTTACAGCCAATAGGACTAAAGAAACAACCACCGCTGTCCAGGACTTCACATGGGCTCTTACAGAGTTGCGTGAGGTTCACCTTAGACGATACAACCTCAGGAAAACAGCGTTAGAGTTCTTTTTAGTTGATCAGACTAACTATTTCATCAATTGCTCCAAGGATGTGAGTACGAGTAATTTCCAAACACACCTCCATTTCCAACCATTAAAACATTTCGTTGTGTATTGTTCAATTGTTTTGTTGCCAGTGCGTTTCCTGTTTTTCTGAGACCATGATCAATATTTGTCTGGTCTGCCCGCCTGCTATCCTAGGTCTGTGCGTTTCTCTCTGCAACATTTTTCCACTGATTCATCCCATCCCACCAATATTGTTCAAATAAATATATTCAAAGCACATTAATTTACCTATGCCCATTGATTGATTCACCAATTGCCAATTATATTTGACTCTTGGTGTTCAGAGGAGATTCCGGGAAACCTAATCAATAATCAACCAGTGCATAATTATTTGAAAAGTACTTCTGAATCATAAATAAACTAAATGATTGATCGTTACTGAGTTATGTACTAATTTGCCCGTTTAATTTTTCTTTCCTTCAGGATCGTAATTTGGTCTACAAAAGCATCATGGGCCAAAGACCTCCTTATCTATATTACATTGGTGCACGAACACCTGTACAACTTCTCAAAGCATCGGGGCTCACGGAGAGATGGGTACATCGAGAAATCACGAACTTTGAATACTTAATGCAGTTAAATACTATCGCTGGTCGAAGTTATAACGATTTAAGTCAGTACCCAGTTTTCCCTTGGATTCTCACTGATTACAAGTCCAAAGAACTTGACCTGAATAACCCTGAAGTGTATCGGGATTTGTCGAAACCCATCGGTGCTTTGAATCCTCAAAGAGCGGAGGAAGTACGCGAGAGGTAAGTGACCTGTTTATTGCAAAAAAAAAAGGAATGAATATGTATCTTTATGATGATGATGATTATGTTGGAGAATGATGTATTATAAATAATAATAATGGATATCAGAAACTCTTTAGGGAATTTTGAATGCGTAGCACAGTTCCATACTCCGAAATATGCAGACTAATTAGCATAACTTTGAAACCATAATTGGTCAATATTTGATACTCTGGGGCCGGTTGTTCAAAGCTCGATTAGTATTAATCCAGGGTTAACGCTATAGGTGTTCTTAAGAGTTAGCCCAGGATTAGTGCTAATCGGGCTTTGAACAACCCAGCCCAGAGCTACAATCTTGGACATAAATGTTGCGACTCTTTGTACTCTTTGACAATTCTAGAGTATGTTTCATGGAATGCATCGCTCTGGTGGTCTTTCTTTGTACCCCTCGAAAAGCAATGTTGTGCTCCCTGAAGGTATTTCTATTTCATGAAGAACAACATTGGTCGAGGTTGGGGGTGGGGGGGGGGGGGGGGGAGGGAGGGTCAAATATTGATGTAATATGTAGAGTATAGTCATGAAACTGTGCAATTTTGTCTCAACTATTTAACATGGCTGCTTGATGCTGTAAATCAAATATATGCAAAATTTCACGAGTTTTTAGAAGAGATTGTAATTTATACATGTTAATATGTGTCGTTTACTTAGTTTGTAAGCTTTTGGAAGCATAAGATATATGATTTTATTTGAAAAAGACTGGGACCAAAGCAATGTAGTGCCGCTACACGTTTCAGTCCCCTTAGTTTCTGTGGTTATCAAGATGGGCATACTTACTTTCCTATTTGTATGCACACCCATTTCCAGGCCAATTTACACATTCAGTTAAGTCTTTCAATCACTCACTCACAAAACCAACTCAGCACAATACTTCAAGTTCCGATCTCCTGATACTTTGTTGTATTTCAGATACAAATCCTATGTAGACGCTACTCCTGATTTTCCTATCGGCAAGTTCCACTACGGTACTCACTACTCCAATTCAGCAGGCGTACTATACTACTTACTTCGCGTCGAACCTTTCACCACACTACACATCAAACTACAAAACAACCGCTTTGATCATGCAGATAGACAATTCTTCAACATACCTATGCATTGGGACTCAATTTACCACAAATCAAGCGACGTCAAAGAGTTAATTCCAGAGTTTTTTTGTTTCCCTGAATTTCTGGTGAATTCAAATCGTTTTGACTTGGGACGACTTCAAAGTGGTCAGCAGGTCAATGATGTTGTTTTACCTCGTTGGGCTAAGACAGCTCACGAGTTTGTTTACAAGCATCGACAAGCTTTAGAGTCAGAGTATGTGTCGAAGAACCTTCATAACTGGATTGATCTAATCTTTGGTTACAAACAGCGAGGAGAGGCAGCTGAGGAGGCGTTGAACGTCTTCTCATTTTACACATACGAGGGTAAGTAGTATAGGAAATTGCAATATTGAGGGAGGATTATTCTCTGTGCAACTTAAACTCCTATTATTTTCATGTTCCTGTCTTGTAGGAGCTATTGATTTGGATGCCATTACGGATCCCAATGATCGACTGTCCCTGGAAGGAATGATCAACGATTTTGGCCAAACACCAACTCAATTACTGACTACGCCACATCCACAGCGCATGAGTCGAGAAGAAGCCACTGCCCATAAGGCGAAAGCTTTGGAGAACACGGGCTCAGCTCGTCAACTTGGCAGTGTGTTTGATCACTTGGATAAGTTAAAGGCTTACTTCGTTGAGGTATCTACGTTACATACATGTTTTAGGCGATTGGCATTGTCATCAAATACAACTACCATACTTGGCACACATTCTTTTGTTACGTAATTATGTGTTCCAGTCTTGAAGGGATTTTAGAAAAAATAGAATTCATAATAAATTCGCAAAGAATGCTGGTAGCAACGACATCTTTAAATTCCTCTAATTTTCATAAACAAACAAACAAAAGCTAACTTGATACTGATTGGGATTATGTAAAATTGCAACACTGTCGCAATTTATAATTCACTAGTTTCCAAACCTCGCTCACATCCAAAGTTAAATAGGAGCCATTTTGCTATCATATGTTATTAGTGTTAATAAGTACTATTTCATATTTGGGATGACCTAATCATCGTATTTATTCACCAGGTCTCCGACGTGCGTGATCCACTAGTGTTTACCGCAGTCCCCATTGTGCAGGCGCGCAATCTCATTCATCATGGTATGCCTGATGTCATGATAACTATAAGTCGCAAAGGAGTGCTGGGTGCTCAAGACTGGTTACCATACTCTAAGACAAGATCGCGGCCATTTACATTTGAGTTGGATCCAGCCCTGACTTCGTCAAGGTCAGTTTGTAGCTCAAGATATCAAACCAAATCATGAAGTTGTGTAAAAAAAAAAAAAAACAAACAAGACAGCGGCTGGGGGAAGGAAGCGCTTCTCGACCTTATAAATAGGCATTTAATACTGTCTAGTTCGCAAAGTATGATCACAGAGATCCGAGTGGTCTCGGTTTTATCCGACTACCAGTTTACCGACCTGGCCAACCTACCCCAAATTAGTTTCTGATACTATTGTACTATCATCTATTTGCTTTTGTTGACACAGGCTGAGAAGGACGATCGCTGCGCCATTTCTACCTGATCTAACGATATCGCCACGACTCTTTGCTATTTCAAACGATGCTCGTATAATAGTGACCGGCGGGCACTGGGACTCTACCATACGGGTATTTACACCAAAGGGAAAGTTGATATCCCGGATCGTGGCCCATTCTGGTGAGTTTGATATGAGAGTTTCAATGTACGAATAAATATCGTGTCGATTTTAATAAATGCATTGATTATTGATTATTGTATTTTTTTTATAGGATTTAAGGTCTTTGAAACGATAGTCAACGTTTTGCGCCTGAGTAAAGTAATAATAAAACGGTTTTTTTTCTTTCCAGATGTAGTTTCGTGTCTTGCTATAGATATTGGTGGACATCATTTAATCACGGGATCACGTGATACAACCTGCAGAATCTGGTCCGTCAATCATTATGGAGGCTGGTCAGCGGATATTAATAAAGTACCACTGCAGTCCTTATATGGTCATGACCGAGAGATCACATGTGTAGCTATCAAGTGGGAGCTAGATATAGCTGTGAGCGGTGCTGCGGTAAGTCTCATGCAGTGTCTGTCTGTTTAAAGACCTTTTAAGTCAATTTTTTTTGTACTTCAAGGCTTGCACTTTCTTTGATGAATGAATACAAGCATTACGGTAAAACAACCTAAAATTTTAAAGCAACAATGGATCTCTGGAATTGACTTTCTATGAAAGTTATAATCCTCAATCCTAATCTTTTGTTTTCATTGTATTTACTCGCCATGGCACTTTTCTGGACTCATCTTTTTTTCCCTTTCATTTTTCTTTCGTATTTTCTTGTTATGATTTCTCTTGTTATGATACCCGTGTGTTCCAATCGTATTTGTCGTGTTAATATGTTCCATTTTCCCCGATTTCTTTCAGGATGGCAGTTGCATCATATACACGGCACGAAAAGGGGAATATGTTCGCACGCTGAGGCCCATGGGTAATGAACAGATCTCGTGCCCAGGTCTCTACCGGGTTTCATCCATAGCACTAACGGAGTATGGGAATATCATTCTATACTGTTATGGTAGGGACAATCGTGCATTGTGTCGGTATTCTATTAACGGAGGACTCCTTGCTGACGAAAGATCTCATTTAAAAGATGACGTCACTGATATGAAGGTGTATGGAGAGTACATCATCACCGGTGGTAATGGTGGCCGACTCAGCATACGGGATCTTCACAGGTATGAGCTTTGTATTATTTTACCGCCCATTATTAGACTTCATCATGGTTCAGGGCAATGTTCAAGCGCTTGGTTTTTATCATAACACAGATATACTGCCTGCTGTCGGCGCTGTCACTTTCACGGCGGCGATTTAGCAAACCATTACAAGGTGATTCCGTAGATATAAAAAATTGTCATTTTTTAGTTTCGGGAGTAAACGTTATTTAAGTTCAGATATCACGAAAAAGTAATTATTCATCGTCGATAAATGGATTTAGACATACTTTATTCCCCTCATTTTGCTATTTTCTCAAATAGATATATGTGATTATTTGATGAGACCTATTTTCTAACCAAAAGTGCCAAATTGCTAACATAGCGGATAGTGTTCTAGAAAAGTCGAAGTGCCTATTCAAGGCGCATTTCTTGAAATATCTCAAAATCTGGACATGGAAGTTTATTCACAATTAGATTTGTAATAGAAATCATTGTTCTTGAAAAAAATATTAAAATAAGAAAAATAGCTACCCGTATTGGTATTTTGAGAAATATCATCAAATTTTAATCAAAATCAAGGTTTTGGACTGAGGACGAGATTGAAGAAATTCGCAATTTTTTGCTTGAATATGGTGATAAAAAGTGCGCAGTGCAAAACTACGGAATTATCCTTATCCAAACATTTTTATGGATGGTATTAGTAGTTCTTGTGTAGACGAAAGGTGCTGCCCTTAGTTGTTTTTACGCGGCATTCCAGACGAATTACATCACCCGACGAGCTTTTACACTCCATTCAATACTTTTTTTGGTTTTACAGTGTTCAGTTAAACCAGTCAGAGTATTTTTACATGACATTCAAAACAATTAAAACATTCATTTTTTTCATATCTTTTTTTACAGTTTCCAGGAGATAAAAAGTCTCAAACTAAGAACAGTCATCACTAGTGTTTCGCTGGCCAAGGACAATAGTCACATCTTTGCAACTCTTATTGATGGGAAACTCATTGTTGTCGCCGTTGACTTAACGTAACAGATTGCTTAAATAAGTATTCATGGTCCTGATCAAGGGCTAATAGAGAACGGTTGCCATTCAGCTCTTGTTCTTCTTTTACGTTGACTTACTTTACTCTTACTGTTTTCCCCCTTTTTTATTTTGTTCTTTTCTGCTTTAGTAGTGCCAAGGCAGGAACAGCAGACGAAAACCAAAACACTTCTACTGGTTCTCTTGCCTTGGCTCTACTCTTGTTTTTCTTACGCTTGTCGTCATTGTTGCATCGTTCTAACAGGAGAGAAGAACATTGCTTTATTCCTGTTACTCCTCCCCTATGTTCTTGTCTTTCCTGCTCGATTTATTTCTTTCTCTTTTTTTCTACTCTTGTTCCTTCTGCTGCTTGCGTATCAGCAACCTGCTACTCTATCTACTAAGTAGCTCTTATTCTTGTTCCTTCTGCTGCTTGCGTATCACCTGCTACTCTATCTACTAAGTAGCTCTTATTGTTGTTCCTTCTGCTGCTTGCATATCAACCTGCTACTCTATCTACTAAGTAGCTCTTATTCTTGTTCCTTCTGCTGCTTGCATATCACCCTGCTACTCTATCTACTAAGTAGCTCTTATTCTTGTTCCTTCTGTTGCTTGCATATCACCTGCTACTCTATCTACTAAGTAGCTCTTATTCTTGTTCCTTCTGCTGCTTGCGTATCAACCTGCTACTCTATCTACTAAGTACCTCTTATTCTTGCTCCTTCTGCTGCTTGCATATCACCCTGCTACTCTATCTACTAAGTAGCTCTTATTCTTGTTCCTTCTGCTGCTTGCATATCAACCTGCTACTCTATCTACTAAGTAGCTCTTATTCTTGTTCCTTCTGCTGCTTGCGTATCAACCTGCTACTCTATCTACTAAGTACCTCTTATTCTTGTTCCTTCTGCTGCTTGCATATCAACCTGCTACTCTATCTACTAAGTAGCTCTTATTCTTGCTCCTTCTGCTGCTTGCATATCACCCTGCTACTCTATCTACTAAGTAGCTCTTATTCTTGTTCCTTCTGCTGCTTGCATATCAACCTGCTACTCTATCTACTAAGTAGCTCTTATTCTTGTTCCTTCTGCTGCTTTCATATCAACCTGCTACTCTATCTACTAAGTAGCTCTTATTCTTGTTCCTTCTGCTGCTTGCGTATCACCCTGCTACTCTATCTACTAAGTAGCTCTTATTCTTGTTCCTTCTGCTGCTTGCATATCAACCTGCTACTCTATCTACTAAGTAGCTCTTGTTCTTGTTCCTTCTGCTGCTTGCGTATCACCTGCTACTCTATCTACTAAGTAGCTCTTATTCTTGTTCCTTCTGCTGCTTGCGTATCAGCAACCTGCTACTCTATCTACTAAGTAGCTCTTATTCTTGTTCCTTCTGCTGCTTGCGTATCACTTGCTACTCTATCTACTAAGTAGCTCTTCTTGTTCCTTCTGCTGCTTGCGCATCACCCTGCTACTCTATCTACTAAGTAGCTCTTCTTGTTCCTTCTGCTGCTTGCGTATCACCTGCTACTCTATCTACTAAGTAGCTCTTATTCTTGTTCCTTCTGCTGCTTGCATATCACCCTGCTACTCTATCTACTAAGTAGCTCTTATTCTTGTTCCTTCTGCTGCTTGCATATCAGCAACCTGCTACTCTATCTACTAAGTAGCTCTTGTTGTTCCTTCTGCTGCTTGCGTATCAGCAACCTGCTACTCTATCTACTAAGTAGCTGTTATTCTTGTTCTTACTCCTCTTAGCTCAGATTCTTATCGACCATGAACAAATGAGTGTATAGTGTATAACAAATCATGTAATCTGCAATTACCGGGGAATGTTTATGAAATATATCACAGCATCTCCTATAAAAGCTATCATTATAGATGGCGAGAATTCTTTACTTAAACGAACGAAATTGTTCTGAGTAATGTACTTCACTTTTTTGCATGAAGAATATTCACCAGGTTAGATGTATAAAATATGAATATGTAAGTATGAATAATAATTCTTTGATGGGTTGTGTTTATCAAAACTATAATAACACATCTGTCATAGTGAATGGCGGGAGGCATTTGCGCAAACGATTTGTGTTTCATTAAGTTTGCACAAAAAAGGTGCTTCCCATAGTTCTTAGCTGGCAAAATTGGCATATTTGTCAACGAAAGAATAGATGAGGTATACGTCACGGAAACACAAAATGTTTCTAATATGACTGTTAATCTCATTGGAGTTATTCAGGATTTACCATAAGGATTTGCTTTAAGGTTTTTAAGGAGCTTATTACAGTTATTGTGAAAAACTTCACTATGACAGTAATAGAAATAGTCGTATAAAAATAATGAATACATCAAAAACCATTAAAAATAACTATAAATTATATAAATATCCCTAAATGAATTATCAAGATAATTAAAAAACACAGTGTAATTAACAAATGAACGTATAGAAATAAAAGAGGGTTATGCATCTATTTTTGTTGGTTGACTGGCCTATTACTGGCCCATCATTGAAAGAAGCTGGTTCTCCCCAACCTAAATGCTTCAAGTACAAATAACACTGGATGAACCTCGCCCACAGGACTATTCTTTTCGCACTTTTTTTTAACGGCGGGTTGCGCCTGGTTTGACACGTGATCAAATAAGATTTTTAGATATTTTTATCACGTGAGCAAGCAAATCAAAATGGTCAACAATCACGTATCAAACCAAAAGAACGAACAGAATTTGCATTAGGTTGTATTAAATGTGACATCAGAGACATCGACAAGTTGCAACACAATCAGCACTGATTTCCCCTAGATTTAATTTTTTGTGTTCTAGGTTAAATATTTTTTTTTTGCATTTATTGTTTTGTGTTTGATAGTGACGTAATTGAAGAAAATTTCCAATACTAATGGAGTGCTTCGATGCTATATGGATAATTATGTCAATACTTTGAATCAATCACCAGACTCAAAAGTCGTCGGAGTCGTCGTCTCTCCACTCGTCGTTATCAATATTTCCACCTCGGTCTTGAGGCATATCCAAGTAACCAAATTCCACAGGTGCTCCCGTGGATACGGGTGCCATCATAAAGTTAACCTGGTTCTGTTCTTTTGGTTTACTGTGATGAAAATACAGAGTAGTTCGAAATTGCCCTTTTCCTGACAATAACGTCGTTCGTTATTTCGTTCGTTCGTTTGTTTGTTCGTTTGTTTGTTTTATAAAGTGATGTAGTGAAATAGCGAATAGATGGTCAAGAATTAAGTTCACTAGTATAAACAAAGTTAAAAAAAGTCGGTGAATTATTATCATCAATCTGGGAGTGGTTGTACAAAGACTGGTTAGCACTATCCACCGGAAAAATCCCTATGGATACATTCCGAACAAAATCTATACAGTAGATGACTTTACCAGGCCTTCTGCAACCAGCATACTACAAATGCATAATTTCGTTTTGTTTGATTTAACCATGTTGCATGGAAACAAGGCCAATTTACCGATTTTTGATTGAAAAATAGGGTTCAAACCTTAGCTGGTCTTTAAGGATAAATACCACAATTAAGATAACAAGGAGAACGGTAATGCCACCAAGTCCAACTACCAGATACATGAAGGTATCACTGTCATCTAGAAAAGAAACATACAATGGTGTTTAGAAACTACAAACCATACCTTACCATAACACACCTTACCACACCATAAAATATCATACCATAGCATAAAATAGCATACCATGTCATAATATACCATGCCATACCATATTATGATGGCATACCATGCCATGCCATACAATATCATACCACACCACACTATACTATATAATATCATTCCATATCATATCATAAAATACCAGTACCATGCCATAAAATACAATACCATAAAATATCATATCATATCACATCACATCATATCACATCACATAATATCACATCATATCACATATCATATTATACTATATCATATAATGCACTATGTTACATAACAATCTTTTAATGTATAAAATCACCTTTGATGCATGATTCTCCAGACTTGGTGTATCCTTCATGACATTTGCAATCAAAGCCCTGGTCGGCAATACTCAATATCGGAGTGTTGATACATGAGCTGTGAGGCACATTCTTACATGGGTCTACTTCACCATGACAATCATCTACATCTGTATGACAATACAAAACAAAGTTTAAGGATACCACATGCACCCGTATTGTGAGTAGACAAGTTATTATCGCTATCTGTGTTGCTCATAAATGGTGTTGCGGTTTAATTGTTTGGGGGATTTTTAAATCATACAAACTATACACAATAACCTGCTAAGTCAAATGGGCGAGAAAAGCCTTTAAAAGAAAAAAAAAAACATTTTTCACAGACCTGTCACTGGAAATAAAAGTTGGCATTCTGAAACAAAGAAAAGCGTGATGCCTGGTTGCTTGTTGTGACTGGCCAGCAAGTCAGGATTAAAAGAAAAATTATCAGAGTGTTTGTGGAGCTATAACTCTTGAATAAGATGCCGTAGTTGGACGTATATATCCTAGCATATCCTAGATCTGAATCTGATTTTACCTATACAGCCTCGTCCCTTGACGTACTGCAGTCCAGGATGACATAAGCATTTATAACTGCCTACAGTGTTGATACATTGACCCTGTTCAGGTCCACAACCCATGGGTGGCGGCTCACACTCGTTAATATCTGGTCAAGGAAATAAATATGCAAAGTCAATTCATAAAGTTACAATACGTTGGATGTCATGTTACCTCATTTGTCAATTTTTTTCAGTTTCGTTGAGCACTAAATCATGTCACATTATATCACTTTCATGATCGTTCATAGTGTACTTCCCTGCCTATTCAAGGCATGAAAGTAAGCGACTGTAGATATTAGATAAGATTAGATAGTAGATATTAGAAAAATGCGTAGGGTGGAGTTAATGGGAAAGACCGCATTTCTTTTCACATTGCCGCACACTCCCAAGAAAGCTCGATACAAAGTGCGATACAAACTCGAGACAAACCTAGTAATGCAGTTGTTGTGTTTGGGACTGAAGCGTATGCAGGATAGAGTCAAACTAGTTCTATCATATACCTTTGCATTTTCCATCCTTTTGTTCAAATCCTTCAGCGCAAACGCACCTGTATCCACCAGAAAAGTTTTCACACACCTCGTTATGTTTACAAACATTTGGCTTTGAATTACACTCGTTCTTATCTGAATATAACACAGGTAAAGAACACAAGGATTTGATTGACTGAAAGTTCATTTATTAATATTTATAAAATAAATATGATATACCGTGCTTTATGAGTGCACAAAGCACGCACACGTCAGCTACTTTTGACTTCTTGCTTCTACTTTGTCAATTTGTATTTTATAAAAGAAATAAAAAACTTGCTTGCTGTGCTTTGTTGGGAAAAAAATCACTTGGGGATAGGCAGAACACCTGAGAAGTACACTTCTCTCGTGTTCTGCCTATCCCCGCGTGCTTTAGTTTTTTTATATCTAAGTAAATCTGAGTATATAAAACATGTCTGACTAGATGACTGAGTGCGCCAATACCGATGAGCTGCGCTTTCAGGAGGCTCAAATTGGATTAACAAAACGCGGCTGCCCACGGCTACAAGTTGAACCGGTCAACCTGCTTTCTTACCTATTTCTTTGTCCTTGAAAAAGAAACTTGAAATGGACTGAAATTACCTTTATAGACCTTGTATATATTCTTTATTGCTTTTTTTCTAGCATTGCATGCAGAGAATGACAAACTGATACTGTAACATCTTTGAAAAATAGCTTTGTGTGAAAATTCATTCTTACCAGCGCAAAACCTGCCATCGCCTTGGTATGTTGATTTACAGACGCACTGGTATATCGATAGGTCACCATAAGTTCTACAACTTGCTGCATCATCACATTCGAGACAGTCCTGAATTACTGTAAATACATACAAATAAATACATTTTATATGATTGCCTTGTAAGTACTTCGACATGAACTTTATAATCACGTAATTGCTCAAAGCATCTGTTAAACGTCGCTCGATAATAAAGTTATTTTATCAACATGATTAACCAGAAAGGTTGTACGGTTTAAGTTAAAACATGTACCGCAGTAATCCTCGTCTTCTAGCGTAGTGAAGTTCTTGCCATGGACGCTATTGGGTGTATGACACACTGGCTGAGTATGCATGGGTCTGATGACTGTCTCCTTGATGAAATCGATCAACCATTTCAATGCACAACTACAGTGCCAGGGATTATCGTGTAAATATCTGCAAATAATTATATCAAATACAAGTATCTTCAGTGCGAACATGAACATCATGCTATTGGATGAGTTAAATAAATGCTGGAATGTGTTCCTAGCTCTCGCATTGTTTTGCAAGCTTAATTTGAACACTAAAGCCCTGTTTCCATGCAATCAACGATCGAGAACCGGCTCGCAAACGATCGAAAGCAATTTTCGACTTTGGGGAAACCAAAATGTTTCTATCCTACGACCGTTGTTAAACGATTTCGATTGCGATCGTATATGGATCGAAAACGGTCGTAGGATCGAAAAACCAAAATCGATTTTTTTTAATCGTTCTCGACCGTTTGCGCTTAAGGCTACGTCAACACTAAAGGCCTTCCGTCCATGCGCACTAAAGCACATGAATCCGAAACAATTTTATGCTAATTCTATCGTTTAACGAGCAGTTTTTGTCACGGTATCGTAACAAAAGTTGCGTTTTCACATTTATCCGGCATAGTGCAGCCAGGGTCTAACGATCTGATCCGTCCGTCCCGGTCCTCGCAAGTATAAATATGAAAATCTCTGCTCTCCAAAAAAGACCTTAATTTCGCAAGCTTTTCAGTTAGTTGTGAGAATTTGTGAAGACTTGCAGATACGTTTCAAACCAAACAGATTTATGTTCTAGCGACAGCACAATTTTAAACCAGCGAGAATTAATGGTGAACTGTTGAATATGATCTTTTTTGAAAGAAATAACCCAGTTCTTTCCTCTCGTAATGTCTTTTACGGCGGAAGAATTATCGTCAGAAATCAAATGAGATCTCACCATGGTCTACCATGGATAATGATATTATCAATGGTTCTCACAAAACCTAAATCCTTACGGACAAAACATCGTGTGCGATTTTTGTCAATTTTTAACTATTGAACTTCCTCGCTCTCATTCTACGAATCCGAACTTATCTTTATTGCGTCATTTAAACGTTCCCAACTTTCTTGGCGTTACATTCACGTCATTTGTGCGAGCGCGTCGCTACACTAGCAGCGATAATTTCCCCCCGTGTGTACTAAGTATTTTTGGCAGAAATTGTTGTCGCCGTCACAGAATTCTGTCGCTGCGACTTGCCGCATGAAATTCAACCGGTTAGATTGTTGAACCAATGCATACTAAAGCGACCTGTCGCGGGGAGACGTCACTGCGACTTTTCGCGCCTAGTGTGTACCGACCTTACAATGCAAATTTTGTGTATATATGTTGCTCGAGTTGATATGTCATGATACTCACAAGTTTAATGGCTTCTTCTCCAAAATACCATCATTAGGAAACGCTTCTCTTGGTAGAAAAGTTAGTTTGTTGTGAGAAAGATCACTAGGTATCAATGAATGAAAAAGAGAATGCTTAGTCCCGCCAATCGACATAAATCATGACACTGCGATAATTGAAATACACATTATTTATATACAGTTGTAAAATATATATGTGAATTAGACATCGTATAGCGATGATAGGCGATGTTGACGTTTCGGACGTTGGTCCTTCGTCAGAGTAATATTCATATACAAGTGGTTTTGAACAGTTCGCCGAATACCAGCTTTAACACGACTTCGACCTTGAGTTTTATGGACTGTTCAGAAAAGACGGTAACCTGAAAACGGACGATTGTGAATTGGGAGGTCGCAAATAATGTAACGACTTTTGCTGTTAAAAATTAGTTTAGCCACGAGCTTGAGCTATTGGTGCAGTGAGTATTTTTTTAAGCAGTAATTTGTTGTTGTTGTTTTTCAATTACTTACATCCATTCATAGTTTTTGTTCTGAAAGGTTTCTGTTTCAACTCGATAGATAACATTGCTGGATAGATTCCTGCCAGAACAATAATTGCGCATCGATCAAAAGATACTTGTACACAATACAGCCTTAATTAATACTGGAGACAAAGCCTCGAGTATTTGTATTGTTTGTGGACAATGGGGGGGGGGGCTGAGTGGGGGTGGTTGGGTTATATATTGACTATACGGGGACGTTCCGTCAAATACGGTATAGTTTTTCGCCTTTATATCAGTTAAATTGTCTGGAATAAGGCTGTATTTTCCCTGTGTTTACTATGTCTTAAACAGGTTGTTATATTTAATCTGACAGAAGAAATGGATAGGGTCTACATTTTATCAATTCCTCTTGAATAGGGTATGGATTTTCGAGTTACTGTCTTAAATAGGGTCAGGGCTTTGAGGTACCAGCGGATCCTCCCCGACAGAAACTGGAAACTGGATCAAGTAACCCCCTCACTCCGAATATATTGCCATCGAGGCTAATAAAGCGTAAAGAAAAACATGAAATTGGTTTATTCAGGGTCTGCGGTGCTTGCTTCCCAGGAATAAAGCTATATGGACTCCTTGCAGTTCAGTGGAATGCAGCTATATAACTCCGAATCAGTTCGGCACAATTGTGCTTTTGTTACCCAACCAAACCCTTCTTGAACTCGGATCTATCTTATTTTCCTTGTAACAGTTATTTTATACTAACTTACACATATTGAATGTTGGTAAAATCTTTGAAACTTTTCGTCGCGACTCGGTTGATGGAATTGTTGCTCAGATCTCTGAAACATTAACAAGCGTTTTGAATGGGAATGTTTGTACATCAGTAAAAATGAACAATCAAATAAATTTTAGCTAGATTTGGCTGCACTGTTTGCGCATGCTCACTCTCCTATTTCCATTCTTTTAATATTTTATTTTTTGTTTGCTTGTTTTTATCTTACTTTCTCGGCAGGGCAAAAGTTGTCTTGTTATTTTTCATTTGTTTTATATAAATCTTGTTTTGATTTCAGTTATGCCGACCATTCGTTTTCATCAATTTGAAGATTGCATCCCCAGTAGGTTGCAACTTTTAAATTAATTCGATTAACTGTTACTTTTTCAGTTTAGCTGAAGCCGAGTGAAATGCGGAAAAACTTACATATGCCTCACGATACCTCACAAAAGAAAAACAAAATACTTACACTAGAGACATTCCAAAATGACTACTGTCAAACCATGGCACAAAATCCCAACCTACACACCGTAGTTTCTCATTCACAATCTTACATTCTTGTCCAGGCGATTCGCAAAAAAAGCTAAAAAAAATCGAAACGAGAATGACATTTCGCATCGCTCTTCGAGTTCAAGTAAAGCCTCTTCGGGCTGTGCTGTGATTGTGACGTCATTAGTGTTTGCGCGCGAAAATGAAAAGAGTGAGGGGAGTTGATCAAGGCTGAGATAAACTGAATTTGAAACACGACAAAAACGAAAACATATTAGCCTGTCTTGGACAAAATGGAAATATTTAGTAGCGTTTTTACAAGATTTACAGAGCATAAAAAATTGCTAGTTTGAAATATCAGATTACCTACATCAGATATACATGTTGTTTTTTTCGTATTTATGCGCCCGCGATCATAAAATATGACATCTCCTGCCTGTACTAGTAAAAAGTGCGTATTTCCTGTAATAACAGTAAACTAGTTGGACTGGCCAAGACTGTCTGGCATGAATCAAGAGAATTAAATGGCCAAATAATAGGACAAAACCCGATCATTGAAGATAAAAGCAGATACAACAGCAAGATTTTGTGTTCAATTTTAAAGGATTAGTAAGGAACAGACACCAGAAAGGTTGTCATCTTTTCATTGTTTTCATCCTGGGGAGGGGGATCAATTTATCAAGATGTTAGTTACATCAAATGCAGCCACATCAAGGATGAAATATTATTTTATTTAATTAAAGTCATTTCTATTTGATACATTCAATCACATTCAATTCCTACTATTTTCTACATTGCTATTCTTTTGCTAATTACTACTGGATAAATCAAATGTACAACTTGATAACATAATATTATAATTCTGATCATTGATCCTTATAGCTTTGTGAAAGTTTTGTGTTCATTTAAATATTGCACTCTATAAATAAACCTTTCAATTAAATTTAAACATTTGACACTAAACAATTCATTTCCCTTCTTCCGAAACCTGCAAGGATGTATATCACCTATAAAACCCAGGGAGCAATTCTGCTCCATAGAATTTCTTTAGAACTCATTGGCTGAACAGGGATTTATTCAGTGGATAGCACTATTCCTGGCCTAAATAAAAGTTATCATTCATAAAAACTGATCAATCAAGAATTCAATGAATGAAAATGAGCACACAGATAACGATTGATATTAGCCAATCGGCATAACAGTCACACTGATATTGGTTGACATCAATCAGTCCAATGTTAGAACAATGAAAGGAAGGAGCAGATCAACAAGGGGGGAGGGAGTGAGGTGAATTTTGGTTTTGAAAAGAAAACAAATTTCAACTGTTGGAGCGATATAGTGGGTTGTTAATATCATATATCATGTTGTTTATGATATTGATTGACTAGGCCAGATTAGAATACAGCTGTTACTTGTAACCTACTCCTTCCAGGTGGAGCAAGGTACATGTAACAGGGTATTTATAATTGCCACTGGGGTTCTTAAGGATGGGACATCTTTCTGGATTTCAAAGGACGTCACTGCGCCTTGTCTAAATTTCACACTGCCTTTGTAATCTACTGTACACAACATGTAAAATGAAAAAACATGGGAAAGCATTTATTTCAAATACTAAATATCAAAATATCTAAGCATATAAACAACAAAATGTAGAACATCAGTGTTCACATTAAAGCAGAAACATAATAAAAGTATCAACTAACAGATGAGCATGCAAACAATCATTTAAAATACATGCATGGAAATTAGAGACGAAACCAACCTATAAATCACAAACAAACCATAGCAAACAACAAACATATGAAAAAATACACAATCAAACCTATTGAAGAAGATGTTGAAAGCACAACACGAAAAAACTCTATAACATTTTGAATTATTTTAAAAACATTTTTCTTTTATGATACGCTTTTTCATTGAAAGCAGGCTAAATATAACTTTCATTTCTAAATATTTTTCTTTCCTAATTAAACCTAACCCTATTTCATTCATCACTATGTGTTTCCATTTCACAAGGAATTATTCAAATAAAAAACTCTTCAAACAAAAAGATTGCGGAAACATAGGCAATAAATGCTGACTAGCCAGTAGAGTTATGTCCAAATTAATGATATTGGTATAATTATATTTTTTTCTATTATAATTGTGAATATCTATCATCTTATGAAATAAACTGCCTCTTGCAGGTTTAATGGATACAATGTTATAGTTTATATATATCATAATAGGTAGTCTTTGATTATAGCTGAAAATTTTTGCTAGACTCCAAATGCATATGAAATAACATCAAGCTAAATAGTTTTTTTTATCACTGAAAACAAGAAAATCAAATACAATAAAAATATTATACATTATTAAAGCTTCAGTTTACTTCAGTCATTTATGGTCAGTGTTTAATAGAAACTCTTTCATGCAAAATCAGTATTAATGCATTGCAATGGACTATACTTTACTAGATGAGATGAGCCAAAGTGAAAATAATTTTTGGATTTTCTGAACTGATGTGAATTATCACTATACAACAAAAATCTATGAAAACAAATATTAATAATTTCTTTCAGCCCCCCATCTCTCATAATATTAGCTATAATTACTTTTAAATTTTGCTTTGTCATGAAAGGTTCTTACATAACTTCTGGTAAATCAAGGTCTTTCAGCCTAGAAAATAAAAGTATATGAGAATAAGAATTTGTCAAAATCCATGGTATTAATAACTTGTCAAGCACATGTATATATAATAGCATTGCACTGACATGAAATTGAACTCCGTTTGTATAAATGGACAATCCATTTTATTTTTGGCAATTCATGTACATTTACACAAAGTTGCAGACAATGGGTGTAAAAGGAGTTACCTTGTTATTACATGGTGTGTAACGCAAACGGTGGCATTCCTGAGTCTCTACTAATATGTTTCCTAGGACTTGGCTGAACCTCTGCTCCTGATCCACCAAGCCATATAGGAGTACTTCTGACAAATGCAGAACGTGGCCGTGGGGTGGAGTCTGTAGAATCTGGCATAACAGAGCTTGACATTGTAGGTGTTCTGTAACAAAGAAACAAAAGAGTTGTTAATTAAATAATTATTCCCATGTTACTAATGAGCTTTCTTTGGATTTAATCTATGATTTTGTGTGTTTGTGCACACTTTTTCTGTGGCTAAATAAACTATAAGTTCTTGAGCTAGTGTGGCTATATGGCTTGTATATGGAGAGAGGGATTTGCCAATGTCTTATAATCCTCTTCTTGATTTTTGTTAAATGTTTTCAAAGGAGAGGAACATAGCCATGTTACTAGAATTACACATTCCCTTGATATTAATGTGGTTTCTTAGTGTCATTTCAATATGACTTTGACAGTTTTGTGAATGAAGAGCAAATGGTTCAAACTAGATCAGTGTCAAGACAAAGAGCCCTCAGCAGTAATTCTATCAAGCGAACCAAAAGGACTGAGGACTGGTTGCTTGTGTCCCATTTGACATATGCTATTGTATGATGTAAAACTCCAAAGGTATGACAAATAACTGTGGCTCAAAAGTTCACAATACATTTGGATATATAGTACTGACAGCAGATCAGCATGAGGCTCAACAATTTAGCTAGTTAAGATGTTATCATGCTGTCTTCAGCATACTCTGATATCTCACTATAATATGGAGGAAGTGACATTATGATTTCAAATTCAATATTGGAAAATCAGTTGTCAGTCTGCTGTACATTTTCAGATAGTCTACTGCAAATGCAACATCTTGCAAAAGTCCATGTTAACCTTACCTTCTTGTTGCTGTTCTTGGTCTTTCTTGGGGTGTATCTAAAACAAAATATAACTTTCAATAAATGAATAGATGAACATCACCATCACATCACTCTGCAATGTTATAAATATCGATCATTATTGTAAAATAATTTTAATGAAACAATCATTACATACTTTTATTATCCTCTAGATAGAACCAGTCACTGCGTCTATAGCTTACGGGAGTCTTGCTTGGTGTATTTCTGGGTGTCCTCAATAAATCTAGTAATATGTACATATCAATGTCAATGAAAAACATAGCTAAGTATTGTCATACAGCAAAATTTTGAAGACTGAATGAAAATCATACAATTAATCAAATGAAGTGAAATAACTTTGTAATCATAAGAGTTCTCTATTTCTGATTGGATATAAACATCCAGAGGTGGCTTTGACTGAAAATGTCACACTATAAATATAAGTTGAATAATGCTAGTTTTTTTGATGTTGGTATTTAACTGTGTATGGACTGTGTTATATTATGTATAGATGATGCGATTAGAGTAAATAATATTACTTTGTCATAATTGATAAATTACCAGAATGTCCTCCCATTTTTGCTGTCTTTATGTAATCAGTGTCTTCTTTTCGTATCTGTAATTTCTTGTAGTTACGTTGTACACGAGCATTTGCAGGTGTAGCATGATCTGTATGAGTGTTGAAAGTAGTTTGTTCAGCTAAGTGGATTACATTACAAATTAAATACATTGTCTACTAAAATCTAATCAATCATTCTATAACTTTGCCATGCAAATGATGTGTTACATAATCACATTTTGACAATTTAACTTAATTGCAAAAATTAACAAGCTAAAACAAAAGCTGATCATTATTGGTTATTGTAAGGCATTAATGCAAATGTTTGATGTTGTTTTGTCTTTATTATCTAGAAAACACCATAGAACACTCACCTCTTTTTTGTAAGCTTTCTTTAATATCAACACCATCTTGATAATACCAGTCCCCACCTTTTTTGTTATATTTTTTAGGTGCTTGAGTTGGTTGGTGCTCCTTGATTTCAAGTAGATCTGGAAACATGAAAAGAGATAAATTTCATGAAAGGTTAAAAAAGGATTACACGACAGGAGGTACATTACAAAGAAATGATAACTGATCACTGTATGTGTACCTTTGTGGCCACCTTCTTTAGCAGTCTTAATGAATGCAGTATCTGTGTCTTTGGCTCTAGAACGTGGTGTGTTTGTTGCTGTGTTCTTGGAGTTATGCATATACCAATCACCACCTTTCTTATTGTATTTTATAGGAGCAGCTGTTGGCACATGTTCCTTGATAGCTAACAGATCTTTGATAAAAACAAATGATGCATTAGAAAATCATTCACTCCACACACCATGCCTTGCACATTACATTGCACACTACTGTATCACATCGTACCATACCATACCATGCCCCATTTCATGCCATCGCACACAATATAAACCATAGTGTATTCTGGGGGTTCAATTCCCCTAGTACTCTGATTTTTCTGTCTGCAATTTGTGTGCTTGTTTATTTACGTGCTTTCCTTCTTCATATATTCATTGTGTATACAGTATAGTATACAATTATTTCATTGCACTGTTCATACACATTACTTCATAATTTATGTACTGATGTGATATCAGTCTATGCATGCTTGACTCACAGAAAATCGTATGGGTTTCCAGTAGCTCAGTGATAGAGCATCCGTCAAGACAATTGGAAGGTCGGGGTTCGATTCCCACCTGGAGCTCTGATTTTTTTGCAGATCCTGTTCCTATTCACAGGTATTCACTCCCTCCTGGAAATCACCCTAGACCTGCGTACCCTACTAGTAATTTAGATTCATGGTGTATTGGTACCTTTATGACCTCCCTCTTTTGCTGTTTTCAAAAAGTCAGTGTCACTGTCTTTAATTTTGGATCTTGGTGTTTGTGGAGGGTCATTGTTGTTAGCTCTGTCTTGATAATACCAATCAGCATTGTCTTTCTTAGCTTTACTAGTAGATCTTTTAACAGGACTCTTTTTCTCTGGAGAGGGGGCTAGCAAATCTAGATGCAACAGCAAATGATGATTATAACAGATGACCACAAAATATAATATTTTCAAATGCAAAAAAACAAAACATAATTGTATATCTCCTGCTGATAACATGAACATTACTGCATATATCTCAGCTAGGCTTTACACTACAATAACAGAATAATCATTCATTAAGTCAATGTATTATCAAGACGTTTTTCTTAAGTTGTTATACCACAAAGACTTTACTAAAGTATGTACTACAGTTATCTAATCATAATATAATATTGCCAGTGGTTATTGTTGATTGAATGTTTACTAGATATCATCATTTATGGCAAATATTTAATAAATACAAATACATATTACCCAAAATGTACTAAAAAATGAATTGAATATGACAATAATTTTATTGCTGGGTACTAAAAAATGAATTGAATATAACAATAATTTTATTGCTGGGTTTGGGTTTAACTGAAACTTTATGCATTTAAAAATAATTGGACACAAATTAAAATGTGTTATTTATTTACCACCAGCTGTTCAAGGAATAAATATTATTATTATAACGTCATCTATATGTTAATAATCATGAATAAGCTACTATTCAAAGTCACTTTAAATCATACAAATTTAAAATAATTCAATCTTTCTACATCAGCCAACAATTTTGATGCAATTTCCTACAGTCTTAGATTTACAATGTAAAAAAAGCCCAGCTTTTACCTAAAAAGGTCTATGTTATACAATAAAATCAAGTAGATGAAAGCAAAATAGTATTTTTAATGGATTTATTGTTTGTCTCATATGGTGTTTCTATGCTCTCTGAGCTATATTCTCAAGTATTTTTTCTTTTGGTGCCAACTTGATGCCATTTAAGTATTCTGGGAGTTAAGCTTATGTATTGTATACTGCTTGTAAACATGTTTTGATAGATTAATTAATGTATTTTGTCCAAAAGGAATGATTACATCTATTCTCCATTTGACCAGGGAAGCCAATAGATTCTTGTTACGTTTGTAACAATTAGCACATATAAATCATTAATAAATCATTAATTATTCGTGACTAAAACAATGCAAACAAAAACAAAATTTGGTTGGTCCATCTAATGCATATTTTTATATATGGGCATTAAATTTGCATCTATTAAATACAAAAAATCAATAGATAATTAAAGATAAATCAAGATCAATATATGAGCATATCTGGAAATATAAAAGTCTAAACACATGATAATATTTTCAGGCCAGGAAATGGAAGAAGTCTTTTGTTGTTATTTTTTGTTACATGAAGCAATATTTGTCACACTGGTAACAAAATTATCAAGATGATCTTCCGGGTGGAAGTAATCCCCAGTACAACTGATATTTCAATTGCTTTTGTGATAGTCATCATAATTTTTGTCAAAAAGGGTCATATTTATACAGCCAATTCATTTGTGTTTTAATCTCAAGGGACATAAACACAAGACTTCTTCCTTCTAGTTGGCATGGCTGAAAAATCTATAAAGTCTAAATATAAGGCCCTTAGAAAGTCCAGGTATCACTTTTATCTTCACAAAAAGAATATAATTATTATATAAAATAATTATATACTAATGAATTTTTGCTTAATAGATAAAATCAAATAAAATCAGTGGAGGATCTAGTGGTAGTCCAAATGGTCCGCTGCACCCATTTTTTTTGCCACCTGTTTTGCAAGGCTTAAATTTTTGGATATGTTGAAGTTTGATATATAAGCCAAAAATCTGTATTAAAAAATTTTGACTGATCATGTTGTTGTAACTTTAACCACCAAAGTCTAGTTATTGCAAATATGATTGCAAGCACCAGTATCCATTTACTCGATTATTTTTTACAAACCTTTATGTCCACCTGACTTAGCAATTTTAACAAAGTCTGTATCTTCTGATCTTATTTTAGACCTTGGTGTTTCTGGAGTAGGTTCTTCAATTGATAAACAAGAGATATTTGATACTCTGGGTGTTTCTGCACCACCATTTGAGGGCGACTCAACAGTATCAAACCATTCTGAAATCAGGAATAATTTTCATTTCAGTGGTGCAATGGTTACAGAGATCTGGGTTAAGGTATCAGGGGACCCTAATGACCATTGTTCGCTTTTCTTCGTATAGGGCGCAAAATATGCAACCGATTTCTATGTTTTATATATCATCTGAAAGCTGAATAGTTGATGAAAACAACTATGTAAGAAAATATTGACAATTTTTCAATTTTTTTTTAGTAAGTGGTGAAAATATAAATTTATACTCCGTTTTTTCAAAAAGTCACAGTACAGCAGAAATTTATCCGATCAAAACACACTTGTAGTCGTAAAGACGAAAGATTGAACTAAAAAACCGTGTCTCCGATTTCTGATTTTTTGCCTCGTTCAAGAGATATTGAGTGATTTGTATAAAAATCGTCAAAAAATGCGATTTTTAACTTTAGAAACAGATATCTTCGCAACGAGGGCATAACTCAAAAATCGGAGACACGGTTTTTTAGTTCAATCTTTTGTCTTTACGACTACAATAAGTGTGTTTTGATCGGATAAATTTCTGCTGTACTGTGACTTTTTGAAAAAACGGAGTATAAATTTATATTTTCACCACTTACTAAAAAAAATTGAAAAATTGTCAATATTTTCTTACATAGTTGTTTTCATCAACTATTCAGCTTTCAGATGATATATAAATCATAGAAATCGGTTGCATATTTTGCGCCCTATACGAAAAAAAGCGAACAGTGGTCATTAGGGTCCCCTGATACCTTAATATACAATATTAAGGTAATAGGTAATATTAGACAAACATATAAAAATGTCCATGACGAAACTTAAAGCCATGATTAAAAATGTGTACATGAGATTATATAGAATAGCTGGGATGTCTGAATGTCTGGAATATACAGCCTGAGAATGCAGTGAATACAATTTAGTCAATTCATTCAAACATGGGTTTTCTAGAATTTATTTCATGGAAATTAGCTATAGTCTACAAGGACCTTGGAAGTGATTAATCTTGAAATCCTGTAAGTGTTGGTGTTAACAAAGAATGACAAGCTGAATGAAAGTACTATGACATCTAGACAGAGAGTCTACTCTACTTTGGTGTAAAGAGAAACATGCAAATCTGCAGCATGAAATTTAATAAGATATTCTTTTCATTCATATAAGAAATGGTCAAATATAGAAAGATTGCTAGACTACAAAAGTATTACATTTTCAAAAATTTAAAAGAATAAAATGAAAAAGACAAAATCTCTATATTAAATCTCACTAAGATGTTTATATATTGACTTCAGCTGTGAAATATTGTTTTTATAGTCAAAATTCTGTCATCTTAAATACCATTATTGATATTGCATTGGAATGTAGAATATCGGTGCATCCCAAAGTGTCAAAAACAAATGTTGATAAATCCCACCCAGAATCCTCTGAGTGTGAGAAGCAGATAAGCTAAAAAATAATAACATGGAAAAAATAGGATTTGAATTTGTTTTTGCAGACAGCTAGGCAATGCTATTAAGGGAATGTGGTTTGATTGGTTACTTTATAAACATGCCCACTATAATCTCCATATAAGCTGAGGGGAAAAAAACAACATCAACATGTTTTGAAAAATAACTTTCCATACTTACAATAATAGATGTTTTTAAAACCAAATGAAAAATTGAAACATTTTTTGTCATTATGAAAGCTTTGAGTAACTGAAATGTTTCGGTTTTACAAATAAATTATTCATTTTACTTTTAAGTCTGTTTTAGTCAGTTTGTAAAACAAATGTCAATTAAAGAAATTTGATCTAAATATTTTGAGAAATTATTGACATTGGAAAAAGCAATACTAATTCGGGTAGACTTAGGAAATTAAAAATTAGAAACTGAAAATATATATACAATCAATCAGGTGAGGCTCATTTGTAAAAACACTGGATTATGTGCTTTAAAAAGAATTCCTATTTATAAATGGATCATCTTGCGTTCTAAAATAATTTAGAGAACATTTTATAGACCATCAATGCCCAAAACTATTCGAAAATGTTGCTATTAATGATTATGATTTCATGTCACAACTGATGTGGAAAAAAGGTAAAAAAAACGGTGAAATACTATTTCCATGATAGACCTTAAATGGCAAACAAAAGGGAATTAAAATATTGGGTTACTTGCAGCTTGATAATAATTCCAATATTAATCCAGCAATACCACCACCGTCTGGACCAACTAAATAGAATCATTGTTTTTGCAGGCTTACATGTAATAATAAGACGCTTCTACAACTTGAATGTTTGATTTTTTTATATATCCATAAAATACATGAATCTGAAAGCGGCTTTTATACTAAAAATGACGAAAGAAAAATTTTATGCTAACTGGCCAAATGAAAGCGAATTTCAATATTTTTTTTAATATAGGATGTATTTAGGGGTAGTTTCATGTGTTTTTGTTATTTAGCACAGTTAGTGTAGCAATAGAAACATCGATGTTCGGGCGTTCCCGCAACCATGACAGTTTCACACCTTTATCACGGGCCAGTAATTAATTCTCACACCGAAGAACGCCGCAAATATGGCTGTGATGAACAAAGCTTTAGCGAAAGTGAAATAAAAAACAACCAAGGTTTTAGGTCCTGAAATGTCAGTGAAATGCACACAATTGATGATCTAATATTTCTTGGTTGTGATGAAGTCTCGCGCTTTCTGTAACATCACGAACAAAAATTCCAGACGAGTCTGAAAGCATCTGACATTAGAATTTGTAATGAAATAGAAAAACAAATTGTCTAATATTGCCTTGGCACCTTTTTTGTGCTTGAACGACGAGAAAAACTTTGGAAACAACTGAGACGGACCTTGAAACGCTAATTCTGTGGCGACACATTGCGACAATTTTGGCCCGCTGAGATCAACCAAGCTATTCACTCACGATATTTTTACAAATCCCTGTAAAAATATTAATGCATTAGATATAATTTCGACTTAATGGATTTACAATTTATTTACTGTCCCTGTATTTATTATGTGAATATTAAGGTCCTTGAAGTTAATTCACTGGGCTTTTTAAAATAGAAAACAATCATCAAACAAATACACAAAAGCGGAATTCATTGACAAAACACTTCTTCGATTTTTATGATACTACTGAGCTCAATAAACCGTTAAACTGCAAAAATTACCCCGATCCCTCGATAGAAACTTTCTTTGTTTTCAAGGCTTTATTGAGACCTAAGTTTTTAATAAAAATTTGACAATGGCCTTTTGTGGCCCATGGGAATATGAATTTGAAAAGCTTTCGAGCAACAAAACAGTTTAACAACACTAAACCACAAAACACATTCCATCTCAATTAAAAATCTCCAAGAAAAACTACCCAAAACTCAACCACGGCCAGAACATACTGCTATGAAAGATTTCTCTTATAGAAGGGAAAAGTGTAGATTTTTACAAGATGTACACGTTTTTATGTGAATATATTTGAATATCAACATGAATGGAGTTGTAGAGTGAAAGCGACGAAGGCAGTAAATGACGAATCTAAAGAATTAAAAATACATGAATAAACGCAATATCCTTTCAAGCTTCAAGCTCCATGGTTTTCCTGTAATTCCCGCAATGTTTCGCCAATTCTGCTAAAAGAATGCGTTCAAATTCAGTATAGGAAAATTCTTGAAGTTTGTCTTTCAATCGCGTCCAGTTCGAGACGAGTAAATTGGGTCCTCTACTTACCCCCACTCTTGTGTCGGTTAGCCATCGTTAAAGCCGTTCAGCACTTTTTTAGCAATATTATCTTGCCAGGGAGGTAAATACAATCCTTTGAGATCGACAATTTTGCTTGAATAGTTAGATCCCTTCTACTCCCCAGGGAAAGTTCGAACGGTGTTTTTTTCCACTCCTTCGTTCTGCGGTTCACTGCCGGTGATAGAAAAACCGGTTTTAGAACTCAGACCTCCTCACCACTCACATGGAACGCCTTGTGGAAACTTACGTAACGCAACCTTCAAAAATGAAAGCTGTTTCGAAAGCTAAAAATAGCTCTGAAAGTCAACTTATTTGTTGATGATAAGACTAAGAAGAGGTGGATATTGAATTCCTGGATTTTTTTTCTTTTTTTTGAAATGATGAACCTGCAGTCGGGTCGTACCTGTTGGCCAGTTCAAGCTACAATGAAAGACAACGTGTGGTAAAACAAACAACTTGGTCAGTTCATCCATTTCATTTAGATTCTGAAAAATAGCTCCAAACAAATATTGGAATTTTCATTGCAAGTATTTCACCAGCATGATATAAAGATCACTTCATATTTTCGTCATTATTTTACCAGTCGTAGTTTTCAGAAAAAAATAGTAATCTTTTAATTTTGTGTGGAATGAAAAAGAAAATAATACCGTTTAAGGCCAAACTGACATATCAACTTGTATAATGTCAAAAACATTTAGAAATTGCTAATTGTCCCAAACTTAATTAGTATTTTTATTGCGAGTTTATTGAACTCCAATCTACAACAGTAATACCTTCCTCCGAGAGCCTGAGAGATCCGTGCTCGCAGGGTACAACAGTAACGTTCTTCTTTTCAAAACAAAGTAATAAATTCCAGTACAGGTACAAATTGAATCAGTTAATTCATATACGACAAATGTGACAAACTGACGCTTTAATTACATTTTTTTTAAATAACTTCAATTTAACAGAGTGAAATTTAAATGAAATCATTTTTCTCTCGTACCAACAGTGCAATCAGCTAAGACAAACAAAATGGAAACAAAAGTAAAAACTACTAACTAAAATTCATTTGTTTGTTTTGTTTTTCGTTTCAGAATAATTATCCGATAACAAATAGGCTATTTATATATAAAGAGGTTTTGGTGAATTTATTCACATAAAATGAAATGTCACAAAAGATACGTTTTTGGCATCTTGACAGCTTTGCAAAGTCAACGTAAGAAGGAAATCATGAAAACCCATGACCAGGGTGCACTCAGAGGAAACGATCAATCGATTGAGACGGATTCGGGTCACTAATCCAAAGTACTCACTTCTATTTTTTATGCGAATTGCCCTTAATTATACGACAGACACATTAAGGAATCATATAATATTAAAAAAAAACACCCTCATTACTCAATTTCTACTCCATAACATTAATGATTTTAGTCAGTGACGTCTCAGTTGTATTAATTCGTTCTTTCTGCTTTCAGTCCAGGTCGTAACAGCGAAAAACCGCAACAAAAACATTACATTTATTTAATTGAAACAAAAACATAAACAACCTTAATCAATGCAAGTTTTTCTTCGCTCATTGCGTTATATGTATTTTTGTGTCGACTGAAATGGAATTCAATATATCAAAAACAAAGTGTTACAAAGAAGAGAACAATGTGAAGTATTTCAAGATGTCACGTGATCTCCGACCACCATTCGGGAAACACAATAAGGAGACGCACCTATCCTGTTTTTAGAACTTAATTAGTCTGGTAAAACTAAATAGCAAAAGGAGCATGATTCGATATTTCTCAATATTTTTAGATATTATTTGTTCGTATTGATTCCCTCCGATGTCCCTTCGTAAAACTGACAGACAAAGAATTTTGTCTCATTTTTCTAGGCTTTCAGCAACATTCAAGGAGTACTATTTTAACTAGATATTTCAAGATATCAAGTGATCGCCTCGACTCGTAAAGCAATAGAAAGAAAGAATCCTATGTCATTTTTCGGCTGAGCTTTCAAACGTAATAGTTCAATTGTCTGAACACAGCAGGTGATTGAATAATAACCACTTAGTTTCTGATATATTGCTCGCTCACTGGTTCTTTCAAGTAGCATTTATTGCCGTGGGCGTGTCAGTCGTCTATTGTTCGATGTTACTCTATTGTCATAATAAATAACATTTTCCCAAGCGTTCATCCGGCTAAGTCAACCCTAACCAGGCACGCATTTGTGACATCGTGCATAGGAGTACTTAAATGCTGAGCAGAGTTAACACGAAAACACGATATGCTCCTGAAACACAGACATCCCAGACTGTTCCTTTCTGGTTTTGAAAATAAACGTCTCTTCCTTGTGTTTTCTTTCTTTGAAGTTTCAAGCCATCTGCTTTAATATCTCAATATTAGAAAAACCGACTGGCTCTTTTTTGTCCATAGTTGGCTAAAAAAACTAATATTTAAAATACTTTGAAAACAAGTGTGTTAAGATTAAAACAAAAATTAATACCCTAATTTTTTTTTTCGTGTGTGTGTGTGTGTTTTGTCATGTACCTGATAAACTGCTTTATAAACACTGCATTACTTCACAATTCTAGACACAACTGGCTCAACCCAAGCCGATCAGTACCTTTTTTAGTAAGTTGTTTTTCTATGATACAATTCTAAGCGTCACACACTACCACTTTTCACTATCTTGCGATATCTAAATCGAAGATCTGATGATGAGAATACCTCGATATTTTAACCACTAGGCATAAGGCTTTCAATGAACAATCAATCATTGCTAGCAAAACTTGTGAAGGAAATAATTCCCCCAGTGTTTCATTGACAACATATAAAGCCGATATTTCGTTTCGATGGACATCAGTGACAAAAAACAACTAAAAATAATCTGGATACGAGCTAAGGAATAACTAGAAGTATCTAGTTACATTGTATACATTATAAATTGGACAAATATTGACAAAAGTTTCTTATCGTTACAATTTGCTATTAACCTTTTCTTTTCAAACAATTTGCTATTAACTCAGTTTTCCCTTTCAAATAATTTGCTACTGGAACGTTTTCTTTTCAAACCTCTCAAGTTTCAACATGTAGTGTTTCAGTTGTTAACAGGGCGTTAAAGCAACTAATGTCTAGACGATCACCTCGATCAGTTGTATCTTAACATAGTACATAGTAACTATGCTTAGTAGTGTTGATTATTATAGATATGATAGATTGTCATAAAGATTATTATGATAACTTGGGAGTATTGTCTTTATTGCATCCTAAAAATATACTTGTTTTGTTATAATATATAGAGAAACCCCCAGACTGTCTGTTTCTTCGGGCTGTATTGGCACGTGCGTGAAGATAAAGATGAACATGCTGATCGCAATGAGAATGTTATTTTTTTATGATGAGGAAGGTGGTTGTGATGATGATGGTGTTGATGATAACGGTGGTGATGATGATTATGGTGTTGGTAACAATGATGGCGGTTGTGATGCTAATGATGGTAGCGGTGGTGATGGCAGTTGGCGGGGATGATGATGTAAAATAAGACACTGAGACCCTGGCTACAATCAGGATTAATGTGAAAACGCAACTTTTGTTCCGATATCCGAAACAATAATAGAATTAGCATAAAATTGTTTCGGATTCATGAGCTTTAGTGTGGACGGAAGGCCTAACCGGATAGTTGCGTTTTCAAATTTATCCGCGTCAGTGTGGACGCCGCCCATATTGGATTGGTAAATATATTTTCCACACAAAAAAATCGAGCAAGCGGGAATTCGGAATCTGGCTATTAGTCAAATAAGTCAGTAGATTGGTATTCGTACTGACAATATAATTGTATTTAGATATTTTTTTCTTCTTTCAGACTTTTAAGTAATATATACAATATGAGCGGCCGAGCTGTATGGAATATACAATTACAAATACAGTTTATATTCCATACAGAGCGGACGCGAATATTGTATATTACTTATGAAATGTATAGACTAATATTGCTATACTAGATTAATATTTTTGAAATTAGATTTAATTTGGCCGAGATATTTCAAGCTAAACCTTATGCAAATCAGGACGATTTCTGTATCAGTGATTTTCTATTGTTCTGCGGTCATTAATTATTCATGAATTTTATAATTATATAAACTATGAATCTTCAATGGACAAAATTATTCAGTTGTTGATACAGAAGAACTGGTTGATAACGCTAGCTACATTGTGAGCACAGTTTCCCTACGTCAACTACAAGAAACTAAATAGAAATAGCTTTAATAGCATTTCAAATTAACTATCCCTCAAAGTTGTGAATATTCTCTCATCGCCATATTATGTGTTTATCGCAAATATTTTAATTTCGAACGCGTGAAATATGTGAAAATTAACGTATATTTGGTATATGCAAATAAGACGTATAAAAGATGTTATAATTCTTTTCGCATGGTAAAAAAATCAACACAAGTTGATAAGTACTACTTCACTTTAAGTTTCTTAGATTTTTGTTGCTGCAAAATTTGCGTGATGCTAAGTGGCGCTCTTCCATTAACGTTGCTATAGAAACCATGCATCACAGATATATACCTTAGGTGTTGAATAAAAGACTCGTTTTGATAACGTGCTATGAAAAATTAAATGAATGCTTTTAAGCAGCGTGCTTCACCTTGGTTACTCAACTGCGCAAACTATATCGAAATTGAAACTGTCACAATCTTGTTTTACTAATATATATATAGATATATATATATATATACACTTATCAAATTAAAATGGTTTATTAGCTGGCAACATCGTAGTCCTGAAACGAAACTATACATTTCCTGATAATTTAATGATAAAAATCAGAAATTTGTATCATGCTTGATAAGGTTTGTTTTGTTTAGTTGCCAGTTGTAACTGATAAAAGTGAGGCTGTGCGTGTTTAATAGTCTGCTTGAATTCACGAGATAACATTTGATAAAGATGAATTGATAATAGCGCGCGTTTTGTATATATTTTTAATATTGGCGCTATCAAAACTTTATATATATATATATATATGAATATATATATATATATATTCTTGATGAACATGCCATAAATATAATTATTTCCACAAATAACAAAATAGTGACACGTATGATGTGGAGGATGCAACATAACAACCCTAGGGTTTAAATCAAGCTCTTGTAACCTTTCAGTGACTAAATAAAAACATTTCACTGTACTTTTTTAAATCTGGATGTTTTTGTCGCGACGTAAAACTAATGTCGTCCATCACATTCTGTAACCCTTTTTCAAATGTAAACGTTTACATTTGAAAAAGGGTTAAAACGTGTTTGCAAAGAAACGTGAAATTTCAAATTTATGAATAACCAATTGAAAAATAAATAGAAAATCGTCTCAGAGCCTTTTACAGCAATAACCATTCAAATTAGTATTGAACAAATAGAATAAAAAATAAAGTGAGGTGAAAACCTTGCCATAATGTTACATTTTTTCTCAGAACGAATTCTAAATAATGTTATTTCTTTTTCGGTGTTATTTTCTTAGTGTTTTTAGTTCTTTTGTTGCAATGAGCATTGTGCTCTAAACTATACTTGGCAAAATAAACTAACGATTTTCAAAGACGAGCCGATGTGTTTAGGACGGCTATATTTCTCAGGAAGCAACAACCGAACAATGTAAACAGGGTGATTCCCTACGTCTATCCGGTACCGAAAACCTTAGTTTTAGTTTTTATTCATTATTCTTGTTTTTATAAAGTTGACAAAGGTTAACAATATTTATACTTATTGTGGTATTTTTATTTTTATCATTTCGATAGCTTGCCATTGCTGTTGGGGTGACCGTCTGAAAGCTAGTGCGGAGGGGGTGTGGTAAAGTGTGGAAGCTTAGGGGCGAGGTAATGTGTGAACGCGTAAAAACCCAGTTTAACTTTTTTTTACCCTGTCTTATTAGAGTGGTTGAGTACTTTATGGGTTAATAATAGCTAATTATACACATTTAACTTCAAGTTAAAAAACAAATAAAAATGGCCAGAATCCGTGTTCTTGCAGAATATTTCATTATCGTGCATGAGACTCCACGATGCTACATATTCCATATTCATTTCACGGACTCGGTTTGAACTGAAATCTGTAGTCATTTACTTTGTATCTAGAATAGATGTAGCTGTTTTACACACTGAGCTGTTCGCAGCTAGACCTACACTGAATGGCATAAAAAAAGGCCTGAAGACCCAATATATTTATTGTGTTTGAAAGAAGCGCTGAATGTGCCTTATCCAGCCCATATCCGAATCACTTGGGGTACGCGTGGTATCAATAACAAATGAGTAAGACTTCAATCGAAATAGGGCGGGATGCTCGTCGGAATTTTTGAAAATGACCCCTAGAAGGTACCAACATTTTCTCCAGAAGGGCATGGCAATAATACATAATTTTTATTTCTAAAAGGTACCAACTCAAATAAGAACAATCGGGTATAATGGTCGTAAAATTGAGACCTTGGTTTTAAATATACGTAAAAGGTACCAACTTTAATTTTGAGAGTCAGAAAACCCCGGGGGGGGGGGGGGGGGTACTACCCTATATCGACTATACGGGGATGATCCGCTGAACAGGATATGGTTTTTCGACCTTGTTGTCATGAACAGGGTATCCAATTATACTCTATCTCCGATTTAATCCAAATTTCCTGTCATACTCAGGGCCCAAAACATGAGAAAAATTATTTTGCATTCAGGAAATTGGCAGAAATAAGATCGTTGACTTTACAAAAAGATAAGAGCAGCACGTGTGTCTGAATTGATATATTTATACAAACCATATAATGTTTGTAAACAATTATAATTGGTCATAAACAGAGTATGGAAGTTCGCTATTTTTTGTCATAAACAGGGTAACCCCTACAAGATCCCAGCGGAACATCCCTACCCAGATCTGAAGGGAGTACCCACCCCGGGCAGAAAACCTCTTAGAGCCCCTAAAAGGTACCAGACCTCCGATGTTGACCCCTAAAAGGTACGACGAGCATCCCCGTCCTCCGATATATGGTAGTCCACATCCCCCGGGAACACCTCAAACGAAATCACTCGTCATTCATTGTTTTGTGGTTTTGCTCTTTCCAAAAGTAATATGTTGTTTTAATATATTATTGTTGACATGTCCTTCCATGCATTTGTGAAAAATGCTGTTACACTTTGACTCCATGTCAACGGAGAAGCTGGCTGTTCCATTAATAGGTCTTTCACTCTATCTAACGAGCCGTTATTGGGCGCTGGTGTAATCTTGAGTAGATGGCATATCATTGGGTAAATGTCTACTATATCAAAAGGTTTAGAGATATAACCATGTTTAAAACCTGGACCTCTGGCAATAAAGAAAGGTTTCATGGACATAAGTTCAGGTTCGTACACATGATCGCCTCTCATTCTATCAAACGATTCCGCCGTCTTCTCTTTAGTCCAGATTTTCCAAAACCCAGATGTGTTCCCAATCCAGTGCTCTTTCATAATAGCAATGATAGGTGGCGTGCGACGGTTATTCTTAAAATGATATCTCTCAGGAAAATCCTTGATTTTATACACTGAGATTAATTTTGTCTCGTTTTCCATCTTTTTGAATCTGCTGTAAACGTCCGCGTATCGACCCTCGTCGGGCAATATTTGAATAGTTGTTAATCCATATCGATTGTATCCTTCGTGAATGTACTTGTCAAAATTAAGAAATTTAGATGTATTGAAAGATGTATGTCCGTGATCTGCTGTTATTATTAAGTTTGTCCTATCAAGGAAGTAGTTATCTTTTAGTCTTTTTAGTAAATATCCTATAGCATTATCACATCTTTTAATTTGCTGGACAAGTTCCAACGAGTCTGGTCCATAATCATGTGATACTTGATCAGGTTCTCTAAAATACACCGCAATAAACGAAGGAGGATTTTCATCGTTCATCCATTTAATCACAGTATCAATTTGCTGATGAAACGACATGTAGGATTTATTCGTGTGAATAAAAGGCTTTCCGTAGTCCAGGTCCTTAGTGCTGAAAGATGGATAGCGCCCCCTGATTTTAACATCATAGCCAGGGAAATAACACACCCCACTACGATGACCGTGTCTTTGGTTTGTTACCCAGATAGGTTCTCCGCCATCCCACCATCGAGATTCAGTATTATCCATATTAAATGAACTATTCCAAACGGGATCGTAGGTATAATATCCCGAAAGAATCCCGTGACTCTCGGGATAAAGTCCCGTTGCCATAGAGTAGTGATTTGGTATGGTTTCGGTGGGGAAAACAGGATTTATATAAGGTGCTTGAACGCCTGTTTTCACGATGTAGTCCATGTTAGGTGTGTCTGCCTTACTCATGTAATCCCAACGAAAACCGTCGAATGTAATTAGAATGGTTGTGTTTATTTCCCTTGCAACTGCAGGACTGACGTTGAAATATACCAATATAACAACAAGCGCTGAAATCAATGCTTGGGATATCTGCATCTTCCTGGAATGGAACTCACAATGTCAGCAAGGGTCGGAGACTATTTTCTAAGGCGGGCTTATGTGATCTTATGTTATCGAAACTCTTTGAAAAACAATTTCTTAATCAATTAAGTCTAAGATTGAACTGATATGATACTGAAATAGCATTATGTTATTACAACTCTCAAATTGAACTGATATTATACTCCAAAAAAATATATAGAAGAGATAGGAAAAACAACAGAAAGAAAACTGCAGAGGCAAAAAAGAACACTAGCGAGAAGAGAATTCAGAAAGGAAACTGATGAAGTATCGTGACGTCAACACAGTGACCATCATTTAATACCGCTTCCTAAATAATGCCTAGCTTACCTTAATAGAGGGTTCAGCATCAATGAACTTCTTTGATAATTACAATAACTTCATGAAAGGCGTAGTTAATACTTACTTACCGACGTAAAAATAAATCAAAGTTCTCAATAATAGAAAAGGCATGTAACAGTTTGACCAAAATCAGTTCGGATATTGTCCACTGTTTTGCTGTAATTATTTAGGACGATTTTGACCTCGCTACAATGTATTTTATGAACGTTTCTCCCCGTTTATCGAATCAACAGGCCTGAATACTGATTTTTTGTGATAAGCGCAACAATAGAAGAAAAACAACCATGTACATGTCCCAACAGTGGTACTGAGAACAATGGAAAACCATGCATGTACCAGTCTTTCACGTCATAACTATGGCGTTCAATTTCCGCCAAAATTCGACTTGCTCAATTCAACATTGTACTTGTTCTATTCGACCTTGTTTTATAATCGGACATTCAACTTTGTTGTTTCAAGAATCCAACATCCTATGCTTCATAGTCCGACTTGCAAGTTTTCTAAATATTGCCGATGTTTCTGCAATCGAACTTTGTACTTTAACGAATGCAACATTCAACTTTCTCGCAATCGAACATCCTTCCGCATGCCACTTTCGTCCAGTCAACGCGGGCTCAGAAAATACCAATTCGAACACTGTTGGGTAGGGGGACAGGAGAAAAAGGTAACTATCCGTACCCCCGATGGATAGCTGTGGAACTCAAAGTCACATAAACCCTCCCCCAAAGCAACATTTTTTTGTCTTATCCAAAAACACGTGATCATTCCCTCGGGTCGGAACCTGCACTGACGGAGGATTGAAACATGGCCGATGATGACTTAAACGAGGTCAGGTCTGCCCTTCTGAAAGTGGCAGATCGCCTTTCGACTTTACAGCGAGAAAAACCAAAGACTGAAGGTGCCGTTTTTCTAGCGAAATAGTGAATGTAGCTGTTAATTGCGATTGTAAAATGTACTGAATGTACAGCAAAAGTTGACCATGAAAAGCACGTGCTTATCATAGAAATGATTATTTTCAAAAAGAAAGAATAAATACTTACCAGCTACAATTTTGACGGGAATTAAGAAATCACCGTGCAGCCATCTTGTTTTTCTAGATCACGTGGAACAAGACAAAAAAATATGCTTTGGGGGAGGGTTTATGTGACTTTGAGTTCCACAGCTATCCATCGGGAGTACGGAAAGTTACCTTTTTCTCCCGTCCCCCTACCCAACAGTGTTGGAATTGGTATTTTATGAGCCCGCATTGACTGGACGAAAGTGGCATGCGGAAGGATGTTCGATTGTGAGAAAGTTGAATGTTGAATTCGTTAAAGTACAAAGTTCGATTGCAGAAACATCGACAATATTTAGAAAACTTGCAAGTCGGACTATGAAGCAAAGGATGTTGGATTCTTGAAACAACAAAGTTGAATGTCCAATTATAAAAAAAGGTCGAATAGAAGAAGTACAATGTTGAATTGAGCAAGTCGAATTTTGGCGGAAATTGAACGCCATACATAACAACGTAACATTTTGCCGACTGAAAGTTTGTCACAACGCAAATAATAACTTGTAGTGTTAGGAGATGGCGCTTTTCTTTTGCTGCGATTTCTAAACGTTCAATTTCTCGGTGAAGCCATTCGAGTAGTAGAAAAAAACCAGGGACTCTTATGATGCAAAATAGTTTACATACAGTCAATAAAACATTCTGCACAGTCTCTGAAAGTCACCGAAAAAATTCTCAGATAAGCCGCATCAACAACGACTCGTGTAAATAGTCGACTGGAGACTACGTACATCCGTCATGCAGGAACTTGCTTATGCGTATGTATTTAAATGCAATACGAATAGTTTCAAATTAAAAATAAATAAAATAAATTCAATTAATAATGTAAGGAAAATTATAACAACATTGATATTATTGACAACGATCGGCCACAACACTAGTGCATCTTCCTAGAAGGACGTACGTAGGAATGAAAAGCTGACATTGCATGACGGGTTTCCTGTGTACCCAGAACGCCAGGCTGCTAAGTGAGAAGAAAAAATAAACATGGCCACTGCAGTGGAATGTCTGGGTTCAGATCAAAAAGGAGTCGTTTTGCGCGTGAAAAGAAAAAGAACTGACGATGCAGTGACAGCTTTAGGTGAGCAATTAAACTTTTACATGTATGTATAATATATTCCTTTTTAAATGAAATATCGACATTTTTGTGCATGTTTTCTAACATTTTATCTTCTTCGAAGATCTAGGTGCGTGCTCAAAGTGAAGAGATCATGTTCCAAAATAATTTCAATTTGACATTGTTAGATATGATTTCTTTACGTTTCTTTATGTTCTGGTGTTGATTTGTGTTCAATTGTGCAAAGTTCTTTATTGGGAAGATGATTTTTGTTGTCAATGCATTTTATTTTGAACCTTGAAACTATATACTGAAGTTATAATATTTATCATGACTGTATTTTCGACCTTCAAATAACGTCATTATAATACCTAATGTTTTTGGTCAAACTGAATGTATTTGAATGTACGCTATTAGGTGTTTCTGCTGTTTATATGTATATTTTATGTCCATTGAAGATATAATTTCGCGTGCTCAAATGACTACTTGTCAAATATATATATATATATATTATGCATTAAGGTCAGAACTTGTTCATTTGTTTTTCTATCTCAGTTGTCTCACATGTAATTCCTTCCAAGAAAGCACATATTTCAAATGAGGACAAAAATGATAATGCTGTAACAAGTAAGTATAGTGACCTACTTGATACTCTCGATGATGTATCAGCTAGTCAATTGCTAATTGGCTAAAAAGAAATTATAGAAGTGTGAACACAATTATTATTATTACACCTTTTCCTGTCAATTATCTGTACTGAAACATCCTTCCAAGCAAAAGAGCATTGTCATTAGTGTGAAGTAGCATTCAACAACACAGAGAAACAATCAATTAGAGCAAAAACAATTGTTGTAAACAATGTGCTCATTATATTTATTGAGTGTTTGTTCACATTACTGAATGCCTCATGACGTTAATGACAATGCTTTTTGCTTGAATGAACGTTTCAGTGCCCTTAATGAACAGCAAAAGGTGTATTGGTCATGCTATTGAGGGTGTTATTGCATAATGTTTGGAGATGTGTAACTTGCCACCCATATACTCACATGTTTTCACAGACTCAAGATTTATACATTTCATAATATAATATTACTTGATAGAAGTTGAACATCCATCAGATTCTATGTGATGTGTATGAAATATTTGTGTATTTACAGGTGAAATATTTCGATTGCTTGGAACATGTAATGAAGGTGATGACACCACAAGTAGTGAACTACTAGTAAGTGATAAAACTGTCTTTTCTATGTAAAAAACATTCATCTTTCTAACTGTCTTACTTGCAGTCATGTATGGGCTGATTGATTGATTGATTCTTTGATTGATTCCTTGATTGATTGATTAATTTACTAGATCATTAATACATTCACATCGACATCCATTTGTTGTCCTCTCATCCATTTACTAATTATTGTCTTGTTCATTTATTTATTCAAAAATTCAGCCTTTTCTTTCGTTCTTTCATTCTTTCATTCATTCATTCATTCATTCATTCATTCATTCATTCATTCACCCATTCATACATTCATTTGTTCATTCATTCATTCATTTGTTTATTAATTTTTTCATTCATTCATTCATTCATCCATCCATTCATTTGTTAATTAATTAATTAGTTAATTGGTTGATTGATTGATTCATTCATTCAATTGGTCAACTTGGTGGTCCTTCCTTTTTTGCATTATTCATTCATTCATTTCTGTATCCATGTGGACATTTTAGATTAAGGTATCAGGGGACCTTAAAAACCAAAATGTCCACATAATGTCTTATAGCACACAAACTATTATAGCTACTACTATATAAGTATACATTTTCTAAAAGCTGAATAAATGGAGATTACAAAAATTATTTTGATAGTATTCACTGATTATTTTTTAGTGAGTGTTTTATGATTTTTGACTGTCTCTTTTCGTGGAGTCCCAGAAACACGGGATTACTTTACACAAACTAACTAATTACACCATCATTTAAAGGAAAGTCCAATCTCAAAAACGGTGTCTCATTTTTTTGATTAACACAATTTGCAAAAATATTCGTTTTTTAAGTTGAAAAACGTCATTTTTAGTATTTTTTGGCTCACAAATAGGGCAAGATATAAAAAAACTGAGACACCTTTTTTGTGTCGATATATGAAGCTACACAATGCAAAATTTCAACTCATTTGGTTCAATGGAATCCCGTGTTCCTGGAACTTCGGGAAAAGAGGCAGTCAAAAACCACAAAACACTCATCTAAAAATTAAGAATGAATTTGATCAAATGCATTTTTAAACCATTGTAATCTCCATTTATTTAGCTTCAAGAAAATGTATACTTATATGGTGGTAACTGTAATAGTTCGCTTGCTATGAGGTGTTTGTTTACATCGATTTTTAGGGTGCCCTGATACCTTAATGCATTTACTATTTTTTTGCAGAAAAATGCTTCAAAATCAAAACCTATAAGCCATGGAGACCTCAAGCAGCCAAAAGGAATAAAAGATCGAACAGCCAATAAACAAAAACAAAGGCAAACAAATAAGGTGCGTGTATATGCAGACTGGGGAAGGGGGGTACCAATCACAAATCACGGACAATTTTTTGTTAATTTCACGGATCACAGCATTAAAGAAAAGGATTTCAAAAATCACACACTTTCACACTTGGATTCACAGCATCTTTTTTTCAGCTTTTCAAGAAATCATGGCATAAATATGGGTCGAATCATGGATCACCCCTTCCCAGCCTGTATATGTTCTGATTAGGCTGAAAACCAGTTTCAAGCTGGTTAAACCTGTTTACCAGTTCTATGCAACAAAAACAAAACAGGAATCTTCATCAAAGACAAACTACTCTGGTTTGAAATTTGCACACCTAAACAAAATCATCTAGAAACACCAAAAATCTCCAGGAGTGAAAGGGTCAATAATACCATGTTGTGAAATCTCTTATCGTCCATGCAATTCAAGACTTCAAGCTCTGTGCAAATTACAAAACTGATTATTACTAACAATATGAATTTGTGAATGATAAAAGTATATCATGATTGTCTCTGTATATTTATCACAGGATTCACACAGTGATGCAAGATTTCGTATCATCAGTAATTTACGACAAGATGAAAGGTAAAGTTTGTTCACTGTTTGAAAATTACAGATTAACGATGGGTTAATGATGTGGATAGAAGAGAGTGTTTAGTTAACTATAGCGATGGTTGCAGTTACAAAACTGCTAAATGTTATTAAATGAAGAAGAGACTCTAATTCAAAAATCAAAAATCACTGGTGAAAAAGTTGTGTGTCATTTGGGCACCATAAAGCAATAATGGTGATATACTGACATTACTGACTCTAGTGCTTCATCAGAGAAATTGTTTAACTTGATTTCATTTTTGCTTTGCTCACTTTGACTTGGTTCACTTTCAATTTACTCTTGGCTACCATAAATATTAACTAATTAGCTCACTTTTATACCCAGCACTGGCGATAGCAAACCCAATAATGAGGAATCAGATCCTAAATTACAGAGAGCTGTTTCATCAGATGGCTCAACAGACTCGGCTGATGATGAAGTGAAACGGTTGTTTACAGTCTATGATCTCATAAGAGATGAACAGGATGAAAAAAGGTGAACAATAGTGATATTCAATGTTTAATAAGGCCGCAGCAAGTTAATGTGCAAATGTAATGTTAATGTGAAATAATAGCCAATCACTGTCTGGTTGGCACATGAAACTACTTACTGATGAAGGGTGGGTGGGGGGGGGGACTAAAAGTAACAAGAGCAAACGTTCTGAACCGCAATGATAGGAACATAAACAATGCCATGTGACATTAAGGCCCCTAAGTGTGCCCCTGCAGCATAAGACGACTGCTGGCCAGCATGCCTTGATTTTAACTTGGCCTGAATTACATTTAGTCACATTCAATTAAATTATACCCATTAGCCAGAAAAATTTTACAGAAATAAAATCATTGTTTTTCATATTCAAAATAATCAACTGTCACGTCAGTTGATGAATAGCTTTTAAAAATCAATCAGATATTTAGTGCGCTGTGAGAACTTGTCAAACAGCAGTAATCAGGGTGTTCTGATAGCCAAAGAAGAAATGTATGGAGATATTTTTACACTCAACTGCTCATATCAGCCATTATTCACTCAATTTTGGCCAAATGTTTATCTTGTTTCCAAACAATAATAAGGTTATTATAAACAAATAATAAGGTTATTATTACCCAGGTAAATGAATTATATTGATTCTGAATATGTTATTGAAATCTCAAAATTCTGAAAAACGTTTTTTTTTTTAATTAACACTTAAATAAATACTCTATTTATTTATAGTGAATAAAACCAATGCAATCAACAACATTTCTTAATTTTTTTTCCTGACTAGAGCTAAAGATCCAAAGAATAAAGACAAAACAGACGACACCAACACAATCTTATGCAACAATGTTGAAATGATCCGGGAAAAACTTGCTGTATCTGAAAAAGGTACACACATATATATATAAAACAGAGTAATCTTTTAATGTCAAAAACTTTATTAGCTGATTTTTATGGGACACATCCATGGATCCACAACTGAATAATGACTGAGTTTTGATACTAAAAACATAGCTGACAAATAATATGCATGAATTACCGGTAAGCACCAGTGGATGACAGGACAAGAAAATTCTCTAACAACACTGTATTTACTACGATGTAAGAAGATGTCCAATGCATCATTTCTGGTTTTGTCTTTTCTACACAATCATTAAATTTCAGGCAGAGTCAATTTCAAACAATGATAGAACAGGGGACAGCAATCTTTCAACAGGAATTGCATTGACTATCCACAGGCTTACCATTTTGTGTTATTCTTTTTTTTATTAATTTGTTTCACATTTTCCTTTTTTGGACGGTTGGGTTTCCTGTGGCGAGTATTCAACGGTCATTTCACTGTAAATCGAAACTTTCACTCAAAATTCACAAAAATCTGAATTATATCATACAAAACTATAATACTAATAAAGATTGAATGTTTTTTAACGTTCCTGGTGTGTTTCTGGTTGATTTGGATTCGTTTTGAGGTAGTTTCAAGCGATTCGGATTTTGAACACGTTCCCTATGTAGGAAGAAAACATAATAAAAAAAAGAATAACACAAAATGGTAAGCCTGTGGACTATCCAGAAAAGAACTAGACTAAATATAAATGTAAAAATAAAGTTTTGAAAAGATAGGTCCACAGAGCAGCAACTTTGGCTGTAAATAGATCACAAAGCGGCATCTTTGGGTTTTTTTTATTTTAGTTGAAAAACCTGAATTTCCTGACCAGAACTATGTGTACGATTACTACTATACATCCAAAAGTGAAAAAGAGCTTGGTGATATGTAAGTCTATAAAGATAAATATTTGTCTGAAACATTTCTTACTCAATGAAAAAAAAAACCGGAAATGATGGGAGTTACAATATAGAATAATAGTCTAATCATCTATACAAAGAGGTACCTTATGTGAACTTTACTTAAGGCACATTTCAGACATCCGTCAATCTTTTGCCACATAGAATCTAATAGTCAAATTTTGTAAATGAAGAATGCAGCATTTCAACTTCTTTGCTTTCAAAATATTTTATCAAGGAATAATCAAAAACATCTGTAGGAATCACATTTTGCTTAATTTAGTTAGTTCTGGCACTGTACTTCTGATTTAAAAAATTCAACCATAAGATTGGACACAGCAAAAGTTCTGAATGTCTGAACTGAACTAGACCTAAAACTGCACAACTTGTAGCATTCAGGTGCCAATACTATCTATAAAATATAAAATATAAAATTGGCCTCGAAATTCCTGGCATATGACATAAGAAAATAATGTGCTGGGAATTATCCAGGACAAGTATATACGTATTTCTGAATTGTTGTTTTCTTGTGTCTCTAGCTTGGAGATCACATCCTTTGACAAGGACAATTTTTACCTGGAAACAATAGACAGGGAATTTGAAGAAATGTTTGAAGATGATGATGACTCAAATGGTATACAATAATCAATATGAAAAATGATGTGCTGCCCAATAGTTATAGATATAGTTTTTTTAGATTTTATTCAAGGGTAGGGTACCATGTTTTTGAAATTTTGTTAGGGTTCAGATCCTTACCATTTAACCGAGCACCTCAATGAAATTAAGTATACCAGCGCATGTAACTGATATTCATAATAACCTAATTTTCCAATGTGCATGAGATTGGCAAATAAATGAAATGTTTACATCACTTTCAGATGAAAATAATTGGCGTAATGATTATCCTGATGAAGGTGCATGGTCGTCAGAGGAAGAGACTAAACCAAGTAGAATGACGATGAATCGAGACTTTGGGTTTAGTTATGGCATGGGTATGTAATACACAGTGAAAATGAATTGAGACTTTGAGTTTAGTTATGGCATGGGTATGTAACACAGTGAAGGTGAATCGTGACTTTGGTTTAGTTATGGCATGGGTATGTAATACACAGTGAAGGTGAATTGAGACTTTGGGTTTAGTTATGGCATGGGTATGTAATACACAGTGAAGATGAATCGAGACTTTGGGTTTAGTTATGGCATGGGTATATAACACAGTGAAGGTGAATTGAGACTTTGGGTTTAGTTATGGCATGGGTATGTAATACACAGTGAAGATGAATCGAGACTTTGGGTTTAGTTATGGCATGGGTATGTAACAAACAGTGAAGATGAATCGAGACTTTGGGTTTAGTTCGGGAATCAAAGCACAAAAGAGTGAAATCCGGGTTGAAGGATGTGAAATCTTTTGTTCAACTCCAGGATGTAGATGTGAATACCATCAATTGTAGAAAATTTGCGTTAAAAATAGTTATCAGTGTACTTGCTTTTTATCTTTAAAGATGTGATATTAACAGTGCATTGTAATCTTTCCAGATGACGATGATGATGACCTTAAGTATGACAAGAGAGCTTTTGGAGAAAACCTTACCAGTGATGACGATGACGATGATGAACTGAATGCGTACGGGCAACCCTACCAACTTTCTTCGCGGTAAGACTTGAATTGAAAAAGAATCTTCTGTAAGCGTAGAAACTGCGTTAGTGAGCGAGTGAGTGAGTTAGTAGGTAAGTTAGTATGTCTCAGTGTAAGTTTATAAGTAAATAAAGTTAGCGAGTAAAGAAGATAAAGAAAAAAGGAAAACCGAAGCAAAGAATATAAAACCAGAATGAAGACAGACAGAACGAAAAAGCGGTGAGATTCCATCTCTGGTAAAGCTACTTAGTACGGAAGAAGAGATATAAAAATGTATTTATTTACGAGTGGAGGATGGATTCGTAAACTGAAATTGCAGAAAGGGAGAAGGAACGTAACCAGCAATAAATAATGAATAAGAAACACTGACTTCTTTTTTTCTGTTCTTTATAGTAAGGAAGTTTATCGAGAAGAATTGAGTGACGATCCTGATCTGGCTGACCTCTGAGGCAATTCATCGATAATAGCAAATGTATCGTAAATCAATGCAAAAATTATCAAGGATAGCAAATCTAGTATTGTAAATTAATGCAAAAATATCACAAAAGTTGTTTTTATTATTATATTATTAAATTGAATTAAATACTTTTTCTAGTGCCGAGCAAAGATACAAATTGCAATATTGTAGAACTTTGATAGAATACAATAGTCTATTAAATAACAATTACTTGGAATATAATATATGTATAGATTGTTCAGTAACATGTTTTGATATAAAATAAATACACCTGAGCAGTGTAGGGAATTCATCTCCACTTTCCGTCGTAATATCACTAGATATTTTGTCCACCTTTTAACCAATCAACAATCGAGCTCAAATTTTAACAGTGGATTGGCCAATATTTAGACATAGTGAAGTCATACTTGGGCGTTGCGCAAAAGAACAGCCTGGAAATATATAATAACATTTATGTTAATGTTGCTTTTGAGGACTATATACTGCATGACAACCTCGTTCCGTGAACAGAGCTCCAGTTTTTCAACCTATTAACAACAATCTATGGACCGCCAGACAATTATCGATATTTTATGATCTTGATTTGATTTAGTACGATCAGGACAACGGTTTAAATTTCAAACAAGACCGACATCCCCGCCACAAAGGGGTTACCCAGGCTAAAGAATACGTATCCAGTTAGATTAAATAATCTAAAATAATCTTCAAAAGTGATCCAAGAGTTCGAATGATGTACAAAAATATATTGCCGGCGTCTTTTAAACTTAATTTTTAATCAATTTTGCAGCATAATTTTATTGTTTTTCGAGATTTACTGGAATACAATCAAGTGTTCAAAAGAGATTATTGTTCTATTATTCTTTGACGACTTGTAGATTATTGTACATAACTAAACAAAACATCGATTAACTGACGAATGGAGTTATTTACAAGATACCATGAATTAAGTACTTGTCTAAACACTATCGCTAGCTGTTGAAATGACTGGTCTTGATCATGGCTGAACAGTGTAAAAGAATACAAATTCGAAACGTTTTGGAAGAGAAGAGTCTGCAAGAAAAAATACGATTGTTCACGAGGGAGCAAAGTTACGTCGATAAAGAACTGCGACAGATACTGCACGCAAAAGAAAGCCTAGTCCAAAGTCTGCAGCGAGCTAACCTTGGAGTAAGTCCACGAACTGCAGATCTTCTTGAAAGAGCTAGACGAGGACATGAGCAAAGACGAAGCTCGCAAAGTAATACCGTTAAGGTGGTAACTGGAGATGTGAGAGCGAAAAGTGCGTTACAGCAACGACCAAGTGCGAAACTACACAACAACAAACTCGTAAGCACACAAACAACAGAACATTTGCCAGTAAACAACAAACAATGTTCAGCAACAAACACTGACACTGCGGAAATCAAATCTTGTTTACATGTTGGAAAATACACAAAAAAACCTGCACGCGTTCGGTTTTCGTTCCCGGAAATCAAAAGTGAGAAAAGTACCATCGAAAACACAGAGGATGACGGCAAGGCTTTCAAACAAAGACAAAGACAGTATGTTTATAAGAGTCACAGCGATTGCCTGGACGATATTCAACTCAAAAGTAAATTCTTTCAGATTGGTTCTGTGGCACTTGCAACAGCTATTTTTAAGTCAAGTTCGTTACAAAACAGGAGTGGTTCCTCTTGTAAAGTGCATAACGACACTAAAGAAGCGAGGCCGAAAACTCCATACAACAAGGAATCACTCCCCACACCATTTCGGACTGCACCTAAAAAACCCACGCTAAGGCGAGTTAAGTCTGGATGCTTGCCTTCACAACCCAAACAAAAACTTCTCGTCAGAAGGCAGTCTATGCTGCTCTGAATAAAAAATCATTTCAGGGGTAAAAAGGCTGAATTCAGCGAATAGGAAGACCTGAAAAGATGTAAAAATCGTTTGCAAAGTCTACTCTCAGTCCTCGATTATTCACGTTTTGAAATTGAAAAACAGGACATTGCATAAATTCCCACAATTTTTCAAAGTGAAAAATGTTTAGATGATCTTGAGAGTCGACGTGACAGTATTTAATCCTATTAGGACCTCATAATTTAGTAGACTTCATGGTTGGATTAGACCGCACTAATCCATATATATTGTCTTCCTTTTTATAACTGCCGCGAAATGATTGATTAATATTCCAGTTGCGTCGTCGTCCATTTAGTCTAATAGTACTGATAACATACTAGAGTGCACGCACTAAATATTGCTATTTTATACTAATTCTATTGTTTTCTTTTGTTTGATTGGTGCTATTTACTAAATAGTGACAACTGTTGCACACTTTTAGTGCGTGCACTATATCTAATGGCCTGTTTATATGAGGCGAGCACAAAAGAAACCAGCCCGCTAAACCGGGCTGGCTCACTCCATATAAACAGGCCCTAACAGCCAAGTAAGCTGCTTTCAGAACATGTCTAATGTACGCATTACTCACTCCCTCTTTCTATGACTACCGCTTTGGCGGTTGAGCTGCACAGAGCGAATGAAAAGAAGTTCAAACATGGATATGGATGGTCTAAATTCACTGAGACAAGAATGTTTACCAAACGAGGGTGGGGGTGACGTGTAAAAGTGTCGTAACTCTTGGAGTAAAAAAACGCATCGATTTATTATGCTATATAATTATCATCGATGAGAGAGATCATGATAAATCGATGTTTGATAAAATAGTAAGCTACATAAGGCCAAATAAGCCAAATTCATTGTATCGCGACCCGCTGTTTCTACTCTGCGCGCAGAACTACTTTTCTCTCCCTCCGAAAAAGCGAAAAAAAGTGGCTCGACGCCGTTTCAAAATTTTGTTTTCATTTTGGTCTTTTCTGAACTGTCAATCAATTTCATAGGGTGGAGCTTGCCCCAGCACGTTTTGTCGTAACTACTGGATAGCCTTTATACTTGTAATAGAGTTATATTTGTCTAAAATGAATATTGTATATTTTGTTAACTCTGACATTCTGTTGAGAGTATTTCTTTAACAATGACTTTTAAAAATCTTTTAGGGGTTATAAATTTGCTTGGACACGTGCTTACCTGTATTCTTGCGCTAAAAAACGTGACACAAAAAGAGCGTGACAGAATAAAAGAAATGTGGGTTTCCTGTGGTGGAAATGCGTTACTCGTACAAGATACGCAGTGTCCATTCAGAATAGATGTTTCACGCGATCAAGCTTGACCTTTCGTAAAAGTAAAATAACACGAAATAACTGGCAAACACCTTTCTACTGTACAAAGACAAACTACACTAAATATGAATGAATAGTGAACAAAGAGAAGCAACAGGCGGTTTAAGTTTGGTATAAAGAAAAATCAAGAGACCAACACAACTACGAGAACTTTTCAACTCGACTGATCATGTCGATGTCAACACGAGAAGAGTGCACAAAACGTCTTCTTGGCATAATAGTTTGGCTGCTTTGCTGTACTATGTACCTTTGTTTGGGAATGGTGATATTTGTAGCAATAGAGGCTGAGCACACCGAACAAATTATTTCCGAAAAACATGCATTAAGAAACAGCGTAAGACTTGAAGTCCGAGCCAAGTTCATTAAGTTGAATTACTCTCAAGAACAAGTTGATGAATTCATGGACAAAATTAGGGAAGCTTTTTCACCTCTACCGTACCGGTGGACGTATTTTAATGCTCTGAGTTTGTCCATACAGACCATTACGACAATAGGTAAGAAAATACAACATTCCTAATGAATATTAACAAAAACCGCCTGCAGAACTGAATCGATTCCAAATGATTCATTAGCATTAAGTTGATATGTTATGCTAAAGGCTTTCAAGTAGTCGTTAGTGTCACCAAGCTGAGTACATATGTCAATTCGTAGGTAGCATTAAGTGTAAAGTTGACCTGCCATAAACGTATTTTTTGTTTTATTTGTCTAGATATTTAATATTTATCTTGATTATATCTTGCCTCGCGCAATTATTGGCAGTTGATTTAATGTAAATATCCTGAAATATACTAATATTTTTAAAAAGACGTGGAAAAAAAGAGAGAAAAGTCCAAATTTTTGCATATTTTAATCGTTCTTATAAAATAATGAATTCATTCAAAAAACGCAGTCAAATATCAGTTTTATATTTTATCAGTTTCTAGCTAATCTCGTCGTCATTTGATTTGGAGCCTGATAATTTTTCAAAGATTGATCATAATATCAATTTATTGAAGAAAAGCTAAGTAGCACCTAAACGCACGTTTTATTTTATCGCAAAAAAAAACATCTGTTTATCTACATAAGAGTTTTATTTTTCGTTCATTGTGCGTGATTCTATGATATCCGGTATTCGTTCTTCTTACATGTAAAAAATGCGAGAATTTTCCATTTTGATTTCAGTATATTTGTATACCAGATATTTAATACAGAGTGTTAGTTTAGTGTATTTTACATTTCTTGGCATTACTAATATGAATGTGCGGTGTCTTGTATAATGTTGCGGAAGATCCGTTGTTTGTTCTTCGCTTTAAAACCTTTCCTGTTTACTGAATCGCCACATGTCTCAAATACATGATGAGGAAGAAAAACCAAGAAATCTAATGCCTGGTTTCCACAAAATCGCTGTCAGCGATCGAGTTGAGAGATCGAGCGCAACTAAGCACATAGCTTAAAAAAAAAAAAAAAAAAAAAAAAAAAAAAAAAAAAAATAACAACAAAAACACACACAATAAAAAACCCTGGAAACTGCAATTTTTCCAATCTTTCAGCGATCGTAGCGATCATACAAAATCAGACTTAGAAAGCACTCCGTCCTGACTTTTCTTACATAACATTTAGTTTGTATATCCCCCGAAGGCTAATTCACATTTGATGTAATAAAGTGATACAAAATAAATAAGGCCTTTAAAGGCGCTTTTTTTTTGCCCACGGGGAGCGGGAAACAGGGCCGCGTGATTTGGACCAAAATGAGTTTGAGATTGGATTGATTCATGATTGGAACTATTAAAATTTGTGGGACGTGAATTTAAGGTTACAGTAAACCTTCGCGGGTTGTCTCGGGGAAAAAATCATTAGCGCGTCAGATTTTATTATATCACAACGATTTGTACATCATTATAAAGCTTAATAGCCATAGAATACGTCTGTGTAATTTGTTTTATTAAAAGTTTCGTGTATGAGGAGATTCGACGCTTTTAATTCAAAATGACTGTCTTCGCTTCGGCGAATTGATCTAAAAAAGTTACGATCGTATTTCGATCTTTTCTGTCTAATATCAATTAACACATATGTGTCTACCAAACTGCGTGAGGCTTTGTCAATATTTTATCTAGTTTAGTTATAAATTAAAGTTGAAATAAAAAATGCAAATTTTGTTGTGAAATTGGAGACTCTTGGTCATAACTCTCGAACGGCGCTTTTATTCAAAAAACGCTCACACAGTTTTATTTCTGATGAGTTAATAATGCTACAAATCAATAGTTCAAGTCTATTCGATAAAAACTTTTTCAGATCAATTCGCTCAAAGTTGTGTTATACGCGCTAAACTCGAGCCGAGATAAAACGCTTTGAAGTTGTGTAAACAAAAAGTCTATATGTGTCATCGGGGTCGCGAAAGGTAAATATCTCACGAAAGAAAATATATTTGAGAAAGGTTTTGATTCCATTCGAAAGTTTATTTGATGACTAAAATGTTTATGCGATAAAAAAAATTTAGCCAGATTTTACGTCTGAAGGTTTACTGTAACCTTAAACCGTTTATGATTTATGGTCGATGCCCATTCCCCCCTTGATTTTGACTGAAAAAGATGAAATTTCTTAAGATCTCTCACAAATCATTACGGGCACCTATTTCTTTTTATTTCAAAATCTTAGTTAAAATCATGTTTTCTCATGTATCTCTCACAAATCATTTCGGGCACCTATTTCTTTTTATTTCAAAATCTTAGTTAAAATCATGTTTTCTCATGTAATACTTCGCTCGACACAACTTAGGGCTCATATCCTCAACACTTTGCTCAGTATTTCATTTCGTTATTCAGTTTTTATGCAAACGTTTTGCTCCACATCGGTAACTTAGAACAAACGCAAGACCATGAAATAAAAACAAATAGTAATGCCGTCCTAGTAATGCTATTTTCAAATTTTCAGTGTAAAATGCAAAAGTATAGATGTTCTTCAAATTGTTGCAAAATCCAATACTGAGTGATTTTTTTTGTTCATAATTTGAAATGATAACCTCAAAATGTTTTATCGTGCAACTTTTTATCAAAATTCTATGGCTAGTTTGATTTCTCCGGTATTACCAGATTACCTCAATATATGCAATTCATCACGGTAATTACGGTGATGACGATGATATGAGTATAGTTGATCACGGCGATGAAAAGAATCATGATATAAAGTCTTACACATGTTGGTCATTTTTTTAGGTTACGGTTATATTGCTCCTTTAACGAAATCCGGACGGGTATTCTGCATCTTCTACGCCTTGTTTGGTATACCGCTGGCCGCACTACTACTGCAGGCGACAGGTGGCGCTATCTATGCTCTGATACATTGTACAGTTGTTAAAACTTGCAACAAAATAAAGAAAGGTAGCGAGGAAAATGCTGACTTTAAATCTCTGTTTATATCAATTATCATGCTCTTCATCGTGATCCTGATTTTTGCTGCAGTGTATGACTATAGAGAGGATCAGTACATTGAAGGAGTTTACGGCTGGTTTATCACCTTGACAACCATTGGGTTTGGTGACGTCATCCCAGGACACGACTCAACCTCGATGTTCTTAATCTGGCTTCGCATTTTTTTTCATTTTCTGGGTTTGAGTTTCACAGCAAGTGTTCTCAGTTCTCTTGGTTCGTGGATTGGATCCACAAATACCAAAGTCTGTCATCTATGCAACGGTTTGGCTCATTCTAGGCCCGGCTTCAAAAATAAAAGGAGTAGCAATCCGCGACAAAGCGGGAATAACGAAGAGACTGGTACGGAATTGAATGAACAAGCTAATCAGAGACAAGATACTGTGGCTACCACTTCAATGTGAACACTTACGTCACGTGTTGCTTGCATGGCAAAAAAGTTCTTAGAGAAGAATACTGCGTACATGATGGAACTTGCAGGATCAATTTTAATCAAAGTTCGTAACCTAAGTTTCAGAAGGGGGTTACTTGACCCGGATGTTGGTGGAGATTTCCTGCCAATCAATTCAGAGACTTCAAGCCCTGACAGTTCTGATTGTATTTATTGTTAAGTCAAGAAAAAGTCGAAAATAAAATATACCTTACAGAAAAAAAGGTTACCATAATCAAAAGCGATTTGATTTGGCTCCCTGTTTCAGAAAAAAAAACTGCAAAAGGCACAAAAGTCTATTTTATAGACAATTTTTACTACAGTGTATACAATACCCTGTCAGTCGGCACATGGTGTGAGTACTCATTTAGGAGTGTACTCGTTGCATTACCTGCACAAGCATTGCGTTGAGTATTCACCATTACTTGCACTTAGGAGTGCACTCGTTGCATTACCTGCACAAGCATTGCGTTGAGTATTCACCATCACATGTACTTAGAAGTGTACTCGTTGCATTACCTGCACAAGCATTGCGTTGTGTACTCACCATCACTTGTACTTAGGAGTGTACTCGTTGCATTACCTGCACAAGCATTGCGTTGTGTACTCACCATCACTTGTACTTAGGAGTGTACTCGTTGCATTACCTGCGCAAGCATTGCGTTGAGTACTCACCATCACTTGTACTTAGGAGTGTACTCGTTGCATTACCTGCACAAGCATTGCGTTGTGTACTCACCATCACTTGTACTTAGGAGTGTACTCGTTGCATTACCTGCACAAGCATTGCGTTCAGTACTCACCATCACATGTACTTAGAAGTGTACTCGTTGCATTACCTGCACAAGCATTGCGTTGAGTACTCACCATCACATGTACTTAGAAGTGTACTCGTTGCATTACCTGCACAAGCATTGCGTTGAGTACTCACCATCACATGTACTTAGAAGTGTACTCGTTGCATTACCTGCACAAGCATTGCGTTGAGTACTCTCCATCACATGTACTTAGAAGTGTACTCGTTGCATTACCTGCACAAGCATTGCGTTGAGTACTCACCATCACATGTACTTAGAAGTGTACTCGTTGCATTACCTGCACAAGCATTGCGTTGAGTACTCACCATCACTTGTACTTAGAAGTGTACTCGTTGCATTACCTGCACAAGCGTTGCGTTGTGTACTCACCATCACTTGTACTTAGGAGTGTACTCGTTGCATTACCTGCACAAGCATTGCGTTGAGTACTCACCATCACTTGTACTTAGAAGTGTACTCGTTGCATTACCTGCACAAGCATTGCGTTGAGTACTCACCATCACATTTACTTAGAAGTGTACTCGTTGCATTACCTGCACAAGCATTGCGTTGAGTACTCACCATCACATTTACTTAGAAGTGTACTCGTTGCATTACCTGCACAAGCATTGCGTTGAGTACTCACCTTCTCTTGTACTTATGAGTGTGACAAAAAATGTTAATGTTGACAAAATAAAATTGTTTGAAAGCTATAATTATTTGTATATTTTTCTCATGGTTCATCCCTGGCATATCGCACAGGGTAGATATTTCCTATATTAAACATTCGTCTTTCATTTCCCTCCTTATTGTAGCAATCTCTTCAACCGCAGAGGCTAAACTACGGGGCTAGACTTACCTCGCTACTCGGCAAAATCACCTCGGGTACTATAGATCAGTCGCCAGTCGCTTGATAATGTTGTCACAGGAACCCCAAAATGTTTTTTTTTTTAAACAACTGCAGGGACTGGCGACCGCTTGTACGCTTAGAATGTCATAGGTGGTCTACACACATCACTGTTGTCGGTTCTAAAGCCCCGGTCTAAAGCCTGGTTCCAGGAAAAACGCGAAAAACTGCACTGATTTTTTTAATTTTGTAGCCGATAAGCGCGCGAAGTTGAGGCGAAATACTTTTCTCTGCGATTGCGCTTCAATTGGAATTAGTTTTCGGGGTGTTTAAAGAAAAGTCGTGAGATTACTGAACATTGTACCCAGCGAGCACAGTGTTCTCAGGGTACGCTGTACGTGAATTCGAAAAATGATATCATAAGGCTGGTTAAAATACACATTTAGTTCTTCTTACCGCAAGCATATATATATCAAGTTCAAGTTCAATGAGATTTTGAATAAAATACTAATCCAAAAATAAATATGTATATAAAATGATATACACGCACGTAATTTTAGAGTGCAAACCGAAAAATCCATGGAGATTTCTTTGAGTAAAAATAGTTCGTTATATAAAGTAGGAACTGTAACACAATCCATGTTTGTACAAGTTACTTATTAACCAACATCACGCATGTCAAGGTGTAGTATTTCATCTCTCCGAGATGAAGATTGTTTTGCGGAGAAAGACCGTGAAAACTTTGCTCAATATTTTGAAAGCTTCAATCGGTTTAGTGTCATTTACGTCACTGTATTTCCTAGTGTCAGTAAGTACATCTCCGGCTTTCGAGGAAATGTTGGAAGAAGATGCTGTGACAGAATCAGTACAAACACGAAAAGAACAAGCGAGGTAGGTAGTGAAAATCGAGCGATTTGTCTCCAAGGAAAGAAAAAAACTCAATCCTGTACTTTGTCAATAGATAGAGTGCACGTACTAAAAGTGTACAACATAAATACCACTAAATAGTGCTATTTTCTGAATAATGCAGCCAGAATTTGACTTTCATTCATGCATTTTTCTGAAGTTGATTGGGTAGGAATTGAATGGATGCTCAAATTTTACGTTTTAGGAATAGGGGATCTTGGACCAAATGATGATTAAAAAAATGATACTTGTGGCTAAAGTTGCTTGTCCCTAGCCACAAAAACGTACGAGTAAATTGCTAACTCATGCACACCCCCTCCCCCTAAGTCTTCTCTTCCTATAACAAATGAATATTTTCTTTACTATTAATATTTTTTTCAGTTCTAGGCCAGTAATATTTTCACATGCTTCAACAAGACAGTTCTTTCTCCCAAAACAATTGCCAATGTCATTTCATGTAAGCAAGTCTACACAAGGTACCATTTGCTTGAATGTAGGAACAAAGTACATGTTGTACACCGGATGTATATGTCGAGATGGCTGGCATGGCCAATCGTGTTCAATTCCAGACTCTTTGTACTACAGCTACACACGACACAGCATGACTTCTGCAGAGAAACGGCATTTACGTTTACGAAAGAAAACTGCAAGGAGGATTATTTATGCAGCTTTATTTAATCATGAATTTGACATGTTGGAGGCACTTCTAAATGAGCATGATGACTTAGTTGAACTATTTATTATTTTGGAGTCTACTTACACATCATTTGGGACTCGCAAACCTCTAAGACTATTAACAAGGTTGCATCGTGGCTACTTAAGACAGTTTCATTCCAAGATCATGTATCTGCATTGTGATCATTTCCCAACGGGTGGAAGGAAAAAGGGATGGAAAGCTGATTCCTATTTCAGAGGTATACTGGGAAAGAAAGCATTACCCAACATCCACAATGTCCAAGATGACGACTTATTTATTGTAGTTGATATAGATGAAATTCCATCACATGATGCTTTAGCCTTTTTAAAATTCTATAACGGTTACCCTGAGCCATTTGGACTTCGCTTGCGCTACTCTATGTTTGGTTATTACTGGAAGAACACACAATACACGCAAGTAACTGTAGGCTGCACCTTTGGAATGTTGAGAAGAGTGTACTCAAATGACACCAATGCTGTAAGAGATATCGAACATGGCTTGAACTCATCTTGTTATCCTTCCCTTCAAGACTATAGCAACAACCATAAAGTACGTGCTTGGTTTTTAGGTGATAATTCATATTATGCAGGCTGGCACTGCTCAGGATGCTTTAACCCTCAAGGCATACGGACCAAGTTTATGTCGGCACAAAATGCAGATTACCCTCGTTGGGGAAGCATACCTGAGAAAATGGATCTTGAGTACATTAAAAGTCTTGTGAAAGAGGGTAAATGGTTTGATGGAGGTCAGGTTCCAGCAAGTGACTTGAAATCAGATGGCTTCTTTGCTCCTAGTCACTTTTTAAGAAACAAGGAGAAGTACAGACATCTGTTGTATAATCCATATAATATAGCACCAAGTGATCATTGATAGAGAAGTCTGATACCACCACGTCCAAGCTATCACTTGCCTGCATAGCATTGCTTTTTTGATAAAACAATACTTGCTATATATAGCTATTTCAAATGTTGTCATCACCAAAAGGCAACAATAGATCATTCCAGGACTGCTAGGAACTATGGGTATAAATATTACTGTCATAATTAATGCACCAGTTGAAGAAGAAATTAACACCATGTAGTTATGATTTGATTTCCTTTCTGTCCACTCCATTAAACTAAAAGGTCAATATTCATCTTGACTGTCCAAGATGCCATTCTACATTCTGTCATGACTTTAACATATCATTGCGAGAGTGATCTTGGAATGAACTATTGCCTTTTGATGATGACAACATTATTTGACATTGATATATATGTCAGATATAGTCAAGCTGAAAAATGCATAGGGTTAATTGGGGTACCCACAATAGTTTCTCCAAAATAATGTGTTTATTTGTTTACAACACCAGTCTTATTTAACATTATTCATTGAGGCACCAACTGCAAGAGTATCTCAAATTTAATTTTTCCATTTTCCACTTTGTATCTAAAATTTAATTTTTCCATTTTTCACTCTGTAGATATTTGAAGTAACCTTTTGTTTCATTTTACTCTACTTACAGTAATGTTCAACATGTTTTACTAAACTGTAAATCCCACATTTATCTTACAAATATTGTGTGCTTTTTCTTTGCATCATTGCAGTTGGGACAAAGGACTTTACTGTGACAGAAACTCATCAGGGAATTGAATTATTGATGTGTACCTAAGGGATATTCAAACTTTCTCATTGGAAAGCCTTTCTCAAATAAAAACATATCTTTTATGCCTCCAGAACTATACAAACAAAACTACAACAAAATCTTTTCTTAAAACAATTCTATGAATCCCAAATGCATTTGAATACAATGGTATCAAAATTATGCTGATCAGTTTGAATTTTTTGGAACACAGAGCCAGGCAACACATTTTAATCACCTTATGGGTTTATGCTTGTGACACAAGCTTAAAACCCTTTACAGTCAAAGTTGCATCACTTATACAGAATTACATCACTCAGGTTTGAATGAAGGCAAATAAAGCTAATCTGGGGCACATCTAGGAAGGGACTAGGTGGAGCTGAATTCCCCCCTATTTTTACCCTTGGGCTTGAAATACCTTTGTTATGGAGCTGTAAAATGTAACATATTTTATTTATGTCTGTGCTGTATGTGTTAACTGTCTTTCTAAATATTGGCTGTGCTAATTATAATAATCTATAGATTAAAATTAATTTATAAAATATCTCACAGAATGAGCATGATGCATCGTGAAAATGTTCCTTTGCAATTCTTTCATTCTCCTGTACATGTCAATCAGTTATATTATTAACATATAATTAGAACATTGTTTCATATTTGAAATCCTGTCAGCTGTATCTATGACAACCACATTTGATTATCCTCTGTATTAACTTGTACAGACTATACCATCCATGACTGATAATAATATTTTATAGGTAGTAACAATGCATTTAAAACTTCCTACGTCATCTGGGATCTGAAAAAGAATGAAAATGCTATTTAGGTGTAAATAACAACCACATTTTCTCATAAGGATAGTGGAATTTACAAGAACTGCTCGCTAGCACATGTAAAGACAAAAAAGAAAACAAATCCTTATTCGCCTAGACTTGTCTTATATGAAACCTGACTAATTAGCTACTAAGTTCACCATGGATCTCTGTGATTAATCTTTTTTTTATTCAAGAAGGCTGCAAATTTATTCATTTATGTTTGACTGTTACTCTGGAGATAACCAAGCAAAAGGTAACTTTTTTTTGTGGTTAAGTGAAAAATGCTTCATCCAAATTCTATAGTATAGTAATACTCACTGGTTTGTGCTGTTCTTGATTTTATTGCTTCACATAAATGATCTGGTCCATATAGATATTTACATCGATTTTCAAAGGCCCTGACCATTTTTTTGACTACTTCATCAAAGAACACTGTCGATAGATGAGAATGTAGTGCTGATCTGAACTCAAACTCAACCTAATGAACGAAAAAAAGGCATTCATGAATACAAATATGGTTAAATACATCTGAGAGACTGTATATTTCATATCCCAAGTTCTGAATCACATTGCCAAGTAATTAATATTAATTTTAATAAAAAGTAAATTAAAACTCAAACTTTCTGAATTTAAATCAGTTACATGGTTACAAGGTATGTCAAAAGTGTGGTTGAGAAAAAAAGATTTGAGAACATTGGAATTCAGACGGTACACTTTCAGCTCATGACCGAAGCTAGTAATGACTGGCTAAAAAATAGTATGAACACAAAGGTTCACAGGCTTCAAGTTTTTTTGGTTGCTTTTTTTTAAGGGGGAGTGGGTCAGGAGGAGGGTGAGGTATGACACAGCGCTCACTAGGTACCTCTGTAAGTAAGTTAATAACTTTGTTTCAAATGAGATTAAAGTTCTTGATAATGCAAAATAATGGTTTACTGCATGTTTGACTATTTGCATTATCAAAAAAAATCATTTGACCATGAGAAAAGAGACATGTTTGAGTATATGTAAATACTAGATAAAGCTAAGGAAGGAAAATACTAGCAAAGTATTCTATTATTACTTACATAAAAGTCTAATGTACAAGTATTTGGGTTGTTGTGTATACCAGGACTAAACTGCCAAACTGTTTTCATGTAATTAAACATCTCTCCGTCAGTGCATTCAGACTTCAAAATAAAACATGACAACATGGTAAACAATTGAGAGACAATTTCTGGAAAAGGTTGATAAGTAGCAAAACACTAATGTAAATGAACAACACTTCAGATGTGTGAGAGTACACAGTCATCAAAACGACTCTTGACAATATTAGCTTTGAAGTCAGTGTGTACTAGCATCATTTCAAAAAATCCTATGAACTAAATTTTTTTAGAATGTTTTATTTGTGAGTTTTCTCAGCCCATCGTAATCACCTTGACTAAGTTTGGTGGTACCACGGTAACTATAGATGTGTATCTTTCTGATAACAATGGAGGAAATCCAACACAAATCTTGGCTTTAAAATGACCAGGTTTGCGTGCAAATGTTGAAGAATTCCTACACCAAGGAACAAAATTCTTGTAATCATCTACATCAGCTACCACAGAAAAAATATTTTCCATGGAATATCTGAAAAAAAAAATTGTCACACATAATTGCAATAATTGGAAATGTAATTTATTATCAGTGTAATGTCATACATAAAAAGTTGTCAACTATTGCAGTTTTCAGAATGAACACTAAAAGAAACATCAGTGAACACACCTGTAAAGGTGTTCAAAACAATTCATGTTCAATTTTCTCACAATATTAGCAGAACCCACATAACTTATTGCTTTTACATTTCACATACAGTTCTACAGTGGGTACATGCCAGTGCTCTAGCTACATTTTCAGAAATAACCTCAAAATTCAATCAAAATCAAGGTTTTACCGAGTGTGGACTGGGGCAAGTTTAAAGAAATAAGTTATTATTCACTGGAAAATGTGAAAACTGTTAGGATTTTAGATTTTACATTAAAGTGTTTCATAACTCTGTATTCATTGATGCTAAGAAATGTAACACTCTAAAATTCAAAATATGCACAGAATTGTGCGCAGTGCAAAACTACGCAATTACCTTAATCCTCTTTTGGGCAAAGCCCAGGAGACACAAACAGGTCACCAGGCCCCATATCAATGTATCCCACTGTCCACACTCACTTCTCACTACATTCCTATTTACAATCTCTCAACACTCGACTCGCAGTGTTGATTGTTTATGAAGAAGGAGGAAAACAGGAGGACCCAGAGAAAATTCCTTGTTGCATGAGAGGGAACAGCACATTTACAAACTCAGTTCACATACCCCAATCCAGAATCAAACCTGGGCCACAGAGAATATGGAAAAGCTGGAAATGGGTTTCTAATGCTTCTCATTATTTATCAGTTAATTGAAACCCATCCCCCTGACATCCTGCAGAAAAAGCTTAAGCTTAAGTCACTTAATCACTGGTAAAATGATAATTCACCTGCTAATCCCAGGGAGTCTGTGGCTGGTTGTGTAAAGCCTGGATAAAATTATCCACTGGGTAAAGTTATCCACTCCATATAATTTCTTTAGAATTTATCCAGTTTGGATATTGATTTATTCAGTGGACAGTGCTATTCAGGCTTCGTGTAACCAGCCCCAGAAGGCTGGGGTTTAATTGGACTGATGCCAAAAAAAGCTTAATATATACATACATATATAAACTATAAAATTTAATTTCACATTCACTTAAAAAATATCAACTTAAAGGAAGTTTATATCTAATGTATGTGAAATGTACACATAAACCTCTCATCAACATGATACAAAAATCTTTCTCTGTTCTAAAGCGAACCCAACCAAAAACATGAACCGAGAGCCAGAGGAACTATGCTTATCAACAAGAGAGATTTGAGTAGTCTTACCCCAATATTCGTCTTTCGGAGTACTTTTTTCTACGTAGTGATCTTAAAGGTCCCGGTATAAAACCAGATAATAACGTCCTTTTGGGAACCATGACAGTCTTTTTAGCTATTAAATTAATATCATCTTGAGTTGTTAAAATTCTTTTTTCGTCATTATTGACATTTTCAACCGGTAGTCGCCAGCGACTACTCGCACTTGCAGACCTAAAATGACAACAAAAATACATCAAAAATGTTATCTGTTAATCACAGATATATCCCACTATGTATTTTACCTGATAAGTATTCTTGGGGGTGCAGAATAAAGCGGCAAACGAGCTAAATTGTTTACAGATCGAAAAGACCCAGCCGCCATCTTGGATATGCGAAGCTTCTTATAATTGCGTCATACGTCGGTAATTAGCCGATTTCGTATCGAGTGAGTATTGATTACATTATGGACTGGTAGGCCTCGGTAGGCCCCAGTTGACTATTTTTTTTCACGACCAAAATGGCGGACGACAGTGAATGTTTACTGAGATGGTGACTAAAATAATCTGTAGGTTTAGAGCAATGTCCTGTTTGTAAAATGAGCATGAAGGTTACGGGAGATAGTTTTGGGAGTTTACAAGCAGCACAAGCTATTGGTGAGACATATTTTTCTTGATTTATTTGTCATGTCAGAATGACAACTTTATTATTGCGAATATACATTCATTCTAGTTTCACGTGTAATGCAAATATTTTCATCTTGGTAGGAGCTTCAATCAAGACTTTATTAGGTTCTTCTCGTAGGTAAGAAAAGCAAGTTATGGAATCATTGGTAATCCAAGACGAAATCTTCATTTTATATTTACATATTGATTGTGACATTTTTAGTTTGAAGTGTTGCGTCGGTGATACAAGTTACGACAGTACTGACTGGATCATCTGTAGCAGTACTATCAAGATCCTCCAATACCTTGATGTTAAGGTGGGTATATAACCTTGATCTTGTTTGATATGGCCAGTGAAGTTAATAAAGGCCTCCCCTTTAGCAAGACAATTTATGGCTAAATACCTAAAACTAATGATGTTGTCTGCAGCATCCAGCATGGTACATAATTAATGATGCCTGTCAAGCAATGCACAAGTCCTGTGGTAGTGGATGTAAAACTCTAGTCTGTATGATAGGATTCTGGAGTAGACAAGCTGCTGTTCTACAACATCAGGTACATACATAACAAAACCACTCCTAAAGAAACACCCATGTGGGGTTCTCTCTATCCCTCTTGAATAACAGTTGCACATTTTGGCTAAATTAAAATCAATGAATTGATTGGATGACCAGTTTCTTGTAGTGGTTTAAGCAGTATTATCACAGAACTAGACTTTGGAAGAGGCTTTCCTTGCTCAAACGCTCACATGATGTAAATTCCTAAATGCAGAAAACATTTTTGTTCTTTTAAAATTGTGATTTTTGGACTTCCTGTTTATTTTTTTTCCTTATATTATGGAATGCCTTTGAGTCATTGTCGATTTTGAATATTGAATGTTCATTTTGTGGAACGTATTCTCAAAATCAGTAAGGAATTGAATAATGGAATAATGGGATAATTCTTTATACTAGGGGTTAAGCTTGACCCATTTTGACTAATGAATAAAAAACAAGGATAATGGAGAAAAGACGGAAAGAATACCTGCTGCATTGGCCAATATTAGTATCTAATAAACAAAATAAACAAATAAACAAGCAAACAAACAAACAAATGAATGAGTGAATGAATGAATGAATGAATAGATATATTTAATTGATAATTTTAATTTACTTTCAGGGAATCCCCATTCCAGTCATAGTTCAACTCTTCCATGAAGTTTTGCATGAATCTATCAAAATATTTGAGGAAATTCAAATCCCTTTGCAGCAGGTCAAAAGACATTTTAGTGGCCTTAGGCTAGGATCTGGTGCTAGTGAAAAAGTTGAACTGCTTGGAAAAGAAATAGGAAGTATCACAGAAGAGGCAGTTTGTTTTGTGAATAATTCTGTATCTAAGGACACATGTGTTAATGTTCCTAAAAATGCCAAGGATAGAGATATTGATATTTCAAGCAGCCACAATCATGAAGTTGATAATAATGCTAGTGGATGCGGAGAAGAAAATGATGAGTTTGATGCCTGCTTCGATGACCTACCAATAAATACTTCTGATTGTATAACAAAATCATCTGCTTGTCATTCTTCATCTATTTCAAGTCAAAAACGTTTAGAAAAACCAAAATTATGTGCAAATAGTAACAAGGCAGAGTTGAAAAAGACAGAAGAGATGCTTGAGAAACTTAGCTTCTTGGGATTGAACCCCAAATGCAAACAAACAAAAAGAAACCACACCCAGATCATCTTTGGGAGTCGCAACTTAGTTCCAGAGACACCCAAAACAGCAAGAAATAGCATAAACTTACATATGGAGAGTAATACAACTGCTACTTGTGATTTTGATTTACAAAACAGAGAAGATGTTGAGCTACTAGGAAGGGTGCTATCTCATGGCAACAGAGAAATGACACTCACTATTGATGCCATATTTCCTCAAATTCCTCAAAAAAAGTTGGAGAAATTTGAAGTGGATAAAAACTGCATTCACATTGAAACAGAGTGTGGGCCTTCAAATGAGCACTCACAGATCATCGATGGCATACTAATGAAAATAAATTCAACCACATTGAAACTCCCAAAGTTAAAAGTCAATGCAGTAATAGTGAATGGTGATATTACTAAAGAATTCAGACATGCTGGATATAAAGATTCTTTCAAAGTGAAGCAAACCTATGGTAAAGAGGATTACCAGACTGGGTGTCATCAAGAAAATCAGAATTGGTTCAGTGCAATTATCAAAGTCATAAAAACAATGAAAGTTGGGCTTATATTTTGCAGAGGAAATATTGATAAAGATGTTGAGGAATTCTGTCAAGCTGATGACATAATCATCATTAATAAAATTTCTCCTAAATTACTGCAGTTGTTATCAACATCCCTTGGTGCAAACATTGTTGTATACATGACTGATATCAAGGTGTCTGACATAAGTAGACCTGTTAGCTTACATCGCTGGGTTCCAATAAGGAAAAAGGCATCAGAAACATCATATATTACAGTGAAACCATATAGCTCAACTAATGCAGCTTGGCATGCAAAAACTGTGCTACTATGCTCACCAACACAGCAGCTTTTAATGGAGTCAGAGTTAGCATTCTGGCGATGTGTGTCTTGTGTTCAGAATAGTATCAATCATGGATGTGTTTTACCTGGTAAAGGGATGGCTGAATTGAAATGCATCAAGAAACTGAGACAGATCGCAGGTAGAGATTTATCTCTTATTTGTATGATAATCCTGGGTAATTTGCTAGGGTTTGAATTAAACATATGTATTTAAATCAATAGATTTATTTGCAGAATCAGCAATGACTCCCTGCAAAAGCAGGTATTATTTGAAGAAAGGCAAGGGATGGGACTGTGCAGCAAAATCAAATGCTCTCTTGACATTAATAGGCTGCAGGCTTTAGGAGGACCTTTGTTTACATTTCTTAGCTCATCAGAATATTGTAAAAAGTAAAAGCAAATGGTTAAAAACTAATAAGAACTGTTTGATATAAGCTTTCTAAGATGTTGTTGCTTTTCAAATGAAAAAGTAATCAATAAATTATTATCTTGAAATTTATGGCTGGCATAAGCACTAATTATCCCATACTGTCATTTAATGTGCAAATATTAGCATATTTAATTTTTTAGAACTAAAAAATATTCCATGTGTATAGCTCAGATGTTCTGGGTAAGCTAACTGTTTGATATTCTTGCAATTTGATTTGCAGTTAGATCAATTAGATGTGGATATTTTAATACCTATACATTTTTGTAAATAAAATAGTTTTTGAAAATTCACCATGCAGAAACTATTTTGTGCACAAAGTTTATTTTTCACAGAAAGCGTATTTTATCATCTCCTTGCAATTTTCAGAGGTGATTTTAGTCTTTTCATATTATTATCTATGCTAATGAGGCAAAATGTAAACAATGTCTCTAGCAAACTGATTCTCCTGTAAGGATGATGATGAAAAAGATGACTTTCTGTGTTTCCTAGATGCACGCTTCAAAAAAGAGCAACCCAAGGCTGCTAGGTGGCCACATGGTAAAATCTGATGAATCAGAATTTTTTCAACATATATTTTCAATACATTTTTCGAGACTTTTTTCAGTGCTATTCTTTCTTGTCTTTTTGTTTTGTTAAATATTCTTTCATTGGACTTCCTGTGGTAGTTGCATTACACACCAATTTTAATGGTGCATACATGTGTATAACAAAGTGACAAAAGAAATATATTAAGAAACAAAAAACAATCATAAATATCATAGATAAAAAGAATGAAAGAAAAGTTTAGTGTGATTGTGTTTGTTGTGTTTCTATTGTATTTAATATTTTTCTTTTAAGTCATGATTGGGCTTCCTGTGTTGAAAGGACTTGTACACACATTTTGAAGGTGCACACATTTGGCACTACAAAGTGGCAAAGGAAATTTAATCATAATTTCGAAACATTTTGAAATTCAGCTTAACTCAAGTGCAAAACAAAATGATGACATCTTAAAGGTTTTTTTTAAATTTTGATAAAAGAAAATAGTAATTATTTTCCAAAACATCAATTATATTTATTATATTTGTTCCAACCCACCCTCAGAAAAAGAATCATGAAAATCTCAAAAATCTGGAGTTTTGAAAGATGCCCACAGCACACATGTCATTGATTATTTCTTTCTTTCTATTAGCTATGAGAGTAAGCTCTTCAGATATGAAGTCATCAAGATCATCTAGCTGGATCGAGCAAAGCCTACCTACATACCGTCAAACTGTCTACACTGCTTTCTGCGAAGGCCTTGAGGAGTTTGTTACAACATTGATATTAAACACTGGCAAGGATTATAGTCAGGCAATGGGTGAAGTAAATGAGTTATTGAAAGAAGAAAATACACAGAACAAAACTGAAGAACTAACTCTAGTGGATGACTATGTAGCTAAGGTGAATGCATGGCAAAGAGCTATAGGAGTGGTGTGTATTCTATTGCAATCAGACATGATTATTAAAACTGGCTCACAAAACAACTAAAACAAACGTAATATCATGGTAAATTGTAAAACAGTACACCTTTGAACAGTAATAAATACAATAATAAAACAATATTTCCATCATTTACTGTCATTACTGGTCTGATAGCCCCTTGCACTTAGAGGACATGTGACCCTATCTCCCCTTTAAACGTGCAGCTTTGTACAAATGAGGTCCACAAATCAATAACACATGCTAAAATTAGCAAGTTTTTGTCATTTTTCTTGTGCTGTATATGAGAAGCTGAATTTTGATGTGATCATTTTTTTCAAATCATTACAATTTAGGGGAGATGGGATCGAGTGACTTCTTAGTGCAAGTCGCCTATTTGTACAAAATGCAACTAGATTGCAGTATAAATACTTTTTTCTATACAACAAATAACATTGCCCACAGAAATGTAACATGAGTTTGTTATTGAATTACAGAATCAGATTATTGCAAACATTATTTCCTTAGTACACTATCTGCTTTATTTCCACCAGTTCTCTTTATCTTGCCAGCAAACACACATTAATTTAGTTCATAGATTTGTACTGTCACTTGTATTGCCATTCTATTCTAAGTTACTTGTAGCCCAGTGATGTACATCAGTAGGGCATTCTGGGTAATTATCTAATGCCTGTGTAATCTGACTAGAGCTTAGTAATAGTGTTACAAGTCTATATTCTTTCTGTACATGTTTAGAGGTTCCATCAATAGGTTTGATTAATTCCAAGGCTAGTAGATGTTCAAATGCCTATAAACAAAAAACAGAAAATATTTGTGGTTTTGTCTTATTAAGACCTTGTCCTTGGCACATAAACACAAGAGGAGAAAAACAAAAGAATTTTGTGATTAGAAGGGATTTAGAAGGTATTTTTTCTTTGTTGTCCCTTTGTCTTTAGTTTTGTTTATGCTTGCATCGCTATGCTTTTTTCATGTCTTATATCACACGCTTGAATTCTTCCCTTTGTCTTTTCCTGTTTTTGTTTCTGTTAGTTCACTAGTGCAGACCATGCTTAACGTTTCGCTCAAATAGTTTTGTGAAATCATTTATCAATGTGTCCTTACAAGAAAAAAAAAAGATTCCTTGACACAATTTCTGCACTATATAAATCCTGAGGAGTAAGCCCCCCTGCCTGCTAGGCTGTTTTCAGCAGGTGTTTTGTATTTGTATTAATAGTGAACAGACACCTGAAGGACAAGTGTTAATACATTATAAGTATGCATAATGTTACATTAAATCAATGTATGCATTAGGGATGGTAGAATTACCTTGAAGACAACATCCCTGTCAAATGACTGGACTGAATGACCAGCTCTCTGGGTAAACTTTTTATATTCTAGAGGAAAATAAATGGTTTAATAGTATTTTCCAATAGTGAGAATGTTTATCTTTCCCTTCATTAATATTCGAACATAAAACAAATGGATGTACTGTACCTTTAAAGATCATTTCAAAGTTAAATGGATCTCCTTGGTATGTTGTTAACAGATGTTTCATGGCAATGATGAGACACAGTTCAAGCACTGAAAGACCTACACAGAAAATGACAATGCATTAATAATTACAAAAATAAAGAAATGAATAGATATGTAAAACCTCTTTTCTTGTATGAAAAAAAAAACTTCAAATGACTTGATGAATAGATAAGTGAATTAGCTGCCTTTGAGGGATTGGGGATGAGGGGAGGGGTGTAGGGGATAACAACGGCATGCAGAAAGACCCATGACTTAAAAATAAATAAAAGGTTTCAAGAACAAACACATGAATGGTCATTACAGTGAGGGCACTCGAACCGTGAACACTTGTCTTTATTTAGCTTTTTATTTTCTGAACTTTCTACTGTTTCAAATTCTCTGAAAAAGTAGGACTGAACTCAAATGCACTGAGTTATCAAAATTCAAATGTTTTCAAATAGATTCACTCAAAGGATGCATGTTAACAAAAGTGTCAAAAAAGCACATAGTGTTCACGGTTCGAGTGTCCTCACTGTAATATTTAAATATTAAAATGAGTGAACTGAATGAATGAATAGCATAATGAGAGTATGGAAAGAAGAATGAACAGAAATAACAACAATAAGCAGAAACATGTTTGCTACCATGTAACATAGACTGTTTATGGTCAGTACTACGGTTCTTCCTGGACACCTGCAGGTCAGCTGGTGTAAGAAATGGATGATCGACATTCAGCTTACACACTGGTTGAATCTATAATAAATAGAAACATCAAAACACATTCTAGAAATGAATAATGTTTAATTACCTCCCCATGAATAAGCAGTGAAATCAAAATGCAATGACACTTACTTCCTGGAGCTGGTCGCAAGAAAGGTGTATAAGTGCTACCCATCGAATAACTTGCTACCCAGTGGGTAAAACTTATCCAGATTGTTCCATTCCATTGCACGAAACATTGATAGATCTTATCCACTGGATAAAGTTATCCACAAATAAATGGGCTGTTTAACCGCTTGCCACAAAATGTTAGCAGGTGTACTAGCTAAGGTTGTGTGTGAAATGAATATCATGTAAATGTAATTCATTTAGTAGATGGCAGGACAGTACAGTAATACATCTGGCTTGATGAGATGTTGTACATAATAAGTGCAAGATTTATGACCAAGAAAAAGAAGAGAATATTGTATTACAGTCCGTGGAACATCTATTCTTCATACCAGTAGTTTGTGGAGTGACCTAATATCTTTTGTTATGTTAAATTGTTGTCGGAAGACCTCTTGAGCTTCAGTACTTTCTATTAAAGCCTAGAAAAGAAGAAAACAAAATTCAGTATTAAAAAGAAAAAATTATGCTTATTTGCAAAAATGCTGTGATTCACAAATACCTGACCATGTCTGACTTTACTTAACTTACTTTGTCAAATGTAAGACTAGTATAGTACATACCTCCAAATTTTCATTCCATGTCTTCTGAAAGGATTTACTTGAGAATGACGAAGGTAGAGCTAAAATGGACCTAGCAAGCAAGTAAAATCAATGTGTTAATTAAACGTGATCTGTCAGTCACTATATTAAGGTAGTTCGGGATCCACACTTCCTGCCGATAGAATTTTTTAAAACTTTTTCTACATAAGGACTGACACATATATGAAAAACAAAAATGAAATAAAAAATAGGGGTCGCCGTGTTTGTTTTGGAACTGTGGGGGGTGGTAATAGGCCCATTTTTGCCCCATTTCAACTAAAAGAAGCAACAGCAAATTTGTTGAAAGTAATATTCTTGCGAACGAATTTGAAAAATTTTCACAAATCTGCTATAAGAGTTTGACAAAATGCTCCCTTCGCTATAGTTCTCATGAATTTATTCCTTGGAAAAGACATCGACTGACATATTTTACGTAGATTTAAATGAACAGCTTCATTGATTTTTTGCACACCTTACCACAAAAAAGTCAAAATTACAATGTTTTGGTCTTGAAGACCATGCATTTTTTATTTCAAAATTTTAAAGCTGGGTTTATGCCAAACATAAAAATGGAAAAATAATCGGGTGTCACCGTGCTAATTTTAGAGCTATAAGCAAAAAACACGCGGAAAATAAGATGATTTCAATGTTTTGGACGCGCCGGGAATGGGCACTAGTTGCTTTTGAGGCCAGTATGTAATGCTATGATGTTATTTTTTAACCAAAAGCTCTAAGGCAAATTTTTTTTTAATCGCACGAGAAATTTTATTTGATTTCACATGCGCGAGCAGGATGCGCAGTAGCAAGGGTCCCGAACTACCTTAAATGTAAACCTAGCTGGGGATGCTCTTTACAATCATTTGTATACAGTTTCAGAGATTGGCTTGAACTGCCCTCAAACATGCCAGGTTGCAAGACCCAAGCCCTGACCACCGATTTACTTTGCCACTTGTGTGCTAAACAGTTGACAAGTCTTAACATTTCTTAAAGAAGGTGACACGTCAAACAGAATACCTGACAATCTCAAGATAATCTCCAAATGAGCTTGAGTTGAATAAATGGATTTGTCGATGAGAAAATCTTGACTTGACTCTTTTCTCTAGTAATTCTACAACATCCTAAAACAATAATTCAAAACAGTATAATATTACTATTTACTAAAATCAAACATTTTATTAATGCCATTTGAAAATATTGAATCTACACTTTGTGTCAATTATAACATCTGAATGAATTGATACAATCAACATCTTTACTGGACAGTGCAGAATATTAAATGCATACTACTTTATCATTAAGTGATCAAAATGATTACAATGAGGACTCTCAAACTGTGAGCACTTTGTCCTTTTTTGACACTTTTTTCAAGATGCATCCTTTGAGAGAATCAATTTAAAAACATTTTCATTTTGATAACATTTGAGTTCAGTCCTACTTTTTTTTTAGAGAACTTGAAGCAGTAGAAAGCTTCGAAATAAAAAGCCAAATAAAAGACAATCGTTCACTGTAATTATATTGCACTTACCAGTCTACAAGTTAAACCAACTACACATATAGGTGTTTGCGCTGACTGTGATACATCAAATAAGTTGTATAACAATGTCTGGTTCTTGTGATGAACAAACAAATCAAACTCATCCAAAACAAACAGAATAGACTGGCTCTCATGGCCACCTACAGAAAGACATTTTGGGTGGTTAATAATACAATTTCCATACTGCTTTTTATATTGCAAATGAATGATGGTTGCCTTTTGAGTGTAACCTTTAGAGAGCCTTGATCAAGACTGTGTGAACTGTGTGATCTTTTTTTACATTCATTTACATTTAAGAGCTCATATAAATTCAAAACTCTACTATAGTAAGATTGAACTTACCACTTTTTAATGAGTCCAGTAAAAAAGCAAGGTTTTCTGCTGAGGAGCCCTGAAATTGCAGTAAAAAAACACTAACTTGATACATTGTGGACAATGCATTATTGATAAGGGTGTAAATTATTTCTCTGTACTAAAATAAATTAATAATGTTCCCATGATATAGCATACATACAACATCCTGCTTCAGCTAGTTTAGCAAAAGACAAAAATCACTTATATTATAACGCCTTGACATTGAACAAGGTCAGTCAACTTTGTTTACATTTTTCATGTGTTAGAGACTTCGAACCAAAAACTAAGCTTATCTAATAAAATCATGTAACTCACTATGGTAACCAGGACATTTTGATTGACAGTACAGTATCCAAGTGTATCCAAGAGTTCTCAAAGGTGAGTTATATTTTATGAAAAGGGGTTCACATTGCTTAGAGTCAGTTGGTAATGATCAAACAGTGTACCATGTATAATAACCATAATTTCTAAATAGGAAACAATTAAAATGTTGACAGCATCATTGTAGGGATATCATAGCTATTATGTTTCATTCTCATTCTGCAAACACCTTAGTCTATAATTTCAACAACAACAACAAAAAAATGAAAGTGCAATCATACAAACACTCTATCTCCAACAACATTTTCAAGTTGCAACTGTCTTGTAATATCCAGCATGGCCAGTCGGTCATCAGTATGTACAAGGCCTAAATTCGAAAAGAAAGACAGGTAAACAGATAATTGGATTGCAAATGTTATCAAGATATCAAAACAACATTTTAGATGTACTTACTCTAATTTTACAACCAAAATTAATGTAATTGGAATCTGTGAGTTTCTTGTTGGAAATGTAAATAATTAGATTTATAATTTTGTTACAACTTGACCTACCACTTAAGTAAACCTGAAGCATATTTTTCTTGACCATTTGAGACTTGCATAACTCTTTTAGAACAGTTTTCAAGACCTATATATGAGAAACTCAAATTTAAGGCTGCCCAAAACATTTTCTATAGATTGAATCATTGGGAAGTAACATGATTGTTAAGAAGATATAGACTACTATAAAAATACATTCTGTAAATTCTTCTATATTAAAACTTTTTGAGTGAGAAGCACTCTCTGTATCAAATTATCAATTTCATTTGGTGAATGGTTGCTTAATTTTCAAATAGCAACAACGGGTACCGTGAAATGACCCTAAAGGAACTAAACATGAATGGAGTTGGAGCTTTTTTTTTTTTTTGCTGAATTTTACACTTCATGGTAGTTATCCTGATACATATTGAGATGTAAAATGTTCCAATGATTACAAACATCACCTGACTTAGGCTAAGATACAATTAAATGTTGCAAACCAGGTAAAGGTTGGGACTGGTCATTAAATGTGTTTTGAGTTGCTTTTCTTTGAGAATACCCACCAGAGTCTTACCACTGCCTCTTGGTCCAACTAAAAGAACTGAATTGCTCTCTCCATACTCTGCACATCGGCTAATTAAGCTTTTGAGCTGACTATAGGTCAAGAGTAAAAACCATTACATTACATCAATTTATCAATCAAGAAATTGGTGGATCAGTCAATATTATCTACCCTGTCCATACCCTGTATAGTCTTCTTTTATTTTCCTTCGAAAAAAGGAAAGGAGAATAAAGATATTGTGTATTGACTCATTTGAGTATAGAGTCATTTTCGTATAAGTGGGAATCAGTACAGTTATGATACCACTACCATACGGTAGATGATTTTAATGTTGTCTTAGCAACTACGGTTAGGATACAATACAGTGTCTGTTTCCCACTCATACGAAAACAACACTATGTTCTAGAGTTGCTAAGAACATAGGCTGGCTAAACATTGGTCATCAGTTGTAAACTAGCCTATGTACATCCGTTCTCACCCCTCCCTCCTACGGATTTTGCCGGTAAAAAAGGGGGGGGGGGGAGGAGGGTGAGAATGGATGAACACAGGCTATTGTTGACAAGTTTAGACTCCAAAACCTGTTTAAATCTATATCAAACTTGTAATTATCCATAATTTTGGATACGGCACAACAACAAAAATAACTGATTTCTGTGGAGTCTTAATTATTATTTTTTTTCTATAAGAAGGTGAAAGAAGACCGATTTGTTCGTAGGGTACTAATAATTTAAATCATCAAAAATACTGAAATGAGTTCTAATAGCTCCCTTTTGCAGCATGCACAAAGCGGATCCATGTTTTCTTTTCTTTCTTGTAAAATATCCTTTCATTATTATTTTTGAGGTGAAAAAGACAGCTCTAATTACTCACGATATATTCTCGTCAAGACCATGGAGGTTTACTGGTGCTTCTCCACTGAACAAGCGGCTTCGAAGCACACTTACAGCATCGTGAACAACTTCGTAAGTTATTTCATCTTTTTCTGAAGGTGCAATGCTCTTTTTACCTTTCTTTGATGGCATCGCGGTGACGAAAATGCTGAAAACTCAAATTACCCGCGCATAGACGCCATGTTGGATCGTTCTTTTGTAAGGGAGAAGCCTGGTAAGCAGTATGACACAGGAACCCCATATATATAGGGATCAAACCTGTTTTCACTGAAATAAAAGAAGTTGTGGGATTTGAAATCATTTTATAGCTTGGAATTTGGGCTCAGTAGATTATTTTTTTTCGCAAAGACATAAGAACATCATTTACAACAGGACGAGTGAGGGGAATTCAGGTTGTATTTATTTGGGGGCTTGTGAAATCTAAAGTAATAAATTTTAATACACTAAAGCACATTTATTTATATATATCTTTTACCTTATACAAATTTATCATACACACATGAATGCACACTACTGGACAAATCTTAAAGTTCCCTATGTTTAAGGTTGAGCTTAGCACTAAGTATTTGCATTTTGTCAGTGGTGTTTCATTTTGTTCATAGTATATGATATATTCATGGGGCTATATGGAAAGCAACCCAAGTTAAAGTTGTTATTTTTTAATATTAAAATGTATCTACATGACTATCTTTAGGCTTTTAATTAAAATTATGTATTATTATTTCATGTCCAAAATAAAAGTCAGCCATTCTGGCATTCAGTTATGACTTTGCTGGAATATTACTTTTCATAGTGCATCTATTCACCTTGACCTTACTACAAAAATGTTGTCCAACCCAGGAAAAATAAAGAACTTTCACATTTTAAGGTATTTAAAAAAAGATTAAATTACAGCATGAGAGATAATATTATTCTTTTCTAGTGCAAAATATATCTATGTTCCTACAATCACTAAATCTCAGACAAGGTTGTTTCTTCTAGAGAGTATTTTTTGAAGAGAAAAAAAGCTACCATTTTAGAACTGGGTTCTTTTTGTATTCCACATAATCTTTGAACTTGAAGAATGATAATTCTGTCTCATTTTCTGAAAGAGATATCATCAAAGAATAAATTATGAAATGAGCTGACAATTTTCATGTTTTCTTTGCCTTTTTTTGGGGATAGGGAAGGTGTGTTTTGTGAATCTCACATGAACATTCATATTGTTTTAGTCCAACCGCATCCCTTCAGATTTCACCAGATGTTGTTTAGGAGAAATGTCACCCAAAAAAAATAAGAGAAACGATCTTTACAAAGCATTGAGCATTATATTATTTTAATAATATATCATGCTCAAAGCTTTGCCCCAGAAACATTTTTTGGGAGACTAAGAAGACACTACAACATCAGAGATTGTTGATCTCCGGTATGGGAAATTTAGTATGGATATGCCATACAATACAAAGATTTGCCAAAGGATGGGAATTTGACTCAAAGAGACCCAAAAGAAGGGAAAATTGAGCTTTAAAAATCTGAAAATGTTGAATTCCCCTGCAGCAAACCATTGACGTGATTAAGACAATGGTAAAATAATATAGTATCAAAATCTTAGCATGCAATGTATTTACCTATTCCTGATTCTTTCAATGTTACTCCACTTTTCAAGATCAATCCCTCATCATTGTCAGTTCTGATGATTGGATCATTGGTCTAAATAAATTAAAATACACTATCATGAAAACTTGATTTCTAGCTGCAGTGGTCATCCCACTAATATCATGTCAGGCACAGCCATCATAATGCATGGCCTTATTTATCATCACTACCACCATAACAATAATCATCACAATCATTATCATCACTATATCTTCTATCACTATCATCATTACCATTATATTTTCCATCAACATCATATTTTCCATAACTACTGTAATCATCATCACCATCATTACTACTGACATCATCAACATCACTATCACCATTAGGACCATGATAATATTATCATCACAATCATCATCACCATTATTACTGAAATCATCAACACCACTATCACCATTGTCATGATGAGCAACATTACCACAATCACCACAACCACCATTACTACTGATATTATCAACACCACTATCACCATTGTCATAGCGAGCAACACCATCAATCACCATAATCATCACAACCACCATTACTACTGATATTATCAACACCACTATCACCATTGTCATAGCGAGCAACACCATCAATCACCATAATCATCACAACCACCATTACTACTGATATTATCAACACCACTATCACCATTGTCATAGCGAGCAACACCATCAATCACCATAATCATCACAACCACCATTACTACTGATATTATCAACACCACTATCACCATTGCCATCACAATGACAACATCACAACAATCATCATCATCACCACCATTACTGATATTCATCGGCATTACAGTAAACACCCACGTTTAAGAACCATTTTTGGAAGTCTGGCAAAAAAAGGTTCTTGTTTAAAGGGGTAGTTGTTGGTAATTTTGGCAAAACAGGTTCTTAATTAGGTTCTTAATTGCTAAGAAGGGGATACAGTTGTCATTGTTTTGCATATATATCATAAGAATAATAAGTAAGCTTGATACAGGCTAAAAGTATATATTATAATGTATTACTGTTACTATTTTGTGGCAGTTCTATTGTTTTCTATTGTTCAACAAACACTATTTTGCACAATTAAGTAATTAGAGTTTCATGGCTTTACTGAATGTGCTCTAGTGTTTACACTACTGTATTTATATTGGGCATTTTGTGTAAATTCTCATCTATTTGTTTTACACACACCAATGAAAATTGTGTGAGTAATTTGTAGTTTGTTTATCCTGTAATTTAGCTGTAACCCATATTATAAGAACCTGCTTGATCATGTTTGGCTAAACAGGTTCTTATTTAAAGGGGTATTAAAATGGCAAATTTCTGCCAAGGGGTTCTTAATCCATAAGATTCTTAAATGCAGGTGTTTACTGTACCTTAATACATATTGCTGTCATAATTTATTCCACTGTCATTATTATTAAATTAACTGCCATATAACCACTACAATAATCACAATCATCACCTTTTATATAATCATAACTATCATCCACCACTTATATTTTTTTTTATAACGTTACACTGTGTTAAAATAAGGTTGAGCATGAAATAATAATAGCCATCATATCTGGAAACGATAAGTTATCTTTTTTAAAAACACAACAGCCTGCATTTAGTGAATAAAGACATTGACTTGCCTTGGCACCATGTGCTTTGTGTTGTATCTTTAAAGTATCTAACAAAACCAACGAAAATTCAAATGAATAATGAGCTTTGAGGTAAAAAAATGTAATGTTTGCACGAACCATAGGCGAAGTTTTTGAATGGTGGCGGTATACCAGCTTTTTGCTTGATTTCTACAAGAAAATAACAAAGAAGATGCAGAGCTTGCAGTCATGTTTGCGCACAATCGATGAAAAGTTTAGAACAGTGAGAAAAATTTATCAAACCTTTCAAAAGAAAGAAAATAAACTGTTCTGTTGTTTGATTCAGGTCCACATTGTGAAAAACGACAGCTTTAAAGTTTCTGTATTCTAAAGATCTTATGAAACGAACAGTCACAGTGACAGTAGTAACCGTCTCACTGACGGCAGCCATTTTATACACAGGGAACCCAAGAAAACCAGCCCTATTCTATGGATAGGCTTGGATAGGACAAATAAGTTAAATTTTGTGCATGGTCGTTTTCAAATAATTTCGATTTTGCAATTATTTCAGCAATTTTTTTTTTTTTTTTTTTTTTTTTTTTTTACTTAATATTTATGAAAGTGAACGTTATTCATATTACAATTGGACACTTTGCTATCTGGTCCTAAAACTCTGATCTGACCTCAGAACTAAAGTTTTAATTTTACATACCCTAACCCATACATACTGAATGTATGGGTGTGTTTCATTTTTATGTAGGAAATAGCAGTCGTTGCTAGACTACAAAGAGATGATGTAGTCTTACAAGGGACATTTAATTGTATTGTAGGGTTTTTTTAAGCTCAGGGGCGGGTTAATATGAAGCTTGGTTAAAGTTATCCACTCCATAGAATTTCTTTAACATTGATCTGCTGGATAGTACTATTCAGGCTTCTTACAACCGGCCCAACACCACTTAATTGGTAGTTAGTAGTTATTAATACTTAGAGAAGGAGTAGTTTAATACATTGTGGACTTGAAACATTAACATGCCATTCCTCAAATTTTGGATAATGGCCTTCTTTCCCAGAATTCATTGTTGGGAATCAATACTCCACCCAGTCCCCCTGCTAGATCCTATAGATCCCTTGCATGTGATGTCAAAACAAAAGCTTCTTTCTCTCTTGGGAGCTGAAATCCATTGTTCTGTCCTCCAGATTGAGCTGCATTCCAATGAACTGCAAGGATATATACCCCCATCAAATGTCAAACGGTCCCTTTACAACAATGAACTTGTAACCAGTAATTATTACACAATGAATTTGAACAAGGCCTTGGTCTGAGAGACATTAATAGAGCTGGTGAGTGTGGTTATAGCATGTTACTGATGTGTATGCATGGACCATTATATCCACACTAACAAAATGAAAACATACTTTATTCTCCCACCATTAAGTCTTGAAAGAAAAATAAACCAATAAAATAGTGGTAATATAAATGTTCAAAATAAATAAAAAATAATTTTCAACTACATAGTAACTACTAAACTGTTTATTAATTCAATACAATCACTGTATTTTCTTTGTCTTATTTGGTGATTTCAAAAAAGAACATTGTTGGAGAAAAATAGGAGAAAACATGACCAAAAGTATTTGTTGCAAAGGTTTCTTGGTCTTGATGTGGGTGATAAATTGCTGTAATTCATGTACAAACCATAACTATGTATCACTGATGGACTTTTTACGAAGTCAGAATCATTTAATTGCTTGTATTGGAACTTATTTCTTTATGTTATTTAAAAAACAATGATTCCTTTTGGTTGTGCTATCTCCTTTCTCTCTAACAACACTTCTTGAAATACTGGTAGGTGTATTTCAATTGCGATGACAAGAAAAACTTTTGCAAATTAAATCAACATGTTAAAGTGTTTTGATCAAATGATATCGACTTAAAAAGCAGTCAACAGAAGCAATAGCTATAGCCAATCAAACTGGTATAACAGTGCAGGGGGATATTCCCTAGGCTGCTAGGAAGGCTTCTCATGATTTGCATATTATACTGATTTGCTGATGCTACACCTTACCACAAATCCAGTAAAGACTGTGTTAAAATATTTAAATTTATATACATTTAAATACAATAAAATTTCATTTTTCTTTGATGGAAAATCAGGAACACACTAAGACCAATGATTTACTAATTATTGGTGGATATTGAAAAAAGAATCTCTCTCTATTTCAATAAAAAGAATTTTTAGCCAGCAGATTTATTGTGGCCCTGAGCTTTAAGAAACAAAAATGTTTTGGTTACACTATTTACAAAATACAGCTAGTACTTAATGTGTATATTATAGAGATATATGCATGGGTTAAATTAGTTACCTTAGAAAACATAAAAATCAAAACCTACTACCAGCTTTCTAACATAAGAAAAAACTGTTGATCAAAATAATACATATAATATATATATGACCAATTTTATAATAGCTGGTTATTATTTTCTTTGATGAAACAGAGATTTATAAATAGTTAGCTTTATAAAAATGTGCAGCCTTAAACTTGCTAATCATAATTATTCTGACTTGTGACAATAAAGATCTTTGAGAGCTTTAAGTTCCTCTATTAGGGTTTTGTTTTGATTTTCAAGGACAGCCACTCTGTTTTCCAGGCATTTGACATATTCCTTCTTTTTTCGTCGGCATTCTTTTGCAGCCTCTCTGTTTATTGATGAAAGATAGAAATAAGTAATCTATAAATCATTTATGGTATTAATGACAACATGTATTTTATTTTCACTGAAATATTGTTCAGTATTAAAATACTAACCAGGGCTTGTGTTACAATTTTAACATGGATTTCAAGGCCTTTTGAGCACTTTTCACTCGCAAAATGTTGAATTTCAAGGAGTACCATTTTTTCCATAACTTTGATTACTAATGACCTCACAACAAAATTTTTTTCTTGTTTTACAGTAGTTTGAAATATAAACTTGTGCCTGCATTAAATTCAAGTTGTTTTCCAAGAGTTTTCATGGAGCAAACCCAGAAGGCACAACAAAATGCAAATTAATGAAATAATCCTGAACTGCACAGATATGTATTTGAAACACGTATGCACAAACTTTAAGTACTGTCAAAAGACTATTAATGAACATACCTATTTTTCATAAGTCTCATTTCCCGTTTTCGTGTTGCCTCTTCAGCTGCAACTTGTTGATTGTTTGGAGACATACCACTTTGATTTAGAACCAGACCTTGTTGTAATTGATTTGCTCTAATGTATTGTTGTTGATTGGCAGGAATTGTATACATAGTCCCAGTATTACTAACTTGAACCTGTTTAAAAAGAAAAATGTCAATACAAAAATATTATTGCCATTAGTGTGCAACATAAACATCACTAAATAGTGCTGTTTTATGCTAAATCTATTGTTTTCTTTTGTTTAATTAGTGCTATTTAGTACTAAATAGTGACAACTGTTGCATACATTTAGTGTTTGCACTCTATCAGCTTCTTGGTTTAAATATTTGTATATGTACAAGGATAATAATTTGTTAGAATGAAAAAAAAGACTACTTTTCAGTCAAAAAGAGTTGTTTAGTTTATTTTTTCTATTTTTCTAACAAATTATTATCCTTTTGATTATAAAAAAAAACATTATTGTTGGTGCTTTGTAGTAGTCTAAGAATTGACCCAGTCATATCATGCAAAGCTCTATAAAATTGGAGAAATTAAGGGCAGATCAAGGAGAAGTAGTGTGTTTTTGTGTATATCATTTGTCGAATCACATCAAATCGAATTAACCGATGACAGGTGATCTTGAGAACATAAGGCTAGTCAGTCGTCTATTGGAACATTTCATCTTCAGGCTTTGTTATTATTGTCAAAAAATGGTACAAAACTCATGGAAACTACTCTATTTGAAGTTCAACTACAATATAAGGATCAACTCAAAACATGTTGATAAGCAACAACTGACTAGCCTTGTTTCTGTGGTCTCCCTCCAGTACATAACACACCTCCCCCCATATTTCAATTTGGTGTATTATTATATAGTCATCACTAATATACATTTATCAAAAGAAAACATTTTAATCTGAGACCAACCTGTACCTCTCCTGGTGTTGCAGTATAAATGTACTGTTGACCGTCCTAAAACATAACAAAAAGTATGCATATTATTGAGCAAAATAATGTCATTTTCCTGTTATAACTCTAACAAATATATTTATATTGAAGGACTTTACAAAATAACTAAGCAATGGTCCCCAAAATAATTGACAAATTACTAATAATTTAAAAATGGTTATCTGTATAAATATAGTGAACAATACATACATACAGAATTACTATGGTCATTCAAAACCTGTAACGATCATGAAGTACATAAAAATCTAAACACATGGTACAGAATTGATAGGACAAATTTACAACACTTCTGGTTTCCATAGTATTAAAGTCACTATGTTGGGCTAAAAGTAACAAAATGTTAATAATAATCAAAATATACTGATAGTAATTTTATCTGCCCCCCAACATTTAATTTTTCATCTATTGATTGAACAACTGATTTTTTTTAAACGCTGCATTCAAAATCAACAACAAACCTGTTGAGTTTGATACTGTACTACTGCAGCTTGTCCCCCTCCAGTTCCAGCAGATATTGGCATAGCCTGTAATCCCTGAACAGGCTCACCACCACTTGTCACAATCTGTATAGTGCCAGGAATAGTCACTGTTTGTGACCCTTGTTGATAGCTAAGCGAAGTAGTCGCTGATATATTTTGATCGCTAGATTCTAAACTGTCTTCCTGGATTGTCTCGATTTTTGAAGGACTGTCAGAGCTCGACAGGTCGTTAAAGATTTTCCTGAAAAACAATGACCAAATGTCATTATAGTTCGACAAGGACTGAAAACGAAATATTACAAGAAAATAACATTAACCCGATAATAAAACAGTGTTCAAACTCTGCATTGAATCAAAGGTATTAAATTCCAGTTCTCAAATTCAAAACTCAAAACGGCTCAGTGACTCTTCAGCTCGTATTCAACGCGAGTTTTTGCGTCCGACCAAATGAAAACAACAAACAGCAACTTACAAATTTAGCTTGGCTATTGAAAGTGATGAGGTTATAAGGGCTGTGGATAATCCTAAAGCAGTTACACTGACAAGACTGAGTCACCATGCGATGAAAGCATCGATCGTGTCGTAAACACTACCCTGTCGCGTCATCTCTCTCATTTTTGTCGTAATACATCACGTCAGCCGCATGAAGAGAAATCGAAAGAGGGAAGCAAATGAGTTCTACACGAAAATGATTTTCCGTGAAACCAAGTCTAGCTTCTTGTAAAAACAAATATTGGAAAATCTAGTTATTTACTGAGAGGGAAAACATGTCTTTTTTTATAGTACAAGTATTAAGCTACTCTACCAACCTGTATGATGGTCTTCTTGATAGAATATCTCTTCTCTTCTTGCTATCGTCGTCAATTCCTGTTTCGTCCGTGCCTTCAGGAACAGACTGAACTTGTACTCCCCCTTGTTGATTGAGTTGTAGTTGTGCCTGGAGTGAGTTTTGCATAGGATGCACGGAGGACTGTGGGCTTTGTATGACGGATTGTTGGTTTGTCTGGATAACTGACTGGCTTTGAATTCCTTGCGATGAATTTTGTTGGATTGCTGAATTTCCTTGACCCTGATGACTTATAGCTGTGCCATTTTCAATCTCAGTAACTTGTGAATGATCGTCAATTTGTTCCATAATATGTCATTAACCTTAGGTCTACTGTCCAAGATACACCATAGAGCTGATAGATCCTCAATGCTTCCAGTAATCGTTCGATTTACGGCGAACTCTGTAGTAAAAGAAAGCCACATTGTAAACGGACATGAACAAAGACATCAATCACGAAAATCTAATAAGAGTAGTCAAGGGGGATATTTGGCAAATCATCTTCGTAGATCGTTAGTCAGGATCCACCATGCTATAGTAAGAAAAGGTAAGAAAATGAAACTTAATGCTACGTCACTTCTACGTCACCTTTATTTCTTTACGCAGCCAGTGTGTCGTTGTGTTTCTTCCTCGAGTTCGAACAAGACATCGACGCGTCACCTTGCGTCACAAGCGTTGCATCAAAAAAGCTTAGGGGAGGCCGAAGCCCTGCACATAATAAATCCTTACCTCTTACATCACCATTACGTCAATAACCTGTCAATCATAGCCATAAAAGGCCATATGTGGGGCAATAGGAATATGATTGGTTAGATTGATAAAACAGATGTCAGCCTAATGTCAGCCAAATACGTCAGTAATATTTCTAAATTTAACATACATTCTTTTGAAAAACACTAATTTTGATTTCTTTCTATTTATTTTTGAATCAAATAGTTTAAAATAGTTTATTGACTAAAATAAAAGATGGAGATTCAACACAAAAGTATCGTTCAAAGCATATATATTACTCAATGTTCATATTTTTCTGTGATCGATGCCTGCTCTTTGCCAGTCACGTTTCATTTGCAGATTTGCCAGTGACTCATAAACTTATCATTTGAAATTTTGAAAAGGAAATGAAAGAAAATTCTAGCATCCGAAAAATATAACACTTTCGGACGTTATAAACTATATAAAACTGCCAAATAGAATGGAATAAATGAAGGTGAAAAGTTAAAAGATGTTAAAAATAAATTGATGAACTCCTGATCAAAACTGAACGAAATCTAAAATCAATGATTATAAATGGCAAAAAAAAAAAACAAACAAACAAAAAAATTGTGAGGGCGGGCGAATTCTTTTTTCTCTCTTTCTTTTTTACTGTTTTTCCTGACTTTTAAGTGGAAGCAACGCCTCGGCCTGTTTCTTTTTTCGCCCCGATTTTTCGAATTAAAACATCCATGCAGCGTTCCATAAAAATGAAGCCGAGAAATGTAATATATATATTTTTTCTTTTACTTGAGAAAATACATATTAAAAAAATACAAAATGATAACAATAAAAGTATAAAAAGAATAGATAAATAATACATTGATGAAGCAAAAAGGAAAAAAATCATTCTCTGCGAATAAATTAAGTCATCATTCATTTGTTTTCTGTATTGGTTGAAAACTACTGCTGACTTCCATTTTAACATACTGCAGACGCGGATTTTTAGCCCACCAATCAGGGGACGATGAAATATTTGGCGCGAAAAATCAACCAATACTGAGTTTCTTTGGACGCGGGAATTATTGTCAAGGTCGTTTGCGTTACTTGTACAGAATGTAGGGGTTCTCCGGGAAGGCTAGCTATTTCTTTGTCACGATTTTGACCCTTTTCCAATGGAGAACTTCGACAGAATCGAAAAGGTTGGGGAGGGAACTTATGGGGTTGTTTATAAAGCGAAGGAGAAGGATTCTGGAAGAATGGTAGCCCTAAAAAAGATTCGTCTTGACTCGTAAGTCTTGTTTGTGCTTGAAGTTGTTTGATTGCCGTAATGGCCTTCCTTTATTCTTGTTGTCTTTGTTGTGACTACTTGGTGGTCACTAACTATTGCTAGGTCTATTGGCTTTATCACTTCACGCTTTATCTTGATTTCAACCTGAGAGAAAGGAAGAGATTTTAGGCAAGGACGAATCTAGGGACCAGTTCTCAATATTTTCTCGGAACAACTGTTCACCCATGCCTGTGTAAAGTCCAATGACCTTGAGAAAAAAACATTATTTAAAGTCTTCCTTCTTGCCTTCTTCCATTTTGATGAATTAATGTTAATTTATAATCTATTTATTTGTCATTATAGAGAATCTGAGGGAGTTCCAAGTACAGCAATCCGAGAAATTTCTATATTGAAAGAACTATCGCATCCCAACGTGGTTAGGTAAACTATTTTGAAATTGCGATTAATAAATGAAAATATTCAATACAAAAGTTATCTTGTATTTTCATTTTGGTTGATTTCAATATTTATAATCAGTTAAGGATATTTTATTATCTTTTTTTAAAAGCATATTTTATATCAAAATGTACAAACATAATAAACTTAAAAATCTTAATTTGATTTTGTATGTTAAGGTATTTGTCTTGTATCTATTGTTTCGTATGATAGCTCACATACAATGATTTATTTTATTTTTTCAGTTTATTTGATGTAGTACACAGCAAAAATAGCCTGTATCTTGTATTTGAATATCTCAATCAAGATTTGAAAAAATACATGGATTCACTGCCAGCCAGTGGCATAAACATGGCTTTAGTCAAGGTATCACTTGCGTTGCATTTTAAAATTATAATTATATGTAGATTTTGTTTATGTTGGGTTGCTCTCTCTACCAGGGGCCGGTTGTACAAAGTCTGGATAAAGTTATCCAACCTGCGATATCATTTCTATAGAATTTATCCACTAGATAGGGATTTATCAGCTGGTTAGGGATTTATCCGCTGGATTATGATTTATCCGCTGGTTAGGGATTTATCCACTAGATAGGGATTTATCCTAGATAACCCAATCCAAGCTTTGTACAACCGGCCCCAGAGCTATAAATAGCTTTTTACAACTAAGCAGTTGCATTGCAACCGTTCAATGCTTTCTTTTGTAAAACGTTTGATATCACATTGTATTTATTCAATGTTGTTATTTTTAACAGAGTTATTTATATCAGCTGCTTAGTGGCATTGCATTTTGCCATTCACACCGAATACTTCATAGAGACCTCAAGCCTCAAAACCTTCTTATAGACAAAAGCGGATCAATAAAACTTGCAGATTTTGGTTTAGCAAGAACAATGGGAGTTCCTGTAAGATCATACACTCATGAAGTAGTTACACTCTGGTATAGGGCTCCTGAGATATTACTTGGATCAAGATATTACTCAACACCTGTGGATGTCTGGAGCACTGGCTGTATATTTTCTGAAATGGTAGGGAGAGACACATGTTGTTTTGTGGTTAATGTTATTTCCAGCTGGGCTTTTAAACATTGGTGAATATATATATTCCGAAATGAGGAAATAGATCAATGTAAATAAATTATTATTGCTAGATTCACTAGGGTAATGGTTTGTTTCAGTTATCAGTCTCTTGTTTCTTTTTGTAAGTGCTGCAAGGATATTTGGTGTACTCTATGCTGTTGGCAGTGAGCCACAGTCACATGACACCAATCTCAAGTGGCTTGACCAATATCAATATCAATGCAGGAAGTTCCTCTTTTTGTCTTTTGATAGTGAATGTTTAGATATCAATATCTTCTACTTCAGTTGACTTTGTCATCTTTTTTCCAATAGGAGATGACAGAACCTCTCTCCACTTGCAATGGACAGGGTGGTTGGGTCATTGACTGCAAATCACAAACAGTGTTCACATTATAATATTTATCTATTACAAAATAAGAAAAGTTGTCTTTTTATTATCCATGGAATTAATTAAGACTCAATGTTATGTTAAATGTTAATGTCTGCAACACATCCCTCGACAGGGTTTTTCAGTGTTGGTATACATATATATAATTGTTAAGAATCCCAACTGGAATCGGAACCCAGACAAATACAATTTCGGTGGCCAGAGCTTGGATCAAACCTAAGACCGCTGGATTGCGAGACCAACGCTCCAACCACTTGGTCATGCTGCCTCCTTCCTCAATCAGGAATTTGTGCACCTTGATTTTTCATATCAGGACATATTTACGCCAAATCATAGACTGCAATAAAACTCTTTGACACTATATATAACAGAAGTTAACCATCTACATCCAAATAGCACCAACAATTTTCCACTTCATTTGCAAACCATTTGCTGCACTGTTTTAGATGTTGGCTTGAACTTTTTTTTTGTAGATTACAAGAAGAGCACTTTTTCCAGGTGACTCAGAAATCGACCAGTTATTTAGAATATTCAGGTAAGAAAATATTTTATTACTTTTTTCATATGATCTTTTATGTTTCTAGTTTTCTTAATGCAATCAATCAACACCACCCAATACTATGATTTTCTCATTTCCATGTGATGTCACTCTTGAGAAATGATTCTTTCAAGGTCATAAAGCTGAAGGTGTATTTCTTCCTGACCCTATGCCAACATAACAATATACTTCACTTGTTTTTGCCCTGAGGATGGACCAAAGGTTTGAAAGCTCGGCTATATAATTAAACATTTATGTGGAAGAAAGGGTTTATTATTTGAATATTATAGTCGGCTCAAGAAATCTATGGAACAATGTTGGTTTCTCAAGGTTGACATTCAATTTCTCTTTTGCAGAACACTTGGCACTCCTGATGATAATATTTGGCCTGGTGTATCAGACATGCCAGACTACAAGAAAACCTTTCCAAAATGGCCTGTGCAATTATTAAAAAATGTCTTCCCATCACTGCCATCTGCAGCTGTTGACATCTTACAGGTAAAAAGACAAATAGGGCAACAACAATTGAGTACTATCACAACAAGCCCAAAATTACATCAAACTACCCGAAGCATGAACACAGAGTTCACATTTATGATTTCATCCTTGGAAAATTAAATTTGGGAATAATGGAATTGTTAATGATGTCTCGCTCGCACTTCAGATAGTTTGACTGTAATTTCACATTGAAGAGTTGTCCTCTGTTAAGGATTTTACATGATTTAAGAATCATATAACTCCCATTAAATGTACTAAATGTTTAGGAGTATAGAATGGTTTCAAAAAAAAAAAGAAAGGCTCACCAAAATATGTCTCAGAATCTCAGATTTTATGTTAGGCTGGTACAAAAGATAAATTTTCATTTGTTAACATTACGTTTTTCATGTTTCAGAGGATGTTGACATATGAACCCAGTACAAGAATTTCAGCCAAAGTGGCTATGAGTCATGAATTCTTCAATGACTTGCCAAGACAAGCTATATTACCCTCTTGATCTACAAATGAGTCCTTTTATATTTCCTTGCATTTGGAGTAATAGCAATTATTATATTCACAACATATTTATACTATTGGAGTGTTTGGTTTTTCAAACCAATTTTATACAATTAGATATTAGCAACCTCTGTAGCATGTCATTTGTTAACAAAAGTTTTATATGACTATTAATTTTGAATACATGTACATTATTATTGATAAAAACCTGCAAATTTTGTACGTAAAGGATGATTATGTTCCTATATTGGATGAGTTATGGAACAAAGCATGGTGTTATTTGCATAAGCACTTTTTTAATTTAACAATTATTGATGATTTGATGTATTTCTTTTTCAATGTCAAAAAAATCTTCATTAAAAGCCATGTCCACACTAAGCAGGTTACAGTAAATAATGCATAAAATTGCTTTGGATTCATGTAGATTAGTGTGGACAAAAGGCCTAATTGCAATTTCAATATTATCCAGGTTAGCGTAGACAGCGTAAACCAAACATTAACCTATTTAAATTATTAGAGAAACTTCTGCCACCTTTCTGCCAGACATATATTGGTACCTACTTGGCTTATACTATTAGTGTTATTGAATAAACATAAAATATTTGCAAAATAGCACAGGTGGGTTTGATTTATAAAATAAAAATGCTTAATAATAATGTCAAATTATACCTTACTATTACATTACAATCTTTTAGAAAACAATTGACATTAATTAAAATATTTAAACTTTGTGTATGGTCTGATGTGTTATGACACCCCCTCTCTAAAAGAGACTCTCTTCATGCAAGTCACACTATTTTTAGACTTCATATGTCCCTATTAGCATGGCTCAGTGGTCTTGAAGTTTGAAATGCCTGGCAAGAAAAATATAAGTTATGCATAACTAATGTTTAGTGTTCTGGAAAGCAATGTTTTGACATGTACAGGAACACATTGAATAACATCTAATGCAGATGTAATGCTGTATTTCAGACAATGAACTAACCACTGACTTTATAGACTCCTTGCAGTTCATTGGAAGGAAGCTGAACCTAGAGAACAAAACAATGTTTTGACATGTACAGGAACACATTGAATAACTGTTACATCTAATGCAGATGTAATGCTGTATTTCAGACAACAAACTAAACACTGACTTAATAGACTCCTTGCAGTTTGTTGGAACCTAGAGAACAAAACAATGGGTTTCATCTCCCAAGAGAAAAACTCTGGTTTTGTCCTCCAGATGGGGCTACATGCCAGAAATCTTTTTAATATTTTGGTAGAACCAATAGTTATGTAGTAACGTATTATTAAGTTTATAATTTGCATCAGCAGAAAAATTTATTTTGAAAGCCATTATGGTTCAGCACAACCATGTTCATTTCTTGGAAGAAATTTGTAGCAGCATAATTTGTCTAGAATAGTGGACAAAGAGAAACAAAACCAAAACATTTCTTATAAACACTACTTTTTTATTGTTTTTAAACAAAAGTTAACTAAATGTTTATAGAATCATACCAGTCATATTTTCTAAGTTCTTCTCATTACTGATAACTAATAATGGTGTCTTACAATTAATTCACTACTAACTTTGTTCTGCTTAAGTTTATACATTGAAATTATTTTTATTTTCTATGACACTGTTAGTTTTTAGCATACTATTTATATGTGTACATAATTAGTTCTCTGATAGCCAAAGACTAGCAGATCATTTCCACTTTTTATGACTGTTTATTTTCTCTTCTCCAACTCATTGATATTGACAGTCCTGAGATGAAAGTTTACAGAATGAGAAAAGAATGCTGCATCAGATTTACAGAGGTTGCTATGCCTATTTGATACAGTATGAATTCAAATTCTGTAAACAGCTTCTAAAACCATGGGAAGAAAAGAGTTATAAGTTTATGTAAATTAGGATAAATTTGTTTCAGTAGTTCCTGAATTCAAACTTACAAGTACTGAATATTTACTTTGAAAATCACTCCTTAATCATTCATGAGTTTTAGAATATTACTCTACAATTGTACTGACAACATCACCATGCATATGTTTTAACATCTGCAAGCTATTATATTGCAACTAGTCCAACCATATTCCAACCATATTCCAACTTATTAGTAAATGAGTTGGTAGCTCCTTCCAGTTTTCAAATGTAGTGGTCTGAACTACATCTGCTGTAGCTCTTGTGGTAGAATAACTGCAATTGCCATTTGTTGGTTTAATTATAGCCAATTTTCATGTACTATTTACAACTATCTACACACCAAATGTGTAATTCATTTCAATCATACAGAAGCTTGTCAAAATGTTCACACATTTTATCACATGTTTGTGGCTAGCCATATTGTTGGTCATATGACAACAACATAAACTAACCTTCATTTCTTGTCTAAATACTACCAACAAGTCTTCACTTGAGTATGAATTAATCAGGTACATTTTTAACTGTCACTAACTGCATAGAGATGGTTGCACAAAACATGAATAAAGTTATCCACTGGATAAAGTTATCCACTCAGGATAAAGTTGGACAGTGATTTATCTGGTGGAAAGCGCTATCCACACTTATTGCAGCCAGTTTCTGGGGGTTTACAGTCGATTTTTTCACATGTCCAAAATAAAATTTCCAGGGATTTTCAATCCAAGTCTGATCAATAAAATATTTTGACAAGTACTGAAGTACTTGTAGTTTTTTTTCTTTTGTTGAAACAAAATGGACTAAAATATAATGAGTATTTAATTAAATTTAACTTAATTACTTAATTTATCACAGGCCTAGTAACTTTGGTTTGAAATAAAGTTATATCACACAAATATCATTTGGTGTATTTGATGCTTTATGCACAAGAGATTAAACCATTTTAGATAAGGGATCAGATTAAAAGGGTAAGAAATAACAATTATCTCATAGATTTAGTCCTGAGCAACTACCATTACTACACATTAGTTGCATCACCATTATTACATTCTTTATCCATCATTACAACCATTGCATTTTTATCAATGAGTTGAATTTCTGGTTGGTCTACCATGAAGTTTTGTTGGAATTCTTGGACATTACCAGTAGATACAGTATCTGAGCTTCCTGGGCACTGATGGACAAGATCTGTTAGTCTATCTTGAGCGCAAAGCGCTAGCAGTCTAGCATCACCGTCTTGATCCCAACAGTCCTCAATAGTCTCTTTGAGTGCTCTTATACCCTATAAACAATAATAATGATTATTAATCAAATAGAGTGAGTTATAGAATTATTATTAATTAATTTAAGACTTGAGAAAGTCACATCCCCACCTCTAATCAATATCAAATGACTAAAAAATTAAGCTGTCAATGGTAACATAACTCTTGGAATACTGGGCTTTTAAACCAAGGAAAAGTAACTAGTGATGGAAGTGTCACATTTCCAAGAATATCCACAAATATATCAAACAAGCAATATGGTTTAATCTTGATTGAAAGAATCTAGATATCCATTTTTCTCAAGGTGACAAACTGATGAAGTTATGTAACATGATTGAGAAAACTGTCAAACAGGAAATTTGGTACAAATACACTATAACATAGCAATTTTCAAGACGTGAAGTGACTGATGATGTCAGTACATTTTGTACTTCTTAGGTTGAAAGGTCTGCTTAGTTTAATGGAGCATCCTAGTTTGAAACACTGCCAAAAACAGTTTGCAGATTGTAGACTCATTATGAGAAAAGATAATTGTAACACTTGTCAATGTCAGCAAAGATGGCAATGCAAGAAAAGAAAAAACACAGGAAAGTTGCTGATGTAGAGAGTAAAAAGGATTGGTCTGAGTAGACAGTATTAAAATCACAGGGTATATATTATATAATAGGATTATTCTTTGAGACACAGCATAGTGCGGTTGTACAGTTAAGTGATATAATTTCTACCTCATTCTTAGCCTGATTTTCAGCTGGGGCCTGGGGCCTACGCTTCACTCCACCCCGTCTGAAAATCAGGCTACCTCATTCTATGTAAGGATAGATACTGTTAAGGTAGAGTCACTTTCATATGAGTGGGAAACAGTACTGTATTGTATTGCAGCCATAATTAAAAAAAATATATTTGAATTTTCTTTAGTATCATAGCGGTATTGTAATCAAACCATTTCGCATTCATACGAAAACAACTCTAATGGTATTATGAAGCACTTACAGGGTGGTTATTTTTAAAAGCATCTGGAAATCCTGGACGAGCTTTCTTTAATACAACATAAACATGTATAGCTTCTGATGTGAGCATTGGCCCAAGCTCAGCCTCAAAGGGCAATCTGAAATCAGGAACGTGGCCTTCTACAACAAAATCATGAAAAAAATTATCTTTTTACCATCATGGTGATAATATTATTGTTATTACCATGTTAACATTAGGTAAATGTAAGATGGTAATCAAATCGTAAAAAAAGATGCTGAAGGAAAAAAAATATATAAACAATATCAAGTCCAGTCTATCTTGAATTCATAAAAAAATAAACACAATCAGATATGGGAGTGAGATATTTTTACAATATTGCAAACAAGTCTATTCATTAAACAGGAAACGGTAACTCAGGGATGCAACAGATTGGTGAAAATTATCACAATATTAAATTGCAAAAATGCTTAACAAACAATTATTAATACATTTAGGAACAATGACAGTATAATTTGTTTAAGACTTTCAATGAAAAAGGATAGGATGTTTTTTTCTGTTAGTTTTCATATGTTGATTCCCTTACTTCCAAATATGTCTTCACAGCGCATGGCTATTTCCCATAGTACTAATGCCATGGCATAAATATCAATTTGTTTTAAAGCTCCTTGGATGTCTTGTAAATTAACAGCGCCATCAAGAACCTCTGGGGCCATGTATCTTACAGTCCCAACCTAGTATTAATTAGATAAATAAATGATATATTGGCAGACCAAAAAATAAATAAATCTATAAATGCATGGATTGATTTACTTTAATTTATGATAAATGATTGCATGAATTCATGATTATTAAATGAAAGAATAATGTCAACTAAAAAATACTTGTACAAAAACTTGAAAAACGAACCATGATATGTAACAAATTAATGTTGCATTTTATCAAAGTTAAAATTCTTTTTTAAAAGTTGATGGCCATTTTAACTTTGCACTTTTTTTTACAATGGACTAAAAATACCCCAAACAGTGATATTGGATCTTAAAAAATCACTTATGAGTGTTGGCATTACCCTTGCTATTAATCAGAAAAGGCAAGAAGACCAAACAATAATGAAAATGGAATATATAAAAACAAAATGTATAAACTGAAAATATCCATTACTAAAATTACCTCTGTAATAAGAGTTCCATCATCAGCAGGTTTGGTTGCTTCTGGTACTTTCATAGCAAAACCAAAATCAGCCAAAGCACATGTACCGTCCTGTTTAACTAAGATGTTTTTACTATTAAAATCACGATGTGCAAATGCTGGTCTTGATCCTGAAAAAAAGAACAGAATCTTATTTCAGTCAATGGCCAAAACATTGGGCCATAACACAGGGTTCCCATGGATGTCAGGCAATGGCCAAATGACCTACCCTATCTGAACAAAGTTAACATTACATTACATCTAATCCTGAGATTGTTAAGGTACATGGGGTGCATGTTTCAGGAGCAAGCTGTGTACCAGCTTTAATATGAAGAAGAAAAGCTTCAAAGAAATTTAACTTTTTTTAACTGTAACTTTTACATTTTGGGGGGGGGGGGGGGGGGGTAGCAAGGTTTTTTTTGAGTGTGCGGTCTTGCCTGGGTGATACAAAAATGTCAGAACTTTTCAATCATGTGTATAATTTGTGTAAAGGATGTAACCCTTATCATAACAGACCTTCTTCTGAGTGCATGAAGGCTAACCCTGAAGCCATAGTATAACCAAGCACACACATTTCTTTCCAGCTGATGATGCGACTGTATAAATAATCTCGTAATGACCCATGTGGATGGTATTCAGATAAAAGAAGATAGTTAGGGAAATTAGCAGTAGGCTGTTCACAGGCATCTACAAACTGAAATACAAGCAGAATGGAACAATTAGAGTGATTATCCTGGACAACGGCATCTAGCTAGTGGTAATGTAATGCAACATTACTAAGGACTGTCTACTTGACTAGCCCTTTCCAAAAACGCTCAACATCTTTAAGGTTGTGTCTACATCATTTTAAGACAAAGAACCTAAGGATTATTTCCTGATACTTCGACCAAAAGCAAAGCCTTTGAAGTCTAACAACTTCAAGACCATGGTGACATGGCATTGATGACGTAAAATTTATCGATCAAGATCATTGATTTATCGATAGTTGTTGTCCATGTGAGCAGCGCATGAACTGCACTTTGTAAGCAGAGAAAAACAATGGCGTATTTATAACTCAGTAGGCTTCCACAGGAAGCCTGCCCAAGTAAATAGTGAAATGTTTTCAGTTAGTCACTGGACAAAATAAATGCATTAAGTTTCTCTGGATGACAGAAGTGCTAACTAAGCTGTATAGATAATGTGTGCATATAGAATGATTGATTTGCTGACAGCCTTTGCTATCAAACAGACTATTAACCTGTCTAAATTTAAAAAAGAGCAGGATTTTAAACACTGACCTCTTGCTTGTTGGATGAGATCTAAAATGACTGACTGACTGAATATAATATTGTAAAATACCAACAGCTTCTTACTAATTATTACTTAGCACAAATGAAACTTCATTATCATTGATATCTTACCCTTAAAATATAAGGACTACTTCTAAACTCTAAACTTTTGTAAAAGTCCACTTCAGTTTGCCAAAACACCCTGTTTTCTGGTGAAAATACTTTAACTGCAACAACGTTATCATTAAGCGTAGCCTTCCAAACTGTGCCATAACGCCCATGTCCAATACGCTCTATCATTACCAAATGACTTAAATCTACAGTGCACATCTGAGGCTCCTTTTCTTCTATATCTGCTTTACCATAAGTATGAAGGTTATTTACATTTTTCCTATGTATAATGAAGAAAACAACAGCCATAATAGTGCATAATGTCCCAGCACCTACTACTAAGCTTAGGATGATCGGGATATTGACGTTTTTTATTTTTGATGGACCTTGAAAAGAAAAGCAAATAAAAATAATTAATATTGTTTTACTTAAATCAAATTCATGAACTGTATATGTACTGTAAACTTGCATCAATTTTTTTTTTCAATAATGCTGTTAAAAAAACCCGAGAAATATATGTTCCTTTGCCTTGGATGTTGGCGGAGATTGTACAACAGCTAGAGCCTCAAAAAACTGATCTTATATATCAGACAAGAAAACAGAATTGAACATAAAACCAATGCCAACATCAGCATTAACAACAAAGTAATTTTATTGAGCCTACCTTTAATTTCAGGAGGAGACTCCGTTGTTATCTCATACTCAACCATAGTAAAATTTCTATTGCAATTATTCTGATTACAACAACAAAATCCAGATACATTCCTATGTTTTTTAAGAACATCAAAGGATGGTTGCTGTATACAATCTGGGCCACATGGGTGTTTTTTATCAGCCATCTCAAATGATATCATGAAACAATCCTTCCTTAAAATAGTAGATACTGTTGTGTTGTCAGGAAGTTTTATTGTGTTCCATAGCACAAAACAGGAATTTACTCCTTTATCACAAATTGCAGTCCCATTGATTGTAGGGTCTCTGTAGGAGTATCGCTCACAGTGTTGGACTTGGTCAGTTACTGGATCTATCAGAATAATAAAAATATCATAATTATGCAAAACTGAAAAAAGCATTAGACCTGTTAGAGCAGAAAATGCCTGTGGAGGAGGCAAGTCATATACTGGAAATTGTGCACAAAAAAATCATGTAAATTGGGCTTTCCATATCTGCCAGGCACATTTCTAACTTGTAAATGATTTAGTTAAAGTTTTTACTTTATTGATTTGTTTTGGCTATATTTTAAACATTTGATGTAGGCAATAAAGATTACAAATGACATCCTTATTTGCTGGTGTTCTGATAAGCAAAGGCTATCAAAGTGCCAGGGAGCATCCATTTTTGTGTAAGAGGAGCTAGGTGTCCGAAGAACTACGCGCGCAAAGGATTGTTGTTGGAAATGGAGCGGCCCTCGTACCCAGTCTCTACAATTCAGATTTCGAGTGGTTCACGAAGTAAATTTTGTCCGCCATCTTTATAAATCGACTAAATTTAAAACACATACAAATGACAATTGTCATCATTTATTTCACCAAAACTCCTTTTATGTCATTTCACTAACATGAAAATACTTTAGGTGACCGTGAAGGTGAAAATTATGAAGTAAGTCAAACAAACTTATGTCTTGAACGATCATGATTTGTTCACTCCGGCGAAGGCAGTGCGATTTTGCTATTTTGTTTAAAATGACTTAATTCAATATCGCAATAAAGAACTTTAACATGATATTGTGGCTATCTGTGTCATTCAGAGAAGGAAAAGGGATATCATAAGGCATATAAACCAGTCTGTAACTAAAATAAGACTTGACTCAAAATTGCTTACAAGCTTGGTGCAATGTTTTTATAGCATCTACATCTACATCTGTCAAAGGGGGTTACCCATCACTGACAGACTATAAATAAAAGTTAAATAAAACTATATACAAAATATAAAAATATACAAAACATAAAAATATGAAAAATATAAAAAAGGGGAAATAACATAATATAATATAAATAAAACTTATAAAAAATGTTAATTCAGTCTGTCCAATGCTACTTTAAAATTCTTAGAATTGTTAATATTTAAAATATTAGTTGGTAATAAATTAAAATCCTTAATTGTTCTACAATAAAAAGAGTTTCTATAAACTTCTGTTTTTGTTTGCAGTTCAATAAATTTGTGGTCATGGTAATTTTACTAATTTGTACATTTTACACAGTCTAATGAGCATGTTATCCAAATAGTCAAATACTGTTGCAATAATACAAATGCTAGAATTTTCCAGCTATGACACTGAAATAGCAGCAATAAACACTTGGGAAAAAATAATTTCATGATCTTCACTTGCCAATTATATGAATAGCAAGAGTCCAAGAGGTAAGACAACATTCATGTGAAAATGTTTTTTTTTACACAAATGAGAATAAGTTTACCTTTATATGCTTTTTCATAAAGTCAGTAATGCATATATTTATCTACATAGGATAGATAGATTTTTTATTTGTATCAATCTCAAAGTAATCAGTGAGTCATGCATGATGCTGCTTTATGAGACTTAAAATGCAACAATGTAGTACAACACATTTTATATTATTGGGGTGAAAATATAATCCAAAAATTATACACAAGGCTCTCATTTAGAGTTTTGTCCTGACTTGAACCTTTAGTTATTCTATTTAATTCATATCCCTCAATAAAGCTGAAATATAAAAATATAATAAACAACAAAATTATAATGAATGAATACAGAATTGTAATGGATGTTCTATGTTTGCAATATCTTATTAATATATAGATACAAATGCCAAAACAAGCAAAAGCAAAATAAAGAAACTTTCAAAAGTGCTAATAGTGGTGGGTGGCTAGAACAAGCTTTTGACAATGTCTTGAAACTGATCAGACTTAGTACTAGTGTCCCTGGATTAGCTAATATACAGACATCAAGACTGATGAGAACAAGAACACTTCAATGAAAACAATAAACTTTATTTACACTTTTTTGATAACACATCAATTTAACAATATTGAACAATATTCAGCATTCTCTTAACTTTGGTTGTTTTAGAGGAGTACGAATGGCAAAATGTGTGCAATAACTATCACACTTTAGTAGGAAACAGCACTATAGTTTAAACAAAAGGAAGCAATAGAATTTTAATGACATAAAACAGCACTATTTGATTGGTGGTATTTTTTATGTAAAAAAGCAAATTATTAAACAATTACATGTCGTGTAGTACCTGGTACATCAGCACAGCAAAATATAAACAGTGTTCAAGGATTATCAAAATAAAAAGGATAGTAAATTACGTCAAAAGAACTATAACAATGAAAATATCAAGAAATTAGTTCAAGAGATGAACCTACTTGATCCAACACTCGTTCCATCAGCACAGATCGATATTTCAACTTTCTTTGATGATGAAAATGAAGTCGAGACAACCATAATGCTTTTTGGAGGTGATGTTTTCAGGTGAACCATTTACGAACAAACAACAAATTTTAGAAGATTGACGAATATAAAAACTTGTTCAAAAATGCCAGAACGACAAGCACCGCCATGTTGTAAACAAACCATTCACTAATTTAAAATCGATTTTCCTCGCCATAAGTGTCAAAATATGGATGCTTCAGGCAAGTAAATAATATATTTAGATGTTTTCTCAATTCAGATAATGATTTTAAACTAAAGTCATTGATATTTTTCAAATTCTTTGATGTTCTCCCTCTGGATCATCGACGAACAAGTGTCAGACCGCGCGCTTTTTCTTAAAGGAAGACTGAGTACTAGGGCCGCTTGACTGAACATCAAAGTGCGCTGTGATTGGTCAATTCGTGCGCTCATCGGACACCTAGAGTGGAGGGGGGCTTAATAAATGCAATAATGGTTGGTGTTCAGGTCTTATTTTTGTAAAGACTTAACATTAAAAAAGCTACAATGGCATTATTTTTGTTTTGAATCAAAAATCTATTAATTAATGTATGTTGTTCTGGCACCAGTTAAAATTAATATTGATTTCATTAATATATATTGGAGCTCTGCTACTAGGTTTACCTAGTTTGTATATTAACTAAAATAACAATATTTCTAAATACATTGTAATACTAAAAAAGTCATCATGATTGTGTTGCGTCTATTCAAAATATGGAGGGAAGGTATGACCACTTATGAAAGAAGTCAACTAAAAAAGAAATCCAGAAAAAAAATCATGGGGTCCATGTTATTTGATCACAGATAGCAAAATATTACACAAATAAATCAAAAAGTAAGAATAAGCAAACTAATTATTCTGCACATAAAATAAAGGATCAAGGCACAAAACTGACAGATATGTCAAATGTTTCAGACAAATTGGCAACAAGTCATAATTTTAACTTACAAAACGTGAAAATCATTTTTCATCACAATTTATTGTAGCAAGACGTCCATATTCAACTTCGTGGAGTAGAGAAATCAATATTTTTTTATTTAGAGATTTATGAGACCTTTTGTGAATTTCAGTGAATTTCCTTTAGAGGATAGTAATATTTACAAAAATATTTTTTTAATAATTATCTTGCACCAGCCAGAACAGTTTTTGCTTGAAAATATTTTTAAAATCCAAAATGCATAGCCCCTACCAATAAATATGAAAATTAAACGTTAAAATTTTGTTTTATCACTAAGAAGTTGAACAGTAATCATAATATTAATAATCCACCTACAAAACAACTTCAACTATATTCAAAAGATGATAATTTTATCAACAAATACTCAGGAAGCGACTAACCAAGAAAGGCATCGATCAACAACAAGTTTACAAATCCTAGGACCAAGTAACAGATAAACTAAACAAGTTAATATTTACAGTGATAGACTTTTGTTGTTATTGAGTTACCATACAAAGCTGATTTTTTAGTTTGTAAATCTATCTCACCTTCATCACCAAGAGAGTAGGTGAATGTAGCCAACCACAAGAACAAGATTAACCTTCCAGTCATTTTGGCGTCATTTCCACTCCCTTGAAATTACAGAAACTCAGCTTATTAAACAATATTGATATCTATTTATTGTTATTCATTATTATATAAAGAATCTAATGAGTGTACGATAACATAGGACTGCGAAAAATGACTATAAATGTCGACAATTACAAAATGCAAATTGTGAAAGAACGACACTAGTCTTGGCTTGAAATTCAACTTATTTGGGTAAATAACAGACTTTAACCAGAGAATTTGGGATACACGGTTATTCCTGAGTCTTGCTAAAAAACCTCACATGTGTTCTGAGTTAGAAACATGCAATATTAACAAGAAATATTACCGTGAATATGATCAGCACTAGAATACAAAAATCGCCATAATAATCGTCGTGGTTGTGGACCCAGCACACACAGGGCACAGCAACACCAAAACTCTTTACAAAATACTAACGCGTATTATTATAAACAAAGTGAAAAGACTACTTACCGAATTCGAAATGATGTAGGATAATCTATAGGTCTTTTTAGATCGCAATGTAAACGTTTATGGATCGATTTTCAACATCAATGGTGGCTCTTTCACTATATTCGTGCAAAAGAGCCAGAACGTCTAGCTGTCACCGAGATCAGCCAATCACAAATGGTGGTAAATAAATACCTAAGAATGTTGTGTCTGAATGCAACGCACGGCATCTGGTGATACTATGATTTGATATTCTTCGTAATTTCTCATTGAATCAAACAACAGCAGCGAAAAGGAAAAGAAATGTGAGGGAAATGATTAACAAATAAAGGACTGAGGGTTATATTTTTTTCACTCTAGCGGAAATCAAGAGTTCTGGGCTGTCAGACGGAAAAGTGGCAAACAAAAGACTAAAGCGATATACATGTACTCATTATTCATTTTAATTGCTCTATTTTTATCAGTCATTAAAATCAATTTTCCTGTCAAGTTTCCCTTCTCTTCCATACGCTGCGAGTTAGAATGAGATAGATTTTTGATTTCTTTTATAATTGGCATTCACATTTTTTCTCATCGGCCGATTCAGTACTTTTAATTTTTTTTTTCGTCCAGTCTCATCTCACTCAACACTTGGTAAGAATTTGAAGTAGCTTGGGACAAACGGAAGAGAAGTCATCAAGCGACACACAATCCTCATCTTTAGTCATCAAAGCAAAGCCTCGATATTTCTTTTTAATTAAACCAAATTTTGCAAATTGCTTTGCACCGCAGTAAGGCAAATATAATTGAAGGACTTGAACCTCGCTTGCGTAACCTTTAATGAGTTAAGTCCACCAAAAAATGGTATTTATCAACCATTGATCAAAACAAACTAATATAAATTAAATAAAAAAACAAGCACTCCCATAACACTGAATTTTTCAGCAAAACAAGATGAGTCAATATCATTGATGGTGCAACATGATACGGATGATGATGATGACGATTGAGCACTTGATCGAGGACCTATTTATGAAGTGGAAAATGAGTAAATGATACAATTATTATATTATTTAATCATCATGTCATTAAAATAAAAATGTGCAAAAATAACAATGATAGGCAGTGGTTCTGAACAGGCCATGCGCATAGTCCCAGTCCTGATAATACACATTTTCATAATATTTTTACTCGCGGTGAAGTTGGATTGTTATTGAGGTTGTTTATAGTACAAGTAATATTTTGTAGACAAAACAAAATTTCTCGGCATCATGATTTGTTGCTTATCATGTTTGGCTGCTTGACGTAACGAAAAACCAGAATGTTCTAAATTTGGCGGGAAAACCATCACAATCACTGGTAACAGTAATAAAACGAAATGGCTTCGCTAAGAAACTCTTTTGATATATATAAGTTATCGTACACTTTTTTGAAGTGTGATCGCACATAATCAGTGTTTTTATAGTTGATTTTATATCAATACTTTCCATAATATCGGAGACAAAAGAGCATGAATAAAAACCTGTTGGCGATCAAGACTGTTCAACCTCAATGCCGAACAAAGTCATAAAACCACTAGCGGATCCAGAGGAGGGGAATTGGGTGACTCCCCCCTTGTTTTTCTAAGCAGTTATATCCTCACTTATTCTTTGAAGTAATTGACATCATAGAGTGCACGCACTAAAAGTGTGCAATAATTGTCACTATTTTGTAGTAAATAGTGCTAATTAAACAAAAGAAAACAATAGAATTAGTATAAAATAGCACTATTTAGTGGTATTTATGTTGCACACTTTTAGTGCGTGCACTCTTAGCTAATCAAAGAAACAGATATTTAGATATGATTGATGTTTTTTTTTTAATTTATTACTATTCTTACTATTAAGACTATTAACTATGCTGGAAATGATATACTATTTCCTGCACATTGATACCTTTCTATATCCAGGAAATTTTGAAAAGAAAGCGCTCTTTAATTTTTTTTATTCAATTTTTTTAACGTTTTTAATGGAAGAGAGCAAACAGAACGCTGCGTAAGTGTATAGGGTCATAACTATCCGTTTCTGTTGCATAGGCCTTTTCTGAGTTTAATCAAAAAGATGCATTGTGGTCTAGCTTCAGTACAGACAACACCATATACGGCATAATGAACAAAACATGTTTGTAATGAAGCTAGACCATAATGCACCATGTTTGCTATTTCAGAAATGGTCTATTGTACCAAGAGAGTATGAGATAAGAGAGCATAACTTCAGTTTAAAATTAGAATAAAAAGATCCCCTAATGAATGTAGAGCCCAATACGGGGGATAAGTTCTCTTATCTCAAGTTCTCTTGTTTGTATACATGTTGTTGTCTTATGCCCATATTATGTTGCACTATCTTACAGTGAAGATATGCACTTGTGCGAGAACCAGTCTTTGAAGAAAGAGCGCTAAGTACAAAGTACACGTCACTGAGTTTTGAACTCGTATAATATGCACTCTTGAGAATGAAATTACTACAATCGTATAAGGCCGGAAACTGCACAGTCTCAACTTTTTCGAAACTGATTCCAGTGGAAATATGGAAAGAAGAATATCCGCCGCGTAATTTATGAATAATGTGTCGATGGTCTATATTTTTCAAACTTTCATTAATTCATATTCAATTTATTCATAATTCAACAGATTTTCTTCTCACGGAGCCTTTTTTCTTTCCATCAGTATCGTCAGATCCCCCAAACAAACCACCCATCCCAAACGGTAAGTTAACGTCAGGTATTAGCCCTCCAAACAGTCCTTCGTCTTCACTATCTTCTTCTTCCTCATCTGAGCTCTCGAATACTTGGATAGCTTTCATAGCTGTCGCCAGGTTAGTTTTCCCCGGGATAATATGAAGTAATTCCAAACAATGCCACATTTCGATCTCTTGGTCGACTTTTTCTAGCGCGAGTTTCCAGTGATGGAAATACGTCCCAACAGCATCTCCACCGATGCACACTTCGCCGAGAAGGCGTTTACGACCAACTATCGGTGAATCTTTTACTCTGATAATTAAGTTCACTCCCTCAATGATATCTTGAGGTACAGGGATTAAAAAGGACTTGTTGTATACGGGTTCAAAGTTCTTTCGCTGTACTTTGGTTTTGCCTTGAAATAGTTGCTTGGAACCATGGACAAGGTGCACTTTGACGTACGCACCTATAGAGAAGGAAGAAGGAAAAACATTTTACAGCTTTCTTTGTAGTTACTCCTATACGAAAGCCAAAGTCTCGAAAATTTAAGCTGTAACAAATTAAGTAAATTACAAAAAGACAGTCAACTGTTTCATATAGAAACAAAGACGCAAGCCGTCGTTTGGTTGAGTTGCTTCCGCATTGTTTGTTTGCTAAGTCGGTTGGTTTGTTTATTTGATTATTCGTCTGTTTGTTGGCTGTCGTGTTCATTTTAGTTGTATGGCCAATGTTACTGTTTGCAAGGTAGTCGTTATTTCTTTGGTGTTTTTGGTTTTAATATTCGTTTCCGGTTTGTTTATTTTGTTAATTATTGGCAGTTGTACAAATAAAATGTCCTGCTTACTGGTGAATCTCCTTCCAAGGGCAGGCTTCAGACCTTTTAACTCTTTAATCTTTACTAAAAGCTGCCCTTCGCCACGATAATATCGTAAGATTACATTAAGATCACCACGTTCAGCACCACGGATCTGCAAAACACAACACACGTCACATTGTAAAATAAAGCCTTGCATATTTATTGGAAAGACTGTTGCATGGACAACATTGAGCATTCTGCACATCACTGTATTATACTTGAGAAAAACAAAAAAAACAAAAACAAACAAAAAAAACAAAGTAAAAGATAACTTTAAGAAAAAGTACGACTGTTTTCAACTGTTTGAACATGTTTCGGCGAAACTTTCGCCATCATCAGTATTTTATTAGGTGGAAATAAGCTCAATATATACCAGTCAAAACTCTCTAAGGAATATAACAAAAATAAGACACCTTAAGTGTGATGTTAGAATGGATCACTTGTTGGTTTAAGGATGATCTTAACCACTTAATGTGTAATGCCTCTTTCAGTTTAAGTTGGTATTTTGAATTGGCCTTATCAATAATAATAAAACATTCTTCACTGCATGCATTTCTGCATTCAGATGAAGATTCTAGATGCTGAAAAATGTGTGAAGCCTTATCCCTATTGAGGTGTTCATTGACACGTGTAGACACGTGTAGACAAGTGGCGGGAAGTTTCCCCCACATAGCAAGCTGAGCAACTTGCACACACAAATTTATACACTATATGTGAATGTAACCCCTTAGGAATAATATCTTTCACATTAAACGCATTTGAGATCTTATATGTGCTAAAAACTAGTTTGATATTGATACCAATACAATATTGATTAACTAACTTGACAATTTTCTGTTGAGTAACTCTAGAGAAATTACCGATGTACGGTAACTTAAAATAATGATCTTTGTTGTCGTTGACGCATTGATCATGAACGTTAGTTGATTTTTGTTTGTTTAAGTAGTTTAGAAAGCATTTATCCATGATCTTTTGAGGATACGCATTTTTACTTAAGTAATCTTTGAGATTGACAATATCTTCATGAAAGCCTATCCAAGTATTATTGATCTTAAAGATACGATCTATAAGAGTCTTGACTAGACCTAGTTTGTAGTTGATGGGTGAAAAACTAAGGTAGTTAGTGAATAAGCCAATAAACGTAAAGTAAAAGATATTGGCTAAATTTCACCTTAACCACATTGCCCAAGAATGACAAAACTGGCAATTAGATGTCGTAAGTAAGCTCCAAGAACTGTTACATGGATACTGAAGTTGTCTGCTGTCTTCGAATACATCCAACTGATACTAGCAATAGCTTACGGATTGGGCCGGGAGACGCACTACGTACACCCACGGTGGGGGGGGGGGGGGGGGGGGGACTCCGGGAATAAACGATCGGGGATGCTCGTCGCAATTTTTACAAAATTAAAAAAGATACCGGACGGTTTTTCAAAAGGGCGTGGCTTCATAAATTTTTCATCTCTAAACGATATCGAAGAACATGTGTCGTCATACATTTGAAAATGTTTCGTAAAGACAGCGAATTTCAAGAAACTGCACAATTCATCAACCCAAGCGCGACGCATTTTGCATGGCGGATTACCTTGATTTTTTTGCCACTTAGTGCTGTGATAATAACATGATCCGAATAAATTTCTCCTCTTTTCCTTAATTCACTGATTCCCAAACCCCACGGAACAAGGGGTTGAATCTACAATGGTGACTGAATCATGAAATGTATTTACTCACCGACTCTATCCATTCAAGGTCGCCTTCGTATTTAGTATCTTTATTCTTGACTTTGGTATCCTGTAAGTTCACGTGATACGAACCAATCAAATCACGTGCTGAAAGTTGGTTGTAGTCACACACGTGTACATAGAACTTTTGATCTTTCACCTCATCACTGGTCATCTTGATACGAACCTTTAATCAGAAAAAAAGAACGGCTAAATAATCAGGGCATAACCAAGTACATGTAATGTGTGTAATTAAGCGGGACGAAACCCTTCCCAGGTTCAACAAATTTTGTAAAAACGGCTTCATTCGCTTGATAATATTAGTATCTTGGCTTTGGTAGAATGAGCTCAATGCTGTTTTACCGTCCTAATTCCGAACGACGGATTTCAAATCAAGGGCTGTGGATTTGAAGGCTCCCATGTTCCCCTAAACATGGTTTCGAACCTAGAACAAGTGTCCAGCCGCAACCTAGACTGATATAATCAATAGTTTTGAGTTTTGCGGCAACTTGAAGGTAGTCTTGAGGACAATTTTCTACAAGGCAATGGCAAATACACGTCGTACATGCTTTACACGACACAAACCTTGTCAAACAAACTCGCCATTTTCTTAACATTCAAACCTTGTCTGATTACATTAACTCTAATCGAAGCCTTACCTCTTCCTCGAAGACTGGTGACAAGTCATTCCTGACATAACTTGTCCTGGGTTTATGTGACGTCATTCGGTGAAACGGAAACATTTCCACTTCGACATATTTGTATACTGTACCACCAGAGTATTTAACTGGCAATTCTTGACATCCATGCACCGTTACAACCAACTCGGTACTGAAATATCAAATATGAATTAATAAAAGTCATGCTTTTTAAGGTAGTTCGGGACCCTTGCTACTGCGCATCCTGCTCGCGCATGTGAAATCAAATAAAATGTCTCGTGCTATTAAAAAGAAATTTTTTGTTAGAGCCAAAATATGGTCATTCTTGAACTTTTTGTTAAAAAATAATATCATAGCATTACATACGGGCCTCAAAAGCAACTAGTGTCCATTCCCGCGCGTCCAAAACATTAAAATCATCTTATTTTCCGCGCGTTTTTTGCTTATAGCTCCAAAATTAGCACGGTGACACCCAATTATTTTTCAATTTTTATATTTGGCATAAACCCGGCTTTAAAATTTTGAAATAAAAAATATATGGTCTTCGAGACTAAAACATGGTAATTTTGACTTTTTTGTGGTAAAGTGTACAAAAAATTAATGAAGCTCTTTATTTAAATCTCCGTAAAATATCTCAGTCAATGTCTTTTCCAACGAGTAAGTTCATGAGAACGATAGCGAAGGGAGCATTTTGTCAGACGCTTATAGCAGATTTGTGAAAAACTTTCAAATTTGTTCGCAAGAATATTATTTTCAACAAATTTGATGTTACTTCTTTTAGTTGAAATGGGGCAAAAATGGGCCTATTACCACCCCCCACAGTTCCAAAACAAGCACGGGTACCCATATTTTTTATTTCATTTCTGTTTTTTATATGGGTCAGTCCTTATTTAGAAAAAGTTTTAGAAAATTCTATCGGCGGGAAGTGTGGATCCCGAACTACCTTAATTCAATCTTTCATTGAGTTGCATCATTCAGTCTTCATTTGCTCATTCGCACATGCTAAATATTTTAATTGTTGACAAACCACTAGTAGCCTACCTTTCCTCGTCATATCGTAAAGAAAATCGTATTCTTCCTAAATTTTTCTGAAACAATTAAATGCATATTCATCACAACCATTACAATACTGATCTTCTGATGATGACAACAATGATATTCAGTACACAGTGTGACAGATGATTAGCACAATGATGGTGACAATGACCACATCAGTGTAACGCAGTGAACAAATGCTATTAATCAATGGGATGAAGATATTACATGATGATGTAATGCAAGTCAATAATATTGTTTCTAAATAGTGGCTGGTTATATCTCCCTAACTGTCCAGTGTCTCTTTAAAGAACTCATGTAGCTATTGTATGATTTGATGTTTTACTCACCAATTGTTTCCTTGATGCTGACGGCTGTACTGTGCCAACATTGACATCGGGCACAGCATCCATCATTTCTAGTGCTTGCTCCTGGCTTTTCTGTAGTGCTTTTAGCTTGATCAGAGCTTTCTCTTTGGCTGATTTAATGCCCTTGTATGCAAAGCAAACAACAACTGCCACAATAGCAATCAGTAAGACAAGTACAATAACACCAACAATGATTCCAACAGTACTTCCAGTTACAAAGGCAAAGGCTTCATGAGCCAGCACTGAGACAGCTGTGGATTAAGAAAGAAAAATATAACATTAGTATTTTAATAGCTAAGTAATGTTAGAATGTTAGAAAAACAAAGAAGAAAGCTAGGGGCTGGTTGCAAGGAACCTGAATAGCGCTATCCGTATAAATTCCTATCCAGCTGATAAATTCTAAAGAAATCCTCTGGAGTGGATAACTTTATCCAGAGGATAACTTTATTCAGGCTTCGTACAACCGGTCCCAGCACTATAAAGCCCAGACAAACAAATCTAGTAACAGAAATTAAACTTTTATATACAAATGGATCAGCTAACAACAGAATAGACATTACCAATGATAAAACAAATTCTCAGAATTTGCAGTGCATGGAGTGAAAATAACTGCACTGACATACAGTCATAATCAGTTGATTGTGTAAAATTTAGGAAAATTGATTGAATTTACAAAATAAAATATATGATCTTTAACTTACCAGTACATATACTAAATAAAAATTCATTAACTTGGAATGAATCTTATCATTAGTAAATTACCACATTGTGGAAGCGAATGTACTGAATTTTATAAAGGTTTGAATGACAGTAAAATAAACTTTCCTGTGAGCTTTGATATCACAAGTGTATTTTTTTCTTTCTGATTTGCTATGACTTTTGTGAGCAGGTGTTGGATTCTAACATTTCCAAGTTCAATATTGACCATGTTCTAGTTTTTATCCCGTCAAATATTGACACTTGCTGACATTGTTCTGGTAACCATGGAGAAAACACTCCAACATTACAGTATAATTTATAAACTGGAGCAAGTACACACCACTAGAGGAATGAAACATATTATTTGACTGATAAAAAAAATATTAGAAATTATTTTACTTTTTCCAGGGGACATCAATATCCCAAATTGTACCTAATGATGGCATGAACGTTTTATACAAATGCTTAAACATCACACAACAGAATGAGATGAAGACATTTACAGTAATCAGGACACTTGAGCCTTCTAACTTGGGAAAAATGTTGAAAAGCACTACAAAATAAAAGTTTTCTTTTCTATCAAGCTCCAATATCGGGTCAATATCGATCACTTCAATTGCAAAAGGAGCCAGGCATTCCTTAAAAAGTCATCATGAATTTCGTAACTACAATTGATACTGTAAATGTGACCCATATATGTGCTCAGTTGCCGAAACTAAAGTATGAGGGCAGTTAAATTAGTTCACTAAAAGAAAAATAAGTGAAATGCAAAGGCATGCAATCAGTAAAATATGTGTTAATTGTGTTTCACATAATCTCTAAGTGTGGGCTCAGCCACTATGATGTAATCAAATATTTGACTTTGACAGGGGGTTCTTAGGCACTTTGTGACTCACCTTAAAACATGTATGCAGGCAGTGGCAACTATCAGTATGATTCAACCACCATCATATTCATCAATACCATCATAATCATAATATAGTCATATTAAAACAATGTTGTCACTTTCATAAAAAACATACATTATTATAAAATATTAATATTTAAAAATGTTATTTAATGCAATTGACACATAGAATAATAAAATTCACAGAATTCTAAGATTGTACAAAATATGTACATTTTATATAGCCCTGATTTTTCAAATTATTGATAAAATCTGACATCGAAATTTATTGTGTTGCCATTGTCACAGTATATCTTGAGCGTATTAGACTATGAAGATTAATATTTCACTGATGGTGTTCAACTTGACTAACTCCTGCATTTATAAACAGGCAAATGACCATTCGATTAATAAAAAGAACAAAATTTTACTTACTTGAATTCTTTGTAGCGTTTGACGCTAGAGTTGTAGGTAATATGGTAGTTGTGAAATCCATCTTTGCTCTGAATTTAAGTCTTTGTGACAATTTACTTTAAAAAAGTTTAGCAAATGTTCACAATCTAGTAAAATTCCTCCTTTCTTTCCGCATCAGTTGTCAGTTAACTATACAGTTTCTTGTTCCCAGATAAACGATATTTGATTTATATCGTCTTATAAACACGGTAAAAAAAGATCTTAATTGAAACAGCATTTAACGTTGCTTAACTTAAGTTCTCCATAAAGTTTAGTGAAAAGTTCTGTTCTTGAGTTGTTTAGTAAGTCTTCAGAGTGGAACGGCTGTTCTTGGCGCGTTGTTATGTACTCTTTACGCACAGTTTTCAGTCACAAACATCATCCGGATCCATTTTGGATGCTACTGTATTGAAGATCGTTCGGGAATTTTACTGCCGCTGTATGATTAGTTTTTGTGTGGTATTTGGATTCCTCAAAATACTTTGTTACTAGTGCATGCAGCGGTGTTCCAAGCATAATAGAGTGATCGGTTATATTTTTGCATAAATCTATCGGTTGAGCGGTGTGTGCATACGATTTGCTGCATGGTTGATTTCTTGCATTACATGCTCAGTCGGATGACATGTGATGACGTAGAGGTCAAGTTGCATCGTTATTGTTTTCTTCCTTACATCTTTATTTTTTTTCTTTTTCCTTTACTTTTTTGACTTTCTTCCTTTTCTTGTTATCATTTCGTTCATTTATTTCATTTCATTTTTCTTCCTCTTTTTCTATTTGTTTAATTTCTTTCCTAGTATTTTTATTCATGAAATTCAGTACCTTTTTTAAAAAAATCAAATCATAAATTAGTGAGAATGTCCTAAATAATTTCCGAATGCTTTGTCATATCTGTTGATTCCGGATTCTGGATTCCGGATCCCAAGTAGAGTTTTCGGATTCCAAGTGTTTAATTTACGGATTCCAGATTTGAAAATTCTGGCCTCCGGATCCCAGCAAGTGAAAGATTTCAGATTTTGGGTATATTTTGAATTCCTAATTCCTTGACATGCGGCGAAATCAGTTTCAACTGTTTTACTATTATCCGTCGATAGAGAGCATTGAAAGATAATTCTTGAAGCATTGTGGTATTTGTTGTAATATGACTCGAACGATACGATCGTCATTAACAGGAGAGAGCTAGAAAAAACGGGAAAACTGAAAATATCTCTACAAATCCCTTTGAACGGGAAAAGTGAAACTATCTCTACAAATCCCTTTCATTAAAACTTAAATTTTATTAGGTCTTATTGAGTTGTCTACCTTGTTGGTAAGAAGCAGGTTGGCTACCCTCGAACAAAAGGCTCTAATCCAACTTCATAAAGACCCATACGCCCAACCAATCAATATACTACACCGAATTCTCTTGGGGACAAACTACTTAGTTTATTTAAATCATTCTTACCAACAAAAAGGTTAAGTGATTAAAGCAACACGATGGGATCATGAATACTTGTGGCGTAAAAGTTACACATTTTACAATGTAATCAAGAAAAAAACGTAAGAAAGTTTGTGGGGATAACGCGGACAAAATGTTGTGGCGAACAGAAGGTTTAAAATTGGAAGACCTTCTTCCTGTACCAAAGAAACAACCGGTAAAGTTACAAACCATACTCTTTTGTGTACACTTGATTAACCCTTAACGACCAATAATTATAACTGTTATAAGTGAATATTGGGTTGATTGAACTATAATATCTAGATATCAGAAGACAGAGCAAGTGTTAACAATGTATTGCCAATTTGGTAGCTTTGCATTGGGACCCATCTGATTTTAAAAACTGTATTGCAATGTAGTAGTATTGAGGTGTTCAATACAATGAATTGAAAAAGCATGTATTTGCACTTTACTAGTTGTTGTTGAGTTAAAAAGTGTTTATGGCAAAGTCAGACTGTGTATATAGGGTATAAAGAACTCAGAATATATAGAGATTTAAATGTTTATTTGCATTTCAAATGTTTGCACATGAACACTTTACTTTTCTGATAGGAATATAAGTACAAACTTTCGTAGCAACAACATATTCTCTCCGACAAGTCATTTTTCTAAAATAGGGTGTATGTTGGACTGATCAAGTATAAAGATCAAAGACTGTTGGGTATTCTTTTTACTATCTGGCTCCCTGCCACCTTTACCAGCGTAGCCACAATCAGGAACAAAAATACTGAGACAATAAACAAAAACAGCCGTTTTAGAGTATATAGAGTTTGACGAAGTAAAACGTAATGATACGAACATATAGGAACAAAATCGATGTGGAATTAAGGGGAGAGAAGATTGGACAATGATGCGCCAACAAAAATAGACGATGACTATCTCTACAATAAAGCCCTGATTGTGCATGTGTATTGACGTTTGTTACTGACGCCCATGCAGGTGTAGCTACACAGGTACCAAGTATATACATAACGCCTTTGGAGAAAGCAAGTACAATATTTGCTATTGTTATCGCAGACTAGTTTGAATTAATACTTGCTTTCTAACGGTCGGGCGAATCAGAAATAGTTTCAGTTATTGATCGTTTCTTTGTACTGGTTTTCAGGGTCGCCACTTCTCGTCTGGCTATCACATGCTTAGTAGCCTGGCACCATCCTATGACGTCAAATATGCACAGATGACATATGGTGATCATTATCGAAAGGCAAGTATATAAACACCATAAAATGATGTTGATATATGTGATGATACGTAGGCGAGTATATACACCATAAAATGATGTTGATATATGTGAAGATACGTAGCTGAGTACATACACCATAAAATGATGTTGATACATGTGATGATACGTAGGCTAGTATATACACCATAAAATGATGTTGATATATGTGAAGATACGTAGCCGAGTACATACACCATAAAATGATGTTGATATATGTGAAGATACGCAGGCAAGTATATAAACACCATAAAATGATGTTGATATATGTGATGATACGTAAGCGAGTATATACACCATGAAATGATGTTGATATATGTGATGATACGTAGCCGAGTATATACACCATGAAATGATGTTGAAATGATGATGATACATAAGCGAGTATATTATAAATATTATGTACTATCCTTAGCTATAGGCTTTCAATTGATATACGTATTCCTATCTACTAATCCACACGCAAAAGCTTTACAGGGTTGATAAGCAGACTATTGTTTATTGTTTTATATAGAAAATCGAGAATGATATTGCAAGAGAGCGCAGTCGTCTTGATGACATACTAATGGCTCCTAAGCAGCAAGCCGTCCAGAACAAGCATTCTTTCAGTAATAAAAAGCCTGATAAAAGATATGACTTGAATGAATTACGACACCATCAAAGACGATGCGCTGCGCTTCTATTTGGAGCTAGACAACAAGGGGAACATCAAGTTCCATACATGGTAAGATGCAACTTAAGGGTATATACCAAATAATGCTACACGGCTTTGATTAGCCTATACCTGGCCCAATTAATGACCAAGACGGCCTCACCCTCCATGAAAATCGAGCCCAGCACCTAACTCTAGCATTAAAAATTCTATTCTAACCAAGTATATCTCTGGAATGCGTTCTTGTAGGTCCGCTGGGCACCTCGTCGAAGAGAAAGCTACTATCTGATGAGTGAGCGAATCTACAACGATCGTCTACTCATGAGGCTTAGAGAACAAGAAGAAGAAGAAAAACGAAAAATGCTTGAAAGCCCACTAGAGTTCGATTTTGATGATATGATAGGTACAACGAGTCACCTACACGACTTCCAGAAACTGATCAACAAAACATCCAAAAATATCAAAGATCTCAGCTTTGACACTGAATACAATGAATATAACTATGACTTCAAGGAAAGAGAGCGACAAAAGTACGTTGAGAAAGAAGGACGAGTTCTACTTACACCTTCTAATGAAGGAAGAAGTGATGGTAAAACCACTCGACAAGAGAGTAAAGTTACATTTGGTGACGTCACAGACATTGAAAGCGAAGGCTACGGAGGGAAACTAAGTCGAGAGAGAAAGAGAGCAGCCCTCGCGGCCAAGAAATCAGGAGAGGGCCTGGACTTGAGCGATATTGATGTTGATTTTTCCCCTGACGCTCTTGACGGTCTCTTGGCTGAGAGAGAAGGTAGCAATCTTAGCGATTTACTTGGTGTAAAGTCGTACGAGTCACAACGAGGCTCGAAAACTCAGAATAGAAACAGACAAAAGAAATCAAATAAACTAAAAATAGATGGCTCACAAGTGTTTTCTCTGGACGATATATCGTCGTTCCTTAGTGACAGGTCGGTTAGCGATGAGGACGATCCTGATCTTGAACATGAAGAGCTTGAAGACGAATTGTCAGAACTAGGAGGAGTACACAACAATAAGTACTGCAAACACTCGCCGACTTCTTCTTTAAAGAAACGTTCTGCAGAATACTACAAGAAGCTACCCAACCTTCTCAAGCTATCCGAGTTGCGCAAGAAAGCCGAGGCGAATAAAAAAGTCAAGGAAAAGCCTCATGAGCGTACTGGTCCTTACGTTACTCACGACTGCATGATCCCTTACAAGACAGCTTACGAACGAGCGTTAGCTTTAGTACGTGGCCGATCTTTACCACAAAATCCTGACGATCTATACAACCGTACTACCAGGAGAACCTTTTCGTATTTCCCTGGTATGCCCAATACCGAGGGGTTCACGATGAAAACAAAGAAAGGCGAAATAAAACATCTTCGAACGAAAACACCCATTGCTGGTGCAGCGGGGCTGAAAGGTATTCTGGGTAATGTGGACATGAACAACTTTTATCGAGAGGAAGACGAGTTGATTTATTACGTCAGAGATGAAGAAATTAACGTTGTTGTGGAATCGTCGGTGGACTCGACGGAGAGCCGATACGATACCGAGAATGAGGAATATGGTAATGATAATGACGATGATGACGATGGCACTTACGAAGACAGTTCCGAGGCTGTAACGAGAGCAACGTCACAAGCTTTAACGACGAAGACGAAATCATCCTTTCCTGACACTGATAGGACTGACAGCGAGTCTGACTTGCATTGAATTCTGACGTCAAACGAAATATAAAAAAACGTCAACCTGCAGTGTAAAATGTCTGGAATGTTTGATTTTTCCTAACCATGCCATCATAATTTTCTCATGCACGTTTTAAGTAGACCAAAGGGCCAGCTGTTTATTCTGTCATTAACATGAACACAAAAGAGCAACGTATACGTACACAAACTCAGACTACAAGTGTGAAGGGTTTGTTGGCAAAAAAAGGCAAAAGCTGCATGCATACAGATGAGCAAGCAAACCACGCAGTCTGTGAAAGGAGCTTGTGCTATGTTTTAATGTCACAAACTGAGTACCAGGCTTTAATTCAGTCTAAGGCACTACACTTGCTTGTCATTGGTCACGGCGAAAGTATTCTCTTTGTTTTATGTTTATGATATCAATGACTCTCATTCATTTGAATGCCTTGGAGTGCTGCATCAACGCATGTATCGCTAGCTGATTACTGACCAAACTTTAACTAACTGTTTTCAAGAAGTTTACCAAACAATTTCTACCCAGTTCTTTTACCTTCGCTTTGTGGCCGGGGAAAATAAACTAAGGTCCTGGGTACGAAGTTTAGTTCCCACAACATCAAGCTGCTGGCAGACTACTGGTGTGATTTTTGTCTTCAGCCAACGAAACCCTTCACTGCTAACGAAAACTGGTCCTGTATAGAGTGAAACATTTTTTTATTATTAGGATAAATGATTTAATAAATTGCAATATCTTTATGAAGACTGGCTATATTCTAGTTTCAATGTATTTATTCAGCTTTTAGCACTCTTTTTAAAACACTAGTGACGTCACATCATATAATAGCCGACATGCGACAGCCAACATTCATTGGAACCGTCGTGTCTTTTCCAAAATGGAGTAATTGTGAATTATCACGAAACCATTTTTGCGCGCAATAATTCAGGAATATCCAGCTAAATACGAAATTTTAAACCAGGCCTTATGGCCTTACCATACTCAAGTTGAGTAATTGTAAAATAATTATCCGCGCAAGGTGGATTCTGCTCCTCGTATGTAAGCTTAATTGGTACTTCGTACTTTGCCTTTCTCAGTGGGATGAAATCGTTAACTTGAAGTGCTCAATGCATGGGAGCTTTACAAGCCACCAGCTTAGGCTGCCGCTTATAAGGCATGTCCCGAGACTTTAAGTCAAGACGAGTCAAGGCGAGTCAAGACGACATAAGGTGACTTAAAGTCCCTGGGCATGCGTAAATATTGAAGGCTCACAAGAAGTAAAGGCGGAAATCAAAAGCCTCAAGAAAAAACAGACAAATTAACAAAGAGAAACAAAAAATAAAAAAACAAAGGCACAAACTGACAGAAAGACAATCAAGCAAACCCAATGGATTAGCTTATTTCATTTTCAGATTTATATTTCCGGTTAGTTGATAGTTCGAAAAGGATCATTGGTAAAATGTGTTGTGAGAATTCGGAAATTGATGCACATAAATTTACGTTGACAGTATTATTAATTTTAATTTTCAGTAGACGTCCGCAAAAATATAAAGAAAATGCAGGAAAACCAGTGAAATAAAGGAAAACTAAATACTAACAAATAGTAGCTATTTAGTAACTATTTGTCACGATCACTAACACAATACCCAGACAAAAGGAACATAAGGTTCTGGTTGAATGATAGGGACAAATAGTTACTAAATAGCTACTATTTGTTAGTATTTAGTTTTCCTTTATTTCATGGTTTTCCTGCATTTGCTCTATCATTTTTCAATGATTAATTACAACTGTATTTGATTGCAAAGAAAATGCTTGCGTTTATAAACGAGTAAATCCTAGCAACATGACCAAACAACATATTCAAATCAATGATTGTTAATATACTTCTTTCTTTTAGAAGCATCATTAAAGGTTTTAACGAGTTGTTTTATTATTTGTCCATCTGAGCATACAGGGGGATGTAACAGCTTATCTGATTGGTCCATCTAAAAGAGTTTCGGTCCAACCTCCAACGTGTACCCGCATCGTATTTACTTTCCATCAACGTGACATCAAATCCGTTGTTTAAAGCTGTTAGACTTTCTAGTATTCATATGGACAATGTTTGACATGAAGAAGAAAGCAAAACCACGGAGCAACGAGTATACCAAACTTGTATCGGATGTTGTGGAGTCGTGTACCTTTCCATGTCAACCGACACAACACGACACACGAGATAGTCGAAGGAGACTCATTGCTGCTGTTTTATTCTGTGTATTTTTCATCATTTGTGAAGTCACCGGTAAGGTTTAATGCAGCTTTTACTGACTACCGTTCTGTAAACGCTGACGAAGTTTGTTTTTCAGAGTTATTTAGCGTTTGCAATTTGAGATTTAAATATTGTCGTGCGTTCTGAACTTTTATTGTTTCATTTCATTAGTTTCGTACTTGATTGAATTGCCTGGTAAGAACCTTTCAAATAGGAAGCTATAAATAAAGTCATTTAACGATTCCTCTTCAAAGACTCATATCGATGAGGATGTTTATTTAAAACAGGACGTCTTTGTAGAGTCAAGTCTGATCTTTATATAGCCAAACAAACCACAAAACAGATCTTTTTCCTCAATTTGTAGAAGAGGAATACATTCAGATTTCAATATTCCAGAAAATTGCAAACTTCTTCACATGCATTTTAATAAGCGTGGAGCCAAATTCATTTGTGTATTTGTAAAATTTTGATCAAATAAAATGTAAATTAAAACATTTCCTAATATATGTCCCGTTTTCTAGGAAACCGTGCCATTTTTCCCTTTCATTTTGTTTTGTACAATAAATGTATTTAACACTTATACGGCATTAGCTCTCTTAAGGTTAATAATTTCTATGCATTTTTATTGTATTGTTCGGAACATACAATGACATATAAGTTCATTTTGCACGATCAGTCACTCAGCATTGCTTTGCTAGAAGAGAAAAAATAGCTTTCTTGATAACTTTATGTAATCGTGACAAAACTCTTGATAAAACATGATTATTACCACTCTATTTTATAACAATAGTGAGTGTTAATTTTTAATACGTATTTCATTTTAGCTCGTTGCTAAGTCAACTGATGTTTTTGCTCTTTTAGTCAGTTGTAGCCGGTTTAACAAAAAACTCACTTCTGTTTTTGTCATCCAATTCCAATTCCCTATTTTTATGTTATTTCTCTTCTCAAGCTTTGCTCTCTTCTTTACGTTATTTCCGGTAACAACTATTCCTCTAAAACAACTCAGTTTACATTCAAATTGCTGTTACGGCTTTAGCAGCCGATTTGCATTTCAATTCCTATCTTCATATAATCATTCGCTTTGTTTAATTTTATTTTTTATTTTTTTTCTCTTTTTCTTATAGCAATCAAATGCTATTTAATAGGTTACTTCATAAACTTACAAATTTGATACATTATATTACAAATTCAGAGTACAGAGTAGGAACAGCTGTTTTATCCTGAATGAAGTTCCCAGCATCAATCAGGATACTAGAGCCATAAAACGTCACAAGATTCTATCTAGGTCAACTTAATCACCTGATTTGATGTCTTAGAAATAAATTGCAACAAAATGATTATCGTATCACAAATGGAATTAGAGGAGATTTTAGTAAAGATCTTCTTGGAGTAAAAATATAAATTTAAACTAGATAGTGAAATTGAATCTTAAAGAGTACTAATTAAGGGTACTTTTGCGTTGCTAGTTATCGTCCATTTCATACCAATTACATGCAATTGCCTTTTCACTTACACTGCAGTCAGTACACAGTTCACAGTTAAACTTGTTTCAGTAATATTTACTGTGTTGTTCTCTTTTTTCAATTTTTGTTTTGTTTTGTAAATGATTAACAAAACAGCTAAAGCAAATGTAATCAGAACAGATTTTTGTCCCTTTTTAACAACGCAATTAATTTCAGCATTTTTCTTGAATTTTCCACTATATTAAATCTTTGCGCCTTTCGGCCAAATCATCATAATCATCAGCATGTGCCTGATCTTTTGTTCTTTTTGCAGTTACCTTCTTACTAAATTTTAATTCTGAAATTACATAGCCGTTTATACTATGACAATATTATAAAGTTGTATCCAATTGTATTTATACAGCAATGTACACACTCAGTCTAGCTCAGTCGGGATTGGGTGACGTAATCTTTTCGTACATGTTTCTCGTTTGCGCAATTTCGTTTTGGGAAGTTACAGCCAGAATAGGAACTTTGATTTCGCTATTATATTTGTTATATTCATTTATCATGGCTTGTTCTAAAATTTTTGATTTGAAATTATTGTCAAGTTATTTTCACAATATTATAAAGTTCTATCTAACCATAGTTTGTAACTTATGCCTTTTTAATCTGCTGTAACAGAACACTATCTTTGTTTGTTTTTTTAGTCCATTCTTTATCCTTGGAAATACTCTGTCTCTCGAAATTCCAACGAGTTTCCAGCGACAGAGTATACCGCCTGGGTTACCGAGGATGTTCATTCTTTGGAAGGGGAGCGGTGTTTGCTAGTTTGTGCCTTACAAACCTCTTCAAACAGCGCCTTAAAATATATATAAAAAAAAACAACAACAAATCATTAGTCCCATGTAAAAATAGATATGATCATCTGGCTATTTATGTTTCAGGTGGCTTTATAGCTAACAGCTTAGCAGTATTAAACGATGCATTGCACCAAGTCTTTGATCTCAATAGTCTTTTAACCAGTCTTGTAGCTGCGTGGATAGCTAGTTGGAGTCCTAACAATAGAAAAACATTTGGTTATTTTAGAGCAGGTGGGTATATATATTTGTTATAAACATTTCGAGATTACTCTAAAAAATCTATTGAGTGGATTTTTGTTCACTCGTTGAACTTAGCCAATCAGATTGTGCGTATCGTCAATTCATGTAAAAAAATGTTCTTTTTAATATACTTACACAATAAAAGGAAAATCCATTGGCTGCGCTCACTCGTTTGTCACGACTTGTGAATAAAACCCGCACGCGCGCACTTTCCATGAAGTATGCACCGTTCGAACGCGAACAGAGCCTCGTTCAACTGCATGACCACAACCCACCCGTGCTTAGAAGTAAGATAATTGTGTTCTACTTATCTAAAAAACAACCGTGTTTATTTCAGACATAATAGGGGCATGCGTAGTAACCCTTATGTTATGGCTACTTACTGGAGTATTGGTCTATGAAGCGATTCTTAGACTTACAACTGGCGCAAAGGTTCATGGTCATCACTCAGATGAAGTCAATGCTGACGTCATGATGCTGACTTCAGGACTCACGTGCCTTGCAAATATCGTGTAAGATAATTTGATGAAATAAAACGCGACAACAGAAATAGCAATTTCAAAGAAAAAATGGCAGATATTATAACTGAACTCGAATTGCATGGAAAGCTCTTTTGTCATGTTGCACAAATCATCCAAGGACAGCATTTCAGTTTCAATACAATAGCCGGTTTAGACAAATGCCCCGTATAGTCGATATAGGGGTACTACCCTATATCGACTATACGGGGATGATCCGCTGAACAGGGTATGGTTTTTCGACCTTGGTGTCATGAACAGGGTATCCAATTCTACTCTATTTCCGATTTAATCGAAACTTCCTGTCATACTCAGGGCCCAAAAAATGAGAGAAATTATTTTGCATTCAGGAAATCGGCAGGAATAAGATCGTTGATGAGATGAGAGCAGCACGTGTGTCTGAATTGATATATTTATACAAATCATATAATGTTTGTAAACAATTGTAGTTTGTCATAAACAGGGTATGGAAGTTAGGAATTTTTTGGCATAAACAGGGTAACCCCTACAAGATCCCAGCGGAACACCCCTACCCAGATCTGAAGGGAGTACCACCTCCCCGGGTCGCCCACCCACTCATCCGACCAACCTGAACTGACTGATCAACCAACCAACAATGGTATTCTATTTTCCAGATTGGCATTCATGTTAAGTGGTGTTGGTCACCATCATAGTCATGGTAGTCATGGTAACCACGGTCATAGCCATGGCAACAAAAAAGACGAAAACATCAACATAAGAGCAGCATTTCTTCACACTATTGGTGATGCTATCTATAGTTTTACAGTTTTACTTGCTGGGGTTATAATCAAATTTAAGGTAAAAAATTGCATGATTTATTGATAGTACTTTCCCTTTTATTAGATGATGTCCACTAACATTTGTATTGACCTTTCCTTTATGTTTTTAAACCATCTACAGCGGACATAATATAATGGCTGCCTTTTCCTTAACTAGCAAACGACAGAGAAATTGGACTGATATCGTATCGTGTAAGGCTTTTGGCACTCTAACTGAGCTTTTTTGTATATTTTTAGCCGGAATGGAAGAAGGCTGATGCAGTATGTAGTCTAATAGGGGCTGTCATTGTCCTTGCGAGCACTTTCTGGCTGATACGAGATGCTATCAATATTTTATTTGAAGGTATGTCTCAAGAATAACTCCAATTGGAAGATTGTTGATACGTTATTTTTCCTAATGTAAAATGTAAACCATAAGTTTTTACAAATGATAATAACGAGCCATTCCGTTTGAACATGGTTTTTGCCCTCTATTAATTAATAAGGATCTTAAGCATGAGAACGAGAGAGACGACGACGACGAGTTTGGACTTTATTTTTGTTCAAAAAAACATGAGCAATCGGTCATGTTTAGTCAAAACGTGTTCACTGTTGCGACAACTACTTGTTAAAATCCAGAATTCACCACAAAGGAAAACCCAGAGCACATGTGCGTCAACTAAGTTTGTGGCAACTCGTCGTCGTCGTCGTCTTCGACTCTCGTCCTCATGATTTAGATCCCGCTTATTATGGTTTGAACAACAACTTGCGCCAATTTTATAGAGATCTCTGGAAACACATTCAACCGCAAGCATTTTACTGAAAATTTAAGAAAATATGTATACGCTGCACCAATTAAAATAGGCAATATTTTAATAATACAGCTAAAGATTGTTGTTACAAATGCTTCGTTTCAACGTGACAAGAAGTCCGCCTCTGCCCAAGTGGTCCACATGGTTCTAGACCACGCCCTTCCTGTGGGATAAACCATTATTTCTGCTAGTCAACCATGTTACAGTCGACCGCACGTACACACTTGACTTCTCTGTCCGTCTTTTGTTGACCATGAGACACAATAGCCGCTAAATGCAATAGCGGCCAAAAAAAGGGTCGAGCAATATTGTGACATTGCGTGTTCTCAGACCATTACTGACAACATGAGCTGAAACAACATCACCCCGCTCAAAGTTGCTTTTGTTAAGGTGTCGTTGAACATAGGAGCATTTCAACATTGATTTAGAGGGAGGGGACGGGTTTTTAACGCTTTAGAGGTATTTTTCTTATAATTTATTCGGAAAGCTATTTGCTCAACAATTTTGACTGCGATTGTAGCCAGCTTGAACTTTACGCCGTCTATAACTACAATACACTCTCTAAAGCATCAAAGCTTACAACAACACACATGCTTGTAAATAGATTCGTACTGACAGAACATGTTCTGCAATGTTTGCAGTTTCCATTGACTGATGTAATCACTACCTCACAAACTAGCCGCACACAGTAAACATACTCCCTTTAAGTTTATGAAAACTTGACGTCTCGTGTTCAGGCGAAACTCAGCTCTAATGATAATCACTGAATTACATTACATCTTGTAGGTGTACCACAAAATGTCAACTTGGATGACGTCCATAGAGATATATCCTCCATTAATCACGTGACCAGCCATCATAGTGTACATTTCTGGGCGTTAACTCCTGGTAGGAATGCATTGTCAGCACACGTCGTTACAGGTATGTTGCACCGACACTGCTGTACGTTATATAAAATAGCTCTTTATTGACGGTTGAGCCACAGACGTCCCAAGCTGATAGGGAATAAATCATTCAAAAAGTAACAAAAAAATACATTTTATTAATTATAAGTCTTTCATCTAGAAAAACAGAAAAATCAATAATATTGAGAATAAAGTTCACTTACCTCGAGTTTACATTGTGTTTGTCTCTTATGTGCATTTTAGACGCGATCTTTTCTTTAGGGTTGGAAAAATGATGTAAAAATCCCTCTAAAATCCCTCAGATGCACTTGATTTTAAGCGTAATCGATTCCTCTCTGCGTGTTGAGAATTTCTTTACAAAACCCAAACCGGTTTAACTATTTATGGATTTAACCTCGCTGTAATGCCGATGGAACATCCACCCAGTACAAGCACAACATGTTGCTATGGTGACACGCATTAATTATCCGTATATGTGTTATTATTACTTATTCATCCATCACCCATGTCGAGACACATCGACGTCGTTGTGAGCACTGAAAATGATATCACTACGTTGGATATGGTCACTGCAGGGGTTGCAAGCTCAGCCAAGACCCAGAACGATTGAAAGTCCCACTCAATCTTGCGCACTTACCATTGTTTACTTTGATTACTTTTTCAGATTCTCAGGCAGATTCCAACACTATACTAAGATATGCAACTAAGATGCTTTCTTCAAAGTATGACCTTCATCACTGCACTATTCAGATAGAGCAGGCTTCTGATAGTACCACAGGAAGCCCAGTCGAAGGTGTCAACACGTGCACCGGGGACTTATAATTATACGAATAAATTAACATGTTCGCCGCTCAAAATAATGAAATGATATAGTTGTTGTCTACAATGTATTGGAAGGAAAGAATACTCATTTTATAGGAATCTATGTGGGCTATAGATGTTTTTATTAAAAAGTACTGAGACAATTATAACAATAATTATTAATTATGATTACTAATTATTGATATGATAAAGTACAATGGAAATCAAATATTTTCACTGATATTTATAAATCTCTTACTTCAATAAAATATTTATTTTAGCTCATTAAATCATTTGTGTGTTTTGTGTGGAAGATGACGAGGATTCCGAGGAGGAACAACTATTATTTAAATTATGATCATGGTCAATAAAGTTGTTAAAAAAACCATATCGTTGGAAAATTCAAGTTTCAGACAATCATATATATTTCGACTTTATATAAATCATATAATCATGTATGAATAAAGCGGCCAGATTGGAAAAAAAACAATTTGCTTTATCTGAAACCCAATAAAGATATTTATTATTATTAAGATTAGATTTTAGCTGAAAATAAAAACGGAAATGTTCGAATTCTACGTTAACACTTCAATTCTTAAAAAGAATTATAATGACATTATCAATAAAAAGCTAGCAATAATTTCAAATAAAATTCCACTGTGCACTGTGTCGTAGCTGGAGGTTATAACTATCAAATTAGTATTTCCCGCGAAAAAATTACCGCGGAAATCTGTCAGCTTGGTCAAGAACCTGATCCTTCTGGCGTAAGTAATCCTAAGATGATTCATTTTTGTATCTATCTAATACAGTTTCTATTCAAATCTTGTTATACAAGAAACTGTGTACCATAAATTGATACAAGAATTATGTACTTTTTGTACAGTTTTTGAGCGGGTTCCAGTGATCTCCAGGGTTCCAAAGTCAGTCGCCGTAACACGTTGAGCGAGTGATGCCAAATTATAATCTTTACACTTCAACATTAAAATACGCTTGAATGGCTCGACAAACAAAAGATTAATCCATGATTGAACTTGTCACACGACAGAACTTTTCAAAACAATCATATGCAACGGTCTCGAAAACATTGTTAAACTACCTTTGGAAAGAAATGTAGAGCAGGACCAGTAAACAGTGGAGGAGTAGATTTCAGAAGCGAAAGCAGCGAAGATGATATAAACTTAAGTGCTGCTGACACCGGACTGGAAAACGTTTATAAGAACCAGTATCGAACAAATTAGTCCGTTACGATTCAAAATGTGAGGAAAATATTTGACAGTTAAGAAGGAAATTAGCTTTGGCGATGAAAAATAGAAATTTATTTTGAGTTAAGGAATCTGAAAGCAGTTGCATCTTATCAAGCGATGACACAAGACTTAGGAGTCAATTAAAGATCACGTTGTTTGCTTCGAAATACTTTTCTTCTAATAAGGTAAGCACATGTGGCTATTTTGAATGTTTATAATTATGACTTTGGTATTTGTTCATAATTATTCTTGAAAATCATAGAATCATCAAATAATTTGTATTTTTTTAATTTTTGCTGACCCATTTTCTGCATTGTGCTTCAAAATCCTATTCCAGTACTCATTCAAAAACATAAACATTCTCTTATATAGTACAAAAACATTGATATTTGTTTGAAGTAAAAAACATAGTACTTTAATACAGTGTAAATTCTTGAAAGTGCTTTCACTTTAATGTTATATTAATTTATAGACAGAAACAAGAACATTGAAAAAGCCATGCATGCATGCGAATCCGCCTTGCTCTATCCAAAAAAAGCATTCGACCTAAAAACCGCGCCAATGATTAAGTTAGAAAAACTGCTGTTTGGTTGGGTTTTCAAGTGGCAACATCAACATATGTGAAGAAAAATTTTGAAATATCGCGAGAGAAAATCGAGGAACATAGAACATAATTACAAAAAAAGAGAAAAATGTATTTTTTTTGGAATAGTTTAAAATTATATTCGATGTGAACGGCGCGACTTTTCGGGACCATTGATGCGTTAGACCGCGCGAAAACCATGTGCAACGAAACTCAGCACACAGAGCACTTTAGTTGATTCCCCGTCTGTACTGGGAAACTATTTTCAATAATATATATACCACTTGTACAACAAATGTTTAAATGACATGGTAAATCATGAATATAAAAATTTGAATGGTGACATTAGTTGACTACCCTGGCGCCCTTCTTGGCAAATACATTATCAACAATCAAGCGTGAAAAGAAAGCTGCGTTTTGGCGCATAATACAACCGATTTTTTTGGCTCGTTGAGACTCTAATGTAAACATTTATTTGTAATTCTAAAATAAACATTAGTCCAAATTCTAACGGTTATTTAGTTGTAACTATCTCGTACAGTCATTTTTGTTTGGATTTATGATTAACCGCAACATTTGACAGACGTATCAATTCAAACGTTCCTTGAAATATTCAACTTCGGCTGAAGTTTTTCCCAGTGTTTCATATTTTATCTTTTTGAGATTGTAGGTATATTGAAAAAGTACTGCAATTCAGATAAGATTTTACTTAAATTTAGTCTATAGCTAGGTATTAATTGTCTAGATTTCTCAAAACTTTATCACAGTCAAGCATAAAGTTTTACGTCGTTCGTCCCGAGTCCTTTGTCCCTTGATCCAAACTGAGCAGTCAACCGATTGACTAGTTTTCTATGTAAACCAGTTATTGTTATACTCATTCACTCAAGAGGTTTCTTGTAGAAGAGAGAGGTCCTCATCTGATTTTTCTAGTCTGAATCTTGACCAAATCACATCGGCAAAACATGCCAAATTTCCTACAGAATACCGACTATTTTATTGAGCTCTTCTTCGTACAGTATGAACAAAAACGAAAAATGAATAACAATTACAGAAGAAGTAACAATTCGTCAGGCTATACAAATGTACTTTGGCAGTAATGACTCGCTGTGTGTTTTTTTTCTTTTTAAGAAAAAAAAATGTATGGGATTAAGATTCACATTTGTTAGTCTTAATCCCATACATGAAATCCCGCTGTCCCGGTCTGAAACTCACAGTCCAGTCCCAACTCCCACTTGATAGTTCAATGTTAATCAGCTATTTCTGAGTAATTGTTTTTAACATCACATCATTCAGTTTTGTACATGTATCTGCATATTCAGCCATTGTTCTAAGAAGCGCGTGAGTTAACAATTAACATGGTTCTATTTGCTCTTTCTTTATAACATTTACATTATTTGTTCTATGTTTTTAAATAAATACACTGTTTCAAACGCCTGATAATCAATCTATGCATACTGTAGGATGTAACATGGTGATTTCTAAATGATACAGATACGGAAATCATGAAACACTTCCGTGATGAAAACAAAACACGGAAACGAACAATTTTTTTTTTTGGTTTTCAAAATCGGATCAGATGTCCACATGAATAGTATTTCCTTTGAACGCTATCTTAACAAAACAATCACACGAGAGTGTTTTGAATTGTGCGAATTGATATATTTTATGTAGTGAAGGTGGTGATCGGTATGATTCAGTTCGCATCCATTCATGGTATGTCATCAAAACTATTCAGGTAATCGTTGAATTACTTTGCTATGAAAACATGACCCATTTCCTTTGAACGCTGTTTGTCACTATCACTCAACCAGAACACAATACAAAAACAAAAAAAATAGTAATATTTTGCTTGAGTGCTAGTGACATATTGCTACTAAATAGCTACTCTTTGTAGTTTGTTTTTATTTCATGGCTTTTCTGCGTTTGCTCTATAAACTCAAACATTTATTATTGACTAATGCGTCTTACCCCTACATTGTCTTTTAATTTCAATTTGCTGTATGTATATAATTTTTCATAGTTTTTAGGAAAGATAATTATGATGAACTGAGAAAAACAGAAAAAAGACATTGTGACGATATCTTTTTCAAAATGCAAAAACGTTTGACTCTCTGCACACAGTTAACGTTGTTGTTTCGTGTGTGTTTATTTAGCTGTTTGCTTATTTACATCCTGCATCAACAACCGTCGCACGAAAAATAGCCATTCACCGTTGAATGGTGAATGCACCATAAGTAACGGAGTGGTGTATCATGGGAGGACTATTCATTCACAGTATCTGTCCCAACATCCCGCTGAAAAGTGTTTTTGACGTTTGACTAGCCTGAATGAGGGACAAATCTGAGTTCGACGTGAACGAAACATATTTTTGAAGTTGTTATAAATTGATTGGATTCCTTGGCTAGTTTAGCTTTATGCAAGCTTAGCTTCTGGGGGATAGGAGGGACCTGGGAAGGAGCTATTTTTTTACTGACAATTGACAGTTAGAAATGCATGGGATGCCGTTTGTCCGTGCTACAGTTATGTGATAAACTTCTTTAAAATCATGGATTAGAAATCACCAGCCATTTTATTATAAGATCGCAAATCACATTTTTTTTCTTTATTGAAATAAAGAGACAATCATAATTTTTTAGCTGATGATATCAATTCTAGACTGATGTTTGTTTTTCAAGAGATGATCCGGCTAATCCCTTTTCTCCAGAGTAGCATTAGTCGTTTTTTTTTTCGGAAAACCGCAGTTATCCCCTCCCCTCCCCTCCATGCATGCACTGTTTGAAATCTGTTTTCATCCGTGAAGGGTCGGTTTAGGTATTAGAGGATAGAGTCGTTTTCGCTTGAGTGAGAAACGGTTTGGATACGGTCATGCGTTACGGCATGCAAAATTCGAATATTTTCTTTGGAATTTCGGTCATGATACGATACAGTTTCACACTCATATGAAATGGATTCTATTCAAGAAAGGAATAGCCCAAAACTCCGGCTACATGCTGGCATCAACGCCCAGCAGTACATGTGTACAGGGTAGGCGTCATAACTGACATCTTGTGTTTCGTATTAGGTATTAAAGACAAGCAGCCAATGTAACCGCTGACTCACCATCCTCGATGCTGGAATACATTATTATAATTACTGTAATCTTAATCATCTCGATCTTCGCTTTTATTTATGCTATATACATTCGCTTGAGCAATCCACAAAACTGGAAACATGACCCGCCCCCGACCAAATGGGGCATGTTTTCTAAGAAAGACGATGATGAGGCTAATCTAGATTGGGATGATTTTGACATTTATCAAGGGTCTCATGTCGTTCCTCCGAGAATCTTTCAATCAAAGTGTGTTGGGATACAACCAAGGACATTTGAGGACTTACAAAAGGTAAGATTATATGCAATGTTTAGCTTGTGTATCATGAGGCTTTCATTTAAGGAGAAGCCAAAAGAGACAAAATGGCATCTTTTGGTTCCTTTTACTTAATTTTGCTGCGAATGAATCGTTTCGAGCGAAGGGGAGGGTAATGACGTTTTGCACTCGTCTTACGTTTAGTTCGACTATAACTTCAAACAGCTAGCCAAAAGCACTGATTTTCTTGAAGAAATGCTTGTTAGTACTTAACTCTAAAGAAATTTTGTTTTTATAACGAACAACATTTTAATGGTCATCTCATCTCATGTAGAGGATGAACAGGAGCCGGTGGCGAAAATGCAAACACTCATTTTAATACCCTCTAGAAGTTCTTACAATAATAAGTGTTGCTCGGAAAGAAACTAACTGACCATATTTCCGGAAATCATTGTGTTGTTTGCAAACTTTCAATTAAGTCAGACAATAGACCTTGACTACTTTTAACAAATGTTTATGACAAACAGAAAATTACTCTCTGAACTGTCTGAAACAAAATAAATAGCAAATGTGCTCTAAATGGTTGTTTATTTTCTGATTTTGGTGCCGATGTTTTGTATTTCCCAACGTGAAAAAAAAACTGATTTCAAACTGATGTTTCCACATCAGCTAATGACGAAGAATAGTTTAAAATAGTTTACAACTATTCACTAATCAAAAAAATAATTGATTATGAATAAAAAATTGAAAGAATTATCTATAAAAATAATCAAGGGGAGCAACGCCCCCCCCCCCCCCCCAAACCCCACCCTGTCCTTCCCCTTGGATCCGCCTCTGGATAGTGAGCCTCTGATATCATACAACGTGAAAATGATATCGTCTGCTGTGGGATATTACCCCGGGGAAGACAATTTCGGGTATAATAATATACTTGCAAAAAATCCTCGATTCTGATTGGTCGAGAGCAGTGCAGTTCAGGCGTAACACCAGTGCAGAACGCTGTAACACCAGTGCAGAAAGCTGTAATACCAGTGCAGAAATTTGTAATCATACCAGTGCAAATTACAACTCGATTATGTATACCCTATTTAAAACCATATCCTTTCTCATAGCATAGCAAATACCCGTATATCTCCACGTGGATATCACTATATTTTGTCTTTCTTAATCACATTGTTTCCCCTCTTACTAACAGTTGATATTCTTTCTCATGCTTCATTGTCTTATCGTATCATTAGAGCGAAGAAAAGCTAGCCGAAAGCACGGGCACCTCGAGTGGAACAGAAGAAGTGGAAGGAAAACTTCCTAAAGTGAAATTCACACTCAAATACAATACAATGAGGTTAGAGACTCCAACAAAGTAATTCCCAGTCAAGGCCGTGCAGTGCAGTGGGACTATGGAGACTAGGGAACATGAGAAAGGGATTGGAACTCTAAAAAATCTACACATTATCTAATAGTAAAGGCCATGTGGGTTCGGCTAAGTAAAAAATGTAGATTGAACATGTGTGGTGTGTATGTTGTGAGCCGGGAAATAGCCGTTAGTCTCAATAATGGAAGATGCGTAGTGGCCTCTTAACCACACCAAAAAAGGAAAAAACTACTAGCAGCCATGGTCAGCTGGCCTTTTGCATGGGCCTCATCAGCACGGAACAGCTAGAGCACTGCAGAACTATGCATAAAAAAGCAACTTGTGGCTTATCAATTTGATGTAATTTGATTTTGTTACTACTGTTTTTTGCAGGTCAAACCTTGTCGTCCATGTTCTTGGAGTTCAGAATCCACCGAAACGGGAGAAAGGTGACGTATCGTATTACGTCACACTCCGAATATTTCCCGAGCCCCACCGAACCTTTCACACCAGAGCAATGGAAAGTGGCACTCCGTTACATTTTAACGAACTGTTTGAATTTGAAATACTCGAACCAAGCCTCCTCGACCAGAATCTTAAAGTGACGCTGTCTTACTTTGATCGCTTTTCTCATCATGAAATCGTTGGAGATTTGGTGGTGCAGCTCGCTGAAGTAGAATCTCGCGGGCTCACATTATCGAGGGAAATACTGCTGTGCAAAGAGCTGAATAACATGCGGGTGGTATGTGTTTCTCATTCGGACTCAGTTCCTCAGTCCTTCCTTTCCTTGTGTCTGCTCATTAAATCTTAAATTGTCTTGTGGGTTAATTTCAGTCTTGTCTTGTTATCCGGCTTGTGTAATGGATTAGTCATTATTACCCGGGAATGACCGGGTAATTAACGCGAAATAGCCGGGATTTTAACGCTGTTTTAACACCCCTTTTACTGCTCTCGTTTGTGTTCTCTTTTCATAGGAAAAGACGTCAATTGGTGAAATTATGCTTTCTCTCGGATATCTAAGACTGACAGAAAGACTAGCCGTGGTTGTGATATCAGCGAAGCAGCTTCCTCTCTTAGAGTCTGGTCGACGTCCAGGTAAGATGCATGCAAGATGATGATGATGTCGATCAGGATGATGTTAATGATAATGATGATGATAATGATGACCAATGTGATGAGAATGCGGATAATTGTAACTTCAGTGAAGTTCGGTTTTCATTATAATTTTAATGTCGATGATCAGGATTCAGATTCAGTTTTTTTCCAGACAAAACATCAAATTCAAGAAATGAATTTGGTGGACGTCAATCAAGTGTATGTCCACGGTTACGTGTTGCATTAGTCTCCCTCGCGTACGTCACTTGTGTTACGTGACGTATGCGAGGGAGACTAGTGTTGCATGGGATGTTCGAGAAAAAAAATAGATATTATACAGTACTGACAGTCAACACTCAAACTACGCTTGTATTTTATCCAGAAATTACTCAGGATTTTGTTATTTCATTTTATTCTCGGGGGATCGTTCACGTTTACAGTATTTTCGTATTATATATTTACTTATTGACTTTTCTCACAGGAGAACGTGTTCTGGATGTTTTACAGCGTGAGTACTCTTACGATAATTCTCCATCTTAGTGGGTCAGGCACCGGTTTGACCATGTTTTAGCTTTTTCATAAACCAAAGAAGTCAAACATAGTTCAAAGCAATGTCGTACTGTAAAAGATCATTTTTTTTTAAAATTTCTCGATGCATGCCGACACGTAACCATGGAAATACATTTGATTGACGTCCACCAAGTTCCCCTTCTCGAACACGATGTTTGTCTCGAATCGGCGCGTGTACGGTGACTGAGAACGGATGTTAAGTTTTTTTTTTAAAGTATTGAACTCACGCAGGAAAAGGGACTTTTCAACGTGTATATCGCCAAGTTATCTTGGGCTGGAGGAACAAGGATTTTGTTTTGAGTGTGCGTGGACTATGTGCGGGAAATAAATATTTGCACTGACTTGGTTGCCAATCATCTTGTTGGGTCTGGTTCAACTGAGACAGACCCTTATGAGTAAAGACCGATCGTTGATCCTTACTGTTACTATGTATAATAGCTGCCTTAATCGGCCTTGTTTCTCTCTTGTAGATCCTTTTGTAGAAGTCATCTTATTTCATGGAGGAAGAATCATCAAATACAAGAAAACATCATGTCGTATCAAAGACTGCAATCCTGTATTTAACGAGAGCTTAACCTTTCATATACCTCATGGCATTCTACACCAGTCCTCTCTCCTCATAGCTGTCAAAAACGATGCAGGAATTACTAGCAATGACGTATTACTAGGACAAGTCCTACTCGGTCCAGAAGCGACTGGTTTTGCGTTTGAACACTGGAATGAGATGAGAGTGAACAATAAGCCAGTTGCCAGATGGCATAAACTGCATTCGGCTTAGTATGAAAATAAGGAATGGGAGCTTTAAATTGATTAGGTCCGTAATGGGAGGGGAGGGGGAATATGGGACCAAAAATATTGACCGTAATTAAGTGAACGCATTGTATAATATTCAAGGTAGAGTGCACGCACTTAAAGTGTGTAACATAAATACCACTAAATAGTGCTATTTCATGCTAATTCTATTGTTTTCTTTTGTTTAATTAGTACAATTTACTGCTAAATATTGACAACTGTTGCACACATTTAGTGCGTGCGCTCTACTATTTACTGCTAAATAGTGATAACTGTTGCACACATTTAGTGTTTGCACTCTACTATCCCATGACTACGTACGCGCCATGACAATGTCGACACAATGTTTTGATTTATTTTAAAATATAAGAATGGAAAAACAAATAATTTCGACGAAGCAATGTTTTCTATGCAACATCATGTGACACGCATGTTTTAAGGGAAAACTGCTTCAATAATTCACATACAACTGGGTTTCCCCCGCAATCTCGATCACAAAACGAGCTGGGGCGACTTTGTCTTGTGAATTCAATCTATTGAATATCATCTAGGGCGACGCCGGAGTTTTGGTCGGTATTTTTGGAAAAATCGTACCTCGTTAAATTTCATGAAGAAAAAAATTAAAAGCGCAAACGAAGAATGTATTTTCAAATGTAAGTAAATAATTTGGAGTTTTTTTTAAATGACGGTCGGGAATTTGTCTTTAACACTCCAATGTGTTCAGTGTTGCAGAGCCCCTCAGGATTTCATTTCTGATGATGGCCTAAATGAAGTTCATATTAATATGAAAGTAATTCAACCTTAAATTTTAACATTAATTAATTTTACTTGATTTAAATGTTGTACGATAAATTTCATTATATTTGCTAATTAGAAATCACATAATAATTGAATTAATTTTAAGAATATTATTATTTTACCATATCTAAGAATTCTATGTATGAGCTATTCGACGATGTAATTTTCATTTATAAAAAAATATTTTTATTTCCGTTAATTAGCATAATTTGCAAAATACGCATTTGTTTTTAATTAGCTAGTTAATGACGATAATTAAAAAAAACATATTTTGCAAAATATGTCGTTCTTTTTTGTTAATTAGATAGTTCAATGAAGAGAAAAACAGAAAAACCTGAAAACAATATTGCTTTATTTGTGAATTGCTGTTCTCTAGACCTTCCATGATACGAATTTTGAGTGCCACTGTTCGAGTGATCAATTCTAAACTGCTGCGGAAATAAATTTTACTCGAACAGGAAGAGAAACAGAACTCTTGAAAGTGTAAGGACTACTAGGAAAGTTATTACTAGATGGGCTGGGGAAAATCCACAAAAAAAGAAACGAATCAATAAAGAAACTAAAAAAATAGTTATTCTAGTCAATTTGATTGTGATCCTGCGCATGCGCAATCAGGAGGAATAACGGGTATAATTATCTCCCATAACTTTTCTTATGGCAAGTTACTGACTCTATTTAACTCCGTCAATACAGCGAGCAGAGCTTGCTTTTAAACCTTTCCTACGAAGAGAAAAGGGTAAAATCATAATTATTCAAGGGTCCCTTGAATAACTATGGTAAAATACAGCCTCTGTTTGCAGAGCAATACACCAATGAGAACCAAATAAATTTCTCACGTGTCAATGACGTCAGCGGTTACCATGATTTTAAAAAGTAAATCGTGTGTTGAGCAAAAACTACTTGTGAAAGCCAAGTTGACCTGTGCCCTGATAACTGAAATAAACTAGTTGAGCATTAGACAGACTCATAAGGAAGAGGGACGAAAAATACAAAGGACAACCAAAGAATTAAGGTAAAATCAAAGAAACCTATGTGAACTAACTATAAATGTGTTGTATTTTATCAAGATATAATTATGAAACATAATGTTATCCATCTACACACTTTCTGGCATCGACATCAAATTATAACTATTTTGCAAATAACATTGGAAACTTACAGTAGCGATTTATTTTAAACCCGAATGTAAAAATATTGAATCTATTAACACAGAGAATGATTAGACCATTCCCGCGAAGCAGGCGAAGGCAACCGTGGGGGGGGGGGGGGGTACTACCCTATATCGACTATACGGGGATAATCCGCTGAACAGGGTATGGTTTTTCAACCTTGGTGTCATGAACAGGGTATCCAATTCTACTCTATTTCCGATTTAATCCAAACTTCCTGTCATACTCAGGGCCCAAAAAATGAGAAAAATTATTTTGCATTCAGGAAATCGGCAGGAAAAAGATCGTTGACTTTAAAAAAAGATAGATAAGAACAGCACGTGTGTCTGAATTGATATATTTATACAAGTCATATAATGTTCGTAAACAATTGTAATTTGTCATAAACAGGGTATGGAAGTTAGGTATTTTTTGTCATAAACAGTGTAACCCCTACAAGATCCCAGCGGAACACCCCTACCCAGATCTGAAGGGAGTACCACCCCCCCACCCCCCCCCCCCCCGGGCCGGGAAGGCAACTGGAAACTGCGCCACCACTATTTGAGAAACTCGTGTTATCGCACTGATTTATTAAAAACCTTACAAAGAGGTCAGAAATATAGTAAAAACCTCATTTTCTTAACCGCCAAATTAGTATTATTGAATATGAAGACGTATCATCTCTCACTTACTTTAATTGAGAAAGCTTTTTCAAAGTAAGGTGAAAAAAAACTACATTCATGTTTTCACAAAGCTTTATTTTTTTCTGAAATATATCATGATCTATTTACTCAGTAGTCAGTTTGTACTTGAATCATCATTTTATGAGATTTAGGCGTGTATATTTGAATTGTTCATTCCCATATTTTTTTCTGTGCCGAGGAAAACGTTCATCGATAGTACGGTGATATCGTCATATCGTCATGATATCGTCATGAATACGAGATATCAATACAGTATGCTAAAATAAACACTCTGTGAAAGTTTGAGCTTCATAGCGGAGCTCCGCGCGGGCCGAAGGCCCGCGCAAGCGGAGCACCATAATTAAGAAAATATGGTAAACCATCGAGCTCATTTGAAATCGACCACAGGAAGCCCGGATTTCGAAAATACGTACAACGTCCGTCCGTACATACATACATACATACGTCCGTACGTGTACACTCACGCGCAAATTTGCTGACCAGTTTTAGTTGGCGCCAAAACGATCATTATTTTTGCAGTTTGAAAGAAGTTCACTGAAATTTTTCTACAAAATGTATTTCTACACTGGACAAAGAGCATGGAAATGGTAAAGCTAAGCTGACAGCTTGAATAGATTTGACTAAGAAAGAGAAACAAAGACCGCGGCGTAAAAATGAATAATAACTACGATTCAACGATGAAAAGCTACTTCAAAATATTTTGACAAAATGGGTAAAAGTCGCTCATGGCGCTGTTTTTAACCGTCCAAATATGCAGTCATGCAGAGCTGTCATAATTCATCAATGGTCATTCAAAGCTGGAGATTTTACAAGTTGTATTTTCTGGAAGAATTTATTTGACAAGTTTGACAGATGGTAAAAATGAAGGCGGGTAATTCCACAGTATTGTGACATGAGATGCTAAAATCTCAGTTCATGAATACTAACAATCTAAAGGTTTCTAAATGATGGTTGATATTTTCATATTTATGTGTTTTTATGATTTTACTACAACATCAGCTTGTAATAAATTATCATAAATTATTGAAGATGCATTTAATGGCGTCACGGAGGGGACATACTACCTAAGGTACTGGAGGTGTGTCACAAGAGAAAATCTATTAATTAACATTATATACAGAAACCCATTTGTGAGTGTTTCTCATGTAATTGCTAAAAGACTCAATTCCATGTAAAAGAAATACCTTACTGTTATGTTTTTCCAGGTCACGTCCCCTCTGTGACAAAATTAGTTACAAAAGTTTTGATTTCTCAAACAATGTCAGTTGAAACAACTTGATATTCTGTGAACTATTGAAGTAAGTGAAGGTCAACTCAAAAGTAGTAAATGTATTTCAATTGTACTTGTCATTGTTGAAATAAATTCAATAAATTGATAAATTTGTAAACATTGTCACGGAGAGGACACTTTGTCACGGAGGGGACATATCAGCATTTTATCAAAAGAAAACAAAAAAATTATGTTACTATCAAATTAAAATAACATAAAAATCTACTCTATTATCATACTAGGTGTAATTTAAAAATGATTTGTTTAAATTCTAATGAAAAGGAACCATGATTTCGTACGTTGTCTTATGGTTGTTTCCATAACTTACAGTTCTATTTTTTTGTCAAGTCCGAACATGGAAGACTAAGCACCAGTATGAAGGATTATGAAATTGCTACTTACTGAGCATGTCCTTTTCAGTTGAGATACTGGCAGCCATTGTAGAGTTGAACAGAGGTGAACAGCAAGACGACAAGACTCACGAAGATAATTTCTCTGTTCATTCATCATTTTTTACGGAATATTCATAACACTGACAGCTGTAGGATCAATGGAGATTTTTCAACTATTCACGACAAAAAAACTTTTCACACAAGATGTTTGTCAACAAAGTAGGACTGCCAATTCAGGGAGTGGATGGAAATGCAAATTTAGTACAATATGTGATCAAGCAACACAAGCTTGCCATCGCCGTTCAGTTGAACTGTGCAGACTTTTTAGAGGCGGTGAAAATGTTTTTTGCCACTTTTAAAATTTTAAAAACATGAACAAGCTTATTGTAATCAGAACTGAGGACAAAAGATTCAGTGGAAAAGTGACAGTACAGGACAAGAAACGTGGCGCCGGTATGTTAACATTTTTTGACAATCTTTAATGAATTTCTTTTTTACCATCCACATGAAAGCAGTTTGCAATAATTATATTTACTTGTTTTTGTAAGATATTTATCCGTCGTTGATATCTTTATGTGTGAGGTTTTTTTTAATTTGATTCTTGTAATTCTTTGATTTGTTATTGAAAATAAAACGCTTGTATGAATTCGTCAGTGTTCTCATCTGCAAGTTAAAATTTCAAAACTTCATACTGGCTATTTTTTAATGAGTTACGCAGTATTCACGTTTGATAATTAAAAATTCACAACCGTTTTAGATAGCTAGATTACCAATAAGAAATTCATTACACATTTAACCAGAACAGTGAAATTTTTGTCGATTTTTATAACGTTTTTTCAAACGTGAAAGAGCGTAAAGCGAGAAGCGCGCGGGGATTTGTTTACGACTCAAAGAAGCCATGTTACTGCTTTTCTAACTTCTCATTGGACAATCAATTTTAATTGACAAGTGCTATTTTTACCATGTGCATAACAACATATTTTTCGCATTTTTGCGTATAATAAAATGTTGTCGCATGCATAAAGCTTTGTGTTTTTCAATTGATTATATGATTATTTGATCAGCAAAAGAAAATAACATATAAAAAAAAATGATCAAGAATTTGATAATTCGTAGTGAATGAACAAATGAAAGAATGGATGATTGAAAAAATAATTCATTTCATTAAATTAAATAGCTCCGCTATTAGGTTTACCTAATTTTTATATTACCTTTAAAATTGAAGCAATAACATTTTCAGGCCTTGCCAGTCAGATATATAAATCCTCTTGTAAATGTTCGCGATTTTGTAAAAAAAAATCCCCATATCTTCTGTTTTTAAGGGAACAAGTTCAAATCTTCAGGGAACGCTAGCTTTGACATGTTGTTTTAAAATACAGATTTGTGAAATAGTTGGACTTTTTTGAGATTTTAAAACAACGTTATGGGACCATGTCGTTCAAAGAGTTATTTCATTCAATATGTGAACACATCAAGAAGAATAACCCGGAAGAAATGTTGAAAAAATGAGCGAACGAAAGAAACCGAACGTAAAATGGTGTACTAATTGCAGAATACAGGGGCGGCGGAACCGGGTGGGGCCGGGGATGCACAAAATATTTTGGGGGGCTCGGCCCCCACAAAATATTGGTTAAAAGACATTAATGCATGAGTTTACACAAAAAAATTGTTTTGTGATTTTGGGATGGGGGATGGGGAGGGGAGGGATGGGGGATTATAGTGCCCCCCCCCCATCCCCCCCCCCCCCCCCCCCCATGGCTGTTACTGTTCCGCCGCCCCTGACATAGCATATACATAGTCTTCTGAGTGTGCCAAGATCTGGGTTCTGAACATTCATGATCTATATATATGTGTGGTGTTGAGTTGAGAATTTTCCAAAAGCCTGTGCTACGCCTAGGTAAGTGACAAACAGTTTAATGTACCCTGCGAGCAGAGGAATTTTTTAACTCTCTCAGTTTTAAAGTTAAACAATTCCTCTGCTCGCAGTTTAATCCACTTATTTGTTAACCACTCAGTCGTGGCTTCGAGAAGAGCAGTTGCATAATTTGATCTGAATCTTTTGTACTTCATGCACTGAGCTGTTTGGTCCATGCAGGAATATTTCCAACTATTAAGATTAGCTTTAATCTCAGCAAAATGCGTAATAACTAACGTGCCAATGTGTATTGCTCATATTGCCCTAGCTGGGGGGTATTGGTTACGATTATTATTGGTTATTATTATTATTATTTAGGTGGATCCATATAGTTTCATTTTTTTTTTAATTTAGCAAAACCATTATTCCGTTATTTCTCAGATTCTGCTTCTGGGATCGTTTTGTCACGCTAGGTCATCGTACTCATATTCATATACAATATTTTTGAAAAATTGACCGCTTAAAATTAGAGTTTTTTATTTTTTTTCCATGTTTACAAATGACCTTTATATATTATGACAGCCATAGCGTTGCTATGGTGACTGGTCACGTGATCATTTGTGCAAAAACTGAGTCTTTGAAATATAGTCCGCCAATGAGCTTTGTGGGCAGTTAATGTTTTTAAAATTTCCTAAACTTCTAAGATCCGAGACTCTCCACAACCTGCTTAAGCTGAAACTAAAGTACAGTTCGTGGATTTCAGGCAACGTACCGAGACAAACAGACAAACGGACGGACAAAGAGACAGTCGAACAGTGAATAGACAAGTGAGAGCAAAAAAGAGAAAACGGATAAAAACAAGGAAACCTTGCTTCAGATTCATAATGTGCTAAAAATTGTTTTTTTTTATTCCTCATAATGAACCCGATTTCACAGAAAAACGGGTACTAAGTACTTCATGTATGCCTTGATCATAAAAACATGCATATAAACAAATCTACAAAAGAAAATATGAAAAGAGAAAACCAATAATATCATGTATAAATAATATAAATAAATATAGTACAAAAAAAACCGGACTACTTCACAAAAACTCTGAATAGCAATAAGACATATATGTGAGGAAATTAAAATCTGGGTATACATGAAGTACTTACCGAAAAACGTCTTCGTTGACGTCATTGTACATACGTGTGCTGATTGGTTAAGAAACAAGGTTATGACCTCTTTTAAAAGTTAACCTCCCTATGGTCTTAGGTGATGATAACATGTAATTCTGTCTGCTCATTCCTGCCTACCCGCGTTATTGTCGAGAAATCCATATCAACATTGCTAAACAAAGACCTTTAAACATTACATGATCGTCTATAAACTTTGGAATTATCGATGGACAATAACAACACATCAGTTTTGTGGTAACTACATTATGTTTGTCATGTAGGGAAGCACTTTTTACAAGGTATGTCGTCTGTTATTTGTTGTATCCTTGAAGTACTCAATAAATGACGCTACACGAAGACCAAATAGTCAACATAGATTCTCATAACTTCTACTTTACTCATTTCGCTGAAACTTAAAATTATTCTAAGAATACTAATTTCCTGTTTCATTAGGAGTCATGTTGCTTACGTTTAACATATCTTTGTAGACTGTAAATGGGTTATATGAATCCGATTCGCAAATAGAAATAGTACTGCTCACCGATACGCGTTACTATCATGTTCAAAGTGATGTGCAGTAGCTACAGGAAAATAAATTGTATGTATTTTTGACCCGTCTTAGTTGACGTTTTATGTTCTTCGTTTATTATAGAGTGCATACACTAAATGTGTACAATACTTTGTAGTAGTAAATAGCACTATTTGAACAAAAGAACCCAATAGAATTAGCATAAAGTGGCACTATTTAGTGGTATTCATGGTGCACACATTTAGAGTTTGCACTCTACAGTGCAAACACTAAAGGCCTGCAACAGTTGTCACTATTTAGTAGTAAATAGCACTAATTAAACAAAAGAAAACAATAGAATTAGCATAAAATGGCACTACTTAGTGGTATTTATGGAGCACACATTTAGGGTTTGCACTCTATCTTTGTACGATGTATATGAGTTATATGATTGCGATCGGAAAGCGGACACGCGCATCTTTCACAAACTCTCGAATATCTTTCGATAAGTGTTCCGTATTGCAGTGAATATACACTATTATCTCAGATCTAAAAAAATGACATATTGACATTTGTTATAATAAAAATATACGTACCATGAAAATGCTGGAATATAAAAGGCTAAATGAATATTTTAGATTGTGAAGCAAATCATAGTGCTATTCCAATTTAGGAATCTCAACTGATGGCAACCAGGCTCATATGCCGCGTATCAAGAAAAACTTAATACATTTACTATCGAACAAACTTAACTACTATACAAACTTACTAGTGAATGAATGAGCGAAAGAAAGAATGAAAAAAAAAAAATTAAAAACGACGAGTAAAAACTACTTTTCGTCAATGTCCATTTATTGTCAATTCATGTTTTTTTTTAAATTTGTAATTTTAACGTGAACAATCTACGGAGGTCTGCAGAAGTTGCTTTTTGTGCATCGATATAAATATCCTTTAATATTAAGAAGTAATCACAAATAAACATGAAGCAAAGGAAATGCATTAAAATTATAAATGCACATCAATCGAGACTCTGCTAGCAGTAAAATACAGATATGAATTGAATTGGAATTTTGAATTACAAGATAATCACACATACAAAACAACAACGAAAGCAATTAAATAAATAAATCATAATATAAATAGACGAACGAATGAAATAATGAATTGTAATGAACGAATGAATGAATGAATGAATGAATTTATAATAAAAATATGTAAATATATGTATAAATATAACAAATGCATGTGTCAACCAACGCGTACGCACAGATCAAGCTAACGAATAAGCAAACGAATTAATGATTATAAAATGTATCAAAACCAGGGAGGTTGATAAAAACTTCGATGACGTCACGATCCGCTTTATTTGTAGTTGACAGATACGTGAATAACCTTCGAAGTATGTTCTTCATCTTGAAAATAGTTGACGCTAAATATCCCCTAACATCTTACAAGTATTAGCGTGTTTTGTGTCTCAGTAGCTCATCGCTTTTAACCACACGGCTAGGTAATGACTGAAACGGGAAATGCCAAGGCCAACAAATTTGACTTTTTATACATTGTTATCTTCGTGATTTGCTTATGTGTTTAAGTATGTTGGGCGGGAAATACACGCTATTTTGGCGCGAAAATACGCAAGCCCGGCCACAGACGCGTCAGATTTGTATTTTTGGCGCGAAAAAGCAAAGTCGCTTACTCGTCAAAAAAACCTTTACAAGATTACAAGCGCATCAGTTTTTAGATGGCATTCAGTGGTTTGCTCATATATCTTATATAGAGTTATACTGTTTTTCGAGAATAGGATGGTCTATACAGTGCCGAATCCAGGATTTTTCAACTTTTTCCGTACTGTAAAAAATGTATTGTAATATGAATGTTGTTATGTAACGCATTTCACAAAAGTCTCAGAACGTTTTACAATTCTTTAGGCCGACACACATTGCAGTCAAGTCGTTTAAAATCTTGAGAGAGGTTAGTTTAATTGAGTAAGTAATTCTAAGTAATAGCATTTTCAATTTTTTTCTTTTTTTGATATTTTTGCTCCAGGGGGGTTCCGTGGAATCCATGTAACCCCCCTGAATCCGCCCGCCACTGATTTATCATGTCCACTGATAGCTGACTACTGTTTGCGACCGAAAATAATGTACTTTAAACGTATGTCAATGTTTCATCGCCAGTACAATGACACTCACGGAACTCGAACCACTGACCTCTAGTTTTGTGCGTTCTATGAAAGAACAACTATTACTTATTAAATAATAATGATGACATTGAATCTCAAGACTTCAAACTCAACGGTTAACAAAGGAAACCCACTAGCAGATGGACAGTCGTTATTCACGACACGATTTAATTTCTCCTCGCCGCAATATGATTAATGATTACAACGTCACTAATTACTGACGCTATTAAAGTCAATTTGACGCAATAACAAAGACCACATCTAAAGACGATTTATTTGAGTGAAAATAAAATGCTGCATTTTTAGCACGTTTGCGGTTGAGCTAAAAGATGTAATCTTCATCAACCCACATTGCACATCACAGTTCTCGTGCTCCGGAAAGCATGTTTGGAATTGACAAACTTTTAATTCTTCTAATGAACTATACGACGAATTATCTGCTGTCTTGTTGTAATAAATAAGAACTCATGAAGTTGGAGGAAAAAGTAAACAAAAAAGTACAATTTTGTGCAAATACTGAGAAGTTGACATATGCGGTAAGCGAGACAAGACCACGACTATTCAACCATGTCCTTACAACGCGTCGCTGATTGGCTGAGTTGGTCTTTTCAAATCTTGCTATTTTGACGTCCACAAAACAATAGCTTACTTCAAATCAACGTTTCACTTTAAAATTCAAACCCTCAGCACTCAACTCAAAATGTTTCAACTCTGACAATTTAGCTAAAAAAATTTAAAGAATAAAAGAGTGAAAAGCCGGGATTTTCATCGGTGCAAGTTATGTAAGTTTTATTCAGAAGGTATGTTTTGGTAACTGTTTAAGGAATAATAATTTAGTTTTTTTTAAACTGATTGTCAAATGTTTAACTGTTGTTGTTGTACTACAGCTTTATTGCCGTTTCGAAATCAAAAAAGACGCATATGTTCTTGACATTTGATCGCCGTGTGAATAATGTTGGACATCTGTTTCGACAGGCAGAATTCTTGTCCTTTCAGATTACAGCATTCAATCATGTAATCTTCTTTAATATACAAAAAAACAAAAATACTATTGTACACAAAAGAACAAAATCAATTCTAAATCCAAACAAATTTTTAGGGTTTAATTCATAACAATAATATCTCTATCGATACAAAACTTGCCACATTCTAGCAAGCTATAATTTTGTTGTAATTTTTTTCAACGTGTGTCCGGCACCTTTTTTAAACAATCAAATTATCGCGTGTTTTGTACAAGTGTCAAAAATCTCAACTTTTCTTGTAATTGTCTGTACCAATTTTTGTTCTTTTTCACAGTTTGCTCATTGTTGGTTTGATTGTGAACTGCTGTGGTTGCCCAAATGATATCATAGTATAATTATTTTCTTCGATATAAGGTAAGCCGTTTTTAAATTTTCCATACTTGGAAATTTATACCGTTAGTTTCACGCTATGGAGACCACAAACATTTCAAATCTGTTGTTTCGACGACTGATAAACATTGATATTGTTCATTGTGCCGTGAAATTTTGAAAACAACGAAATTATTTACAGTTCTTGAATTCAAACAGTCTGTCTCAGTTAGGATTTCCAAACAATCTCTATATATGGAGTTTCAGAATTGGTGCTCAGGAAGAATTTCTACTGATTACGAACTTTTTGAACGTGTTCTAAGACAATGCGAATGATAATTACTTCCTCAAGGAGGAGTCTGGCGTGGTTTTCCACGTTATTCTACGTCTTATGCATTGTTTGTTATTGTATTTTTACATTTTTGTATGATAGATGGGAATGTTACCTTGGTTTGACCATGAAGTTTAATATGGAGAATAGGAAATTGGCGCGAAATTTGCGCAATAACTACACGCGTTTGTATGGTGTTTGTATCACTTCAGAATTCAGAAAATGTCCAAAGTTTAATACATGGTATTTTATTGAATTCGAAGTTGTATTTAATTTTAAATCTTTATCTGAATAGTGATTTCAGTTTAATTAAATTGAATTTAACGACGAATTTAATACAACGATTCGATCCAAATGATTCCGCGGTGTCTAAAAGTAACATTTCCCTTAAGTACTATCAAATCTGTATTTACAACTCCTTTGACATTCGAAACTTTGCAGATAAACATCGATGATACTTATTGAGTGCTTGAGGTTTCGAAAATACATGGGTGTTTTTATAGCTCAGTTTTTGTAACTTAATGGAAACATTATTGACGACATGAACGCGCTAGTTTATATATGGCGCATTTTACTTCGTCTCTATATACGCTTTACAATTATTTTAGAACATCCCACCGCGACGCTACCATGCGGCCTCTGGCAATCTTAAGCAGGATCATATTTTTGTATGAATTAGTACAGACTACCACTGACGCTGGCCACGTGCAGCGTTTGTTGCGTCCTTAACGGTACGTAAAGATTAATAACTATGCCTAAATAAACAATATCGAATAAATTTGACTATATGGTTAAGGATTGTAAAGTATTGTGTAGAAAGACACTATAGATTAGTTTGTTCGTCTTTTTTTATAATACTTTACAATCCTTAGACACAGTTATAAAAAGGACCTACAGCCTTACCAATCGATACACGAGCCTTTACTACGAATTTTTCTTAATAACTATCACTAATAAATTAAACATATTGAGTTCATAGCTCCAGATTTAAGCGAATCGTTTGCTTTGTGGAAAAACACTTCTGGTATCATTCCAACTAGAGCGTATTGGGAAACCTAGGGTGTAAGGGGAAGGCGTAGAAATAGAAACAGACAGGGAGGTATGCCTCTCCTTCCCTTCCATTTCAGTTTCCAAGGTTACAAGAGCGAAATTGTAGCGGATCGAGAGATTATGTGCCTTCAAAATCTCAAATCAAACTGTTGAGGACAAACTCTGGACGATTAACTACATGAAACTCAGAAATATTATAGCGTTGCTTTAATTTTAGATTTAATATCTCTGCAAGGTATACAGTACGGTGTCGTGACATAGAGTCGTTTTCGTATGAGTGGGAAACAGTACTGTATCTGCATAACCATGTGGTTTCTAAGAAAACATACACACTCTATGCAGTGTATCTTAGCAGTATCGTAACCGTACCTTTCAACGGCCCACACATGCGAAAACGACCGTAGTTTCGTAGTATAGTACAGTTAGAGTATAGTAATTGCACCGTTTTCCACCCTTTCGAAAACAACTTATAGGCGGATTGGTTCCTTAAGGGCATCGATATCTTGTGAATGTATGATGTAATGCGTCAAACATCTTATAATTGTATATTGACTATAAAACCAATATTCAACCAATATTGATTGAATGCCTGCAGGTCTTACCTATATACAAATGGATGAGTTTGTACAAAATATACCTCAGCACATCAAATTGTTTTGTAATGACATGACAACGATATACATGAAAAGATCAAAGTTAATAGCTAAAATTATCGACTTGATTAAATAGCGTTCATACATTTTTAAAGCAGAGATTTGTCCCTATTTACAGGATGCCCCTAATACCGTGATGCCCGTAATACCGAAGTGCACGTAATTCCGGGGTGTCTGTAATACCGCAGTGTCCGTAATAACGTTGTGTCTGTAATACCGTAGTGTCGTAATACCGTTGTGTCCGTAATACCGGAGTGTACGTAATACCGTTGTGTCCGTAATACCGTAGTGTCGTAATACCGTTGTGTCCGTAATACCGTAGTGTCCGTAATACCGTTGTGTCCGTAATACCGGAGTGTACGTAATACCGTTGTGTCCGTAATACTGGAGTATACGTGATACCGGGGGTGTCTGTAATACCGGGTAGTCCGTATATAGTAAAATGATAATAACTTTAATGGGTAAAAACAGACAAAGCATAACCGTTTTTCTAGTCTGGCTCGCAGCAATATAAATGGGATTTAGGTCTTTGAAATCAGCACGTTATTAGAAATGCACTGTATGTACGTTGGGGAGAACCCAGAACGGTACTAGAGACATAATGATGATGATGATAATCTATTATGAAAAGCATGAAATGTACGAAACAAACAAAGCAAATGAATCAATCGATCGATCGATAAATAAATAAGTAAAGGAATGACTGACTTACATACTTATTTACTTACTGACTGACTGACTGAATGAATGAATGAATGAATGAATGACTTCGAATGAATGAATGAATCAATGAATCAATGAATCAATGAATCAATGAATCAATGAATCAATGAATCAATGAATCAAGGAATCAATGAATCAATGAATCAATGAATCAATGAATCAAGGAATGGATGGATGGATGGATGAATGGATGAAGATTTATATTGGCGATGTATGAGTAAGAACACTCATAAGTAGGAATTATTATATTAAAGTGAAATGCGCTTGATTTAGACAAGAAAAAGAGAGTAAAATATGTGGAATGAACAGAGTAAATAATAACTAGACATGTGCAATATTGTGTATGATTGCTTTTAGAAAAACGTCTCCGTTGAGTTCTAATAATTACTGTCGTCTACCTTAGAAAATTGAATTATATGATCCATTTTGTAGTGAAAGCTTTGGGCTGTCATTATATCAGTCCGTCTATTTTTTAGGAATTACTATAATGTACCTGTGATGTACCATTCTAATACCATTTACCTCGAATAATATTATTCCTACCTATAATATAGATCAAAAACATCAATTAACCGTAACCACAAACAGTCGTTCGGAGGTGTACTGAGAGTAAAGCAGTTGATTTGTTAAATACCTCGCGCTTTGTATTTGGAATTGGAATGTTTGCACTTTTCCTTTGATGAGGTTCACCGTCAAAGGTTTTTCGTCCTTTATTATTACTTTACATATTTGTAAGTACATTGTCATTTACAGGATTTGAAAGTTTATATTCAAATTACGTACCATTAGCTTGACGTATTATACTCGAACAAGTGTTTTTGTCATATATAGATGAGTTATAGTTTATCAACGATTATTAGTTTTCATTAATAACTCTACCATATACTATAAACTATTATTAATCATTTATGATATCTTCTAAATACTTTTAAAATATAATATTTTCTTTGTCTAGTTCTTCGCCATGCAGTCCTACGTCATTGGAATCAGCGTATCAGCTGCTATGATCGTTATTGTCTTCCTCATCTACGTTGCTTTCAGAATCTACAAACGATCGTCCAGTTACACTATGATTAATAGTCGAAAAAATGGCACCACTCCTCCTCGCATCGTCCTCACTCCATCAAGTCCAAGACATGGTATTAAGAGACTATTTTCACCAACAAAAGAGAGAGAAAGAATGGCTCGACTGGACAGAGAAGACAAATTAGACAAACAGAGAAAAAAGGAAAGAAGGAAAGACATCAGGAGTATGTGGCTTCCGAAGAGAAAAGATACATTACCTATTACTAAGACTACTATTGTACAACCGATGCCTATGGAGCTGGGACAGGTTAGTAGCTTTGGAATGAACGAATGAATGAATGAATGAATGAATGAATGAATGAATGAATGAATGAATGAATGAATGAATGAATGAATGAGTAAGTGAGTGAATGAATGAGTGAGTGAGTGAGTGAGTGAGTGAGTGATTGAGTGTGTGAGTGAGTGAGTGAGTGAGTGAGTGAGTGAGTGAGTGAGTGAGTGAGTGAGTGAGTGAGTGAGTGAGTGAGTGAGTGAGTGAGTGAGTGAGTGAGTGAGTGAATGATGGATGAACGCATTTTTAGGTTCAGGGGCTAGGGCGGAAATCGTTGATTTAGAAACAATTAGATTAAACATGACACAATATGTTTTACAGAACAATTCATCTGGAAAAGGAAGACTAACTTTCAGTATGCATTACCAATACAAGTATGAATCCAATACGTAAGTACAACAGTCACTTTCTTTACTATTTCCTACCTATATTGTGAAAAAAAAGAACAGCAGGAAGACACCATAGTTGTCTATGTCGACACCAGGCCTCGTATGATACACAGCGGGTAATGGTCAATTAAATTAACGATATTAATTAGCCTCCTCCGCAGGCAACCCTTTTTCAGCCCTTCTTGCCTTTTCTACTTGTTCAGGATTCCTTTGTTAATCTCTCGACTGAGAGACCTGACGTAATCCCATAATCCCCAACGGTCAATTGCAAAAAAGGAAGCCCATCCAAGAAACAAGAAAGGAAAACGCTAAAAAGAGACGCCTGCGGAGGAGGCTAGATATTAATAATCACAGTGATGCCTGTGATGTCGCTGATGATGACCAAAACAATAAAATGTATCTTGTCCAGTTCCTCCTGCTTCCGTAGGATCGCAATCAATTGATTCAATTCAATTATAAGAAAATATTCTTTTTTTCTCTTTGCAGATCATCGTTCGTTGTGAAAGTATTGAACGCGTCTGATCTTCCTCCTCGCGATACCGAACCGTTAGACGTTTTCATCAAGACACAACTTATACCAAGTAAAAGACAATTATTTATTTCTAAGGTTATTCGTCAGTCACTTCACCCTTACTTTAACGAGACGTATGACTTCGATATTACGTACCACGAACTACAGACACAGAAACTGCTATTTCAAGTCATGGAGTTTGATTGTTTATCTCGTCACGAATTGATTGGTGAAGTGTTGGTGAACTTAGCGGATCTCGGTACTCATGGATTCAATATTTTGCGCGAGGTGACATTATGCATAAATATTGCTAAACCAAGCGAGCAACACGACACATAGTAGATATCTGACTACCGCACACACACAAAAACAAACAAACAAACATTGTCGGTGAGATTGACGGATTCCGGATAGCAGATTACCATTACGCGACTGAGAAGGTCCATGGGTAATGTTACTTTTTAATGAAAAGTTACAGAAAATACACATACCATTTTATCGACCATCAGAGACCTTCAATTTAAGGATTGACTTTGATTTGAGCAAAATTACTGCTTATTTCCTATCATTATTGGAAGCCCACAGTACTTTTCGGTCGCGAAATCTATATCCGGCATTCCCTTATTTTCCTCGACGTATTTTTAAATAGGTGTATGCACTTGGGAGGCTACACCAGCTTCGATTTCGTCCCAGTTCCCTGCTCATTCATTAGTTACCACATCACGAGGACTGAATATCGGATTGTGTCCCAAATTCCAGCTCATTTGTTTCGGTTAACAATTGTTGCTGTGATACTGGACACCAGTCATTAAGCCCGCGATTTGTCGCGCGTGATTTGTGATCAAGTTGGAGAGGGTCCTATGCACTTTGCACATAGTTAACAATGTTTGCCGTGCATTGAGTATCATAACTGCATCGGAGAGATGGACTACACATCACAAGACAAATTCTCTGCCAGACTAGTGTTGTGATTAGCAAAGAGGTTAGTAAGACTAACGTCAAGTTGGATCGGGATATGCACAAACCCTTACAATATGTTACAGTTAACAATGCATGGTTCGTATGCGCGGGCACCAGTAGATCTACGTCAATGTAATGATGATCATGCAGTAGATTGATCGCACTATTGCAGACGCTGCATTTGAATACTAGGGGCCATTTGCACGAAGCCTAAATAACGCTATCCACCGGATAAATCGTGCACTATCCACCGGATACATTCTAAAGAAATTCTAGGCAGTGGATAACCGGTGTATAATGTTATTCAGGCTGCGTGCAACTGGCCCCAGATCTATACGTAACTCCTAGCCTTCTCATTACATCTCTTCGATAGATCTAGACTATATTGGAAGGGAGCAATGTTTAAGATTGTGGCCAATGACCCTCTTTCTTCCGCAAACCCAATTGTTTATGACAAATATACAGGAGGAGGTGTTTTATAGAATTGTCAGCTCATGTGAGTTGTTATGGTTGTATGGCAAAAACTGATATTGAATTGTACTCAATATAGACTATTCAAAGTTTTTGATTGGACAGGGTATCTGTACAATTAGCATCTTGATCAGAGACCGAGATGGGAGAACAAATATGCGGTATCGAGCCAAACGGCATAACACCACAACATGACAATCTAGAAATCAACAAACTATATTATATTCCGCCACAAAAGACAAGAAACTCTATTTTTACTGAAAGAAGTAACGGAGTAGCGTTAGACATATCCTAAGTAGAATGCACGCACTAAAAGTGTGCAACAGTTGTCACTATTTAGTAGTAAATAGCACTAATTAAACAAAAGAAAACTATAAAATTAACAAAAATAGCACTATTTAGTGGTATTTATGTTGCACACTTTTAGTGCGTGCACTCTACCAATAGGTGAACTGCATGATGACATACTACCAATACCAAGATGCTTTGCTGACTTTTCTTTTGTAGCGTAATTAGTGCAGATTATTCTCCAAAGGGATTAAAAATTAGAATATGAAAGAGAATTCGCAAAAAATGCTTGTAATGGTAGTAAGGCCTGGTTTCCATATCATCGAGAACGGTCGCAAACGATCGAAAAAAATAGAATATAGGGAAACCAACGGTTTTTGATCCTACGACCGTTTTCGATAAATATACGATCGCGATCGAATCGTTCAAAAAACGGTCGTAGGATCGAAAAAGTTTTGTTTTGAAATTCGATGGTTTGCGGCCGTTCTCGATCGTTTGCGATTATATGGAAACCAGACTGATTTGAACCACAAATGAGTTATGTTATATTTCAAGGTAAAGGACACATATTGAGTGTTCAGTTAACAACAGGCTTCGCAGTTCTGTAGGATAACAAAAATATTCGAAGATTTTTGACAAAGTGCCGAAGTTAGTTTTTATACACAAGTGCATGCAAGATACAATAACAGTATTACAAAAGCCAATAAGAAGAGAAGAGAAAAGTAATAAAGAGATGAGAAGAGAAGAAAAGATAGGATTTTGGGAGTATTTTTGAGAGCAAACAGGAAACACCAAAAGCGTGTTAAATCTTAGTCTCCACGAGTTAAATCTTGGAACGCATGGCAAAGAAGCGGGAAAAAAGGAAATGACAAGGGAAAGAGAGGGGAGAAGAGAGAGAGTATAGACAAGTTGTTTAGCTATATGTATATTATCTTTATAAGTGGCTTTCACCAATGCATTGACTCTTATACTGACGAGGAAAGATCTTACTTTTCTACCGTATAGGCTGACACTTCTTCTGTACTAGCGATTTCACGCGAAGTAAATAAGCAACTTGCATGTTGGCGTCATTAACTACCAGAATGATTTGCTTACTTTCTTTTGTAGCTCAATTAGCACAAATTGTTCTGATAATCTCCAAAGGGATTAAGAATTCGAATATGAAAGAGAATTGGCAAAGAATAATGATAGTCGTAGTGAAATGCGGCCATAATGCAAATCGTTTATTGTTGCACATCAATAATGTTAAGGCCGGCACACACTAGGCGACAAGTCGCAGCGACTTCTCCCCGCGACATGTCGCCTCAGTGTGCACTGGTTCAGCAATCCCAACCGGTTGGATTTCATGCGGCAAGTCGCAGCAACAAAATTCTGTCGCGGCGACAAAAATTTTCGCCAATAAATGTTAGTACACACGGGAGGAAATTGTCGCTGCGACATGTTGCGGGGACAAGTCGCTGCGACTTGTCGCCTAGTGTGGACCGGCCTTTACAACTTGATTCTTTGTGAAATCGCAAGCTTCCTCACGTGCACGGCCTTTATAAGAGCTGTTTTAGTTAGGATCGGAGCCTTCCAATTTTGACAATTCACTTCAGTTGACTGTATAGTAAACAAATACAAATAATTAAATTAAATAAAAGTGCAGTAATTGATTCAATGTTGTAGAATTCTTTTTTGAGATAGTTTTGTTTTGAAATTCATTGACGGATTTAGGGAGGGCTGCAGGAGGTGCTTACCTGTCCTCGTCCTGAAAGGATTTCAAGTCCTTGTTTTTTATCTCAAATATTTTTCAAAAATATCCTCAGTATTTCATGGTTCATCCCCTTCTGAAAACAATACTGAACGCACTCCTAAAATTCAATATGCATTTTTGTTCATTATTTGCTTTTCTTTGATGAGAGCTCATTTATGGGTTTAATGCGGTAACAGGTTAAATAAATGAGCTTTCTTTTCTTCATACTAATTAGCTGTATGCGTGCGAATTGCCAACATTCGCTCGTGCATTTATGTAAAGCTTGTCGCGAGGATGCATAATCAAATTGTTCAAAACCATTCAAACCACAAGAAAAGACGTGGAAAACTTGCTGTGCTGCTGTGATATTAAGAAAGAAAAGTCCTTGGGGAAAGTAAGCTATTTTAGTATTAATTTGAAGTAGTGTTGTACACATAATTGTTTTATGTTAAAAGTATCTACTTATAGCACCTACGGAAGCGAAAAAGCTTTTCCCAAAGCGTTGATATTTGCAGTATCATTTTCAATGAAGTCTTGTACTTTGCTGAAAAGAAAAATGATTTTAAACTGCATATACCTATTCCTACATAATGTGAAGTTCAAAGTTTATACTGATGTGGTACAGAAAAATATGTTGAAATAATGGAAGGTGCAATGTCGCTCTCGCATGCAATTGCCAACAGTAAACGACCTAAGTACAAGTAACGTTTCAGAGAAAATTCTAAGCACTGTTTGAACTGCTCAGTGTCTGAAGTTGATGTTACAGAAGAATGCATGCAGTATCCATCACTCGCGAGAACGGCTACAATTAACTCGGTGTTTATTACTGTTTCCTGTAAAAAAAGTAGGTTTCTAGTAGCGTTAAAAAAATAAAATCAGGCCGTGGCTACACTATGCCGGATAACGCAACAAAGTTTCTGTGTGTGTTTCTCAATTCGTGCAATTTTTACCTCAAACTCACAAGCCTGCTAAATACCACCTTCATTTCATTTCCATCATTTAGTTGTGTTATGTTAAAAATAATAAGAGTTCATCTGTATTGAGCTTCGTCCCTATGAGAAAATGGCGGCGCCAAAAGGAAAGAAGAAGAAGAAAACTAGATGATGAAACTAACATATCGTTTTCAGTCAGTTGCAGGTCATAATGAAACCATTTCTAATCGATCTGATCGCTGCAGTCTCCTTCCTAGTTATCGTCTGCTTATTGTACTCACTATATGCAATGCGCAAACGACAAAAACTACTTCAAGACGAGCTGTACCATATTCCTTCGTCATGGGAACTGAGAAAGAATCGAGTCCCTGTGATCGAAAGCATACCATTCTGGGTCCCAGACTACATCTCTGACGCAGTAGACATTGAGATTCAGCCTTCACTAAAGAACCTGGGTCCAAAGTTTTCGACACCTAAACAGTTACACCGTAAAAGACTCGATAGTCTGGTAAGATAGTCATTGTGTTGAGATTGTGTTTTCATGGTGTAGCTAGGTTAGTGTGGTATTGATTTATACTACTTGGGGCTTGCGTTCTTGTGGCCCATAAAATTTCTTTAGAATTTATGCGCTGTATAGCGTTATTCAGGTTTAGCCCCTGGATTCCTTTACATTGATGAATCGTAATAACTGAAAGAATACCTTTTATTGCAGAATGAAAAGCCACAGTTAAAATTTGCTGTTAAGTACAATGCGTCAAGGTATAGAAATAAAGAAATCAGTGAAGCAATTAATACTTAAATTAGAGCACAAACGATATATCTGTGAAAACAAATATTTCCTCCATGAGCACGGATGTCGATATCGTCGAGGCACAGAGAGGCAATATGTTATAGTTAGGACAAACAACATGTCCAACACCACTGGATTCTAACTGCAGTTGGTACAAAAGAAAATGCATGCACTCACGGGTACTGTGGAAGAAATGCAATCAAAAGAACATAGCGAAATAATGCACGTGATTGACATGCATTGAATATATTAACACATCACAATTTGTACGTTGTTAGATCAACTTTAGTCGTGGACTTGTTGGAGTCTAAAAACGTTGGTCATGGAAACCTTGTGCACGACACACCTACTTCACTGACCCAAGACTCCTCTGAAAGCTCTTTCCTTAGTGGTTTGAACGTCTTTAACGCCATTGAGCTGACACCACGACGAAAAGACCAACCACATGCGATTAGACGAACAAGAAAGAACTCCTTTGAGATTGAGATGGACTACGAAGAATTACAGTTACAGTTGCTACAGTTTAGTGTAATGACTTTCGATGAATATTCACGACAGAAGGTTCTTGGTGATGTTGTTCTTCCCATGGCTGAGTTAGCATCGCAGGGTTTGGATGTGACCAGGGAGCTGATCATGTGGAGGGATGTTCAGATAGAGGAACAGGTAACAAAAATGATCATCATAGACCATTTCTGAAATAGCAAAAATGGTGCATTATGGTCTAGCTTCAGTACAAACATCTTTGTTCATTATGCTGTATATGGTGTTGTTTGTACCGAAGCTAGACCACAATGCATCATACTCAGAAAAGGCCTATGTTCTGGGGCCGGTTGTACGAAGCACGGATGGCAATATCCACTTGACAAATCCTTATCCAACTGATTGATTCTAAAGAAAAGATATGGAGTGGATAACTTTATCTATATGCTCCGCAGAACCGGCCCCATTTGTGTATTGATACTCGGTATTACACTTTAACACGAGATGCTTTTAGTTAGGTTTTTCCAAACGTAGCACTTTGAAAATTACCGTGTAAACATGTATCAGCCAGCACCACAATACATTATGGAACTTATAACAATCAATAGTCACACCTACTATAGTCTCCTGTCCAATTGATAACGAGCAACTGTTAGTACATTGATCGCCTAATATAAACTGAAACCATTACTTGGCGCCAGATCGTTTACCTGCGCACGCTCCTCTTGGCACTCTTTACCATTTTACATATGAAACATTACGACATTTGACACATTGAAGAAACTGTTAAAAACGTATATGTTTATACAGGCTTATGAAATAATTAATTATAATCATTTCCTTTTAACAATATTTTCTAGTAGTCGTAGCGCGTTTGAACAATTACATGGTCATGATGGAAAATGCGCTTTATAAATGCAATTATATTGTAATTATTTCAAAAACTATCCAAAATAGGAGTCATTATTCAATCTTGTATTTTTATGCGACGGTATTTTTATAGAGAATGAGAAGCAAACAAGGTGACGACACAACCAATACTACAAGTGGCGTTATAACTACTACATCACAGGATACAAATGATGAGTCCAAGTGCACTCCATCGTAGCAGCTACAATTTTACATGCACATTTAAAAGACTATGGCTACAAGGCACGCTCAGATGCACGTGATTAAAGAGCATGGATAATACAATTGATGAAAAAGTAATACGATAATATTGTTTCAGTTGTGCAGAGTTTGCCTTTCTAGCTCCCTCAAGTTAAAAATGAAGAACTAGCTAGTGTCGGATGTGTTGTTTATTTATTCTAAAGAAGAAATACTGATCAGGGGCCGGTTTTACAAACCTGGATAAACCTATCCATTGGATAGCCGCTGTCCACTGGATAAAGCCGCTGTCCACTGGATAAAGCCGCTGTCCACTGGATAAAGTTATCCACTCGACACAATGTTCTATGCACGGGATAGGGATTTATCCGATGGATAGCGTTATTCAGGCCCCAGTTGCACAGGGACAATAGGATCGTACGTTAAGTTCAGCCGGATATCAAACAAAGTCAGACTGTTTTCGGAGTATTCCATAAACCGTTTTAATACAAATATACATTTCAGTAATAGAACAGACTGCAATGTTTTTGCACATAATTACTCGAAGGGGTAATGATTGTTTGTTGTCGTATCTTAAAACAACGAGCCCTTGGCACTTGACATTGCATCAATTTCATGTATGTCACACAATATGTACAATTATTTCACGAACTTTATCAGTGTTTTGTTCGCCTCCATGCAATGAGTTATTTGTTAAGATTTATATTCGTTTATTGTTGGTGTTTCCCCTCACACTTTTTGTTATTTAACTTGAGTGCATGTACTTGTTTTGTATTCTGTTCCTTCGTCGAAGCAACCTTGCTCCCAGGACTGATGTACACGTCCTTCCATCTAGGGAAACACCCTGGGAACGAGATTGCTACTGGAAGCCGAAGGCGCGGTACCTGACCTCGTTTGTGTTATTTCTACAAACCGCAACGCCCAAAAAAGCGAAAACAAGCAGGGTCACTAGAAAAGGAAGGTCCTGAAGTTAAGGGAGTAGGATAGGGGGTGGAAAAAGGAGTTCTAATCCCAGCTTTTTCCGTTCACATTATAACCAAAATCAGTATCCAATATGACCGCCATGCTCACTCCCAGGCAACTGTCATATTAAAAGTGATCGACACCGCATAATCATTGAATCATTCATATTGTAAACAGGGGTGGACTGGGGCTTCTGAAATCAAACTATAACCACAATGACAATTCCTGGTGGCCGGCGGATCAACAGCAGCAGTGAACAACGATCTATTGCATATATCTATACATCATTTACAAATAATTCAAGGCATATGCAAAATAACTAGAATAGTAACTCTTTCATATAGCAGTATATATAACAATCATTAAAGCGTTGCCTGCTACGGAAAAAACTGGAGATCAAATTGACACCTCTTGAAAAAAACTCTGTAGAATGTAGTCCTCGACAGATGCAACAGGGGTTAAAATCCTTAAATATTTTTCCCGTTCACTCAAAAAGGGGTAGAACTCTCGTTTCACGTAAAGAAGGTACAGCCAGAGTAATAATTGGATAGACGTCACGCAAAACCGACAAAGGCATTCCCAAATCACGTTTTATTAGCTTCATTCACGAATTATGCATAAAGGAATATATGTTTTCCCGTGGACGTAAGGTGAAATTCTGAATCTTGAATAACAAAATACACTAGTCCCGTTTCCGGCCCGCAAAAGGCACAGGGGACGTACCCTGATGCAAGACTTTATTTTTTTGTAAACATCTAATATCATATCTATAATATTCAACCGGTAAAGCTTGGGTACAGTGAGAGCATGTGCTCTGAACCGTAATGAATACGCTATCCGGCCAACTTCACGTTATGTTGGAAAGCCTTATAAAGAGGCTGTCTCGCATAAAACCACGAACTCATTTTGGCTTCCAAAAATCATTTTTCCTGGAACTTTTTTTACTAAAAGGATCTAGTAATAATTGGTTTGGCTAGAAACCTTAATATTGTTAAGCTTGACGACTTTTAAAAATATGGCTATTTGTCTCCAGTTTGAACTTGTGTGAATTTTAAGTCAACATAGTCAGTGTGATTCTCGCATCCAGAAGACTTCCAGAGCTATGAGTACGATAATGACAGTTATATTAAACACTACTTTAAAATGGTTTTCAAAATCCCATATTGACGTATTACCCTTTTTATTACACTCTATTATGCTTTTGGCACACATTTTGTTTTGAATTTCTGTGTTTTCGGTGCGTGTTGCACCGGCTTTAATATTCCTAATTAGTACCCTTTGGCTATTGCTTTTTTTCATTGGTTTTTGAAAACTCTTGAGTAAAATCTACAAAAGTATTTGATCAAATCATTTTTGCATTCTATATTCTAACCGCGATACGCAATCGAAAATATACCCTTTAATTTTGATAACTGAAAGTACGTTATTTTGTACTTGTTCACATTTCTTCAGCTCCTGTACAACTTCATTTACTTGACCATCGAATGTCCAACTGGCCCAAGTTCTCAGTTTATCAATACCGTAAGTGTTATTTTCATTTCAGTACAATTCGGCAAGTCTTTGCAGACAAAAGCTATATCACAAGAGCGAGTCAACAAATAATGCAAGGGGAAGAATATCCAAACAAATCCGTCTTGAGTAAAAGCAAAAGCACTACCCAGTACCAGACAAGAAAATTCATACAGTTTTCACGACAATGCATATTTTTCGTTAGGTTTTAAAAGTACACTAGCAGACTGTGACGTCGATCGTATGATTATAAGTTTTCATCTTCCATTATGATCATTGAAACATAGCTCTCTTACTTGCTATATATTTTTCTTCAGGTAGATCAATAATAACATAGCAAAACGGAGTTATTTTTGATGCATCGAACCAAGAAGACACCCAGTGCATATGAACCAGACATAAGGCCAGCTAAACCCAGGACAATTAGTATTTCCAACATCTTTGATATTTTGTGACGCAGTGGCAAAGTGATTGATCTTTAGCATTTGAATATTAATGTAGTTACATAAGTAGTATAATATAGTTGCCCCTCCCCTCCCTGTATCGGGGAAAACGGTACAGTGCATTTTATGGGTATGCTAATTAAAAAAAAGCAAAATAACAAGCCAATTGAATCAGTGCTGCCGAAGCTTACGTATGTAGTTCTGACAGTAAAATTATTATCAAAGTGTCCTCAAAATGTGAATAAAGTTGTTGCATAACTTTTACACTGTTGTAGTAAGTAGAAAATTGTTGAAACTCTAGTCGGAAAACTGAATAGGTAAGTAACTGAACATACTGCTGAGAATCGCTGCCTTGATTTCAAATCCGCTGCAGAGCAATAAAGTGGTGAAACAAAGTGTACCAACAAAAGTGTACCAACTTAAGTGTAATACGGTACAATGAAGTAGACGAAAAGAAAGAATAAGAGAAAAGATCATATGCCCTTGGAGGGATTCGATCCGACGTCTTCAGATCCTTAGTATTTCTAGTCCGACGTGTTAATAAAGTAGAGTAGTCAGTTTATGGAAGTCCATGTGACAAAGTGTAAATACTGCTAAGGGTAGTAAACAATAAAGAAATCATTCCATAAAGAAATCAATCAATCAATCAATCAATCAATCAATCAATCAATCAATCAGTCAATCAATCAATCCATCAATCAATAAACTAATGAAACAATCAATAAATTAATAAATCATTAATTCAATCGGTAGATAGATAAATGAGTGAATATATTAATAAACAAACAAAATGAATATAAATTACATGAATAAATAAATAAATAAATAAGTACATAAATAAACAAAATGAATAAATAAAAAGGTCGAGATAGAAATGAAAAAAAAATTAATAAAATAAATGTACGACAAAATCAAATCAAGAGCACTCTTTACACGCATTTGTTTAATATTCATTGAAGCGATCGACAAAAACTATTGTCACAATAAAACACTACTTCATTTTTAGCAAGAACTTGTGAATTAATGATCACATAGATATCCAAAAAATCTTCATGTGAAAAGACTTCCATTAGATAAAAAAGAGGCAAAAATTGGAATTGAATGTCAGTCGTTTTGTCAATGTTTATGTCTCGAATATTGACAGATCTAAAATATCACACTTTCAATTAGCCAATCAGCAAGCGACCTTTTAATAGATTGACTGGTTGTAAAGTCTTGTGTTTCAAAGCTCAAGGCTATTTGGGTAATTTTTTACATTGCTTGAAATGTTCTTATTTCCATCATCTAAAGTAGCGAGTGAATGAAATTATTCTCTTCGAAATTTTGATAAAATGAAAAAATATTTAGAATAGTTTTAATTATTTGTCGATAATTAGCGATACAGTTAACACTTGTTACATTTAGTCAAAAACAATCTGAGCATTATTTTTTGTTCGTTTTGTTCAACAACGCAACTACAACAAAATAATAAACACATACATTTTGTACATAAAAAATAAGTCACCTACCCTAAAATTATATTAGATGAGAAATATATTTTCTCTTTTTAGAAATTTGAGAGCCAATTCGTTTTAAAACGAAGATCAATTTTATTTCAAAATATTGTTGTACACAAGCCGTGATCTTATCAATGACAAGAGTTTACAAGCACGTCTTGCAAACCCGAAAAAGGAAGCAACAACAGATATCAAGTTAAATCATTTTAAATTAAAGGTATTAGTAGGGACAGTTACACTTTTCGCCCATAGGGGTCGATATTTAGATCACAACTTTACAAGACTACAATTTCCCGCGAATACCACAAAGCATAGTCAGGATTAAACTTGACGAAAAAAAGAGAGCGAAAATACTTCAATACTTATCAAATTTACGTATTGTCTGTATCATACTTAGCAAAGGATAAAACAGCTTTGAAGTGGGTCTGTATACATACAAATTACGGCAGAATTTCGATGACAAAGGTGCCGAAGCACAGTCGAACTATGGGTTTTCCTTTAGCAGGCTACCTTAATCTGATTCGTGGTTGAATCTTTGGTGCATTTTATTGCTCTTTCTATGCTCTGATCGACAACAAGACCAAGTTTGTAGCAATCGTTGAAGAGTAATAATGTTAGGGGCTGGCGTAGAGGGTATTCAGGGGCTAGATAACGGAGTGGTAATCCTTAGTCTGTATCGTGGCGTATTCGAGTCAGTTTACTTTTGATTATTTCACAAGGCATTGTTTTACAATTCTGTGACGTCACGTACCACATGCGCTTTATGCTATCCTTCGCCCCGTTCTTTCCTCAATATCGCACCAAACAACCCTAAAACAGAAATTAGTTCGTTTAGTACGACTTTCGCTGGCTTTTTTGCCCTTCTAAAGGCACAGATACTCCCTGAATGTAAGCAAAAGTGCTTAACTATAGTCTAACACGTGTTTGCAGTCGTTTGTGGAACTGGAATTGCAGGTTTTCTCTGAGTTTTACGATAGTCAAAATTCCCTCAAAAACGCCATCCAAAATGGCTGGTATAATCTTTCTCTCTCGAGTGCCAGATGATATGCTCTAGGGAAGCAAGGTACAGGGAAAAAGCTTATAAAAGAAGTAGGAAGACAATTTGCCGGTAAGGAGATAATTTGAACAGAATTTTCAAGGTTCCTATCCTTTACTCATAGTTTAGAACTTTCCTTTCTCGACTTGGTTCAAGTTTAAACGTTAAGATCGGGGCGTGGAAAGACTCGATGAAATAGCTCCCAAATTACTGTGCTCACTCGTTGAATTTTAGCTCAAACTCGTATTTACGATGTGCAGTAATATTGTAGCTAACATTCGTAAATAAACATGCTTTAGAAGTGTGCAACACACGATCGTTTAACGGCCATATCTCTAAAGCTGATTTACGCATGGCGTTGCAATCATTATCAAGTCTAAAGCTATTGTTCTTTCTTCGCATTTTGATCTTTAGTTTAGAATTGGTTCGTAATAGTTGGATTCAGCAATGGACCGTCGAGATGTCCCAGCTCAGAGTCCAGTTAACTCACACAGCTTCTTCGACAGTAATCCTGGTGAGTTGAGCAGTTTTTTTCCTTAACTTTATTCACTAACTGGACTAGTTGAATCATTACAAACTCGTGCTTAAGTACATACTGTTGTGTTTCTTCGTCAAGATTACTTGTCGACTTTATCTTTCGTTTATTACTTCAACTCGATTAAATGGCAATATTATCGTTGTTGTGTCAAAATTGTAGACTTTCCAAAGCGGTCACGTTATTATATTACTGAAACAAAACGACGTGAAATAGTTAGCTCATAAAAATGTTATTCTTGTTCTTGTAGGTCATGGTAATCCTGCTCTTCGTTCACCAGCATTAGCTCATGATCGTCCTTATGGAATGCATACTTTACCCAGTGCATTTTCTATGATGGGTAGACGACCAACACTTTCACATACAAGTACGGATTTTCTCACCCAAGATCCAATGCTTGGATCTCAACCTAGTCTATCACCTTCTATTCATAGTGGATTAGGAAGTACACCAGCAGCTCCACCATGGTCATGGATGCCTCCTCATACTCATTTAGCTAGCCCAGATTTTTTCCAAAGTCATATCTCTGGTGGATGGTTAGGACATGATCATGAGCGTTCACGTGAACGAATTGAAGACTGTTTGTTTACATCACCTAGATCGCATGCACCACCTCTTATTAATGGTACTAGCGCTGGTTCATTTAGTGCAGGTTCTGGGATATTTTATCCACATGCTACTAGTTCACAACCAAGTGTTCATAATTTCCCACATCATAGTTCAAGTTGGAACAACCACAATAACCACACTCAAAGAGGGTCATTTGACCATACTGATAATCATGATGCTGATTTGTTCTCATTACCAATGCGACCTAGACATACTAGCATGGGGAGTGATGATGGGACTAAGAATTTACTCAATAAACACACTGAACTACCTACTTATTTACCAGACAGAGACCATAGATTAGACAAACCAAAAGATGTGTATCATGAGAGGTCACTAATAACTGACCACTCAACAGGTGTCATACAAAGCTCCCACTATCAGGATAAAACAATGCCTACTTTTGTACAAACAACACCATCCGTTATCAAAGGTGTCAATGTAAACAAAACACCACCAATTCACAAACCAACAAAGGATATAATCCACCAAGAACCAAAGTTACATGAAAATAAACAAGACGATATGCGAAAAGTAAACCCAGTGATGACATCACCAGTGATTACATCACCTGTTCTGACTTCACCATCGTATATGCAACAACCTAACAGAACTGAAGTAATGCCCTCGAACAAACAACCTATTGACCAGGTATCAGCATTTACATTACCCCCAGTCACCCAAGACTCCAAAATTCTACCTCCACCACCAAAACTTACAAAAACAAAGGCAGCACCACCCCCAAGATTACAAGTACCAAAGTCCATTCTCAATGACAGAGAAGCAGTACCTCAGAAGGTTTCTCCTGGATTTGTGGAGAAAAGCAAAGATGTGAGCAACAGTTTCTCTACGGCATATACGCAACCAGTAAATGTTGTAAACACCGTCAAGAGAACATCTCTAAACTCAAATGAACCCATTGCTAAAGAACAGAAGATGAGTGCTTCTAAAGAAGCGTTACTACAAAAGCTCAAGGAAAGAGAAAGACCAGTAGTTCAACAAACTGATACAGAACAACACAAGAAACCTGTTGTTACCTCAAAACCAGTAGCAGCAACTAAACCTATTTCAGCAACCAAACCAGTTGCTGCAACAAAACCTTTAGTAACAACTATCAAGCAACAAACACCAAAACCCCAACCTCCACCGCAAGTGAAAACTTCTACTGCTCCAGCTTTGAAATCACCACCAAAGATTCCATCTGGCAAACCGTTACATATGGCTAGGTTTCGACTACCCTATAACAATGAAGACACAAGTGATGAAGAGAGTGACAGCAGCGAGGGAAGCAGCGAGAGTGGCAGCGGAAGTGAAGCTACTGAAGAAGGAGAAGGAAAAGAAGAAGGAGAGGAGGAAGAGAGTGGTAGTGGTTCAGAGAGCGATAGTGACACTGAAGCAACTGAGAATGAAGAAGAAGGTGGTGATGGTGATGGTGATGATGATGAAGAGGATGATGATGAGGATGAGGATGAGAGTACTGGGATTGTGTTGAGTCAAGATGATAATAACCATTCTGGTGCCATTCCCAGTGAACTCGAGGTGTCAACATCTTCCACAGGTATGTTGTGTTTACAATTAGAATTTGAACTGTATAAATGTACATACATTTGTATGTTTAAATCATAAATATCAATAATAATCATAAATATTTATGACAATCATTGTAACTCTTTAGTAGCTCTAAAAAAATCATTTTAAACATTGTTGCTGTTTTCTTTACCTATTTATTTGTTGTTTTTTTAACAATAATTTAATAATTTACTTTATAAAGTGAATGTTTTTACTTTTGTATCATTATTAATAAGACATAATTAAAAAAATATTGTGTTTTGCTCTAACAAAAAAAATGGTCTGATCAGCTTCAGTCTTGGATATTCTTGCTACATATTGTTTTCAAAAGATTTGAATATGTGAATATAAATTTTAAGTATTAGCCTATTAGCCTGTTTTGTTTCTTACTAGGATCACCGAGGAAAAGAAGAAGATCAATTGATGAGGATGCTGTGTTGGTCCCACTTCAACAGGGGTAAGGTGCAACATACCATAATTAAAAAGAATGGCTCCTATTAAAGACCAGTGGTATCTATGACTTATAGACAACTTTTTCTGAACAAAAAAACAAAAAACAAACAAAACAAAACAAAACAAAAAAAACAGCAACCAGCCATAATATATATATTAATGTGTTTAACATAGTGAACAACTGTTGTCCTTCTACTTGTACATCATTTTTGTTGTTGAATTATGCATAATTGTTATACTACATGATTAGAAACTTTTCCTTATATTTTTGTCGTTTTTTTTTAATAATTAAAAAAATGTAGATGGAAAAGACAAACACGACTGCGTCCAATAGGACCACAAGGAGCATTACGTGGTGACGTCTTCTACTTTGCACCTTGTGGTAAAAAGTTGCGTACATATCCTGATGTAACAAGGGTGAGTACTAATGAACTAACCCTTCCTGATAATGATTTGTGTTTTGTCACTCAGTACATGTTGTAAATGTTTGCCATGTTTTATTGAATGCAGTGGTAGTTTTGAGAAATCTGCCTTAGTTGGGTTTGATTGGGACTAAAGCCACTGACTTCTCATTTGCTGGACAAGATCTCAGTGGCTTGGCCACTGGGTCATTACAGAAGAAAGTCATGTTAGGTCTATATTTATAAATGCAGTCTCTGTGTGCACAACCACACATAATGGCACAAACATAGTTTGGAACCCAATGACTTATCATAATCTATTTTATATTGTTATGGCAATAACACTGTGCAGATGCTCATAACAAACAGACAAATAAGCAAATCACAAAATGCTCTTTGACATACAGTGTTTTCAAATAAATGTTGTCAGTGTTTCTATGGCAACAAATTTATTTGGAATTGACATTGAGTTAAAAAGGTTATGTAAATTATTGATGCATTAAGTGTTTCCTTTTCTTTTCAGTATCTAACAAAGAATAATATAACACATCTATCAATAGAAAACTTCAGCTTTAGTACCAAATTACACATTGGTGAAATCTTGGAATGGAAAGAGGTACAGATTTTTTAGATCCTACAATATTTATATACTATATAGGGACCAACCATTTAACGTCTGGGGTGCATGGGTACATGATTTCTGACCAAAAAGAATGTTTTAACTGCAATTTGGTGTGCAGGGTTTTTGTTTTAGTATATTTTGTATATGTTTTTTTAAGTCCTTTGTGTTGCAAACATATATTTTCTTCTTTCAAGCTAAAACAGGGTATTTTTTCTAAATCATCTTATTTGATATTTTATATAGGCCTTAGAATGTTATGTGGAAGGTTCATGAAAATTTCATAAATTTTTATTTTTGGACTGGCCTCAAAGTTATACATACTTCTCAAAAAAAATTATTCTTAACACAAAACACTGTTCCTTTTCAATATGTACTTAAAAAAAGATTGTATTTTAATCTTTACTTTAAAAAAGATTGTGTGACAGTGATATTCCAGTCTAGCCAATCAAAATATGTTATTCAATGACACATAAATTCTGATTGGCTGCATGAGCATTAGCATATATCTAATGTATGTCACACAACCTTATAGATGTAAATGGTCATTTTTGTGTAAATTGCAATACAATCTAAAAATGCTATATGGTCATCTTGTTGCTAATAGGGAAATACATTTGAGAAGCTAAGTCAGGAAGAAGTACAAAGAAGAAAGAATGAAGCAGACAATAAGAAGAAGGTCAAACTAGAGAAACTTGCCAAGAGAACTGAGAAAAGAGTGCAACGAACAGGTACTTAAACATTGAGTTTTTATAAACATTATTACTGCTGCACATTATTGAATACATTCAAAAAATAATTATTATTATTATTAATTAATTATTATTGTTAATTAGCTGGATCAGGTAAGAATGAGTATTCTTCTTTGGTATTTGAATTAATGTTAATTTTGAGCACATTTAACTATAAAATTCAAAGATTTAAATTGAGTTCTGGACAGAGTACCTTCTGTACTAATTATACTACCATCAAATATCAAAATACAATAATATTATTAGCTGTACAAGAAAACTACACTGTTGTTAATGTTGCACAAAGCAGAAAGAGGGGAAAAAGTCACAAATAATTGTATTTACTTGCATATCAAACCTTTTACAGACGCCATGCACTTTAAATGTTATTACATATCTCTAAACTTGATTGTAGTTGATACCATGAATGTAAACTGTGTATTTCAGTCATAATGTAGACAAGTTTTTGTGGTTCAATAAATACTAGATTAAAAATGTCCACAATTAGTTCAAAATCTGCAATGAATAAAAGCATTTACACATAATATGGGACCATGCCATAATTTTACCCTGGTCAAGCGGTGAAATGTTCTGTGATTGGACATGACTTCATATTGTCCACCCATGGAACATTTGACCATTTGGCAACCTTGTTGAATTGTGTTCAGTGGATTGAACAATGAAAAATCTTCAGTAAGTTGACAATATTAACTGATAATGATAAGCTGTTATTAACCAGTCAACAAAGTTATGAAATCAACATATTTTTAATAATTAATATTTACTAGTTGCTATAGTTGCACATGATTAACACCATAGATCATAGATACTCTTAATGCTATTTGCACCAAGAAAATAATTAATTTAGGTTGTAGATAATTTTTGAAAATAATTAATTTAGGTTGTAGATAATATTTGAAATTAATTAATTTAGGTTGTAGATAATATTTGTCTCACACTTATTTAGATTTTCTTTTCTTTCTTTTTTCTATTTTTTTTCTTTTGTTTTTCTTTTCTTTTCTTTTGGCCTGTTTTGCTTCTTGTTTCCAAGCATTAGCCATGGCATCCCTGGAAGTAGAGTTGTACAGGAAGTTAGAAAAGCAAATGGTGGCAGATGGGATGATTGCAAGCAAACAACGACTAAGTTAGTTTGAATCTTTTCCTTTCCCTTTTTATGGCAACTTCGTACTTGAAGATGGTTCTGTGTAATTTGCAATTTATGCTAGACATTGATTACTGATGATCAACATTTGTATAAAGTTGATCATTTGATCAGTAATTCCATGGACTTTCCTTGAGAAACTGGGGGTGTGCATATGAATTGCAAACTCCATAGAGCCAACTCAATCCATGGTCCTTTTTATTTCTTCTCTGTAATAGTAGTGGTTATACAAAGAAAAATGTGTCAATTGCCATATTTAGATTCTTTAAGTTTTTATAATTATCATTATGTAATATTTAAAATTATGTGTTACAAGTGCATGTTTATTTCATGGTGTATTTATATAAATACTTGAAAAAAAGGGTTTAACAAGGGTTTTTCACATTGCACACACATCAGTAAACCTTTGCTCTTGATTTGGTTGAAATCTCAAAACATGTTTTGAAGTTCATATTACAAGTAAAAGTGTAGATTGTACAGCTGGACAATCAATGCATTAATATAACTCAAATTATTGAGATCTTCAGAAAGGCTCATGAACATAGACCTTCGCTTTCCTAATTTACATGAGAGATGTTGAAACAAGTCAAAGCTGGGGTGACTGAGCCTAAAAACGTTTAATGCTAAGGATCATTCGTACACAATATAAATTTGGGAGAGCTCTAATTTGTTGGAACGTTTGTGTCAATTTTGTGTCCATTACATTTGGAGGTAAAAACCTTCAAATGTAGTTGATTGAAAGAACACAAGTAGATATGAAATTAAATCAAGGTTCATTGCAGTTAGTTTAATCAATCATAATTGACTTAATAATTCTTTTATGTCCTAGCTTTTGATCTTCTTGGTCATCATCATTGATATATCATGTTACAATTACAATGTTAAAAGGAAACCCTATCATACTAAGACATTTGCTTGTATGCCATTCAAGCTAGAAGCACGACGAACAAAAAAGTAGTGATAATAATGATGATTATAATGTTAAATTATATAAATGAATGAATGAATAAATAACTAAAAATGAAATGAAATTAATTACATGATAAGATTAGATAATTAAAAATATATAAGGGAAAAAATCCAAGCAATTCAAACATCTACTAAATAAAGCTGGCGTAATTTCCTGGTAGTATTCTACCTTTGTCTTTATTGAACAATAAGATATTACACTTGGTCATACATCAGGCTTCCACCATTTACGTTAATTCCATGTGGACTTTGAGAGGATTTTTACATTACTCCAATCAATGGAATGTCCAGTTTGTTCACATGGATAGCTTATGCAGACATCTTCTTTTTGGAAGCACATACTGCTTGATGTTCTTTTCTCTAAAGATTGGCTTGTTTCACAAATATGCTGAATCTCTCATTTTCTGCAAGCAGTAGAGTATAGAACTCTAAACTATTTTTCAAATGTTACCTGATCATTTGGGTAGGAGAGGAACTGTTTCAGAGTTATCTCATGCTTCCTACATAATTGTATGCATGTGACATTTCTTAGTTTGAATATCTTGTCAATTGTAACATATGTCTATCCATGATGATGACCGACATGGCTAAAAGCTAGGACATAAAAGATTTGTTAAACTTCTGGTTGATGAAACTAACTACAGTGACCATTGCTAACACCAACCAAGAGCTGTTTGATTTAAATAAATGTGTAAGGCACATTAAACAACTTGTGTATGTCAAACTAAACATAAAAATTGCAAGAATTTTTAACATCTGTCAAAACAAATCAGTGCACAAAGTTCACTTGAGTATCCATTTTATTGAAGCTACAAGTAGCAAACCAACACAGCATGTAGCAAGTGTATGTTGATCCTAGTAGTCTGGCTGATATTCATACATATTATCAATTCCAGTGGAAGAGAGGAAAAGGAAGAAGGTTGAGCGTATACAGGCTTTACAGCAGGCAAGACAAGCAAAGAAAGAGCAGAGTATGTACAATACTAGCCAAAAACAACACCTCAAATTCTACGCTTCTAGCTCAATCTTGCAACTTCTGGTTCTTGAAATTTCCTACTTCAATATTGTAGTCAAAAGCTGCCAACTCTTTTCCTTTTCCAGTGTTCTTTTCTTCTTTCTTCACTTCACTTATTGGTCTGACATTACACATGTTAACTGAATCTTTGAAATGATGTTTATGTTTATCTTAAAGCTCAATAGTGTCAAGTTGCTATAATATGGAAAAGATTTGCCTCGTGTGCTGATATTTCATGATTTAAAATGGCTTAAATTTGTTTGCAAAATTTTGTTCTTTAGTATGCATGCATGAGACAAGTTTTTATAAGTTTGGTCATAACTGAGTGACTTGACTCCTATTGTGCACTGGCCTTTAGTCTTTTATCCTGTTTACATGACTCACTTAACTGTATCCTCTTAATATCATTGATTGATTTAATGATTAGTTTACCTGATATAGAGTGCAAGCACTTAATTTGTGCAACATTTGTCACTATTTAGCAGTAAATAATAGCACTAATTAAACAAAAGAAACAATAGAATTAGCATAAAATAGCACTATTTAGTGGTATTTATGTTGCACACTTATAGTGCGTGCACTGTACTATTTTAGAATAATATAAACTTTAACCCTTTCGCTCCTGTACCGGCCAAAACCGGCCGTAGAGAACTACCTTGCTTTAAAAAATCATATCCTCCTGAATTTAGTCATTAATGCCATAAATCACCATTCAAAGCAAACACTAGAAATGTGGCTAACTTTTAAGTATCATTCAGGTTGAAGAAACTAGCAATTTGGGCAAAAACATACAGTTCAAACTTTCAGAAGCAGGAAAATCACGTTTTTTCGCTATTTTCAGATGTTGAAAATCACACATTTTGCAGGTCGAGTTTTTTGGCAAAAAACCTTGTCTTCAAGCAAAAAGTTTCATATCCTAGGAAAATTCAGTCCTTCTACTAAGCGTATGCAAGTTTTTCAAGTTTTATTTCATTCTACTTACAGCGCTAAATCCCTACGAACATGCCTATTTCGAACTACACGTGTTTCGACAAAAATACCACTGCAATGCATTCTGGGAAATCAACCAAATTTTCGGCAGCCGTCATAGCCTCCCCCCATTTCAAGTTTTTTTTATAAGTCTAACGCTACCTCGGAATTCTGCCGAATTTTCAGGCTTGTTGTGTTCTTCTATCACCACAACTTGCAAAAATAGCCGCGGCAGTCCGAGAATTTGCCTCTAAAACAGTCTTGAAGTGATGATTTCTTCAACGGTCACCAAAATTCACGAGTGCGAAAAAAACACGAATTTTAACTGGAAATCATCTCACCAGCTTGATTTCTTTCAAACAGTAGACTCATCACAACTAGAAAGCTTAATGATGCTTTTCCAGAAGCGTTTAGAGGCAAAATAATAGCAAAAAACAACGACGAAATCACGAATGATGCGAATTCGTCAAAGTTCTGATTAGACTGAAAACCTGTTTCTAACGTGTTAAACCTGTTTGCCAGCTTCATGCCTCCCCGGTAACACAAAAACACAGGAATCTTGATCGAAGCCAAAAACAAACTGCTCTGGACGAGCTAAAAGTTTGTACGTGTCAAAAAACGCCTAAAAACTCCAAAAATCTCCAGGAGCGAAAGGGTTAAACAAAAAAATGAAGTCACGTGACTTGGGGATCTTTCCCCCCCTGGTGATACTTAGGGTTGGGGTTAACTCAAAACTAGGGTTAGGGTTAGGTTTGCCTGACTGGGTTTAGAGATTTTGCTGTTAGGGTGTTGGTTAGGGTTAAGATTTAATTTTTCCTATATTGCACTCTATTGGCTCTGCCCTGGTCACGTGATCAGCTCTTGACCCACCAAAATGTTATGTACAAACTCGATACTGACCAATGACTAGTATGAGTAACTTCAGGTTTGCTCCTTGTGCTTGATTCTCAAAATGGGTACCCCCTTTCTTTTACACCCAGCCTACCCTTAAAAAAAGCCTAAAATAGCCATTTTTCAAAGTACCCTCCCCCCCTAAATCTGCAAGGAGTGCACCTTTTGAGGTGAAACCTCACACATAAATTCACATTGATAAAACAAACTTGTTGGTAGAGTTAAAGTTTAAAAATACTCATTTGTGGAAAATAAATAATTTTTGTTTAACCCTTTCGCTCCTGTACCGGCCAAAACCGGCCGTAGAGAACTACCTTGCTTTAAAAAATCATATCCTCCTGAATTTAGTCATTAATGCCATAAATCACCATTCAAAGCAAACACTAGAAATGTGGCTAACTTTTAAGTATCATTCAGGTTGAAGAAACTAGCAATTTGGGCAAAAACATACAGTTCAAACTTTCAGAAGCAGGAAAATCACGTTTTTTCGCTATTTTCAGATGTTGAAAATCACACATTTTGCAGGTCGAGTTTTTTGGCAAAAAACCTTGTCTTCAAGCAAAAAGTTTCATATCCTAGGAAAATTCAGTCCTTCTACTAAGCGTATGCAAGTTTTTCAAGTTTTATTTCATTCTACTTACAGCGCTAAATCCCTACGAACATGCCTATTTCGAACTACACGTGTTTCGACAAAAATACCACTGCAATGCATTCTGGGAAATCAACCAAATTTTCGGCAGCCGTCATAGCCTCCCCCCATTTCAAGTTTTTTTTATAAGTCTAACGCTACCTCGGAATTCTGCCGAATTTTCAGGCTTGTTGTGTTCTTCTATCACCACAACTTGCAAAAATAGCCGCGGCAGTCCGAGAATTTGCCTCTAAAACAGTCTTGAAGTGATGATTTCTTCAACGGTCACCAAAATTCACGAGTGCGAAAAAAACACGAATTTTAACTGGAAATCATCTCACCAGCTTGATTTCTTTCAAACAGTAGACTCATCACAACTAGAAAGCTTAATGATGCTTTTCCAGAAGCGTTTAGAGGCAAAATAATAGCAAAAAACAACGACGAAATCACGAATGATGCGAATTCGTCAAAGTTCTGATTAGACTGAAAACCTGTTTCTAACGTGTTAAACCTGTTTGCCAGCTTCATGCCTCCCCGGTAACACAAAAACACAGGAATCTTGATCGAAGCCAAAAACAAACTGCTCTGGACGAGCTAAAAGTTTGTACTTGTCAAAAAACGCCTAAAAACTCCAAAAATCTCCAGGAGCGAAAGGGTTAATCTTAGTGTGACATTTTTAGTGTGACTGGCCTCAACACTTTGTGCATGGTGTAAAGAGGAGCAAGGGTATTTTTGATTGTTCACCACTATTACTGTATGTTCTGTTCACTTATCATGCTCGCACTAAGTCACGAAGATAATGCGAAAACAACATTACTCCATAATACTCTTAAACATTATCCAAGCTGAAGTGTTTGACCATTAGGTGTTTTAGGGGGCAAGTGATTTTTGATTAATGCAAAGGGGATATGCAATAGCAATATCATTTTTTCTTCATCAATTATCACTTGAAAAGTATTCTACTTTAGTAAATGGCTAATTATTCTTTTTATCAATGGTTATTTTTCTTGTACGTACTGTGGATGTCTTTTACCAGACCACTAGTTTTTAGCAAAACATGATTACAATTAGCTTTTTTTTGACAGTTCGAATGCGCAGAGAACAGAAGAAACTTGACAAGGAAAATCTCAAGCAACAACGCCGCATGGTAAGAACCTAATATAAAACCACTTGTTGAGTATAACATAAATATGTTACTCTTACGTCAGCACAATTTTGCAATTTAGCTGTCTAAATATCCACTTGTAACTTTTGTTTCAGGAGAAGCTAAGAAGACAAGAACAGATAAGACTGGAAAAAGAATTGAAAGCACATAAAGCACAAGAGGTAGACATAGGGCAATCAGATCAAACAGAATGGCGGCAATGTCAATGATGTTGATATAAGCAGAAGATAATGATTGTGATGATGATTATAGCTAAGATGGTTATAACTAAGATAATGATTGTGATGATGATGATTATAGCTAAGATGGTTATAACTAAGATAATGATTGTGATGATGATTATAGCTAAGATGGTTATAACTAAGATAATGATGTTGATGATGATGATTATAGCTAAGATGGTTATAACTAAGATAATGATTGTGATGATGATTATAGCTAAGATGGTTATAACTAAGATAATGATTGTGATGATGATTATAGCTAAGATGGTTATAACTAAGATAATGATTGTGATGATGATTATAGCTAAGATGGTTATAACTAAGATAATGATTGTGATGATGATGATTATAGCTAAGATGGTTATAACTAAGATAATGATTGTGATGATGATGATTATAGCTAAGATGGTTATAACTAAGATAATGATTGTGATGATGATGATTATAGCTAAGATGGTTATAACTAAGATAATGATGTTGATGATGATTATAGCTAAGATGGTTATAACTAAGATAATGATGTTGATGATGATTATAGCTAACATGGTTATAACTAAGATAATGATGTTGATGATGATTATAGCTAAGATGGTTATAACTAAGATAATGATGTTGATGATGATTATAGCTAACATGGTTATAACTAAGATAATGATGTTGATGATGATTATAGCTAAGATGGTTATAACTAAGATAATGATTGTGATGATGATTATAGCTAAGATGGTTATAACTAAGATAATGATGTTGATGATGATGATTATAGCTAACATGGTTATAACTAAGATAATGATTGTGATGATGATTATAGCTAAGATGGTTATAACTAAGATAATGATTGTGATGATGATTATAGCTAAGATGGTTATAACTAAGATAATGATGTTGATGATGATGATTATAGCTAACATGGTTATAACTAAGATAATGATGTTGATGATGATGATTATAGCTAAGATGGTTATAACTAAGATAATGATTGTGATGATGATGATTATAGCTAAGATGGTTATAACTAAGATAATGATGTTGATGATGATGATTATAGCTAAGATGGTTATAACTAAGATAATGATTGTGATGATGATGATTATAGCTAAGATGGTTATAACTAAGATAATGATGTTGATGATGATGATTATAGCTAAGATGGTTATAACTAAGATAATGATGTTGATGATGATGATTATAGCTAAGATGGTTATAACTAAGATAATGATTGTGATGATGACAATAGTTAAGGTAGTTGTAAAGATAATGATTGTGATGATGATGACGACAGTTACCACACTATGATAGTTATGATGTTTGTTAGTGAGAATGACAAAGAAAGCTTTATCATTCTTGATCCAACCTTCTCACAATTGTTCCATGAACCAGGCTCGACGTTCTAAGAAGAGAGATGTGGCAAGTGCCAAGTATGAAGAAGCTGCCAAGAAAGCCAAGGTATTCCATTGCTCACAATAATTCTAATGTAATTTTTAAACTTTACATTTATTTGTTTATTACACTCAGTAGTCCAACCAAGAAAATATTCATTCATCTATTCATTTATTGCATTTGTTTGTTCATTCATTTGTTCTTTTGTTTGTTTATTGAAATTTTGTTGTCTTTACAGGACAAAGAACTAAAACGACAACAAGCTTTACTTCTGAAGCAGCAAGTAAGTACATGTGCATGCTCTTTACACATATTCATATTTTGGATGAAACTCAAAACTAGTCACACTTGCAGTTTCAATATTTTCACATTGTAATGTTTTATTGGATCAGTTTTGAACAGTTTGGGCCACCATGAGGCTTGATATCATATACATGTACCAAAATAATATGATCACTAAGATGCCAAGACTAGAAAACAAAAGCTTTTGAAAAACAATGAAAACTATATCATTGTTAACATCAACAAACCATATTAATGTGGTGTTTGGCTCCACATATAAATGAGTTTATTTTTGACAATTAATTGACCAAAAGGCTGCTCGAGCTTTCAAAATGTATGCTGAAAGTTGCTGCAACATTTGCTGTGAAAATATCATATGAACACTAATTGACTTTAAACTTCAGGACAAAGAACAAAAACGCCAGCAACAGATGATGATAAGAGCATTAGAGATACAAAGAAAAACAGAAGAAAGGGAAAGAGCAAAAGAAGAAAAAAGAATGGAGAAGAAACTGATTAAAGAACGCAAACAAGAACAAAAGAAACGGGAAATGATTCTTGCTCGTGAGCTGAAGAAACCTGTTGAAGATATGGTCCTCAGGGATGCTAAGGTTTGTTGATAATTCTTTTTTCTTTCTTTTTTCTTTTCTTTTTTGATGAATAGCTTATTCAAACTCAAATGGTCTTTTCCAGTTTTTTAGTTGCTCACTTGCATGTTATATTTGCTGCATAGAATTTGTATGTTTTTTTTTTCATTGCATAGAGGATTATTTTACAGTGAATCAAGGTTTTAATCCAGGCTTTGGTCCCTGGAAAACTTGATGAAAACAAATTTCATGAGAGAGAACAAAACATTAAGCTAATGATTGTTTGTATGAGGATAATGGTGGATGTTGTCAAATGGCAGACATAGCAAGACTTGTAACATTGTTATTGTATTATTATTATTAGGAACTACCAAGTCTTCCCAGACTAGAAGAATGTATTGTGTCAGGAAAGGCGTTTGCTGATTTACTGATGGTCAAAGAGTTCATTGAAAACTTTGGAGAAGCTATTGATATAGGTATAGGGCTAATAAAGTCAATCGCATTGTTAAAAAGTATTTGGTATGGAAATTGTTGTTGTCATTATGTTTAGGAGGAGTTTGTGTGGGGGCTGTAGTGGGACAGCACTAACATTGTCTAAGGGGAAAGGGAGGGGGGCAGGCAAGCTTCCCTATAAAGTTATGACACAGGTTGGTTTTGAATTCCCCTGCACCATAGCAAATTAATCACAATCTTTCAATCTGTATTATTTTATACTGATAATGAATGGATTTGTTTTTACAGATCCAGCAACAGAAATGCCAGGTGTGAAAGACATGCAGTTATGTCTTGTTAACAAAGGAGAAGACGTCTTGTTACCCCTCTGTCAGCTATTGCTTGCACCAGCTCTAGAAGATCCTGGATGTGATGGACCTTATGTATGGACACTTTGATTACATTTTCTAAATTTCCCTTCATTCTCTCCTTTCAATGCTCTTTCCTTTCCTTCTTCACATTGCCTTTTTCTATTCTTCTCCCTCTCCTCCTCATTTCCTTCATCCCATCCTTCCTCCATCCCTTCCTCTGTTCCTCCATTCTTTCCTCAATTTATTTATTTCTCTCATCTTCTCTTCATGTTTTTCTCTCTCTCCCTCCCACTCTTCATTCCATCTTCCTGTCCTTTATTTCTCCATTCCTTCCCCCTTAATATATTTCTCCCTTCTCCTACCTTACTATGTTTCTTCCTCTCTTCATTTGTTTTGCTCCCTACCATACTTCATTTATTCCTGTTTTTTTGTGTGTTTTTGATTGTTGGTACATTTGTTTCTATCTCTGTAGTCTGTGACTGCACTTGGCCAGCACCTACACAAAGTGGAGCTGAATGACAACAATGTGTCAGAGATATTGAGATTGTTTATCTTGAGCAGAAGTGGAGGTGAACATGAAGTAAGTGTTAAAGATGTGAATCCTTTGTTTTTTTTGTTTGATGCAGGGGCGACGGAAGAGTAACAACCATAATCCCCCCACCCCTCCCCACCTCATCCCCCACCCCAAAATCACAAAACAATTTTTTGTAACTGTGTAAACTTATGCATTAATGTCTTTTAACCAATATTTTTGTGAGGTAAACCTACCCTCGAGAATAACTGTTCTCCATCTAATTCAAGAATATTATCTTATAATACTGTGTTATTTTCAGTTGGCAGATTCGCTGTTAAGCAAACCGTTTCTGTCTCTCTCACCAATTGAGAAGATTGGCACCTTAGCTTTCGTATGTAATGAACTGCTGTGCAGCAAAAGAATTTGTGGGTAGGTACATTTGGTGATTTTTTAATCAGTGTGTCAATATTCCATAGCCTGTCAAAATGTGTGATAGAAGATGGACAAACATGAATAAATAAATGATTGTGTGCTAATATTGCTATGATTTTCATCAACAGAGAGATTGAAAACAGCATCGAGACAATGTCTAATCTCAGGAAAGATAAATGGGTCATTGAAGGAAAAATAAGAAAGTAAGTAATCAGTCTACCAATGGTACAAGTTATTTGTGGAATCAGACTGCTCAAATTGTTGATGTTAAGTACATTTTTAAACACACTTTTTTCTTTAAACCAATAATGAAAACAATTTTATTTACAATGTCTTTTTGGGGAACCCTTGAGATAGACTGTTAATATAGTCTTTTAAGCTTTTGACAAACATATCAATGGCATAAAAGTTGGAATAGGTTCTTAGTTCTTTTGTAACATTGTTTGTTTGAACGATAGACTAAAAGCCATCCAAGCAGAGAAATACCCTGTGATTAAGATCAAGAAACCCCCTGGTCGACCTAGAGCAGATACCATCTCAATCAATGAAAACAGCAAAGATACCATGTCTTTGGCTGGAGAAAGTAACCAAGGCAATGATGATGATGATGACAATGATGAAGACGACGACGAGGATGATGATGATGACGATGATGATGGAGGTGGTGGTGACAATGGTGCTGATGGAAGTGACGAGAGTGATGAAGAAGATGTAAGTAAAAAGAAGACAATTTCATAAAATTAATAATGTGTGAAGCACAAAATCTCACATAACTTTCTGATATATAAACAATAAGTTCTTACTTTTTGACTTAACATGTATTGAATTTCATGCCATAAATTTTTAAGTTCTTCAAAAAAATTATTTGTAAATTTACATTTCTCCAAGGCTGTGTGGAAATAATGATAATCTTCAGTGTAAAAGTGTGAAAAAGCTGAGCATCGATATTTTTGTACAAAGTTCATCCTACCATTTTACAACCTGGGTTATGAAAATTAAACCTGTAGTCATGTTTTCTCATTTGAATCATGATCAATCTTTCTAATATTGCTAGTTAGAATTGTATAGAGAGCAATCTATAATTAATCCTGAAACACTTTTTAGTACAAAGTAGTGCCTATTAATCATGACAGAAAACAATATAATCAGCATCAAATTGTACTTTTATTGTTAAAATTTCAGGGTTATAAAGTTAGCATTCTAGTATCCAACAGAGGATTAGCTTTGAGATATTTTTATTTGTTTTTACCAGTATGATGCAGAGCCACAGTCACAAGAAGAACTGGAAAGAAAATTAGGCAAACTAGAAAAAGTAAGTTTATTTTGAATTAATTAAGATCCCCAATGGAACATAATTTGTATTTTGAAAACACTAGTAAAAGAAGAAGCTCAGGCTTATCATGTTCAACAAAATTTATGTGATAAGTAATCTAATTGTTTTGTTGCCAGAAACACTCAAAATTTCGTTCCAAACTCTTCAACCACTCACATTCTCTACGAGCTCTCAACCTCGGTCAAGACAGGTTTAAGCGTCGTTACTGGGTGCTCCCGCGTACTGGTGGAGTGTTTATCGAAGGAATGGGCAGCGCTGAGCTGGAAGGACAAACAGAAATTGTAAAAGAAGGTGAACCAGTGCAGGGAGATCGTGAGAGGGTTGAGAAAATGGATATCAATGCTGCCATTAAAGAAGGCGCTCGAAAGAAAGGAAGCTTATTTGAAGGTGTAATGAACAGTCTACCAAATACACCAGGAATGGATAGTTCAAATAACTCAACACCATCAACTTCTGGCGGTGCTTCGCAGTTCATGAAAATGGAAGGTCTGACTAGCAGTGATATTAGTAAGAATTTATGGTTTGGTCTTCTGCCAAGGATGCCCTGCGATGAGTCTTCTCTTACTCTCTCACACACTCCATTCAGCGGTAATTTTGTTCCGACATACAGCAAAAAAGCAGATGCTATACCAGTGGGGTCACCTTTACCAGTCAAACGGCCGCCAGGTCGACCACCCAAAAATGCTACACCAGTATATCAGACTGTTGGTACAGGCTTTACTACTCCTATGAGTGCATCTCCCTTGGGTACCCCCATAGGTAGTCGTGTTATGACCAGTGCTAGCAGTACTCCTATAGTGTCCACCATGTCTTTGTCATTTGAGGAATTGAAGAAGAGTGTTTTGGAATCATTACGACGTGAACCTGCACCAATACCTCCAGGTTAGGCATTTGTTAATGATAAGTACTATTTGAAAAATGATGCACAACTAGAGCAAATGCAGGAAAACCTTAAATGAAATAAACTAAATTCTAACAAATAGTAGCTATTAAGTAACCATTTGTCACTATCACTTAACCAGAACGTAATGCCCAGGCAAAAAATAGTAATGTTCTGGTTGAGTGCTAGTGACAAATAGTTACTAAATAGCTACTATTTGTTAGTATTTAGTTTGGTTAAAAAGTAAAAGCTGGAAGCCACTACTTTACTTGTCATTGTTTCAGTGCTTCTCTCACATTTGCTTAACATTCTGCATGTTTTGATCAGAATATCAAACAATGAAAACTGGTTTTGATTTTTTAATTCCCACTGATAAAGGTGTGGTATTTACAAGCTATTGAATGCATTGCAAATTTAATTGTGCTGTTTTTATTTTTATTTTTTATTTTTATCCAGAACTTCAACATGGTTGGTGGCGCTTAGTGGAACAGTCCAATATCAAAGAGCTTACCAAGCCCCTACACTGCCGGTATGACATGATGTCTTTGTTGTACTTTTGGTGTTGATATTGTCCTGATTGTGCTTGACAAATGAGCCCCATTTCTTGTTGATTACTTACTTTGATTTATTATTTTCTTGTTTCCTTGTGTCACTCTTTATTTAAACAGTTATTTAACAAAAATTGTCTGAGAAAATGACAAATACCGGTTGTTGAATGTCAATTATTTGCAGTTGAGACACCAAAATGTGGCATTTTAATTACTCTAAAGTGAAGATGGTTAATAAAAAGTGACAATTGAATTGTGTATAGTATTTTAATGGATGCATTTACCAAGACATTTTAGTTTGCATTCAACAAATGTTTTTTTGATACGAGTAGATACAATACCATGCATTTTCCTGCTTCAAATTCAATCCCATTCCCTAGAATTCAGGGTCTAAAGGATCTATGATGATGATTCCAGCCCATTGTTACCTTGCCTCCTTGCTTTCCTGTTTGATTCATGAATCCGATCATTGATTTATATGTTTATTTCAGCCATTTATTTATTGTTCTGACTTGGGTTTTTGTGTCAACAGAGGAATACGTGAAAAGATACTACAAAAGAACTTTCAGAAGTATTCAGATTACATCAGTGCATCAACAAAGAAAATCCTGGATGATGGTAAGCTAGTTTGTGGAATCACACTGCTGATTTTGGCTGATGGATAAAAAGTTGGAAATCCCATCATTAAAAAACACTGCTAATGGTATTTCACCCATTGACTTTTCAACGGCATTAAACTTAGTACTTGCTCAAGAAATAACAAAACTTCAAACAATCGTAAATCTGAACAAGTTTTTTTTATACTACAGGTGAATCTGATTCTGAGTCTGAAGATGAGGAAGAAAATAAAGAAGAAAATGGACAAATTAAATCAAAGAAAACACAACCATTAGATGATGAATGGTATCCTGTACAAGAGTTTGCTGTTAATAAAGGCATACTAAAAGAGGTTGAAGAACTGGAAGAGAAAGTGTTTACAGCAAGTTTGCAAGTAAAGGTGTGGAAACCAAAGCGATTTTGGGCTATTCCTTGGTGTTGTTAGCCACTATTGCTAGAAAACAAACACATTGCAGTACCCTTTGCAATGTTGCTCATGTGGCTCAAAAAACCATTTCAAAATTGTTTTTCATAATACATTAGGGTACACTGTATGAACATAACATGAAGTACTTGTGTGAGTAGCAGTAAACCAGATGAACTAGTTATGCCTCAACACAATGACAAATAAATAAATAAATAAAAAAAACATTAAAAATGAAAAATGCTCTGGAAGGCTCTTTTTATGGATTTTTGACAATGTACTGTTTGAATGTCTTTATATCTCACTCAATGCAAAAAAACTTATCCAATTTTGTATGTTTTCCAGGGTTGGAAACTTCCACCTAAAGTATCTAAAACATTGTCTTTCAATCCTGATAATGGTGAGTTTGGTGTACAAATATTGACCATTATGGTTGTTCATGTGCTGGCACTCACAGGCATTCATCAAGTATTCACCTCCTTGGTTGTCCAAGAGGAAACAAACAATGAATACAGAAAAGTCTTCTTATGAACAAGAAAAAACACTTCAATCAAACTTGTTTCACTTGTTGCCCAAACTGAGAATTTGACCAAGAGTCCACACAGTTAAATCCATTATGTGTTTTTGATTGTCTTTTTATGACAATATTCATGTGTTTATTATTTTTAGATGTGCAGCAAAATAGCGAAAATGATCCTCTGCTTATTGCGGCTACACGATTGGGAGAACTAGAACATGGAATAGAAAGAAGATACTTTAAACATCCATTCAGAGATGAGTAAGTCCAGTGGCAGAACTTTGTTGTATGTCTCTTACTTACAAGCTTGTTGTCCTGCAAACCCTCTCTTTTTCCTTACCTTTTCCATGTAATATATCATGTTTTTTGGCCACAGAATGTTATTCTCTTGGTTATTTGTAACACCTTGAAACCTTGTCAGGCCTTATATGCCATGAGGTGTCACGTAGGAATTACAGTGAACTCGCCCACAGGTCAACTCGCCCAGACAAAGTCGCCCATAAAAAAATATCACGGAAACTGCCTGATACCAACTCGCCCATCATGTAGACTAAATTTCAAAAATACAATTTGAACGTTAAAAATATTCAGTAATGTTTTAAAAACCGGTTTATTTTTTGTTTTGTTTTTATGAGTTGACATGATCGATCGTATTATTTTTACCGAAGCTGTCATTTCATGTTCGTCAGTAAATGTTTCACTGTGTAATATTGTTCAGATAAACATTACTTTCAAAAACGTCTATTGATCGTGTTTAGACATAAGATTATTTTCGATTCATGTTATTTCTAGCGATTTTTTGAATACTAACAAAAACGCGATATAAAGTCCTTTCATCAAGTTGCAAAGTCGTTTTTACTCAATTTAGCGGCTTTGTAATTACTTTGAACTCAAGCCGATAATTCTATCCAAAAGCTGCCGAAAAAAAAGTAATACAGTATTATAAAACATTCAAACCCAAAATATTTTTGAAAGCTCTTTCTAGCGAGATTTTGAGTGGAAACAAACAAACAAACAAACGAGACGCAAATTTGCAAATTTGACGAAACTTGCAAGAAGCCATTTGAATGCTTCTAAATTTGCATATTGGACGGCAAATTCTAATAGTGATTTTTTAGTTTTATCATTTTGCAACAATTAATTAACATGCTTGCATCCTGACCAACAAATGAACTCTAATTTCAATTGATCTAATTCGCAACAAGAATAACACAACATCATATATTAGTTTCATGTTCCTTCTTTTTATTAAAATAAAACAAATATCATATTTACAATTGCAATCTAGACTCCGAGCTATGACTAGCAAAATTACAAAAGGAAAACTACTTTCAATTCTTTAACTGTGTCAATGATGTTGAGCAACTTTACCATGCTTTTGCAATGTTGCTAGCGACATGTCGAAATCGACATCATAAGGGAAAATCATTTGAGTTCATAGTAAACACGAAAACGCTTTGTTGACGCTTTGTGTCAAGAAGTTGATAACTCGTGATGACTGATCTTTTTTTTGCATTTTCTTTATTTTTTCCTTCAGAATCTTGCTACAAAAAGAATTGTAAGTGTAGCCTGTTCAATATTAAAGACACAAGTCAGTATCATAAGTAATGAATCGGATAATTTTGAAGAGAAAATCATGAGTTCAAAGTAGGCACGAAAACGCTTTGTTGACGCTTTGTTTCAAGAAGTTGATAACTCGTGATGACTGATTTTTTTTGCATTTTCTTTATTTTTTCTTCAGAATCTTGCTACAAAAAGAATTATAAGTGTAGCCTGTTCAATATTAAAGACAATGAATCGGATAATTTTGAAGAGAAAATCATTTGAGTTCAAAGTAGGCACGAAAACGCTTTGTCAACACTTTGTGATTCGATGAGGGAAATTACGAAAGTTAACTTGTTTTTCGCTATCGTAATTATAAGCATGAAGTTGAAACATTCATTTATATTCTTTTACTTAAACTTTTAAAACACAAAGACTTTGACAAAGTGACTGTGACTATGGGCGAGATTGTATTTGTATGATTTTATACATGGCCGACTTTGTAAATAAGGGTCTGGGCGACTTGACTTGTGGGCGAGATGACCGGATACCTCATGTAGATAGGTGAAGGGGAGTGTGGTGAAACTTTGTCAAAGCACCATGCTGACCTTTAAGGACATTAAAGGACTTGTCAGCATACTCTTAATAAGGTTTTCAAAATTACCAAGTGGTATTCTATCAGTTTGTTTCATTTAGAAACACAATGATGCAGTCTACACTACCAGTAGTTAACCAGCCATGCCTTCTATTATAAAACATGTAGCAGGACAAGTAACACATGTCCCTTTGTGCAACTATTTTTGTTTGTATGTTGAAATAAGCAAAACAAAGACAAATTGTATCAATTGAACATTTTCCACTTTGCGTCATCATCAGAATGCTATGTCGTATTTTTGCACTTTCTTATTCTAATGATGACATAAAGTGGAAAACGTTCAATTTATATAATTTGTCTTTTTGCTTATTTCAACATATCACACATGCCAGTGAAAATTATTTTCACTACTTTTTTGTTTTTATTTGCAGTAAGTTACAAATTCCATCAAATATCGGCACTGCCCTGGCACCTGGGGAAGTACCAACAGGTAAAAAAGATAATTTTATAATATATTGATGGATAAATAATATTGAATAGTATTAATAAATATTGTGTCAAGTTTGTTTGGTCCCACTAATTTGGGAGACAGTCTATCACACACATTACCCATACATTCAAACAGGTGAAGGGGGGGGGGGGGGAGGGGAGGAAGAGGACCTCACCCTAACCCATGCCTATTTTTACCTGTTAAATAGGAGGATCTTTGTTAATCTCATTCATTCCTGAGTTAAAGAGGGAGTGAGGTAATACTCCAAGAATTTAATGTTCACTTGTGGTAAAATCATTGAAATAATGAACCTCAATAATTGAGTTTTTTTGCAATAATTGCAAAACATACACACGTCACAAATACACATGATTTCACGAATCATGACTGATTTTTTATTATTCACACAAACCATGGCATCAGTTTAGGTTGATCATGAATAAACCTTCACCAGCCTGTAGTATTTGACACACACCTTTTCAAATGTTGATTGTTGCTGATGGAGGAAGCCAAGTGACCCTGTGTAAAGTCCCGTGTGCTACAAGAGTCAATAATCGCACGAAAGAAACTTCATTTTGAAGGACTAACTTGTGAAATGTCAGTTTCAACATTATCGAATTACAGTGTTCAAATTACAACTATATTTTACAACTTTTTCAAAGAGACTCGGTTCACATGTCATCAGAGCCAATAAAATAATATCATTAGGAATGTTGATTGTTTCCCCAGAGCCTTGTCTTCAATTGTTTTATGCATAGCCGCTCAACCAGAATATTGAAAGTGAGCTATTGAACCCAGGTCACAGTGGTGACAGCCATATTGTTTAATTAAATGGCTATTCCTGCTATCAATCATCACTTACCATTATGTAGTTAAAGTTGAGACAATCAGTATCAGAACGAATAGGTTAATAGGTTTGTCTTTATGATAGATCTAGCAGCTGAAGAAGAAGGTACTATTTCAAAGACGCCTCCTGTAAAGTCAAAGTAAGTCTATGTTGACATGTATGTGATGAAATGTTTTAATATTTGCATGCATCTAACTAATGGTTTGTGAGATGAAAGAAGTAGATAATTAGCTACATGTAGTTAGCAAGATAAGCAATTATACCATAATTCAAAAGTCTGAAAACATATGATTTCAGCCTGACACCCAACATAACCAACTTTATATCTAACATGCGGTGCTCTCTTTTATGAGGGAACGACATGATGTGAATCTAAATATTGTAGGGAATTAGAAATATAATCCCCAAAGTCTAACTTTATAGCGCTCTGTTCTCTAACCATCTATTCTTGTGCCGTCAGTGAAACAGTGGCATTAAGAAACTGGCGAAATGCAGTGGCTGGAACAACGAATGCAGCACAGTTATCGATGTGTATAACGACGCTGACCAATTGTATAGCGTGGGAGAAATCCATCATGAAAGTGGTAAGTACTGTTAATAATTGCTGACGATAATGAGGTTTGAAAGTGGTGATGATAATTTGATTTAATTGAACAGTTCTTGTGCATTTCACAAGCCTCAATGCGATTACAAGAAATGATATTTCAATAAATGTAGATGTTTTTGTTGGTGGTTACAGTGTTGATGATTGTGATTATGTCAATGGTAATGGTTGATGATGATTATGCCAATGATAATAGTCTTCAAAGTTATGCTGTTGACCTTTAAATGTGTATCTGGTCTAGCTCCTGAGTATTTGAGTGAACTTTTAACTATCCATTAACCAATTCGTATTTTACGATCCTCATGGAAGTTGATGCTTCACGTACCACTAGGAAAAACTAAGTATTATGGAAATAGAGCCTTTTCCATTTATGCACCAAAACAATTGAACAAACTTCCTGAGGACATTAAAAATGCAGAATCAGTTGACACTTTTAAAAAACTCCTGAAAACGTTTTTATTTAAACATGACGGTATCAATTTTTTTAAAAAAGAACAATTTATTTTTACTTTTTGCTGTATATGTTTCAATGACACTATTATTATTATTTCAGAATTTTATAGTGCCTTTTTAGTTCTTTATAGTTTTTGTAGATATTTACATTTTATCTTTTCTGCAAAGAGCATTGAGATTTATGTAATACGCTATATAAGAATTAAATTTATTATTATTATTATTATTATTATTATTATTATTATTATTATTATTATTGTTGATAGTGATGATGATAATAGTGGTGATGATAATAGTGTTGACGATAGTGGTGATGATAATAGTGTTGATAATAGTGGTGATGATAATAGTGGTGATGATAGTGGTGATGATAATAGTGTTGATAATAGTGGTGATGATAATAGTGTTGATAATAGTGGTGATGATAATAGTGTTGATGATAGTGGTGATGATAATAGTGTTGATGATAGTGGTGATGATAATAGTGTTGATAATAGTGTTGATGATAGTGGTGATGATAGTGGTGATGATAATAGTGTTGATAATAGTGTTGATGATAGTGGTGATGATAGTGGTGATGATAATAGTGTTGATAATAGTGGTGATGATAATAGTGTTGATGATAGTGGTGATGATAGTGGTGATGATAATAGTGTTGATAATAGTGGTGATGATAATAGTGGTGATGATAATAGTGTTGATAATAGTGGTGATGATAATAGTGTTGATAATAGTGGTGATGATAATAGTGGTGATAATAGTGGTGATGATAATAGTGTTGATGATAGTGGTGATGATAATAGTGTTGATGACAGTGGTGATGATAATAGTGGTGATGATAGTGGTGATGATAATAGTGTTGATGATAGTGGTGATGATAATAGTGTTGATAATAGTGGTGATGATAATAGTGTTGATAATAGTGGTGATGATAATAGTGTTGATAATAGTGGTGATGATAATAGTGTTGATGATAGTGGTGATGATAATAGTGTTGATAATAGTGGTGATGATAATAGTGTTGATAATAGTGGTGATGATAATAGTGTTGACGATAGTGGTGATGATAATAGTGTTGATAATAGTGGTGATGATAATAGTGGTGATGATAGTGGTGATGATAATAGTGTTGATGATAGTGGTGATGATAATAGTGTTGATAATAGTGGTGATGATAATAGTGGTGATGATAGTGGTGATGATAATAGTGTTGATGATAGTGGTGATGATAATAGTGTTGATGATAGTGGTGATGATAATAGTGTTGATAATAGTGGTGATGATAGTGTTGATGATAGTGGTGATGATCATAGTGTTGATGATAGTGGTGATGATAATAGTGTTGATAATAGTGGTGATGATAATAGTGTTGACGATAGTGGTGATGATAATAGTGTTGATAATAGTGGTGATGATAATAGTGGTGATGATAGTGGTGATGATAATAGTGTTGATGATAGTGGTGATGATAATAGTGTTGATAATAGTGGTGATGATAATAGTGGTGATGATAGTGGTGATGATAATAGTGTTGATGATAGTGGTGATGATAATAGTGTTGATGATAGTGGTGATGATCATAGTGTTGATGATAGTGGTGATGATAATAGTGTTGATGACAGTGGTGATGATAATAGTGTTGATGATAGTGGTGATGATAATAGTGTTGATGACAGTGGTGATGATAATAGTGTTGATGATAGTGGTGATGATAATAGTGTTGATGATAGTGGTGATGATAATAGTGTTGATAATAGTGTTGATGATAATAGTGTTGATGATAGTGGTGATGATAATAGTGTTGATGATAGTGGTGATGATAATAGTGGTGATGATAATAGTGTTGACGATAGTGGTGATGATAATAGTGTTGATAATAGTGGTGATGATAATAGTGGTGATGATAGTGGTGATGATAATAGTGTTGATGACAGTGGTGATGATAATAGTGTTGATGATAGTGGTGATGATAATAGTGTTGATGATAGTGGTGATGATAATAGTGGTGATGATAATAGTGTTGATGATAGTGGTGATGATCATAGTGTTGATAATAGTGGTGATGATAATAGTGGTGATGATAGTGGTGATGATAATAGTGTTGATGACAGTGGTGATGATAATAGTGTTGATGATAGTGGTGATGATAATAGTGTTGATGATAGTGGTGATGATAATAGTGTTGATGATAGTGGTGATGATAATAGTGTTGATGATAATAGTGTTGATGATAGTGGTGATGATAATAGTGTTGATGATAGTGGTGATGATAATAGTGGTGATGATAATAGTGTTGATGATAGTGGTGATGATAATAGTGTTGATAATAGTGTTGATGATAATAGTGTTGATGATAGTGGTGATGATAATAGTGTTGATGATAGTGGTGATGATAATAGTGGTGATGATAATAGTGTTGACGATAGTGGTGATGATAATAGTGTTGATAATAGTGGTGATGATAATAGTGGTGATGATAGTGGTGATGATAATAGTGTTGATGACAGTGGTGATGATAATAGTGTTGATGATAGTGGTGATGATAATAGTGTTGATGATAGTGGTGATGATAATAGTGGTGATGATAATAGTGTTGATGATAGTGGTGATGATCATAGTGTTGATAATAGTGGTGATGATAATAGTGGTGATGATAGTGGTGATGATAATAGTGTTGATGACAGTGGTGATGATAATAGTGTTGATGATAGTGGTGATGATAATAGTGTTGATGATAGTGGTGATGATAATAGTGTTGATGATAGTGGTGATGATAATAGTGTTGATGATAATAGTGTTGATGATAGTGGTGATGATAATAGTGTTGATGATAGTGGTGATGATAATAGTGGTGATGATAATAGTGTTGATGATAGTGGTGATGATCATAGTGTTGATAATAGTGGTGATGATAATAGTGGTGATAATAGTGGTGATGATAATAGTGTTGATGATAGTGGTGATGATCATAGTGTTGATAATAGTGGTGATGATAATAGTGTTGATGATAGTGGTGATGATAATAGTGTTGATGATAGTGGTGATGATAATAGTGTTGATAATAGTGGTGATGATAATAGTGTTGATGATAGTGGTGATGATAATAGTGTTGACGATAGTGGTGATGATAATAGTGTTGATAATAGTGGTGATGATAATAGTGTTGATGATAGTGGTGATGATCATAGTGTTGATAATAGTGGTGATGATAATAGTGTTGATGATAGTGGTGATGATAATAGTGTTGATAATAGTGGTGATGATAATAGTGTTGATGACAGTGGTGATGATAATAGTGTTGATGATAGTGGTGATGATAATAGTGTTGATGATAGTGGTGATGATAATAGTGGTGATGATAATAGTGTTGATGACAGTGGTGATGATAATAGTGTTGATGATAGTGGTGATGATAATAGTGTTGATGATAGTGGTGATGATAATAGTGGTGATGATAATAGTGTTGATGATAGTGGTGATGATAATAGTGGTGATGATAATAGTGTTGATGATAGTGGTGATGATAATAGTGTTGATAATAGTGGTGATGATAATAGTGTTGATGATAGTGATGATGATGATAGTGATGATGATAGTGATGATGATAATAGTGTTGATGATAGTGGTGATAATAGTGTTGATGATAGTGGTGATGATGATAGTGATGATGATGACAGTGGTGATGATAATAGTGTTGATAATAGTGGTGATGATAATAGTGTTGATGATAGTGGTGATGATAATAGTGTTGACGATAGTGGTGATGATAATAGTGTTGATAATAGTGTTGATGATAATAGTGTTGATAATAGTGGTGATGATAATAGTGTTGATGATAGTGGTGATAATAATAGTGTTGATAATAGTGGTGATGATAATAGTGTTGATGATAGTGGTGATGATCATAGTGTTGATGATAGTGGTGATGATAATAGTGTTGATGATAGTGGTGATGATAATAGTGTTGATAATAGTGGTGATGATAATAGTGTTGATGATAGTGGTGATGATAATAGTGGTGATAATAGTGGTGATGATAATAGTGTTGATAATAGTGGTGATGATAATAGTGTTGATGATAGTGGTGATGATAATAGTGTTGATGACAGTGGTGATGATAATAGTGTTGATGACAGTGGTGATGATAATAGTGTTGATAATAGTGGTGATGATAATAGTGTTGATGATAGTGGTGATAATAATAGTGTTGATAATAGTGGTGATGATAATAGTGTTGATGATAGTGGTGATGATCATAGTGTTGATGATAGTGGTGATGATAATAGTGTTGATGACAGTGGTGATGATAATAGTGTTGATGATAGTGGTGATGATAATAGTGTTGATAATAGTGGTGATGATAATAGTGGTGATGATAATAGTGGTGATGATAATAGTGTTGATGATAGTGGTGATGATCATAGTGTTGATAATAGTGGTGATGATAATAGTGTTGATGATAGTGGTGATGATAATAGTGTTGATGATAGTGGTGATGATAATAGTGTTGATAATAGTGGTGATGATAATAGTGTTGATGACAGTGGTGATGATAATAGTGTTGATAATAGTGGTGATGATAATAGTGTTGATGATAGTGGTGATGATAATAGTGTTGATAATAGTGGTGATGATAATAGTGTTGATGATAGTGGTGATGATAATAGTGGTGATAATAGTGGTGATGATAATAGTGTTGATAATAGTGGTGATGATAATAGTGTTGATGATAGTGGTGATGATAATAGTGTTGATGACAGTGGTGATGATAATAGTGGTGATGATAGTGGTGATGATAATAGTGTTGATGATAGTGGTGATGATAATAGTGTTGATGATAGTGGTGATGATAATAGTGTTGATAATAGTGGTGATGATAATAGTGTTGATGACAGTGGTGATGATAATAGTGTTGATAATAGTGGTGATGATAATAGTGTTGATGATAGTGGTGATGATAATAGTGTTGATGATAGTGGTGATGATAATAGTGTTGATAATAGTGGTGATGATAATAGTGTTGACGATAGTGGTGATGATCATAGTGTTGATGATAGTGGTGATGATAATAGTGTTGATGACAGTGGTGATGATAATAGTGGTGATGATAGTGGTGATGATAATAGTGTTGATGATAGTGGTGATGATAATAGTGTTGATGATAGTGGTGATGATAATAGTGTTGATAATAGTGGTGATGATAATAGTGTTGATGATAGTGGTGATAATAATAGTGTTGATAATAGTGGTGATGATAATAGTGTTGATGATAGTGGTGATGATCATAGTGTTGATGATAGTGGTGATGATAATAGTGTTGATGACAGTGGTGATGATAATAGTGTTGATGATAGTGGTGATGATAATAGTGTTGATAATAGTGGTGATGATAATAGTGGTGATGATAATAGTGGTGATGATAATAGTGTTGATGATAGTGGTGATGATCATAGTGTTGATAATAGTGGTGATGATAATAGTGTTGATGATAGTGGTGATGATAATAGTGTTGATGATAGTGGTGATGATAATAGTGTTGATAATAGTGGTGATGATAATAGTGTTGATGACAGTGGTGATGATAATAGTGTTGATAATAGTGGTGATGATAATAGTGTTGATGATAGTGGTGATGATAATAGTGTTGATAATAGTGGTGATGATAATAGTGTTGATAATAGTGGTGATGATAATAGTGTTGACGATAGTGGTGATGATAATAGTGTTGATAATAGTGGTGATGATAATAGTGTTGATGATAGTGATGATGATAATAGTGGTGATGATAGTGGTGATGATAATAGTGTTGACGATAGTGGTGATGATAATAGTGTTGATAATAGTGGTGATGATAATAGTGGTGATGATAGTGGTGATGATAATAGTGTTGATAATAGTGGTGATGATAATAGTGTTGATAATAGTGGTGATGATAATAGTGTTGATGATAGTGGTGATGATAATAGTGTTGATGATAGTGGTGATGATAATAGTGTTGACGATAGTGGTGATGATAATAGTGTTGATAATAGTGGTGATGATAATAGTGTTGATAATAGTGGTGATGATAATAGTGTTGATGATAGTGGTGATGATAATAGTGTTGATAATAGTGGTGATGATAATAGTGTTGATAATAGTGGTGATGATAATAGTGTTGATGATAGTGGTGATGATCATAGTGTTGATAATAGTGGTGATGATAATAGTGTTGATGATAGTGGTGATGATAATAGTGTTGACGATAGTGGTGATGATAATAGTGTTGATGATAGTGGTGATAATGATTGAGTGATCGTCAGTGATCGCTAACTGTCCATTGATATTCTGTGTTTCAGTTCTGTCAAATGTGTCGTAAAGGAGATAACGAAGAGCTCTTGTTATTGTGTGATGCCTGTGATCGTGGCTATCATACATACTGTTGTACGGTAAGTGATACAAACAATATCCCGGTAGCATGGACAGGCCTTTTGCATGAAGCCTGGTTTATTGCAGTTTTCCTTTTTTCTGTGAACTAACCAATCATAATTTATCGCGAAAACGTTCGTACTAACATCGATATGAGTCGGTGTTATTATTGTTATTCGACGCTTGTTAGATTTGACTTATAAATCAGTTATAACAAGTTAACATGCCCTTTAGAATTATTTAGTCTTCACAGTGCAATTATACCAAGTTAATTCATTATTGTCCAAGATTTGATACTGTAGTTTTATTTATGCAGCCCAAGTTAGCGTGTATTCCAGAAGGGGACTGGTACTGCATGGACTGTATCGTCTTGGTAAGTGTGACATGGCATTCAGAAGCTTGTTTTGTAGTTATTTTATTTACAGTTACTGACAGAAAACACCAAACATCAAAACAAAGTTCTGAAAGGGCGGGCTGTGATAGAAAGAATATGACGGTAAATGATGCTATCACTACTGGTAGCTCAGTTGCCCAGTGCTATTTTATAATATAAATATTAGAAGAAAACGATTCCTGTATTGCATGAATTTCCGCTCTTGAAAACCAGTTTGTCTTGTACCATAAGGTATTATGGGTTCTGTTTGTGACTCACAGACTGTACTAACAAGCCAATGATTTGTTTTTCAGGCATCTGGTAGTGATAACTGCTGTGTTTGTGGGGGTCCTACAGGAAAGATGGCTAAATGTGACAACTGTCCAAGGAATTTCCATCTACAATGTCTTGAACCTCCTTTAGTCAAGTATGTTTTGCCTTCTATAACTAGTTAAACCAGTGTCAACATTGGGTCTTCTTTTCAGATAACAATCTATTTAGTCCTCTAAACACTAGTATATTTTTCACATGTCAATCATACACTATTTGTCGTTCCATTGTAGGCTTCCTCGGTCTTCCTGGACGTGTCCTAACTGCAAACGAGTAAGTTTTACTGTTATTATTCCATACATTGGTCACGAAAATAAACTTGGTACAATCGCATTGTACGCGAGTGAGCGTGATCATAGCGTCATAACATCGTTTAAGACATGGTTGTATAAATCCTTGTTCTGTTATATTTATCCATTTCTTTTGTTTACAAAACAGCGTAAGAAGGCGCGTAATACGACGAAAAAACGAGAAAAGAAGAAAGAGCGAGAGGCCGAAGCACGAGCCGAAGCCGAGCTTCAAATGGAATACGAAGAAGAAAGTGAAGATCTTGACACTCCCGAACAACGTCATCACGTTAATCGTAAACAATCGACGAAAGACATGGCTCCTTGTCGAGTTATACTGGCAGAGATGGAGAAACACGACGATGCTTGGCCTTTTCTTGTTCCTGTCAACGCTAAACAGGTCAGTAGAAATTGGCAAAAGACGAACAGACAGATATGTGTATGCACAGACATTCAACAAACAAACAAATAAACAAACGATTATCCAGTATCCCGACCTACTGATTGATAACAGTTTCTTGTATTTCTAGTTTCCCGAATATTACAAGATCATCCGAAAACCCATGGACTTTCACACTATGAAAATCAAACTACGTGACTACCAGTAAGTAAATGTCAGTGCTCTCGTGTTGTTGCTTTGGTTTTGGACACAGTATTGGCCAGGACATTCCCTGCCTCCCCCATGTTTTACAGTATTACACATCCTTCCCATATGTACATTATATATTTCCTTTGCGGGTTGTTAACATGTATCTTACATAATAGTCGTCAAATGATATTTTTTGTTACTTTAGGTACGCGTCTCGTCAAGAGTTCGTCGAAGACAGTCGACTTGTCTTTAGGAATTGCAACGAGTTCAATGAAGATGATTCCGAGGTACGTCACTACATTACAGACAATACTGTTCTGGGTAAATTGGTTGTCGACAAGTATTGTGGTTTTAGTAGTCTTCAAGAGCATTTATGAACTTAATTCAACATCAGTAAATAAATTCATCATCTTCATCATCATCATCATAATTGCAAGTGAAGTGTATTAATTTGCTGGGTATTGACGATGGATGAGATTCATTCTAATATATGTCTGCTTTAAATAACAGTTGTCATTTACCAGAAGATATAAAGTATTCAACTAAAGTATATAACTCACAAACGACTTGCTATTGTTTTTTAGGTCGGCCAAGCAGGCAAAAGAATATCCGTGTTCTTTGAAAATCGTTGGAAAGAATTAATAAAACAGGAAAACGAAGTTAACTCAAGGTAGATCTTTAACGTAGAAGACAAAGAACAGGGGTGACAACGATAGAAACAAGCGAAGACTAACAACAAGAATAGAAAGAAAACACCAACGAACAACGAACAGTAACAGCGACAGCTATCTTAACTACTTGAGGTGGCATAGTAGCCCGAGCGGATTAGTGTCTCACCTATCACCACTGTTATCCGGATTCGAACCCCGGCCTGGATTGTCCTTACAAGGACTTCAGGGGATGTCCGGTACACCCACTAAGTCTGACCCTCTATTGGAGCTTCATGTCTACCAGTGGTACATTTATAAAATCATCATCTACAGCAACGACTAATAAAAACAAAACCCCTGTGATTTAGACTGTTTATTTTTTATAAAAAAGTAAAGTAAACTAATAACATCACTACATTTCTCTTCAGATAACTAAAAGTAAATCTGTACATCACGTACTCGAAAAGATGCAAAGAAGACACTGTGAAGAGACCGAAAATCGAACTCGCCGGACTATATCTCATTAACGTCCAACGATTTTTTTTAATTACGCTCATATTAAAATAGTATGAAAGCTCTCTTGTATAGAGGTAAATAAATGACAGTTTTTTTTACTACAATAAATATTCGAATTGTTCTAGTTTTATAAGCATGAAGAAATTTTGTCAATAATTTCCGTACTATAGTGATTTGTAATAATATCCCATGCAGAAGTATCTTTGTACCATGATAGTGTGAAATAATAATCAAGTTGAGTTTTAGTTTTTTTTGAAAAAAAAGTGGAATCTGTATATAGTCTGCGCTCATTTGAAACGTATTTAAACTTCGCCTTGTATAGCTCGAAAAAGTGGATATCTTTGTAAGGGATTTGTATGATTGTTGTAATATCACTGAAAATAAATACTGTGGATTTTACTGAGGTATCTTAAGGTTCTTTTACTGCTAATTGTGGGGTTTTCTTTAAGATAGAGTGCTTACACTATGTCCATGAAATAAAATCTAAATAGTTACTACCTAATAGTTCATATTTAGGGACTATTTTAGACAAGTAAGTTGTAACGAGTTTTTGTTTCCTTTGTATTTCCCTGTTCTTTGACTGTTCTGGTTGAATGATAGTACCTAAATAGTCTCTAAATAGAGACTATTAGTTAGTAACTAATTAGATATTATTTCATGGACATATTGTAAGCACTCTAGCTCCGAAAATAGACATTTACATGTCTTGTTGAGGGGTTTTCAAAATCTAGCCTGTGTACATCCGTTCTCTCCCCTTTCTCCGTAGGGGGGAGGGGAGGGGTGATACACAGGTTATTCAAAATCCGTCCATGGAGCTTTTCAGTTGCACCTCAGTCTCGAGTGCATGCTAATTCTTTTGAATGTGGCTGCATGTAGTCTGTGGCAATGTAAACGACGACTTTCCTTCAAATTCAAAAGAATGATTAACATGTAATCGAGGCTGTAAAAAATAGCGTATATGTATTGAACTCTATCGTCCACATGTGCTTTTGATTTTTGGTGTATTGCAACTTATAACTATAAGTAATACTGAACTCCACTCGAACCAACTCCAATCTAATCTACTCTTTAATTCCCTCGTTCGCGATGTTTTCCGTTAACTTGTCTCCTTGTCACTCGCCCACAGAGACCTAAACAAGCGGGATAAATCACAACTAGTTTAATCCCATATACAGGAATAAAATAGTTTTGATTTGTTTGAAAGAAATAGGCGATTTGTATGATGACGAAGATAACTACTAACTGCTTTGTTCACTCTCTTGTGTATCGCAATTAGTGCAAATTGTTTTATTAATCTCCACAGAGCTAAGAAATTTGAATATGAAAGAGAATAGATGATTTGCACGATGACATAGAGTGCACGCACTAAAAGTGTGCAACATAAATACCACTAAATAGTGCTATTTTATGCTAATTCTATTGACAAATGTTGCACACTTTTAGTGTTTGCACTCTAGAATATTATCACAACCAGAATGGTTTGCCTGACTTTCTTTTGTATCCCAATTAGTGCAATTTTTCTTTTATGAATCTGATTGAAGAGAATTCGCAAAGAATGCTGGTAGTTGTAGTTAAAATGACAATGCAAATTGCCTATAATATAGTTTTTTGAAAACTACTTTACTCTGTCAAGCTACAGCTATTCTTGAAAAGGTTGTCCAGTTGAAGTACTGATATAGCGAACAACAAGATCATTTGCATATATAAAGTTTTCAGTTTTCTTGTCAGTTTGAATACAAAGCTGCACATATTATATAGTTACATAGTTGATTGTGTGATGTACTTTTGACTCGTCATTTCTTAAAAAACAAAAATCATGAGATATGCAAATGACTTTCCTATTCGCTAAATCAGTATTTCAACTGGACAACCATTTCAAGAATAGAAGAATATTAAATAATGCGAACGTTTACTAATGAAAACCTTCAAACTAACTATATGAATAAATTATATATTCATTCCGTATTCATTGGTTAGTGTTTGCTTTTTTCTTTTTCCAGTTCTTTATGTACTTTTGACTCATCATTTCTTAAAAAATAAAAATCATGAGATATACGCGAATGACATTGCTACTCGCTAAATCATTCAAGAATAGAAGTACATTATTAAATAATGCGAACGTTTGCTAATGAAAACCTCTAAACTAGCTATATGAATGAATTATATATTCATTCCATATTCATTGGTTAGTGTTGGCTTTTTCTTTTTCCAGTTCTTTATCGAACAACAGCAAAGCCAACTGTGAACGAGACGCCATCGCTTCTGCTTTCTTTTCTAGACAATCTTTATTTTTACTATCACAAGACTCGTCTTGGTAATTCTTCTGTAAGTCGACATCAACAGCTCGGAAAATATGTAGTTTACTGTTTGTAAATACTTTCATAAAGTCTTTGGGATGATACTCGGTTTCTTTGAGAAACTCTTCGCTATGTATTCTGTTATCTTTATAGTCTTTATTATTGAAGCACACCAAGTTGAATGTATCTGTATTCCAGTGCCCCGTATCACGGTGAACATGTATCTCATCAGGGACTTTAGTTTTACGGTAAATAATATTCGGATCGTAATGGGCAAATGGAATAGGAAAGAACACCTAAAAGGAAGAGATAAACAAGATATCAATTTACAACAATGCGATGACAACAACTTTTACTTTCAGTGTGCATAGTGCGAGGTGAAAATAATACATAGGCCATGGCTGCGTAGACGATGAATTGGTAAACGCAGCTTTTGATCCGAAACAGTGACACGCTTTCAAATATAGATCCTTTGCATATGACGTCAAAGCAGCCCCTTCTGGAGGACAAAATAATTAAAGATTTTTCCTCTCTTGGGAGCTAAAATCCATTGTTTTGTCCTCCAGGTTGAGCTGCATTCCAACGAACCTCAAGGAGTCTGTATCCAGATTTAGTGAAAAAAAAAACAAAAAAAACTGGGAGGTGTCATAGTCACTGTTTATATGATTAGGCACATCCAATTTTATAAAACCCTAACTGCTCTTTTCGTGTAAAATAAAGCAAAAAATAAATCATTTTTACAACAACAGTCAGTGTACGTACTTGTTGTCCATTGAGAGCATTCACTCGACATCTATTGAGAAAACTAATGGTAAATTCCACGTCTAGAGATGTCAGGAAGATAAGGGCGTTGGATGGAAGCTTCATGGTGACTATATCCATAAGTAATGTCAGAGAATTGTATTGGACGCCTATCTGTATCCATGGAAACTGTGCCCAAGTGTATTTCTGCTTGTATCTGGAAAAAATAACGATGGTTGTGAGACTATAAAATTATAGTGGCCGACATAATCGTTATCATGCATCAATATCATCGCGCATCAACACCATGGGTTATCGTCCGTGTAATATAATTTATGCTGCACAAGTGAGGTCACGATAGTCAAAATACAATACTCCTTTTGTTTCTCCGTTATTGTGATCTCCCTTGTGACCATAAATTATATATTACGCGGGAGATAACCCATCAACATCACTCATCACAAAAAAATCATCTCCCTCAATGTTACCATTAGATCGAAAAACTTTAATACTGCTTCTACACATATGTCCCCCAAGGCATATGTAAACAGTCAAAATTTAAGTAGATATTTAACAAGAAAGAAAACACTCTTTGACAGGAAATTAGCTGTCATTCCATGTTGATTTGATTGATTGTCATCGAAGCAATTTTCATTGTCATCATTATATTATTTAATTTTAGTTTTAATTTGGTCTAAAATTGACTGGACTTAACCATATTTTTTTAATTTTGATTATGTCGAGCTTCGTGGGGACTTAGTGGGCATATTCAGTTTTTATAACTTGGTCATATTAGAGGAATATAAAGGATTCCATAACTCAAATTGGTTAAAAGCTAGTGCGGTGTGTTTGCGAATTTCACTTCAAAATTTCGAGAATTGCGTATATTGTCAAATATATATATATATATATGCCCGCACGAAACTATTTCCAACAAAGAACAGTAAAATAGCCAGGACATACCTGGCAATGAGTGCTTTTCCTTCAGCAAATTTATCTTGTGTTTGTCCCTCGTCATTATCTTCCCTAACATTAACAAACACCGTTAGTAGCACAACGTTTTCGCCAGTTTGTAGGCAGACTCTCTGATACATCTTTAGGAACATTTCAAGTTGATGTAATTGTCCTTTAAGTACAGGCAAAACCAGATGAACGCCTCGCTGCTCCGTCGTCGCCGACATTTTGATACTTTCTACTTTCGTAAAAGGGCGTAGCATATGAACACGTCGTCTTTCTGGTGGTCCATCTTGAGATGTTAGTTCCATGTCAAGGATATACTCGGCTCCACGGCATGGATCTACTCTCCGGTAACCATTAATAAGACTGGCCTTCTTGTCGGGGTGTTCATGAGTTAGCATTCTGGACGCTGTTTGAATAACTTCTTCTGCATCTTGCTTGTACGCTCCTTTTAATTGTACTTGAGGGTTGACCTCTGTAAATCCATAAGACACATTGTGATTGAAATACTCCCATTGGATGACTTCAAAACGAGATGTTGGCTTGAAGGGCTGAGGAAAACCTATTGGCCACGATGGGTGCTTCTCAGGTACGCCTATAGCAAAAATGAGAAGAATATTAGTATTAATTACTTATGTGTATAACACATCAATAGCAATACAATATTGAAGTGTATTCCAATAACGTTAAAAAACGGGTACGTCAACGGTGAATAAGGTACAGTATTGACAAACGAAGTAGGGAGCACATCAACAAACCAACTAGTCAGCTTACTAAACAAACAGATAAACAAACCATCAAACAAACAAATGAACAAACGAAAAACTAAACAAGCAAATGGACAGACAGACATACTAGATGGACGGACAGGCTGGTGGACAGACAAGTAAACAACAAACAAGCAAATATACAAACAGACAGACAGACGAACGGACGGACGGACGTATAGACAGGCGGACGGTTGGACAGACAGACAGACAGGCAGACAAGAAATAAGCAGACAAGAAAGTCGAATGTCAACCGTACTTTCAGGAAGCGATGGCAGCATATCTTTAATAGCTGTCTGTAACATTCTCGTTTCGATAAACGTTCTATTCAGTTCAAGTTCAGTGTAATATCGGTGTACTAGGTAGAAAACAAGAGGGTCGTGTAATGGTGACAGCGTTAGGACGTGGCTCATATGCTTCTCTTTTACCAGATTGACTATATCTGTCTTCTTGTCATCAGGGATTTCAAAAAACATCTCAGATGCCTGGAATAGAGAACAAATAGCTTAGTTAAGATAATTAGTGCTGCAACGTAATCTTGTGTTAAATTATATTGTCTATATCAGGTTGTTCAAAGCCCGATTAGCATTAAGAAAACCCATAGAGCTAACGTTAACCCTGGATTAGCACTAATATAGCTTTGAGCAACAGCCCCCAGGACTGTATATAGCGTTTCACCTAACGCTATAAATGACTGCCTTTATAATCCGCAAGCCAAGTGTGGAGAGGTTGCTAACTATTTAGTGTGGAGTAACTGAATAAAAAGGACATACCTTATTCGTACTTAATTTCACGATTTTTTAACTTCGCGATTCTTTAATTTCGCGATTTTCAAAAAATCGCAAAATTAAAGATTCGCGAATAAAAAATTTGCGCGAAATTTACACATCGCGAAATTAAATATAGAAGGCTAAATCCCTCAGAAATATGACAAAAAAAACAAGTACTACAGAGCAGGCTTCAGTATAAATGCAATGACTTTAAGCCAATGTTTAATAGTATTTTATTGAGTATTAAACGACTTCACTCTCTGTTGTCTCTGGCTCTGGTCCGAGTCACTGTCAACTTATTCGTGTTCAGTGTTCAGTAAATCTTGAATTTGTACGACCTTTTTTGCGAAAATTAATCCAAATCGCATAGAATCGCGAAAATAAAATCTCGCGAAATATTGCAAAAATTGAAAAAACTTAAGTGGACGTGAAATTAACTACGAATAAGCCACTCCCAGAAGGTTTTGATAAAATGAACCTAGGAAAATGAGGCTTTTTAAGATTGGCCACTTTACCAACGTATGGGAGAACCTTTTCAAGCACTCCAATTGAGCATGCTGAAAACAGGTTATTTTATAGTTGCCACTGGGCGTTTATAAGCCTGAAGCGTGATGACGTTTTACCCCCGTGTCTAGATCAGAATCCTTTTCACATTTCTTTTGTTCACTAATTATGACTATTGTTTCTGTATTCTCGAGGGAATATAAAATTTGAATATGAAAGGATTTTAAAAACTATTATGGTATAGAGACGGGGGTAAAACGTCATCACACTTCAGGACTATTGATAACAGCATTACTAACGAGCCTGTCCAGGTAAAACATGTAGTTATTTTCTATTATTAAATGATACACTATGTTCTAGCTATCTTTATTTGTTCATCATCTTTGTACTTAAGCAATTCATCTTGTTTTTCAAACTCAGAAAAAGTCTTAGGATCAGTACTTATGCGTTGCTCTGAGTGACATCTTGAACACAAAGAAATGCCATATTACAGCAGTTTCATGGGAGCTCAAACACTCGAAAATAAATTGTCAATCAAAACCTTGAGCTGCTGTCTTATCCCGGTGATCCCGCCTACTCATACCGGTGTTTGTACGAACATAACCAAGATGTATTATGCATGCATGATGGTTGGTTTTCAATTGTGTGGTAATCGGGTCTTAGACTGTCGTGAGCAAATACATCGAATCACCGGAACCGTTCATGTGTCTAAATTCGCAGAAAACTGTAAATTACAGTAATTATTTACATAACATCCTCCAGCGATAGGTTCTATATATATAGGTTCTAATATATATATAGCGATATTCCTTCATATTTGAGCTCACCTTTGCATGCAAATATATCATATAATGCATGGGCATTAGAACAACTGAACAGTCGGCATTTGTAGTGTTGATAGTAGTGTTTTTCTCTATATAAGACAATTTCCAGAATTTGACTGTATTCATTTCGAGTTATAATTGATGCTTTGTTTTCGTTTTTCTTTTTTCAATCTATTATCCTCTCTGGTTGATGATGCTTTATTTTCACAATATAGTTTTGATAAGATCTCAGTCTTTTTTCATCTAAATGTTAATAAGGAATTGGCGAGACCTTTCTAATAACAAGACGATCAATATTTTGTCTGAAAACCTTTTCTTAATTCGAGTTACGCGGACCCTATAAAACTGAACCAAATTTCAGGGCTGCGCATGGCAAGCAAGTTTGTATTGTACAAAGTCCTCTAGTCAAACCATGTAGGCCTTCTTATAAAGGTCCATTTTCACGGCACTGGCACTGCTAAAAGTTAGTACGCGTAAAGTAATCTGAATGAAAATGTGTTTACACGACACTATGAAAATGCATGCATGAAAATGTCGGCCAGCGTATCAAATCTTAGGAATGCGCATGCCCTTCCAAACAATACTGCCGTGGCCCTTGGACCGGTCATCAGTAATATACATCTATTTCAAATAACGTTGTCATCACTACAAGGCAATAGGTCATTCCAAGACCACTAGGAATGATGGGTCAAAATCATGACACCCCCTTGGACAGTCAAAAAGATGAATATTGACATTTTAATCTATGGAGTCATAACTAAATGGTGTGAATTTCATGTCAGCTGGTGTAATAATAATTATACCCTGTCCCTATTTTGCATCAGAATAACTTTTAAAACTGCAATTATCATTAAAGAAATACAGAGCATTTCATTATGGATTGGCATTGTTTATCTGTGATGGAAGAGGGGAGGGGGCAGCTTCTAGTCTTTAAAAAGGGGGTATCAGATAACGGCCGCTTTGGTTGGTTTAATCAAGATTTATTTACAAAATACGGAAATCCGTTGCGATAAATAACAACCATCCCTTAGACATTGTTAGGCTGATCAAGGAATGTGTCTTGTCGCCATAGCAACTTGGCGCAATCTATATGAACCATTGATGAGTTTCTAATGATATGATGTGTTAAATTTTCTTAAGTATTAATTTGCTAAATCAGTTAGTTTTCCTGATATAGCGTTTTTGCAATTAGGTGAGTATGGCATCTAATTTTATCATTTCTTTGGTGGAATACACGTGAACACCAAAACAGACCGAAACGTGTATATAGTTCTGCAAATGACCGCCTCACCTCACTTCATTTCATTTCATCTCTGACTATTCATTTAGACTTTGAGGTCTAAAGCGTCCAAAACATAACTTCAAGAATCAAAATCAAAATTGTTTTTTCCATCACGCTTACCTGATAACCCCATGTACACTGTAGGTTCAATGTTTTGTAAAAACATCGACCAAGCTCTTCATCGTCGCTATCTGTAATTGCCTCATCAACACAGATATCTAAACTTGGTGCAAGACCCAAAAGAGCTGTCCTTGATATTATAACACCAGTCCTTCCTGAGCAGTACTTCTCTTGGCTATAAAGATCATAACCTGTAGTATGTGTAGTGTGGAAACGATCTTGTGTTGAAAACGAAGCAGCAACTGGACGACCTATGTAAGCCATTTGAGAGCTGTTGACTGAGTTAATGAACTCTAATAATTTATCACTCTTAACGTAAGTCGTGTCTTCAACTCGCATAAACCATTCATAGTTATTGATATAATGTTCATACATGTGTTTTAACATTTTAAATTGTAGTTTAAGCTTTGAAGCTGTGTCATCTTCAGAATCGACGTCAAGCTGTACGACTGGGATTCCAAGGACTTTAGTGTACTTATCATGAAATTCAGCGTCCCGTGAATAGGGTATAAAAAATATTACTCGTGGAAGCTCTGGTGTCCATGTATTGTTGATGGCAAGAACTAACGAATCAAGATGATCTTCTGAAGTCAATATGCCAACTAATAATTTTTCTCTTTTACCAAGCTCACTAGCGATATAAAATGGCCTTAATCCATCGTTAAAATGGCTTGCTTTAGGTGCAACAGTAGCATGTTCCAAAGGTTGGTTAGTCGTTACTCTATTATGGTTTTCCCCTATGGGTTCTTTGTGTGGTTTCAAATTACGCCGTTGCATAAGATAAACTTGGGATTCTTCTAAATCATAAAGGCATTGTTGCTCTACAATAGGAATATAGAACATTGATAAAGCAAATCCTAAACTAACTCCTATTATAGCTGGAATAACCGGCCTGAATCGAATCCATGATCGAATTGATTTCATTTTCTTCTTCTTACGACGACCGGCGTGATCAATTTCATCAGTTGTTGACGTGTGTGTCGAGGGTACATTAGAGAACTCGTCTATATGAAAAGCCTTGCGATGAAACGTTTCCATGATATCTTAAATCCATCCTAGATTAACTTACGATGCCGTGTAACGATCACACTAAACTCCTACTCAATGACAACAAAACTGTGCAAACATGTAACATTGTTCTCGAAATGTAAATTAGGATTGTCAGCAGCTAGACGAAGAGCTATTGGTCTAAATGAATACATGATTAATTCATGAGAAAATAGCTTGTTCTTTTCATGCCATTATTATCAGACTTCAATTCTTGCAATCGCTGGTGTCCACTCAGGTGTTCAGTGACCCTTTCAGCCACTGGTTACTTGACAGTGTACCTTCTATAATAATATTCCTGCTACATCGCTGTCTGAACCTGTCACAGTTATAATACAAACCTTTTGCCGCTTCGACGATCAGCACTGTTTACGTCTGTAATGACTAATTGAGTTATAACGTTTAGAATATAAGCAGAAAATTAAAAATATATCGTCGCCTCGATCATCTACTTTTCACTAACATTCTGCTTCGGAATTTCAATGGCTGCTGGGATTCGGTTTGCTATTTCAGAAACCCCGGCTGTCCATGCCATACCACGTGGGGTCTTTCAGAGCACTTCCGGTATGAAAAAAAAAGACACTGAAAACTTAACAAACTTATTAAAAAAGCAAGTAGAAAAATATCTTTACTGTTCTTTTTCTCAATCGCATTTTTTATTTTTATCATTAATATTATTTTTTTTTTCAGTAGTTTAGTTCGAAAATGCAAAAAAATGTCCTTGTTTTTTCTATCTGTCGACCCAATTGATGATTCTGTCCCCTAAAATACAACGACCATCCTTTCATACAATTGTAGGGACCCAAGGAAGGGGTATTGTCCCCTGGCTCCCCTGGCCAAACTACAGGTAAAAGGTCATCCCCTGAAACCGGTGTCACTCTCCAACTCGCGGGATCCTCGAGGGATTCCCGAATCAAGTCCCGTGCAATCACCCAGCTAAGTGAAGGAATTTTCTTTACATTACGAAACTAGGGGAGTAAACATCTTATTTTTTCTGTCAACAACACCAACAAAGCCAATAAGATTCCACGATCGTTTCACGATGAACTTTAAAATGGAATAGTAAAGTTTACTTTGTTGTTTTTGGATTTGTGAGGAATAGTTTAGATTTCTTTTCTGGACCAACTAAACCGTCACAATGCTTGACGACGCACGACCATCTCATGACCTTTGAGACTTTAAAACTTAATCTAAAGACGTTCTAACATGGACAAACAGCTTGAAACCAGACGACCAGTTCCTCAAAAACACCATGGACTATCTACGGTGTCTAAAATATTCTTTGGCGTGGACATATTTCAAGGTAAAATGTGTTTGTTTGTTTGAAAGTTATCGTTGAACGTGCATTTTTTGGCTTCACGAATTTCCACTCGTACTTGAACTCTTGTGTGAAATTACGCTTGTTGAAATACAAGACACAAAATGTAGCTAATGAACTTGAGCTGAGATGGCTTTAAGAGTGATATTGTGTCATTTCAAGCCAATTTTCTAACGATGTTTCCTGGGATTTTTTCAAAAATTAACCAAGAAGTTGTCATTTAGTTCTGGCAAACCACGAGTGCGGTCATGTTTACAAAATAATCCTCCCTTCAGGGAGTTTGGCCTTTTTCCTCGCTTCATTTACTGCAATCATAGGAATCTACTATTTTAAAGCATTGTTCTAAAGATTTTTTTTTGTTATCATTTTTTAGCTCTTTGCTACAAATGCGATTAAAAATAATGTATAAAAAAATCATATCAGTAATTAATTTAGATGCATATCATCATTGAAGAAGTCAAAATGTCATGAGATTATTAAATATATCATGCTGTTTAGGAAATTGAAATTACATTTTCTCTCCCTGATATTTTTTTTATTAGTTAGATGTCTACTGTTTGTTATTTGTTATCTATTTATTTGTTTGTTTTTCTATTGATTTTTATTATTTCTTAACTTTTGATCATTTTGTTATAATGATAATCTTTATGGTCCCTTCGTTTTAATTAAGTGGTTTACAGTTGAATTGCTACTCACTTAAACCAAATTGCACACAGTCCTTTAAAGGATTGAACAACAACAACATGTCCAGTATATATTAAATAAATAAACAAGATAATACAGAAACATTCTTATTCAATTTGGTACAACCACAATTTCCCTGTCACTTGACTGACCGTCAAATGCCTTTTTTGTGGTTTCCCTTAAGCTAATTTCAATAGATTAATTATACTCTTGTCCAGAATGGGGAAGCTTTATTGACGAAAAGAGCATCAAGCTATGCAAAAAGATGAATGATGTTTTGAAAAGTGATAACAGGTTTATCTTGATGTCTACAAAGAACAGATGTTGCACCTTTGTTTATATTTGAATATTCATAACATCAGACCATACTTACATATTTGTTAATTGGTTGTCGAAAAGGTTTTAATTAATTTTCAGGACAGAAACTATTCATTTATCACCACGTTGTGGTTCAAATTAAGTCAGCTTAGATATATAGAAAAACCACCTAGATCTCAATGCATTATTTTATGAATTAATTCCTCAGAGTCAAATATGTAGTTGTAAAATGTAGATCGTACTTATGGCACAACCCTTTGGACAGTAAATTAATAAAACGTATAGTTCTCTTTCATCAGTCAAGAATGCTGTTAAAATGGTCACTTAATAAAACTGCTCAAATATAATTGGAATTCAAAAAAATTCCCAAAATCTCAATTCATTACTTTTAGGATCAGGGAGATATAAATTGAATGATATCTAATTAAATCAGACAGAGTGAAAGTATTTCAGGTTAGTAAATTTAAAATACTGACTATAAAAAAGAAACCAATCATTGAAATTTGTTTATATAAAAAACATAACAATATGTTATGTATAAGGACAATATTTCAGACAGTGCTTATATTATGAAGAAGGATGAAATGTATAATATTAATTGTCAGACCGTAACTAAAGTGCTCAGTGGTTGGAATTCACTAAAGCATAAAGCCTCTGCGAAGCCCATTGTTACCTATGACAGGTGTTGTGAAAAGCCCTTCAGGAAAAATGCATTTGTAAGGCCACAGCACTTGACCATTGCGTAATATATGCCTTGTTATATTCAAAACTTATTATAAAACTGTTTACATTAGTTAATTATAATAATATCAAACACAGACTCAGGTATCATAAAAGCTTACATGATTTCAACATTTCTGTAGATTATCAACTGAAGATTTAAATATTTGGGCTAGTTGACTTAAATGAAGAGGAATATATTGAGGTCTAAAAATATATTAGATCTGAGAATATGATGTAGTTGTAGCAATTTGCTGGAATGTATTTGTAAATTGAAGCAGCATACTGCATTACAATGCCTGTCAACAGATACATCAATTATCATTGTCTCAAAATGAAAGTGGACATAGATGTAGATGTCATTTCCTAGCTGGTTTCTTATGTTCTAATGTTAGAGCAGCAAGATCCGATAAAGCTATAATTATATAATTTATGTATTATTATATATTAATGAAAGAATAGAAATCCTCTTGAAATTTTCAAGTGCTCTATGACTCCATTGTAGAGCATCATAGAGCATGTATCTCAGCCAGTCAGAGAGCGTGTTGTAACTCAAGTATTATATAATATCTTATTCTTTGTATTTATTTAATTTTTATATTAAAATTTCCTCTTCTCATATTAAGAACAGGCTGGGGAAGGGGTTTTTCGTGATCCGTGATTCGACCTATATTTATGCCGTGATCCGTGAAAAGCAGAAAAAACATGCCGTGATTCGTGAAATTGAAGGCGGTTGTGACCCGTGATCAGCATATTTTTGTTGCCGTGATTCGTGATTTTAGCGATTATATGTCGTGAAAAAAAATTAAAAAATCTTGCAAACCTCGTCCTCCTCTCTGGCTATTCTGGCTACCGGACAAACAAAAAAAAATATTGACCTTTCCTCGGACTTGAAACCTGAGATCCTATTGCTTTAAACACTAACTGGAGTAAGTTATCATATACTGTTTGTTCATTGATATCACATTTCACCCTCGTGGCTCTACTTGCTTGTTTGCTGGCAAACATCGCTCCACGACTACTGTTCGTGTTTTTGTGTCTCTGTATTCTTACTCTGCTGGAAAGAGTGCCATTCAGAAAGAAATTCAATATTCTCATTTGTGCAGTGAAACACAATCGAGTGAATCTCGATAAATGAAATTGCCAATGCATTATTAAATGTCGATGGTGAGTTAATATATTTATCAAATATTTTACTATAAACTTTAAATTAATGAATAACATTACTATGTAATTTAAGTACAGCTTATACCCTGGTCCCAGAGGTTCGATTTTGTTTGCTGCGTCTCTCTCTTTGTTTTTGTTGAGGCTTAAAGCGCCATAATTTTCGAGGCCGAAGGTAGAGTCTTTGTGGTGCGGCACTTTGCGCCTCAACTGAGGAAGGGGGAGGGACAGGGTGAGTGAAATCGAACCTCTGGGACCAGGGTAAACAACTTATAATTAATTTACACATATATACAATGTATATTTCAATGAAAACATTGCATTTGTATTTATAATTAAACAGGTCTGTAAATTCAGCCTGAAACAAGACGAATGAATAGAAATAGAAAAAAAAGCAAATGCAGAAGTTCGTGATTCGTGAAATGCCTTTTTTTAATGCTGTGATCCGTGAAATTAGCAAAAAATCGTCCGTGATTCGTGAACGGTACCCCCCCCTTCCCCAGCCTGTAAGAATATATCCTTCCCTTGAAGATCAAATTGTATTTGTATTAGCCTATGTCCATGTGATAAATCTGTATTTATATTTATATTTAGTTGTAGTGGTTGTGGTATTCCAGAGTATCATGATTGGATGTGGAAACTTCAATGCTTACAACAGTCCTGAGGTAACATCAGTTATATTAATTTGTTGACATATTAAACCAATTGGGTGCATTTGTTTGAACAATTTCAAATGCATCAAGGAATCATTGTTAATTACTCTTACAATTCTTTGTCAACACTCCAGTGCTGTGAGAAATGGCTATATATTTTATAGTTAAAGTTGTAAACTATTGTTTCATTTGTTTTGATTGCAGAATCCTGGTATGGGCCCAGGACGCAGGGTTTACATGTTTGTCTACATGGGTGTTATTGTGTATACATGCTTCTTATGTCTCTTTGCTGTAAGTATAGCCCAATTACTTTTTCATAGAAAAGGACAATTTGTCTTCTCACAGTTTTTATTCATTTTTCCAAATTTTAATTTTTAGGTTAAACAGCAAAATTTTCTGGAAATATTAGCATTTTTACTTCAAAACTTTGCTTTTGTTACGTATGGACTTATTCAAGGTTTGTACTTATTTAGTCATGCATCACAAGGTTAATGATATACATATAGGAGAGATATGGTGGTTAGGGCATCCATGGATTGGACCTCAGGTCATCATGTTGTATTCGTAGGCAGGACACTTAGTAAAGTACTGGAGAGTGCTGGAGTAAAAATTAATTAAGAATCTCAAACTGGAAGGGCATTTAAAGAAGGCTTTAATTATTTAACCACCCCATTAAAATCCTGTATCTGCCCCTGACTTTATTAAACCCCCAGCAATGCTTGTACCCATTCCTACTCCTGGGTGGTCTGAGAGACACTAAGTTTAAAAGAGTCTCTCGGTGCCTCCTGATTCCACAAAGGTACATGAATAGGTACCCCCATTGGTGCTAAATAAAGTCATAGTATATGCATAGTTGACTCCCTGGTAGACCAGTGCTAGTTGCATGGAGCTAAAATTGGGACTTTCAAGGAGAATAATAGACATTTTTCATGTCAAAAGTTTTGATCATTGTTTGTCTAGTCAATAACAATAACAACAACAACAATAATAATAATAGTAAAGTAAATAAATCATAAATAATCATTGTTTGTCTTACCATAGTGTATCATTTTGGCTACAAGAAACTACCATTACGAGACAGCAATGTCACAGCACAGCACAATCCACTATTGCGTAACGCAGCTATGGCAAATGTAAGTATGACTTGGGGGCCATAACTAGATAATAATTGATGGAACGTTTGAAAAATGAACATAGAATCCACACGGTATTTAATTGGTACTTGAGTAGAAATTGTATTCATTGACTTAATGAACTATCACCTGCTGAATTACTCCTCCTGCGATAAACTTCTTCTTTATTCATATTAGTTTATTATTAATATTTCACATGCTTATCATAACCCACTTGCTTTTTTTTCAGTCATTGACATTGTTCTTTCTAAATGGAGTATTCATATTTTTATCATGGAAGTTGTACATAGAGTTTGGTTGGAAGATATACAAGAGAGTTCGCTTTAATATTTCCTTGAGATGTAAGTTGCTTACGGCATTAATGTATTTGATTACTGACCTATATTGACAAATTGTTATTTTACACCAAATGGTCATAACAGCAGATGGTTTTAATATTTGATTTATGTCCAAAACGTCATTAAAAATTTGAATCTTTATAAATAAGTACAATGTACTGTATTATTAACTGTTATTATTTGTCCATATTAATATCTGATTGAGATTATCTTTTTATTTGTGTTCGATTATCAATCAATAATTAAAAGATTTATCTATAAAATAAATGACAAGAAAGGGCTCTGGCCCCCCTCCCCTTGGATCCGCCTCTGTAATTGGTTTTGATCATATGCATCCATGGCTCTTCAAAAAACTTTGAGATATTTTCGGTTTCAGGAAAATGTGACCAATCTTTACAATATGCATTGAAAAATTATGTCTTGTCCAAAAGCCCAAGTGCAGAAAGTTTTAAACATCAAAGTTTGCCTGGTTTGTAAACTCTAGGGTTACTTCCTCATCTCCTCATGTTTCTTTACAGCAATCTATCATTTTTATCAACTGCTTGCCTGTCTTCTTAAAATGGCTATCATGTACTGGGTAAGTAGTACTATCTTTTCTTGAAATCTCTACTTTTTGAAAAAGATTGTGTGACAAGGACATCTCAATGATCAAGCCAATCAGTATGTATGTTTCATTGAACAACATGCTCTGGCTAAGCTCTGACGCACAATCTCTTAAAAGTACAGGACGCTCAAACTGGTCAAGATAGAAGTTAAGGATCAGGATTGTAGCTGGGTTTGAATGAACATTTTATTTTAGTTAAACATTGTCAGGCTAATAGGTAACTAGTAATAAAACTAGTGCGAGCTGCATCAGTGTCTGTATTGAAGCAAAAAGAAGAGAGTATGTACTGACATTTTGGATGTTAGTCCTTCTTATTTACACCAACAAAAGACTAACATGTTGTTTGGTTGGATATATCTGAATTAAACATTATTGACATTATAACAATTGCTGTTTTGTTGTTTTTAGTGGATGTATGCAATATGTAATAGTTTTGTTCTACTACAAGACCATTCATCACCTCTGTATTATATCAACTTGGCTTTTATTCCCACCTCTATTGTGTATGCCTGCTTAGGATATATAGCTGTAAGTGCACATACACTGTATCATTGTTGTTTATGTTCACTAATTGAGAAAACTTTCTCTCATATTCAATAAAGCTACATTAACTTTTTGTACAGACATTTTTGCACACAGTTGATTTGTGATGAAAGAGGAGAAAACCCCCTAGACATAGGAAAGAAAAAGTGCTTACAACAAATCTACCCATGTATATAATCCAACACCCATCCCGGGGCTCAAACCTGGCAAATAGCAATGAGAGGGAAGAGTCTTTTACTTTTACCCTTTTACTATGTCTATGTTTTTGTCATCCATAATTACTTAGTTTTTCTAATATATGCTATTCCTTATTGTATATCAAATACATTTTATCAAATAATCTGGACTGACAAGTTGTATCTTATGATCAGCAACACCTTTCATCTGCCAGGCTGTATTTGTGTGTGTTTTAAATGCCACCATAACATTCTTTTCTTCAGACCCAAAGGGAAATCAAAGTATTGATGACTATCTTTATCTTATGGACATTGGGTTTGATAGGCTATTTTATATATAAATTGTTAGGGTAAGTTTATTAGATATACGTAGACCTGACTAACCATCTATAATTGAATCTCATTCTCTGGCATTGGATGTAATGGGTTGAGCTATGCCAAATCTCTGCCCTTTTACTGAAATAATGATTGACTGGCACATTGACTGGACACGGTCTGAATGACTGATTGATTGATTGATGATTGATTGATTGATTGATGATTGATTGATTGATTACATAATTGATTGATTGATGACTGATTGATTAAATAATTGATTGATGCTTGATTGATGATTGATTGATTGATGATTGATTGATTACATAATTGATTGATGATTGACTGATTACATAATTGATTGATGATTGGTTGATTGCATGATTGATGGATTACGTAATTGATTGATGATTGATTGATTAAATAATTAATTGATTACATGATTGATTGATGATTGATTGATTGCATAATTAATTGATGATTGATTGATGATTAATTGATTGATTGATTAGCGTAATTACTAATCGACTGAATGACTGATTGATGGAATGACTAATTCTTTAGCTTACTGATTTACTAACCTAGGAAAAATAATCAATAGCACAAACTAAAAGTTCCCATAATGTTTGTTCTTTTTGTGCAGGTTTTTAACTGACACGTGCACTGGTTGCCAAGAATTTCATACAACGGGCAAAGACTTACATGATGAGGCCATTCTACATTTTGTTTATCTTGGTAATAATTATTTATCGTTATGATCTAGTGTTGAATTGTAATTATACCATAATGAATTGGATCGTAAGTGCCACCCCTATGTAAGGGAATTTGGTAAGGGTTCGGATTCCAGAATCCAATTGAAGGATTCCGGATTCTAAGGGATCAGATTCCGGATCTTCCAAGGATTCAATTCTGGATTATATTAGAGTGGTCTGAATTCCAGATGCCATCTTCTGGATTCCTGATCTCTTGCAAAGGATTCCGGATCTCCAGTTAGGATTCCGGATTCCAAAAGAAAATGTTTGGTGTGTACCAGATTCCCTTGCATTGGGCTATCAATGTATCGACCAGACTGGTTATCAGATATTTGATGCTTGAAAACACACAAATAATGTCTAAAATACTGTGGCATATCTATTGGTGGCCTTCAATGTTGTAGACATTATTGTAAAATCCACGTTTTTTGGCATGTAAAAAGAGAGACGTGGTGGCCTAGTGGTTAAGGCATCGGACTTTGGGTCCAAAGACCTGGGTTCGATTCCCAGACCGGGCGATCACGTTGTGTCCTTGGGCAAGATGCTTTACTCTCTCAGTGCCTCGTCTTCTCGGACAAGGACGTAAAGCCGGAGGTCCTGTCTGCTTTCACTCTAACCTTGTCATAAAGTGGACATAAAAGATCCTGTTGTATCTGTCGCAAAGAGTAGGGGATCGTCTCCCGGTACAACAGTCTGGTCACGGAGGCACATAACACTAACAATACTCAAGATTGTAAACTGCTTGGCTGCTTGGCGCCGACTTGATAGCAGTCCGACAAGTCCTCCACTGCAAAAAATTGTAATCTGAGACGTTTGTTCTCAGATCATGCAGTTCCCACTAAGGGAAGACTCATTATTATTATTATTATTATTATTATTGAGTGGGAAACGGTACGGTTATGATGCAGCTGCGATACGGTAGACAATGCGAACATTTTCTTAGAAACTACGGCTACGATACATCGGATCATGGTAATGTTTCCCACTCATACGAAAACGAATGTCTTGTTGTTAGAAAAACATGACCGTGACGATCATTCAATTTACTGTAGAAAAACATTTGTAACTGTTGTGTATGTTTGGTGTGATGATAGGTACTCTCAATCTTCTTTTGCTGTTGGCCATACTGGGCGTGTCGTGTAAAGTATTTTCTAATTTTGGAAAAGGTCTAGCACAGCATTGTAAGTAGTTTATTTGTTCAAGTTTCTACTTTCTGTTTGTTTGTGTGTTAGTTTCTTTCCCCCTCTCTCTCTCTCTTTCTGCCTGTCTGGCTGTTTGTTTGCCTTTTGTTTGTTTGTGTGTTAGTTTCTTTCCCTCCCTCTCTCTGTCTGTCTGCCTGTCTGGCTGTTTGTTTGCCTTTTGTTTGTTTGTGTGTTAGTTTCTTTCCCCCCCTCTCTCTCTGTCTGCCTGTCTGGCTGTTTGTTTGCCTTTTGTTTGTTTGTGTGTTAGTTTCTTTCCCCCTCTCTCTCTCTGTCTGCCTGTCTGGCTGTTTGTTTGCCTTTTGTTTGTTTGTGTGTTAGTTTCTTTCCCTCCCTCTCTCTCTCTGTCTGTCTGTCTGGCTGTTTGTTTGCCTTTTGTTTGTTTGTGTGTTAGTTTCTTTCCCCCCCTCTCTCTCTCTGTCTGCCTGTCTGGCTGTTTGTTTGCCTTTTGTTTGTTTTTCTACCCGTCTCTCACTTTAGCTATCCATTTCGGTTTGTCTCTGCTTTCTTAAAACTTCATCTTCTCTTCATTTCAGTCAAACCCAACAAGGATGGGAAAAGACCTCGACTAGCTACAGACCTCTACCTTCGTCGAGTCAGTCACTACATCGAAGAAAGTGTTGTGTCTGCAACATCATATGAAAGCGAGCATGATGAACTACAAGGCAGCATGAAATCAAGCTATCAACAAATATTCCTAACAACTGGAATTCCTTTACTGTCAAACAACGAACAATTACTGGCAGCGTCGAGTTTACCGAACATTTTTGAAGCAGCTCAAAAATCACAGACATTCCCAGCCAGTAAAGACAAGTCACCTGTTCCTATGCGATGTCAGCTAGCTGTGATCGATGAGGATGATGATTTGAAGACTGGTAGGACACCACAAGCTCAAACTAAATATACAAGTCCTAAACGAACGGTCAAAGATGACAATCAAAAGAGCGAAAAGTTTGAACGGTTTGGACACGGGAATGGGAAAACTCAACTAACTAATGAGATAAATCGAGAAAAAGGGAAAAGTAATCAAAATTGGACAAGTGAATTAAAAAGTGATGTGAATGGACAGACAAGTTGGATAAAGAATGGAATAGATAAAAACAAGAATGGAACAAATGAATGGAAAAGTGAAAGAACAAATGGAATAAAAGATACTATACCACAACGAAAATGTGGAATAAATGAAAGAAGAAATGGGACGTTTGAACGCGAGAGCGGTACACATATCACTAACAATGAAATTACAGAACGAAGTGCTTCTTGTCCGCTCAAACAAGTAACAACTAGTAATAAAAACTCAAAGAACAGTTTTAGCACTATTAACTCGTCCAACGAGTATGATATTGATGATGGAGATGATGATGTGTTTGTCGATCGTACAGGTGAGCGGGACTCACGCGATTCAGGATTCATGGATAATCTTCCAAAGCTGAAAACACACAGAATACCTCACATTCAGAAGGATAAAGTTATCAAAGAGACCGAGAAAGATAACGTAAATATAAAAGATTCTGAGAAAGGCCCAAGTCCAGGTATAGGAAGGAAATCAAAGATTAGTTTATTTAATGGCAAAACCACATGACCTTGTCATGCTGTGGATTATTCATCAGACAGACATAGTCAATTCAGTCGTGTACATGCATATTTAACTAAATTTCATTTATCGAAAGCATGAGTTCATTTCAGCTACTTTTCGTCTTTTAAAACTAAAAAATGCTCAAATTGAACGTTGTCGTTTTAGTTTTTAACACTATTAAAAGCATGCATAATTCTCAAGATAGACCCCAGGTAGACGTCGACCAGTTTCCGCCCTAAAGTTATAGTTGGTGTTATTTGAGTTGGTCTGTGAGATCATCGGTCCTTATCTTAAGTCTTTATTGTGATTATTGGCTTCCAATCCAGGTGAATGTTGCAAACAGAAGCAACACAACCCTAGCCTACGTTATTATTCATTTCACGGCGTTACTCCGCCAGAAAAATCCTTAAAATCGATAGTGCCAGTTAGAATTGCATTTTGGGATACATCAGTTGATTGGTTGTCAGACGAATGCAATTTCGTTCTAATGCATCTGAGAAAGCTGTTTAAACCAGTCGATGTTTTAAACAAAAGAAAATATCGTTTGTTGTAACAGCTCGTTTTAGAATTCACTTGAAGTCCTTTTGATACAAGGAAAGGTGTTTAAATGTAAGGTTCTTTTTAGCAGCTCATAAGTTTTAGCTAAGTTGAACAGTGGAGCCCATTGGAACCAAATAGATCATTCGGTGTAGAGAGGGGTTCCGGTTTAAGGAGGTTTTTGTTGTAGTCTCAAAAATTGTAATTTTTGAAGCGGTGAATATAAAAAAATAGCTGAAAGTATTATATACGCAGGGCTCGAAATAAGGGCAGGTCAAGGGACAATGTTTCTCCTAATTTGCTAATTCAGCTTCCAAATCAGAGTTTGAAAGGACAAGTTGACTTTCATATTTTTGAGGGAAAAAACTTATCTTGTAGATGGTTTTTTTTTAAAAAAGAATTATTATTACAAATTTTGACCTTTCAAAAAATGGATAATGACCTTCCAAAAATGCTTTTGTAAGGTCAACTTGACCTATGTATACCGGGCTGTTATTTCGAGCCTTGTATAAATACGTTAATTCTATTCCCGTTTCCTTTAGTGATGGAACTAAATTCCATCGGTTAATTTATTGAGGGTCATTTTGATACATTAAGATGTTGAAATAACATGTAGGATATAACTCAAGAAAGTGATTTGAATGATAGGATTTCATATAATTTTTACATTAGGTGTACTTCCCTAATATGTAAGTTAAGTAAAATATTGTTATTGTATGAGGTAGAATAGTCCTGAAATAGTTGGGAATATATTAGTATTTATCAATTGATTTCAGTCTCACTTTTCAAACTATAAATGATGTCTAGCATCACAAGTTGAATATTTACTGTTTCTAATCTTATCTTGTGGTTCCATTGCAATCACTGGTAACTGAAGTTGAACATCGTGCTTTTACAATGGGTCCTACGTTTGTTGCGTTCACCTCCCATGCCTTCAACATGATACTCGTCTGCGTGGGATAACCAACGTGTTCTCAGTAGAAACATTCTTTAACCCATCTGTTTGTATAGTTTTTATAATGATATCCGTCTCAATCCCTGGTGGTGGGCTTGTGAGGTAAATGATCCACATGGACCGCGGAGATGAGGGGGGGGAGGCTGTTGAGTCTGAAACCCCCCACTTTTAGCACTCAAACATACAGATATAAGATTTTGCTTGATTTTTCACAGGTCAACCTCCCTCCCACTTTTTATATTCCTCCGCGGTCCTTAAAAAAAATTTGATCCGTTCAAAATAAATTGATCCGGTGTCGTCGTGCTCATCAGTCTTGGTTTTTGACGGTGGATCAGGGGCGGATCCTGTATTGTTTTCAGGAGGGGGTGCACTACACAGCAAGCATAAAATACTGAGGATATTTTGGAAAAATGTTTAAGAATACAAAGACGAAATCCGTTAGGAGGAGGTGCGCACCCCTCTGCACCGCTCTCCACTGAATCCGCCACTGTAAATCTTGAACATAAGTCTTGTGATATTTGCTATCAACAATCATTTAAAAAGCACGTGCAAACAGTGTCAATTATTATACTATACACTATACACAACTAACAAAAATCTCATGTAATTAGCATTGATTAGCATATGCTAACGAACTCGAAGCGTGTCGGTTCGCTGTAATTAGTTGTAAGCGTAGCTTATTTGAAGCTCGTTTGCCTTTCTGTCGTTTTCATCTATGACATTGTTAGTATGATTTCCTTCCTAAGCGATGTTGCTATGTCTTTTCAATTAACAAAATGGCTTCCATTTTATGTACAGCTGAATAGCAACGAAAATAAAGAATGCTTCGTATCATTGGATTGTCTTTTGGCGATCGATCTTGCGATCTGTGTTTCACTAGATAATACTCTTCTTTTATTTAATAAAACCAGAAACAAAATGGTTGATGTAGGCTATAATGTAGTAAATTATATTCTACGCATGTATTTTCTTCTTTATATTCCTTTTTTAAAACTCATTTGGATTTTTTTCTTCGAACTCCTGATGGAGTCAGTAAGGGAACAGCTCACAGTAATTCGGACTATATCCAGCTGAATTGAATTCTTCCAGTGTAAACTAAATTCATCACTGCTAAACAGAATGAAATGACAATTTGAATGCAATTGAGTGTCAATAGTTTCATGAATTTGAGTGGTTTATGTTCATATTTATATGCAAATGTTGAAGCTGAATACGTGCTCGTTTTTGACTCGACACAAATCTATTATACAGAAATTCCATATATTAAATCGTCAGTTTCACAGCTCGGTATGATTAATAGCCAATATTTCAATTGGTCGTTTTAGCGGACAACAATATTGCATTTATGCTATTTTATCGTCTCAATCTAGCTAGATTACAAACACATTGTAATTTGGTTCGATAAGCTAAGATTAAGAGAAATAAAAATTGTTCCATGAAGCAATGGTAGATTTTTATTGATTTTAATAAATAATGATTTCCCAGGCTGTGGGTAATTCAGCATGGATTGTTTACTCCACGATTTCAAACACTATTGAAAATTACTCGTTCATATGCCGACAACATTGTGAGACTTTGGTAATTACAGTGATATTTGAATGCAAATGATTTCTATTCAAAGACCCGAAAAAGAGAGAAAGCGCCCGTTTCTTCTTGAAAGATTCTGTGCGACCTTATAGCTTTGTTTGACGATAGTGTTTAGGTTTCTCGTCGAAGTGTGTCAATATGTCCCATTTTGACCACTAGAAGTGGGAATTCAACGTGCTGTTCAAACAGAGCACCAACTCAAACCCAGCATAAATCAAATAATGAATTATTCATTACACCTGCTTGTGTTTTAGTTTCAGCGAGTGAAAGTATATTGAAATCACCCAGAACAATTTAAGGTACTCTTGGACTGAAGCTTGTTAAACGGTACTCTAGATACTTCAGGGTTAAGCTTTAATACATGGCCGTTTTTCGTGAGTAAGGTTTCAGTTGGTGTCGAGTCTTTGTGAGTCATTGGTAACTTGGTAACTAATTTATGGCAAGTCTTTTTTCTTTTTGCACTAGCCGTGTTAAAATTATGGAATGAAAAACAATGATACACACCTATTTTTACGCTCTTGTGGTCTTTGCTGACAGTTTATTGGCCCCGAGGCTAAAAATTGGATCATTAGGTGTCATTTTTTCACTCATTCTTTTTTCCCCTTCAATTCATCCTGCTGTGTTTCAAACAGAAGACCTTCGAACTCCGTTACAGCGTAAACTTCAATGAGAGTTGTTTCAGTTTGTTTGATGGGTATCTTCTGAAGAGGTTTGTCATCTACCGCCATCGATTGTAATAATATATGACATCACTAGTCAGAGAGACGAGCCTGTCAATAAATACATTCAAGCCGTACGTTCAGTCCATTATGATGTATTAAACAACACGGCCATAAAGTCTACTCCATGCACAAAAATGGGATTAGGTTTAGGAGAAAAGGATAGCCAAACACCTTGACTATATACTACGAAACTTGGTCAAAGTACAATTTTGAAAATACATGATAATGGTTCTGGGTCAAGATGGTTTGAACATTAGTGTTGTGGTTTACAGCAAAGATGAATCGATTATACAAGCGACTAGTTTATCTGTAATAATGATAGTAGCTGTCTTGACTAATATTATTAATATTGCTGTAGTTCTACTGAACTATTCGATGCAAACACCACGGTATATGTTTATTATTAATTTAGCTTGTGGCGACCTTGGAGTGACTCTCTTATCAATGCCGTTCTGTCTTGTCACAAGTATTGCTAGAGAATGGATCTTTGGTAGTGACTTTTGCCAGCTACATGGATTTCTAGGATCTCTGTTCTTCTGTGGATCAATATTCACCCTAACTATAATGAGCATCGAACAGTATTACGCTTTGGTCAAGCCGTTATCAAGAGCTATCACCATACGTCGTGCCTGGCTTATGATTGCTGCAGTGTGGGGCATAAGCGTCATGGTGTCAATCCTTCCGGTGTTTGGCTGGGGCTTTTTCTCTTACAATTCAAGTACTCTAGCTTGTGGTGTGGGCTTTCCACGTCGTCTATCAGATCGACTCTATTTATTACTTTTAGTAATAATAGGCTTTGTAAGCCCATTGTTAATCATGGGCTATGCTTATATCAAAATATTTATAGCTGTCCGAAAACATGCCAATAGAATAGCCAAATACACTAAAGGCGGTTTACAAGTCATACAACTTCAAAGGAGAATTACTTTTACTCTGTTATTAGTTCTTGTAGTATTTCTGTTATGTTGGATGCCGTTCGTAATGCTGATTTCTTTAGCTAATTCAAAGAGTGACGTCTTACAGCTCCCCAGGGGACTAGGGGTGGCGGCGTATTGGTGCGGGTTCTTCAACTCCGCTTTGAACCCAATCATATTTGTCATAAGAAATGATAAATTCAGAGAAGGCTATATCGAGATTTTATCCAGTGTTTTGAATTGTATTCGATGCCGAGAACAGTCCTGCTATAGACGTCGAAAGACTTGGAGACTTGGAATGAATACTGCATTAAATAAGGCTCGTCCCAGTGTGGTGTTGTCCAATGTCTCAGGCTTTGTAACACCGCAAGAACTGGTCAACGAAGAGAATTAACATTAATTACTGAAAGTATGGGATTATAAAGATAGGGACAGGTGAAATGAACTTAGAGTCAACAATATCTAGAAACACACACACAAACCGAGGGAGTTGGTATGAATTTTAATTTAAAATTTTATTATAAAAATAGCACGCCCTGCTGGGGTGCAAATTTTAGAGTCATTTTAATTGGTGAGCGTTTACAAAATCATTTATAACTTCGAGGTCAGTTGTCAGAAGACGATTTTTTGGCATTTCTCATGGACAACATCTGAATAGAAACATGCAAGTCGTACGCCGACCTATAACCATAGGGTTAACATGGTGTTGTACTGAACATTGTACTAAATGGCTGATAGGATTTTGGTATCAAAGGCAAGAAAAAAAGATTAGAAATGCAATATCCTTAATATAAAGTTATTAAACTTTAAATACTTGTCGTATTCCCTTTTGTTTTCGCGTCCCAAGAGATGGATAATCCTAGATATAAAAGCGATTTTAAAAGCAATATAGCATTCATTTGATATATAAAAGCTCTCATACACGGGGATTTGGTGCGCGTCAGAGGAAACCATGAATGTGTAAAGTCACTTTTTTCTATTGCACGCGGAGTGAAATTGCGGTGTTTGTTATATCTTGAAAATAAAATGAAAAAAATACCGCAAGATTTTATTGTAGTAATTAATAGGGTGTATCTTTTGAAATTGAGAAAAACGTTTGGCTAAACGGGTGCGTGATACATGCTTCCAGTTTTCATCTAACGACGTCTGTACAAATTTTTCGTATTATATTTTAATATAAAAAGAAATAGGAGAAATTATGTCTAGCAGTTCTGAAGTACAATGTGTCATCTTCAGAGTAAATAAACAGTAGATTACAAGAGTCTTAGCGGTTTTCTACTCATGTCGGGTTACTTCCATTGTATACGACAGGTTTGTCAGTCAAAGGCTCGCCATTGTAAACTAATAGTCTACTAAGGTATGCCTTTATCTCAAACGCCAGACTCAACACAAATATTGAAAAAAACTATTTGAATCTACTCGATTCTACTCTCAGATTCGATTTTGGTGCGACCCGGCTCAACGCTGACGTTATGATACTTAGAAAGATAAGGGGAGATGGACTGTAAACTTGTTACAAGTAATAAGCTTATCATAGAGCTAAAAAAGCTTTAGTTACCTCATGCGAATTGTATAGTTGTATTTTGAATGTTGGCCTTTTCTTATTTTTTTGTACGAACTCTGCTCGATATTGCGACTTTTATATTGAGAGTGTTGTATGAAGGTTGTATTATGGTGAATTATAATTTTGTTTGGAGTCTATTTCTGATAAAATGTTCAAATGTCCATTTTGTTCCTAGTCAGTGCTCACTTCACTTCCATCCGTCCATTCGTCCGTCCATTATATTTCCTCCAAGGTTGCAACTAATTGCATTGTTTTGTTTACCTATTTTTATATTGAATTACATTTACTTATGCAATTTAGTACTGAAAATGTCAGTACAATGTACAAAAACTTAAGCATTCAAACATCATGAATCATCTTTGTTTCTTATCTTTGTTTTATTCTTCCTTAATTCCAGTTGACAAACTAAATCAACAAAGAGTCGTACGAGTGGGAAACAGTACTGTATCGTATCGTAGCCGTAGTTTCTATGAAAACATTTGAATTTTCTGCCGTAACGTAGCGGACGTAACCGAAGCGTTTCCCACTCATACGAAAACGACTCTAACAACGGCTAGGCATGTATCATACCGAAGTCACCTAATGCACTTCTTAATATTGATTTGTAAGTCTGGGTTGGAATGGGCTAAATTATTGAGCAACTAAAAGTCGATTTATCTCTTAGATGTTTAGCACATGCGTTCCCCCTCTGTTACTCTTCATAGTTTTCTTTGAAAACCAACACTGGATCATGTCTGATTATTTTATTACTCTTAAAGACATTGCATCCAAATTAACTGAATCATTTCATCTATTGATTTCGAACATGAAATAGTAACAAAAGGACACGACTCTGACTCATCACGAAAATAACTTCTCTCTACAATTTTCTGCTATTATTTAAATTTATTCAAGATAATTTAGTTGCAGTTTTATGGAAAGTTCATTTTTAGCAGCATCTGTGAATCTTTTTGAATAAATCGACTTTAATTGGCTTTTATCTCGCATTTGAAGAGCTTTGTGTGTTTCTCAGCTAATCATACTGTTAAATTTCCATTGGGAGTGGAAACATCTGCAGAGTTATGTATTAGTTTATACACCCGGTCAAACCCGCGCTCCACTGATCATATCAGCAATACCACTCGTCCAAAAGGTCTTCTGGTAGTGGTATCTTTTAGGGGTATTTTTGAAAAAAACTGGTTCCCGATACATGATCATCACCGTCCCCCTACCGGGTACAAATCGTTCTTTGCAGCTTCTAAAATGTAGAAAGACTAAAACTCCATGATGCCTAGCTTACCCGATCATAAATAGACTTGATCTATGTAGCTTCCTATAAAATGCATTTAGATGCATGTCCATTACGGTCTAACATGAACTTAAAATTATCATAATGGTGGAGATTACTGAAATGGCTCTCTAAACTTCTTTTTTTGCGTCAAAAATGTATAATTTGAATTGTAAAAATATCCACAATGTACACGTTAGTGAGTACAATAACGATCGACATAAGTAGGTTTGCGTAACAAATTCTATTCTAATGAACCACATACAAATGGAGCTCATTTATTTAACTATGATTTATGAGAGTCGTTTTTGTGTGCGTAGAAAACTAACACAACTCGATCCCACAACGATACGGTAATGAATTCGTCATTTTTGATTCCAACTCGTACGAAAACGACTTGAATAATCCTCCATGTTCGAAAGTATTGCAAAACCGAGAAAGAATGAGTTTTAATGTGAAATATTTCTTCAAAAGCAATTCAAGCTAATCATATATGTTTATTTTCATATAAATATATTTTTTTTTCAACCACTAAAACAAAACAATTTTACAATTCTGGTACATTTCAATAACGAATGTAGTGGTATTGTAGTGGTTTTATCCTGTAAAATATATATCTTTATTCCAACCGCCAACGGAATAGCGGAGGAAAAAGGCTCTTTTTCCCCGCGATTCCGCTAGCGGTTGGAATAAAGAGAGGCCGGGATTGGACTAGAAGAAACCAGCCCTTCCTTCCTTTTTCCAGCCTATTCATGATTAATTTATTTTAACGGGGCAGTTGCTTGCGCAATTCAACCATTAAATAACCCTTAGTTTATATATATAACCCACATCAATATTACTAGCGAAGTAGCCATCAAATTGACCGGTGTTACATTAAAAAACCTGTCCATTTCAGTCGTATACTTAGTCATCCATTTCCTGACTAGAAACAAATAGTAATAATGTCCACGGAAATTAATTCTTGATACCGCTATAGTAAAAAATCATAATAAGATATTTTAGATGTTCTTTTCAGTTAAAATTACAAATTAGCGTTCGAAGCTTGCATCCGTTCTTTTACCGGAGCCATAACAGTTTTTAAGACAACGTGGAAACTGCCTTAACCATGCTAATGAAACAGGGCTCTGACATGGTAGGTATGTTCGTTTGGATTGGAGTCGTGCATTCACAGAGGCCCGAAGGAAAAAACGTGTTGCCATGGGTACCAAGCGCTGCTAACCAACGTGCTTATTCTTGCTAAATTTTATTTTCTTGTGTGAAGCTGACAATTTGATACTCATTTTTAGAAAGCTGCACGATTTTGGGAGATTTGGGGGATTTTTACTACTAAATAGTGACAACTGTTGCACACTTTTAGTGTTTGCTTTCTAGTGAGTTAGGCACCCTCATTAAAGAATTCACCTTTATTATTATTTTAACCGTCTTGCCAAATGCATCGCCTGCGTTGCTCAGCAACACAAGTTACATAATGCATAACAAGCTATGAATGACTCCCAAAGAATATACCAGTAATATATATTAAAAGTTGTCTGATAAAAATCCCCCATTTCAAATAATTGTTGTAAATGAAACTTAGTATTGAAAATTTAAATTATACAGAGAATACAAATGTTATATTTAAAATATTAAAATGTCAATAATACTTTGAAAAAAAAATTATAAATTTAAAATCGAATTTAAAAGACTTGTCTATATAAAAGCAAAAGTTGCATTATGATTGCCCACAGCAACATGAGTAGCATTGTGAGTAGGTCCAATATGTGGAACATTCTTTTCTAATGGTTGTACAACATTCATTATTGACTGATAGGTACAAACTAGAAGTATAATAATCCCTACGATCATTAAACACCATGCAGCAATCTGTTTAAGATCTGGTCTTTCTGGATGTAGTCGTACTCGTAGGTAGAAGGCTGGTGGAAGGATGAAGATAGTCAAAGTTGTCCCGACAGCACCAACAAAACCCCATACCATAGCAACCTGAAATGAAGATGGTGGGATTTCTAATCAAATACTAATTCATAACCAAAGCACAATTCTTGGGTTGCAATACAGGGACAGCGAAGCAGTTTTTTAAGTTGGGTGGGGGGTACTAGTGTTCTTCATTTCAAGGATGAACAAACAAACAAATAGATGGATGAATTAATGAAAAAATTCTCTTCTCTGCTGTCCTTGTAACAGTTCCTTTGGGGATCAAAATAATCCCTATTATGAGGTAGCCATGTTGGATTAACTTTTGTTCATTCATGATGGCGTCCATGACATCATGTACAACCCAGCAATAGTGAATACTAAGGTGATTTAAGAATTCCCCAGATTTAATGTCAGATTGCTAAAAAGAATAAATTACATATAGTTCCAACAGCAAAGTCATTGCAAAGTAAGGAAGGGGGTCCTCAGCTAGTAACAAAAGTTCATTACAAAGGGAAGGAATGATATTTACATAGAACCCTGTCTCCCCTGAAACTCATACGAAGATGGTGGGCTATTTGTGTTTCAAAGTATTCCCAACTTCCTTGAAGTTTTATATCAACAGCACTCAATCACATCGAAAAATTGGGATACATGTGGTGTACAGAGTGGGAAAAGATGATTTCTCTGGACTTCCTGTAGTACACAGGATACCCATAGTTTCAGCATCTTACCTGGGGTATATAATAAGCTAACACATAACTAACAAACACAAAGAAGGCAGTTTCTATAAACCACACAGGACGTGATGGACCAGTGATGGCTGGGTTTGATATATAACTCATTGTACGAGATACTGAGTTAGATGTGATGATAGGTGACTGATCTTTCCATATCAACTGCAAAAGAGAAAAATATATACATCGATTTAATTCAAGAGTACAGGGGAGTGTACAATTGTTACTAGTGGGATATATTATATTTCAGGTATTTTCTCTTTTCTCCAGGGTTGACTGTACACTGTCACTCAAAAAAAACACCATATCTCTAGCAACAGTGTTTATACAGTCGTGTCGTCATGTCATCAGAAAAGGGAGTGTACATGCCATGACAATTCTAAACACAGATGCAGGCAAACTAAAGCATGTGCATGACTCAGATGTTAATTAAATCATGAACACAATAGAGTTTGTTGCTTACCCTGTTGACTATGTCTCTACATGGGAATATCAGCAGAGGAAAGCTAAGTAATAACGTTAATGATAATGCACCCCTACCAACACTAATCACTACATTATCATGAGGGTAGTTCTTGGTAATATCTTGATCTATATAGTTACGGAACTGCAAACAACAGAAAAAATAGCTTGAGAAATGGAACAAAACAAATTTTCATGGTTCATTGAGGCTATACACATACACACAATACTGTACATACAATCTTGAAAATGAATGGCAACACCAGAACTGTAGTACATTAAAATTGATCTGAAAATCAATGCCTTGCTTTTCCCAAATCACTTTATTCACTTTATTCACCCTACAGAAATGGACCAGCTTGAAGATAATTACCAACTAGTTGGTATAAACCCATGTGTAGCAAAGATACTCCTTACCTGCATAAAACCAAAAAAGCTGACAAGCACATTTAGACAATAAGTAATCCCCATGGCAGTGTAAAGAATAATTCTTTTATTGGTTCTAGTCTGGTATCGTAGTTCACTATGCATTGGAAGAATATTGAAATGGCATGCAAATGTCAGCGATGCAATGGAGATAGCGGTTAATACACCTCCTAAGTCTGTTGGCCACCACTTAACAGGGTTTGATGGTCTGTCGACAGGCCCACCAATATCAGAGATGATAGATTGATGCATGACAGCACCAGCAAGGAACATCACACAAATTATACTGCAAGAAAAGATATATACATACAATGAAATGAGCATCTAAATGAATTGGTGATGGAAGATAACAACCTATAGTGGGCAGTACCCCAACAAAACAAAACTAAATTCTATATTAGTTTTGTCAGTAACAAAGAATAGGGGAAACAAATAGTTAGTCTTTAACCAGTGGAATGGATAATGGAATTTCCATTGTAGGTTCTTTCAAACAATAGGTATGAGAGAAAATATAAACTAAGATACATCACAAGTACAGCATGTTTGCACACTTCATTCTTTTTAATATGGTTACAAAAAATATAATGCAGTCTCAATTTGGGACACAGACATTTTGGATTTAGAGGTTGTGATTCTGATTATTAAAAAAAATAACCTAAAGATTTTGCACACTTTTTTTTTTGATAATTGAATATTCATGAATCATTTTGTTCATGAACTAGCAACCTATTTAGAACTAATATCATAAGACCATGAAATTGATAACAATAATTTTATCTGTCATTTATGGTTATCATGAAATTATTTTTCAATGATAATTTCTGACGTTATTGCATGAGGTGGAAACAGTATGGTAAGCTGTTGTGGCCTAATCCATTCCTCCCAATGGAGGAAAAGTGACTATTATAATCTATTGTTTGCCATTCCTAGGAAAATGGTTCTCATTTGATCTTGTAGTCCTTACCTTAAAAGAGATGTGACTTTAAGAGCATTCATACTTTTAAACAGAGTAACAGGAAAAATCACCAGCACTGGTATAGTTAGAACTACAATCTTTTTAGACCAAAATGAATCTTGGCCACACATCAAGATAAATATTGGCTGCAACTGAAACATTACAGAATTTTTAACTAGCATGTTCACAATTGGTCTCATTGTGTTTTGATTTATTGATGAAGAATTATTATTGCCCAGCTGATATGTGTGTAGGGGTGTTCTGAAAGGATCCTAAAAGGGTTCATCTGTTTACGAGGACAAAACAGAAATTTGTTAAACTGTTAGTGACAAAATTGCTGATTGATTGTGTAAAATTCCCATGGGTTAGGGTTATTATTAAGGTTATTGTTAATATCATCTAGTGTGTAGTCTTTTGATGACAAATAATAGCCACCTTCAGCTGATAAGAAAGACAATACCCTGAATATGACAGGAAACTCTGACAAAATTTGGAATTGTATAGAAGGATTTAATAGACTTTTCATGACAAAAAGCTTGAAAGACCAAACTGTGTTCAGCAGAGCATCCTCATATTCTTCATATATGGAAGTTTACCCCCTCCCTTCCCACTCCGGGACATGGGAATAGTAATTGCCATTGAACTAAAAGTGTTAGAAATGCTAATAATCTAAAGCTATGCACAATGCAGATGACATACCTGATCTGTTATCAAAATCCAATATGCCACAGCACAAAGAAACAATGTAACAATTAAAACCAACTGTGTTATTACCTACCAAATGAATGTAAAAAATACTGCTATATCAATAAACAAAAAATGCAGACTTATACCCAGTCTTTACTTCAATCAAAATAAGATGTGACTGTGTATGAATCTCCAAAAAATATTAACAATCACTGTTGATAAGAATTTCAATTACAATTATTCTCAAATATTCATTCTTAAGACAAAACAAAATAGACTATACCTCTCCTTTATAACCAAAAGCTATTCTTCCAACATCTTCAACATTTCTAATTCTACCTTGACAATACTTCTTGCTATTGATGATTAAAAACCCTCCATGCGTTGAAGCCATCAATGCAAATATTAATATTAATGATGTCATGAGAAACCCTCCTTGTTGGAATGCAAATGGGAGAGAAAGGATGCCTCCACCAATCATCGTAGAAACAAGAGTGAAAATTGATGATAAAATTGTGCCACGTCTTCCATGGTCTTCTACATTATTAAGTAAGGGTGTAGATTCTGTTGTAGCTAATACATCACTGCTGGCAATTGCATCATTGATAACCAATTTGTTTTTTGTTGACATGACTGATTCTTCTGCACTATAATTATTAGATCTGAAAAAAAGTTGAAAGATTTTTAAGAATATGGATGGCACAGTGATTTACATTTTCTGTGTTGTGAGTTTAAAAAGCAGAGTAAAATTTCATCACCCTTGCACAGCTGTGTATACAATGCCTAATATGTATTTGATTGTCTTTGCTATAAAATTATGGCTTGTATGAAAATTTAAATAGGTAAAACAAAATATAATTAGATTTTCAAATTTATTAACTCATTCTTAATGCTAATATATGATATAGGCGATTTCCCCTAGGATGTCATATGACCCCATCTCTCCTAAAAGGTGCAGTTTAAAAATCATCAACACATATACAATCTTAAATTAGTCAAAGTACCACGTTTCAACTCATCACATGCAATTAAATGGGAACAGCAGTGTTTTTACAATTTGGCACATGGTACCACCCATGCGTTTTTCCAAACAAATCTTTATAAGAAATTTTTAGAATTTTTTATTATTTTTTTTTATTTATTTATTTTTTCTTGTGTGGTATTATAAATTATTTTACTTTGATACTTTCACCAATTTGGAAATACTCTTTTAATTTCTCAATCACATGTTTTTTTTTGTTTTTTTTTTTTGTGGTACTCCTAGTCATAGACGGAGTACCACTATGTTGTCGCAAATGAGTGAAAGAGTGTAACACAAGATGGCGGCCGGCCTCGCGACCTGGCCTCCACGGGGATCCCACGGCTTACAAATAGCAAATGTCACAAATCAGCAATCAGCCTGTTTTACAGTGGACGTAACCGATTCGCTGTTACTTTCTTCTGGGCACGAATAATGAAATGAAATTTTATGAGTAGTTAGGAAGATTGATAAGCTAAATTGTGTGTTTCGATGATTCAACATCTGATGACGCAATGTGCAGCCTCGACTCTAAGTATCACACACAACTTCGGTGATATAGAAATACCCGATGGCTCCCGATGTATTTACTTCCCATCTTCGGTGAACTTCCGTAGGTACACTTCGGATCCGACACAAAGCACAGGTAGCCCGATTTTGATTTTTTTGACAAAAATAATTTATTTTATAAAATAATTCAAATAAAGCGCGCAATTTGATTGGTCGAGAGCCATGTTAGATTTCTTAATTTTAAAAAGTCAGTCCATGTACAATAACATTCCTACGGCAATGTACAACGTTTCCTTCTTGTCTATCGTCTATCGTAACGTTTTTTCTCTATTTTAAGATCGCTTTTGTAGGAGTACCACATGCGCAGTTACTGCGCCTTTAATTTCAAATTGGCACGATTTAGGGGAGATGAGGTCACGTGAGCTCTCACTGCAACTCCTCTATTATGATTTCATATAAAACTGATGTTGATGATGATAACATTAAGATTCTTCAAAAATATTTACGATTGATCAATAAGACATAACTAATTTGATTGCATATTGTCTTTGGTGCAGCAGTGCATTATTCTTATGCATCCAAAATTTGAGCATCAATTGCCTGGCTATATGAACATCGACACTGTTGGGAAATTACTACAAATTACGAGTAGTTATAGTACAAGAGTTTCTTTGTCATAATCATGATATCACAATACATTTCTGTTAATGTGAGTCTAAAGTGTGTTTTCCTTCCAATCTAAGCTCTAGATCTACTGGGTTTATTTCTAAAATTGATAGTATGATCTCAACTCCAGTCAACTATTACATGAGGAAAACCGACCTTTACGTTGAACTTGTGTTGCTCAAATCACGGATTATTTCATTGTCAATAAAAGTTTTCCTTCAATAAATCTCACTTACCTTTTACTCTCGCTTTCAACTGATCTATCAGGAATAGGTTCATAAGATTTGCTATCCATTTTTATGAAATAAAATAGTTATTTTGCAAGACCAAGTTTATAAATACATATTGCAACACAACACAGGGCACAGATCTCATCTGACTCTTGAGCTCATGAGGACGACACAGGAAGTGACATCATTTTGGCTTTACTTCCGAAAAACCACAGGAACCCCAGCTTTCAAGAAATAAGTTAGGAAATGTCAAGATAGAAATATAAAAGCAAAATAAAAGCGTATTGAAATTTTTTTTTTTTAGTTTCTAGATGATTGCTATAATTAACATGTTTTGTCATCATATTTTGCATATTAAATCTCACAAATTAGTCTCACAAAGTCTCACATATTTTGAAGGTAGTGCCAGTCTACTCTATCGTGACCAGCGCGCGGTTGTTGACGTCAGATCTCCGCGAGGGTGGCTACAAAGCTCGACCGTGTGCAAGAATTTCTCTCTCTGGGTTCATGTGTTGAGGGTTTCAGAGTACAAGGTGTACGAAAATGAATGCTTTGAAAACCTGGAGACAGTTATGTCGACTCAGCCACAATCAGGTTATACATGAAACCATATTTTATCGATTTTGTAAATTGCAGATAGGGTTTATGGCGGTTAGAGGGAAATATGTTTGGCCAAAATCTTTGTAGATTCACTTGCTAACGCAACAATACTTCTTAGTCTGCTCTCCTGATTTTGTTGATTTTATTTTCTCTAGAGATTGATTTTGCAAGCAACATGTAGCTCTTCTGTACTTTCAAGAAAACAATCTTCACAGTCATCTCTGGTAAGAACTATTAATAGGATTTTGTTTTGCATTTATATGTACACGTAAAATTGCTAGAGTGTGTTGTGACACTTGAATGGTAACATTTCTACTGAGTTGCATTTGATGTTGAAAAGTAATAGCCCCCTCATGGTTTGCAAATTTGATAATTGACTAAATGTTATGCTTTTCAGAGTCTCAAAGATGCTCTTGAGCGAGTCGTCCCCGAGAAGCAGCAAGAAATCCTTGAATTTAGAAAGACATATGGAAACGAAAAACTTGGAGAATATACCATTGACCAAGTTAGTACATTTACATTCTGTGTACAAATATGTGTATCTAAACTAATCCTGGTACAATGCTACTTAGCTACACTAAATCACGTTTGTTTTAAAGTGTCAAAATTACAATACTTTCTTGGTTTCTTATTTTCTGGTCAGGTCATTTCTCTTCATTAAATTTTTATTATGTTTGACCAATGTTTTAGTTGTGTTTTATAGTACTCCACTTTGAGCTCTCCATCGTGTGACTGAACATTTTCTTTTCATTAGTCTCTAGATCTGAAACTTTTTGGGTTTTATGAGAATTTCAACAGAAAATTTTCAGTTTTTTTTAGCAATGAAAGCAATAGATACTGTTTTTTTTCTAGGCCTATGGTGGTATGAGAGGTATCAAGGGATTGGTAACAGAAACATCACATCTGGACCCTAATGAGGTTTGTTCAAAGTCAACTGTGGTAATAGTATTATTGACAATTTAGTATAGTATCATAGTTGATACAAAATATCATCCAGAGGGCATTAGACATGCTTCATTGTGCATGGTGTTTACAAATTATATTTCAATTGTTGGATCCATGATTACATTTGATTGGAATTTGTGACCATTCACCTAACTGCAATTTTGTAGGTTCTTTTATTTGACAGATACTGATATATCCTCCACTCACTAGTCAATCAAGCATCTATTGATTAAAGACATGTTATTTGTGTTTATTAATTTTAGGGAATTGAATTCCGTGGTTACACCATCCCACAATGCCAGGAAGTAAGTTTAATAATAATAATGATAATAATTATATTTTTTACATTTCTGTAACGCTTTGTAATTAGATTCTGCAGTTCACAGCTATAAAATCACAAATATATATTGGTAAAAATTTTATTAAAAAATCAGTAGTATGTAAAAAACTTGACTTAGATTATATATAGAAATAATAAGTTGTATGTAAAAAAATGTCCAGTTCATGTAATATATTATGAAACAGATAAAAGATAGTTAAGAAAAATATGAAGTACAGAATAATGATAATTAATCAATCCTCGTCATACAAGTTATAAATCAATAGAAGTGTTGAATTGGCATTTATTTTGAAATGAGGTAATGTAAAATTAGCTCTAGCTAAACTGGCTCCATTTATAAATAAAGATTACTATTATTATTGCTTTTCAATTCAGTGGAATATTTAATTTATATATATATCTATTTATATTTATATCTTTACTATAGACTGTATTCTTGAGGCAAACCTGTCATATGACATTGATAATTTGTTTTCCATAGCTTCTTCCTAAGGCTGATGGCGGAGAGGAACCCTTACCTGAAGGACTGTTTTGGCTGTTGATCACAGGAGAAATACCTAACAAAGAACAGGTACAACTTACTACCAAACTGTGCTGAATTTCCAATAATAAGCTTGAAATCAAATCAAGCTGTTAATTATACATTTGATATTTCTGATACCTGTCTACTTTGCTCTTTGTTGCGCATAGAGCCTCAATGGTCCTCCATTTTGTAGCAATCATATTGTGTGCATGTCATTTTCTTCTGCAAAAGATTCCTTTAACTTTTAAGTTTTTGTGTCATTTAATATGTTTTGTTGTTGGATGGCAATAAAATTTATTATGTACTTGAACTACTTTTTCAGGTTGTAAACTTGTCACATGAGTGGGCAGCAAAGGCAGATCTTCCTCAACATGTTGTTCAAATGCTGAATAATTTCCCTGATACCCTTCATCCTATGAGCCAGTTCAGTGCAGCCATTACTGCCATGAACAGTGAGAGCAAATTTGTTCAGGCTTACAATTCAGGAGTACCAAAAGCTGAGTACTGGAGGGTAAGTGCTTGGAATTTTCTAATGGTCCTGTTACTATATGGTAGATAACTTGCAATTACAGTCAATGTGTTATCTTCATAAAGCATCATAACCTATCATTGCTAAGCAACAGTAGATATTTCAAGTCATCAATTTTATTTAGAGTATATACAGAATATTATCTTCACCATGACTTCAATCTTCAAACTTTCCTTTGTGACAAGGGATGTAGCACCCAGTTTGGAGAATGTGAGGTCAAATGTGTATAATCATATTTCAGATATTTTCTAAGCTTAATGTGCCTTTAATTTGTTAAAAATAATTAATGCTCTTGTTTTAAAACAGTACGTGTTTGATGACTCTATGGAACTTATTGCTAAACTACCAACCCTGGCAGCATACATCTACCGTAACCTGTACAAGGATGGCAAAGTTGCTCCAGTTGACCCTAACAAGGACTGGTCAGCTAACTTGGCTACTATGTTAGGTTTTAATGACAAGATGTTCACTGAATTGATGCGTTTGTACTTAACAATCCATGCTGACCATGAGGGTGGTAATGTTAGTGCACATGCTACTCATCTGATTGGCAGTGCATTGTCTGATCCTTACCTGTCATTTGCTGGTGGAATGAATGGTCTTGCTGGCCCACTCCATGGATTAGCTAACCAGGTACAATATATTTCATGTTGTTGCAAATTTACTTCATCTTTATGCTAATAAATTTGTTATGATACAATACTTGCTTGCTTTTATACAATGGGTTGCACACTTGCATGTGTTCTATAAAATATGTACTGAAGATTGAATAATCATATGACTAGTGTCTTATCAACTTACTGAGTAAATCATGGCTCGAAATAACAGCATGACATACATAGGTCAGGATGACCTTACAAATGCATTTTTTGAAGGTCATTACCCCTTTTTGAAAGGTCCAAATTTGTAATAATAATTCTTTTTTAAAAATACATCTACAACATAATTTTTTCCCTTAAAAATATTTGATTTCAACTTGTCCTTTCAAACTCTGATTTGGCAGGTCAGGTAGCAAATTTGGAGGAACATTGTCCCTTGACCTGCCCTTATTTCAAGTCCTGTAAATAGTTACATGACTGATCAAATAAACAAACAAATAAATTACTGACTGATTGAAAGATTAACTTACTGTCTGACTGATTGGACCACAAAAAACTGAAGTGATCATTTTATTATCTTTAGGAAGTACTTGTATGGCTCACAAAGTTGAGTGAAGACCTTGGTGAAAACCCATCAGATGAGAAAGTCAGGTCCTTTATTTGGGATTCTCTCAAAGGAGGAGTAAGTACAATGATGCCAATCATGCTGTTAATATTCAATCTGACAATTTTACCTGTGGTCTAAAGTGAAGTAAAAATAATAAATTTATAAAAAAAAAGTTAAAAAGAGTTTAGTTTGGTTTCAGATTTTCTATGGCATCTTGAATCATTTGCTGTTTTCACGTCATTTATGTTTTGATGAATACTTTGCCTCATATCTCAGCACTGACCAATGGACAACATTTTGTTAAACAGTCAACTGTGCCTCACTGTTGGCTGACAGATGATCATAAAGATTAAGATGATTGTAATGTCATTAACAATGAACTGATTTATAGACTGGGCTGTTTTGATATTTTCCATTTCAGAAAGTTGTTCCAGGATATGGTCATGCAGTGCTTAGACAAACAGATCCACGATACACTTGCCAGCGTGAATTTGCCCTGAAACATCTCCCAGATGACCCTATGTTTAAACTTGTGAGTCAAATCTACAAGATAGTCCCAGATGTGCTCCTTGAACAAGGCAAAGCTAAGAATCCATGGCCCAATGTTGATGCACACAGTGGTGTACTCCTACAAGTAAGTGACAGTCAAATCAATCTGTTATTTTTTAGAACTAATCAATTGACCAATCAATTAATCACTGACTCAATCAATCATAAATCAATCAATCAAGCAATCAATCAATCACTGACTCAATCAATCAATTAATTATTCAACCAATTTTTTCTATCTATCTATAAATCAATCAATCAGCCAATAAATCACTAATACAATGTTAATAATGTTTCAGTACTATGGACTAACTGAGATGAATTACTATACTGTATTATTTGGAGTGTCAAGAGCCCTTGGTGTCCTGGCCTCTCTAGTCTGGGATCGTGCATTGGGACTTCCCATTGAAAGACCAAAGAGTATGACTACTGAACTACTCAAGAAACATGTTGGAGCTTCATAGTTGACACGCAATATAAATACCTCCAGAATTTTTTATCCAGATTGATAAATAGACCAATAATAGGAGTTTATCAGTAATTTAGTGTTGCTCAAAATAGTGTGTGTATGTAAGTTCTCATTCTAGCAGTATTTCCTGAATTTAAAGATGGAATGATATTGTGTAAAGTTAACATTGTTGATGCTTTTTTGGACAAAGTGAATTAAAATACCGAACACTGATGCTATTTTGTCAATTCCTGAAGTACAACATTGGTCACTCATTTGTCCTTTCTACAAGCAAAACACTGTTCAGAGGTCAATCATACATCTTTTAATTTAAGTCAGCTGAATTTTTGGTTGTGTTGTCACTCTGAGATTTTTAGCTTTTGCCAAGATTGAATGAGAACAAGGTCTTGGATGAGTGCAGCTCTGAACTTTGGCTTCTACAAATCTTAATTCCTTGCCCAAATGACAGCCAAGTTTTCTAAACCCATTTTCCCAAACCAGAAACATTTTCACTTCATTTTGTCTGTGAACAGTTCTTATCCATATAATTTTTGGGTTTATCTTTATAGTCTGTGCAGCACAAATGAGGTCATAATAGTGAATCGTTTTCAAAAGACAATAATTATTTCTTCTTTTCTTTCTTCACAATGATTATTTTGTGGCCTGGGGCAAAGAACAAGGGCTCTGGCATAATCCGATAAATACCCAATACCAGGAGCCATGTTTTCTGGTTTCCAGTTTTAGTGTTCATGCACATAGGTCTAGTAATGTCTTTAAAATGATGACAATAGAGAAAATTACTTTTCGTGGCATAATAGATGAAACTTTAAAAACACTATCAAAGCAGGAATCAGTATAAACAACTAAAACTTTCCTTTACAAGAAAACGAGGGTACTGGGTTCCAGATTGAACTTTGTGAAGTGATGCCAGAACAATGGCTGGGTTGCCTGTGTAAAACATACTGCCGAGTACTGGGACGAACTAGTACAAAAGTGAATTATGGGAAAACTTTGTCCTCTTTTTCTTCGTCCATCTTCATAGACGAGAATTTTAAAATTTGTCCTTTGAAAAAATGGGTTTTGGAGATCTGAAAACTCAAGCTGGCCTTCAGGCTCTCGATAAATACCTTGAAGACAAAAGCTACATTGAAGGGTAAGATAGTTTTATTACTTTTAGGGCGTATTTCACGGTAATCAGTAAACTACCATTGCACACGTGTAGAATCCTGCAACTTCAAAATATTTCTTCTCACGAGATATTTTGATCGATTTATTCGAAGAGGAGTCGTTTTGTTTCAAGAATTAATCGATATTTATTTAGATGCTATTTTTTCAAGAAGACGTTTATTGTTGTGTATTTAAATTGATGAAATACAACATGTCTAATGAAGTTTGAACGAATATTTATACCAATGTACTAAATGTACATAGTTTAGTTGTAGTACAGTTTTAAACTACGAGAACATCAATTTAAAAGTTTGTTAAGTACAGAAAGAAATAAGAACTTTATTATTTTCTTCTCTCAATCTTTTGAAGTGCTTTTCTATAAATGGGTTGTATATACCTATCAAAAGAGCTGTATGAATCTCTTTTACTACTCAAAGGCATATCACCATTTGTTGTTTTTGATCCTGTCAATCATAACTCTGAACTGCTTTTGAAATTCATCTAAACCTGCTCACTCATACCAATGTTTGTACGACTGAATCATGACTGGTTAGTGTTTGTTCAGGTGGTAATCAGAGTTTTGACTGATGGGTGCAAAAATACCAAATGGTAGTGTTTATCTGTTAGAGTTTGCAGAAAATAGAAAGTAACAACATACTGATGTGTTTGTGTCTGTCCTGAGCTATATCCCATCACAAGCTAATACTGTATTATTTCATCTATTAATTGTTTACTGGGTGCTCATGTGTTTCTCTGTTTTAGCTATGTTCCATCACAAACTAATACTGTAGTATTTCATCTGTCAGTTGTTTTCCTGGTATTCATGTGTTTGTATGTTTTAGCTATGTTCCATCACAAGCTAATACTGTATTATTTCATCTGTCAGTTGTTTTCCTGGTATTCATGTGTTTCTCTGTTTTAGCTATGTCCCATCACAAACTAATACTGTAGTATTTCATCTGTCAGTTGTTTTCCTGGTATTCATGTGTTTCTCTGTTTTAGCTATGTCCCATCACAAACTAATACTGTAGTATTTCATCTGTCAGTTGTTTTCCTGGTATTCATGTGTTTCTCTGTTTTAGCTATGTCCCATCACAAACTAATACTGTAGTATTTCATCTGTCAGTTGTTTTCCTGGTATTCATGTGTTTCTCTATTTTAGCTATGTCCCATCACAAACTAATACTGTAGTATTTCATCTGTCAGTTGTTTTCCTGGTATTCATGTGTTTCTCTGTTTTAGCTATGTCCCATCACAAACTAATACTGTAGTATTTCATCTGTCAGTTTTCCTGGTATTCATGTGTTTCTCTGTTTTATCTATGTCCCATCACAAACTAATACTGTAGTATTTCATCTGTCAGTTTTTCTGGTATTCATGTGTTTGTCTGTTTTAGCTATGTCCCATCACAAACTAATACTGTAGTATTTCATCTGTCAGTTTTCCTGGTATTCATGTGTTTGTCTGTTTTAGCTATGTCCCATCACAAGCTGATACTGTAGTATTTGAGTCTATGGGTGGTGCACCAGGTGCTAATCTCCACCATGCACTACGCTGGTACAATCATATTTCTTCATATGGTTCAGACAAATCTTCCTTCCCTGGCAATAAAGAACAAGCAAAGAAACACGTTGGAGATGCTCCATCTAAAAAGAGTGATGACGATGATGATGATGATGATGGTGACCTTTTTGGATCAGATAGTGTAAGTCACTCATATGATGAATTAGACCTCAACTATTTCATTGTGTGTCAAGTAATATTATACAAGAAAAAATAATTTAGATAAACTGAACTACTGTATGCGTGTATGTAATTTTCTAGTTATGCACAATACATACAAACAAAATAATATAACCTATTTACCAATAAGATGTGAATATCATGTTGGTTGCTTATCAAATGTCTACTTGAAGGTGATTTTGGTTGTTTTCCATTTAAAATATCAATAATTAGTTGGTTCAGTGGAAAATATCACCTGGTTAAAGGTTTGTGAGGAGGGCGGTGGGAATTCTGAATTGGAATGTATGTGAAGAGAACTGTCATGAAATGTGTGTGCAATGCAAACATGTCAACATGTTTTGTCAAAGATGGTAGTTTCTTGTGCATTGTACAGAATATAGCTCCAATCAAACCCTGATGATATTTTCATGTATTGATAATGATGGTATTATTATTGTGTTGATCAGGAAGAGGAAGATGAAGAAACCAAAAAAATCAAACAAGAAAGACTAGATGCTTATTATGCCAAAAAAGCTAAAAGTAAGTGATTCTCATACCAATTTTAAGTACACCTTTTTCAAAGTTGTTAATCAATTATTATTATACTGGTTGTTAAAATTAAATAGCATTGAAAGATAGATGTTTTGGTGTTTAATAAATCAATAAATAAATTGCTCGAAACTTAAGATGAAAAAGCATTGCCTAAAAATGACAAGACGCTCTTAGAGCGTGAGCTCGGCCTTGTGAAGAACCGCTGCAGGGTGTTTTGGCTCTTTTAAGCACCAACACAGCTAGATGCGACTTTATATTAACATATACTGATGGCCAGCAATATTGAGGAGGACCATGATTTTGTTTATGTCTGTAAGGTTGTAATTAAAGCAATTTACTCTATGGTTCAAAGTCTTATAAAAGAAACATTGGAACATTTTGTTTCTCTTGATAACACAGAACATTTGCATCATTAAATACATGTTTTGGATTTCATTTACACACTACAATCTTTGACAACATGACTTAAGACTGAGTGCGCAAAAACGCCTATTTTGTATTCAGTTCATTTTTCACATTCATGTGCATTTTTCAGACATGGGATCCCCCCTCCCCTATCTCAATGCTGTTGCCCAGATAGCAGCTATCCCAAGGTTCATTTCTTGACTAAAATAACATTGTTCTGGAGGGGAGGGGACAGCAACAGCCAAAAGACCAAAGAACATACAAAAATTTGTATTTTGTCTCAAGTGTTTTGTCCAAGATTGTAATTTTCTTCTCATTCTTTCTACAAACTGTCATCGTGACTAATATAAGAATAGTTCGTACAGTCAAAGTTTACTGTAATCGCTTTTTGTCCTTAGTATTTTGTATATGATATCTTTGAATAATCCTTTGAGTAATCTCTGGGCTTCTTGAGGTGCTGTCAGAATGATTTAGACCAAAAATTATGCTAAAGTTCATCATTTTTAGCGTCAATCTGTTATTGGCAGTTTGTTTGTTTGTATATGAAATATGATCGTCACACCACCACAAGCGTGCGTTCTTGACATCCAAAATTAACTTGTGACTGGTGAAAGCCAAAATCTCAGCTCTGGCTCTTCAAAAGGAAGCCCAAGCAAAAAGATGTTATTTTTGGTATAAATTCGTAAATGCCTCATTGCAAATATAATCTTTGGCAATTTTAATAAGAACACATCGAAATACAAAGGAAAACATTTTGGGATATTCTTTTGTCTTCTAATGTTCTGAATTTAACTTTTGTAATTAGATGAAAAATGAAAAGTTGACAAATGTTTCAAACATATTTTTTTATTTCCTCTGATAGAACCAGCTGTTATTGCAAAATCTATGATTACTCTCGACGTCAAGCCATGGGATGACGAAACAGGTATGTAGAAAAAGTCACAATTTTACCAGTACTTCTACTTTTTGTCAAACACTACTGAATTAGAAGCCAGTTTTTAGTTGTTCATTGACACTTGGTTGTACTCATAACATATCTTACAATAGTGTGGTAAAGGAAAGCTGGTAGTTGTTATTTTAAACTGATGGTTTCAATACTCTGGTAGACTGTGGAATATATCAAGTCTACACTTAAAAGTACTTGCACTAAGCAGTTGAATTGTTGAGTTTGATTGATCAAACTAAATTCTAATCTTTGTTGATTTTTTGAAACCATGACCTCCTCTGTTTCCATGCAGGTGTTATGGTACTAAGTTTATCTTTGATCATCTTCTATTAGATATGAAAGAAGTAGAAAGACTTGTTCGCACTGTAACATGTGATGGTCTGGTCTGGGGAGCTGCTAAACTTGTCCCATTGGCGTATGGTATCAAAAAGCTTCAGATTGCTTGTGTTGTTGAAGATGACAAATGCGGCTCTGAATATCTGTCTGAAAAAATATGTGAATTTGAAGATCATGTTCAGTCAGTAGATGTAGCAGCCTTTAACAAGTTGTAGTTTTACAAGGACAATGAATAAATAAATAAATCGATTTGACTAACCATGGCCTGTTTGCATTACTACATCACTGATTCTTTTTTGTAAAAATTGAGGAGCATTTACTGTTATCACCATCATGATTTTCTAGGTCAGATGAAGGGGGGAGGGGAGGGAGCTGGTTAATTTGTTTGCATTTCGTTTATGAGAACACACTTTTTTAATCAAATTATTTATGAATAATTTGAACAATTATTAAATTTTGCCTGAAAAGTGGTGTGGGTGTGTTGGGGATACCCCTACACAGGGGCTCTACTGCCCCTTAATATTAATTGGACCCAATTTTTTGACATTTTCAATGTTTCTGATTTCTTCATCAAAGTGGCGATTGGGGTATGGATCAGGTGAAATGGAGATCAACAAATTGGGGAGTGGAATTATTTTAGCCTTTCCTGGGGGAGGGGGAGTGAGGAGGGGTATTTATTGTAGGACGTTAAGGGGGCTGGGCTGTGAACAATTTTTTTGACATTTTAAATTCTCACCATCTCTCTCTTCCATACTTCGTGTATGCGGCTGTGGTTCATTTTTATTTTTGTTAATTTTTTACAGCATCAACCTTTGACAGAGAGAATCCCATCCATTACCATTTGTAATAGATATCTTAAACAGGTTCAAACTGCATCCACCACATTTTTGAGGCTTTCCTTTTCTAATCTAATTTTCTTGCTATTTTTTGTCTTTCATTCTTTCTTTTTGTTGCTCTATTATTCTTTTCTTTCGAAGTGGAAATATATTTTTTTGTCTGTCCATTCTCTCTTTTGCTCTTCCTTAACTCGCCTTTTTCTACTAGTGTTCTGTTTTATTGCTAAATTTTCAGCCTTTTCAACTTGACCTTACTTCAAGATTAGCTCACAACATTAATTCATCATCAATGGACGGCAGCTTTATAGCAAAGAACTATTGTTTTATGGGATTATTTTACTGTGATGAAGTACAGAACAAAAGAAAGAACACTTCAGGAATACCATTATGCCCTGCAATATAATTATACTTCGACAAAGGGATAACGTCCGAAACGTCAGTATCGCCGTCATCACTATAAGGTGTTTTTGAATTAAATATATCTGATTTTTCTTCTTTGTTACGTTATATACTAGCTGTCGCATGTACCACGATCAAACGCATTTATTGAAGCTCACGAACATTTATTTCATTTTATCTTACTATTTATTATTTTCTATTAAGGTAGATACTGGTCTTGGACATTGCTGTCGTCGTTGCTTTAGCAGCTTCAAGAGACCATTCAGCACAAGGCTGAAGATCGTTTTATTTTACATAGCATGAAATGGTACAATTAACGAATCTGATTACAGATACAAGATAACCTGTTTATCATTTCAGAGCTGAACTTTACAAATGACTAGAGCCTTCCCTTTCAGCCAAGTTGTGCTTCTTTCCTAAACAAGTGGTGGATCTCAGTGACTGGGAGTGCGTCACGATTTATGCGTTGTGAATTCTGAACTATCGAGAGTAATAGAAGACAAACGACAGCAGTCTGGTAAAGTGGAAAGTAAAGCAAGTAAGTGGAGTGTAATTATTTTACTATTTATTTGCTGTAAAACGAAATTCACATCCTCAAGCTATCCATAGTTTTAACTCACGTTTTCTTTTGTTCGTTTTAATTATGCGAGCTATACTTGGACTCTTCTTAGGTTTTGCGCGCTGACTATATAGTATCATATATATTACAATAACCATAAAGTCTGGTTTCCATATAATCGACAACGGTCGAGAACGATCGCGAACGTTCCGATCGTACGATCGAAAAAGTGTTTCCATATCATCGTAGACGATTGAAATGGATCGAAACGGTTCGTAGGATCAAAAGACTGGTTTCCATATAATCGATTTTTTTCTCAATCGTTTGGGATTATATGGAAACCAGGCTTAAGAACAAGGAAAAGAACAATACAAGAAGTGATTTGGACAGCATAAGCTAGCATAAGAGAAAAGTGTGTGTTCGAAGTGTGTTCGATAGAATGCACTTACTGCACGTGATCCCTGACTCAGTTGCGAAATGTCGGTCCTGCTAAACGGCGGATCACAATTTTGAAGTCATTGCAAGTCAATGTAAGCTGGTGCTTATTAAATCTAGGAGAATTCAACTCTACATGCTTCAGCGACAGCTTGAAAACTCGATTGATCAAGGCCTGGCTTTAAAAACACATTTAAATTGTGATCGTTATTGCATGCCTCAAACAGGTTCTTTGGAACCGAATTGTACTATTGAAACAGAGGAAACCATTTTCTCAGGAATCGGCAAACCGGGACGATTTTTGGAAATCTTTGCTCAGAAACAATGTCATAGTTGAAGGGTGATATACCTCTCTTCATATCGCATATCCGGTAGGCATATATTTCCAGTCCATGGTGCATATTCCAAAATAATATTTAGCGTATGGTCTCATTGCAATGCTATATAAAGTGCACGCATGTTGTTATTTTAATCTAAACCTGGAACACGAATTTTATGCTTCGTCTAAAAATGTTCAAACGGTCTCAAATCTCTGTCTCGAACTCTCCAAAAGATGGGATCATACTAGTTGCTGTGATATTCTAATTCAATTATAATTTAAGAGGATTTTTAAACCGGTTTTCCGTTATCATTGAAGGTGCAAGTTATTTAAGTCATAAATGAGGTTTTGAATCCTTTTGATTTTTAAGTATGTCCGTTTCACAATTGCACCGCCCTTCATCAGTGTTAAGTAATGCGCGAATTCCCGTTATAGCTATAAACGATTGTTGAATTATTTCCCGCCAGGAGGCAAGGTCAATCCATTACGTTTTGGACATTGGAGGATTCAATTGCACTTATTTGCATTTCATAGAATATTGATGAACTGTATGTATGTACACAACAGATTTTTGGTTTTGGGTCATTCTTCTCTGGTATATGATTTATCGATTATTATGGTGAGTTTATTATCATCAGTATTTCCAAGCTCACACTAATTCGTTTTTAAATTGTTTTCGTTCTTTTTTTTTTGTGTGTGTGTGTAATGATATCTAAATGAACTTTGCTAGCCATCAAGCTGATGTTGATATGTTTTCATTTGATATAGTAGATTCTTTATAACTCCGCCTCTTCTAATAACTCTTTTGTTTTACATGCTGATTTTGTTTGTCTCTAGTATCTGTCTTATTTTTTGATTGCTGTACATTGTTTCAATGACAGAGCAGGAGATGACTGTCTGTCTGTCTGCCTGCCGCTGTGTGTCTGTGTGTGTGTCTGTCTACATGTTTTTCCTGCTGAATGCTAGCAAAATGTGCCTCAAATTATGATGAAATTACGCAGTTTTATAAACATATTTTCACTTTCAAAACAGAAAATTAGTACATTTTAGTACATTGTTGTACATCGTATGTATATACTGACAAACGAATTGCCGCTCAACCGAGACGACCACGTCGACACTAAACGCAAATAGACCTCAAGTTTGTAATTAGTTCTTCAAAGTTTTACAAACAGTCTAGATATTAAAACTGTAATAAGATGGTTCGGCTGTTAAACAAGATTTACGCCACCGTTTATAACAGTGTGTTCCTCTCGTAACGATAGTTATTATCGTGTCTGCTATTGCCGTGAAGTAATCGGCACTGTACGAGTCCTGACATCTACAACACAGTTTTCAAATCAGACTGACACAAATTCTACCGAGTTCGATAAGTAAATAGACGCTCCATACAAAGACTGTTTAGAAATTAGCGTCTGTGTAGGCGCTTTGCATTGGTCGTAACACTAGAGCTGTTTTGGTGGAGATTTAGCAGATCAAAAGATATCAAGCGCCTGAAAAGAAATCGTGAATTTACTATAAAGTAATTTTAGATCAGTAGTAGTGTCGACTACTCATTGGACAAAATGCCTCTTTATTACGGTAAGCACATCTACATTAGTTTTCTTTATGTAACCACTTTATACATGTTTATAGTGATTAGTTTTTACAAGCACGAGAGCCACGGCTCACTCAGATCCTTGCAACATATCACTAACCATCTTCCTATGGACCGTGCGCTACATAAATATTGCATTACTATTATTGTTATTATTATTATGGCTAGAAATCTTAGTTTAATGGCCAACAAGTATCTTAGATTCACAAAAAATGACAGTGCGATATCTCGTACTCCTACACTGAATTCATGCAAGATCCCAGATCCTTATAGGATCCCTTAGCGACCAACGAAAATCGAAAACTATCGACGCAAAATTTTATGGCGTAGTTCGTGTCGTCAAGGCCTAAGAGTCACATCTGTCAATGAAAATTGAGCAATGTATTGGTTTCCTTAGAAACTAGTGTTAACCCCAACGTACTTTTAAAAAATGCATGACATTGTGTAGCTTTTTTGACAAACAATAATTGACTCTATCATTTAGACCGTCCACTAATCGCTCAATGATTTTTGACATGCCATTATTCCATTATCTCACAAACATTCTTTCGTTATAAGAGCCTCTAATCCGCACATTTATTATGTCCACAGTCTTGTAATCTTCCCTGTGAACATTAAAATAGCATGACGCGTAAAAATGCGTGAGATCAACTTGATAAACGCTAATCGGTTTTCATCAGTGCTATTCGATTAGAGATGGTTGACTCGCGCTTTTCAGATCAGTCTCACTGAGATATAGATACCACGACAGAACGACTATATTCTCACGAGTAGTGGCTATTGTGTTACAACACTAGATAGCATTTAATTCATTTATTTAATTGGAAGAAGCAAAGCTTTTGATGTCACGACTATGATTATCCTGTTGTTCGCTAATGCCTTGGCAGATATAAATACATCCACCAAACTTACTCATCCACGACAAAATACCCTGTTTTATAGTATTCATTTCGTCTGCTACTACGTACCGCGAATTATGTGCACGCTATGCTCACAACTAACTCACTTTGATGATCCTATCAAAAACATATCTTTATATCCTATCTGTTTCCACCCATCCGGTATTAGAATACTCTATTTTAGCTTCTGGTGTTGACACTTTAAGTGTTATTTGTTGCGCAGTAACTGGTCTTCCACAACAAGAAGACAAGCTGGAGTTTCTTCCAATGAAGTCCAACCGTGATGTCAACCACAATTCTTCACCGTTTACTCAACATCGCAAGTTGTATCCTGCACCAGGACCTCTACCGCATGACATGCTGCACAGCCCTGCGCAAACTAAGATGTTCTCTTATAAGGGACAAAGAAAACTGTGCACCAAGTACAGGCTACTGTTATTATGTCTCGTGATTTTTATATTACTTTCTGTCATAATGGCTAGCTTGTTTATTTGGCAAGTACACATGAATTCCCGCCAAAGTCAAACTGCGCCGCAGTTTATCAAGGTACGTATGGTATATAGTAAACTCTTTATCCAACTGTTATCGTCACAACGACAGCTACATTCCACTATAAACAATGTTGCTTTTATCTTGGACCTGGTTCTCACTTGTGCAGTACGCATCAATACAAGCAACATACACTGACTGATTAACTTATTTTTCACAGCAAAAGCTTAAAAAAGCTGCAAATGAGCGGCATAGTATGAGGTCAGTCTGCCCAAGTCTGTCTGATGTTTGTGCTTATTGCATAAATGATATACTCTGCAACGTTTTCCTATCAGCGTAAATTGATGTAGATAATACAGGCATTTTTTGTAGTCGCTGCCTTTAACTGACAGAACTGAGACTGTCTTTTAAAAAGTAAGAAAAAATTCGCGGGAATAATCGTGTGAGCTGGGCTTAAGATACCTAGCGTAGAATATTTGAGAAGTTGTTGTCCCATTATTGCCGCACATTGCCGCAAAGTGTCTTGGTATGTTATGTAATTTTGATCCATATGTTTTTAACCTTTTTCATTGTAAACATCTATTGCATGCATAATGCAACCTGACATAAATGGTTAACGGTGCCAATAGCCTGAAGGCTTTTGAACAGGATCCCTATATGTGTATATACAACTAAAAACGCTCTCTGATAGAAAGGCAATTACTTTTGGTCATGCATTTTTCCTGACAACGTTTTTTGCAATTCTGTTATACCTTTGTGGAAATCGGGATATGCAAATTTACTTTTGGGAAACGTGATTAGCATGTTTTATTCCTGATTCTAGATTTCAAGTGTTTGCGAACGCACAAATCAATATCTTTTCTTTTTCTTTTTTTTTTTTTTTGCTTTTTCCTTGATTCTCGATGGCCAAATAAATTTACGCAAATGCGTTTTGGGTACACTGTTTTTACTCATTCTGTTACTGCTTAGCACCTAAAAGGAATGTTGCATTGTATGTTTAATAAGTATGTATTATTTAACAGTTTCTTTACAAAAAATTGATTAGACAGTTTAGGAACCTGATCCATCACGTTCGTTAGTGAGTTGTACATATTATCTTCTTATCGTGTTTTCCCTCTATTTACAGAGCAAAAAAGCTTCTGCGACGGGTTGCTTGTCATTACCAGAACCAGTCCCTTTGGTTGACCTGTCACAATATCTGTCTTATAGTCTCAGCAAAATGGAGGAATTTATCAAAAGTAATTTAAACAAAGATGTAAGTTTTGGTACTGTTTTGGTATCGCTGTATAGTTCTAGCATCCATTTACAGCTCTATTATACTACCAAAACTAGCTATACTATAATAGTTGCCACGCACATTTTTTAAAAAAGGTCTCATTATCACTCATTAGTAGTTTTTGGCGCTCATCCCACCAGTCAGTCTTGATGGAGACGTAACCTCCCAAGTGTCGTCCTTATTCGAGAAGACGCAAACTTATACTCAGTTACGGATGTACTTTATTTCTCCTCAATTTGTTTAAGAATCTTAGTGGTGGTCGATCTGGCCGCTTATTGAGCCCCACCATAAGTAGTGATCTGGCAGCGTATTGAGCCCCACCCTTACTAGTGGTCTGGCCGCGTACCGAGCCCCACCCTGAATAGTGATCAGCTTCAGTTGTTGTGTGTCCGCGTAATGGGCCACGTGTTCCCCCAATTATGATAATATGGCAATTTTCCAACTGATCCAACGTACCGGTTACACTCCCCTCTTGTTGTATAACATGCTTTGCTTTGCTTTTCAGAAGCAATTACGAGGTTAGTACCAAAAAAGGTTATCGACACTTCGTCAGTTTACACTCTTAGTTTACAGTTTTGACCTTGTTTATCTTTCCACTAAAGATTAAAGTGCTCAACTAATCTCTCTTGATCAAGATTATTTTCAAGAGAACATTTGAGGGGGTGTCCATGTTATAATTGATATAATGGGGAACTAGATCTTAAAACTGGACGTTTTATAAATCTTCCGGTTTTGCAAGATATTTATCTTTACTTTGACTTGTTACCACTTAGCTAGCAGCGGAGTCTTATTACAGGCGAAGGAGGAATTCTCATTTGCGTTTTGCTACTAAATGGTAAAAAATTCAAGGAAAGTATCAGGCAAAACTTGAAAAGGTTAAAAAAACGTCGAGCTGATTTAGAACTGCCGTCTTGTCCGTATCTATACGTTTTCAAGTGCTGAACTAATTTAATCTTTGTGCAGGTTGGTGCGCTATCAGCAAATCTTGTCTATCGTGATAACATTATCTGGAGCGGTTCCTTTGGCGTGATGAACAAGTCTGAAAAAGTTCCAAGAAAACCGAAAACTTCTTCTCTCTACCCTTGTGCGAGCGTTTCAAAAGCTTTCACGGTAAGTATGGTTTGCAAGCTGTTCGAGACTACACTAACATGCATTCTCACCAATACATAGTCTTTCTCAAAACTGCACCAACTGTACTTCTAAGGACTACGCAGTTTTTCTCATCACCACACAAACAGTCTTCCTCAAAACTACACAAACAGCACTAAAGACTAAAGGCCGGTACACACTATGCGACAAGTCGTAGGTCGTAGCGACAATTTCCCCCCGTGTGTACAAGGTATTTTTGGCGGAAATTGTCGCAGCGACAAAATCAGATGTATTGGCGACAAATATTGAACAAATGCACACTGAGGCGACATGTCGTGACGACAAGTCGCTGCGACTTGTCGCCTAGTGTGTACCGGCCTTAAAGAATATAGAATGAGAGAAAAAATATCGCATGCCTTTGGTGGAAATCGAACCTACGCCAACCACACTGGTAACGTAGCAAGAATATGAAGTACAAGACAACCGTGAATTTCTCAAGATAATATACAAACAGTCTGGTATTAGGCTAAAAACCTCGCCTTCTCGGTATCATCAACACGAACAATTTAATCCAGTCCCTTATTATACTTAAAAACAAACAGGATAAATATTTGAATTTAAAACGTTAAAATTGCTTCATCATAACCTTGACGTCCATTCCGCACACTTACATTACTTTCTACTACTGTTCAATACAACTACACGATTTTAATGAGTTTATTCATTGAAAAAAGAATTTCATTTGCTGTATATGTCGGTGTTTTGCAGGCACTCATAGTCTATAAATTACTCGATGAAGGCAAAATTGCAACACTGGATGCACAAGTCAACAAATTTGATCCCGATTTCAAAATCAAAAACCCTTTTAATAACCACCAGATTACACTAAGGTAAATGCCTATCCTGTTTATTATTTAAAAATTCATCTTACCGTACGAGGCAATCTTTTCAATTTGCCAATTTACAAAGATGCTAAAGAAAACATTCGGCTCGGGCTGTACAACTGCCCAACGTATCATGGCCACATGGTTTCCAATGGCGACATGATTTGTTTGCCATGTGCTGTATTCTTGACTTTCTATCTTGCTTAACTTTCTAGGAATCTTCTGGCAATGGATTCTGGGATATCTCGGGAGGCACCATGCTATCCGAGTAAAGGGAGCAACTTATGTCCTTATAGTCATAGAACAATGATAAAGAGAATACAGAACGCAAGTTTGTTAGTAGAGCCCAATACTATCATGCAGTATAGGTAACTACAGAGAGTTGAAATTGACTTGAAGTTACGTGTACTAAACAATAAATACATTTATTTCAACAAACCATTTCAGAGCTCAACACAAAGAAGTTATTGATTTGAAAAATAAGCAATATAAGCTTATATAATTTTCATAAAGATTTAGAAAAAGGCAGCGTATTATAAAAGGGTTATTTCGCATTTTAAACGATACACACAATGAAGTAAACAGTACAATGATCATTCATCATATGGCTTGTCAGTAATGGTGTTACTGCGATTTCTTTTTCCAGCAACTTTGGCTATTCTGTTCTTGGTAATGTCTTGGCTAAGAAGTTCACTGGTGGCGATTATAATGCATTAGCAAAACAATACGTATTCGATCCACTAGGAATGCAAAATACCATGCTGTCTATCAGTTCAAGGTATTATGAATTTTGTTCACAACACAATCCAGTTCGTAGTTCTGGAAACTTTTTCAGTGCGCATGCGGTGATGCTATACCGAATTCCTCACTTGCTTTTGTTCCACAGGGAACCCAACACAAAATTATATTTGAAAATAAAAATCGCCTTTTTTCGATTGAGAACATTTTTTTTCGAGATTTTGATATATATTTTTTTAATTCAGTATAGATGATTAATTAATAAAACATCGGGGATCCTGGAAGTGTAGGGTCCCTTTAGATTCCAATTCTGAAGGTCTTTCAAAAGGTATTGAGAAATTTGGAATTAAATAGAATGCGCACTGACAACCGTTCTTAAACTACGAAATTGACATAAACCTAATTGTAAAAACGTTGGCATAAGATTTATGTGATTTATAAATGTTGGAATTAAAAAAAGGATTCCAAGTTGGATTGATTTTTTAAGGTTTTTTTTACAATCTGGCACACGCGAATGTCATTTAGAACTCCACTTCACTGTTAAAGTGTCTAAAGCTATTTGTTAAATGCCTGAATATAAAGGCAATAAGACTTGTGGTTGCGGTTAGTTAACAACGTAGATTGAACACGTGCAGTAGATAAATTGTGGGCCGTGAAATAACCGCTATGTCTCAATAGTGGAATATACGCAATGGCCGTTCAACCTCGAAAAAAAGAAAAAGAAAAAAAAAACAGTTATTTCATGGCTCACAAATTATCTATACTGCACATGCGCAATCTACTATTTAAATGACTGACGACAGCCAATTCTTGTCCAGTCAGCTAAAGGACGTTCCTGTTGCATATTTCTATAATGGTAAGCCATCTCCTGTATACAACTGGGGCTGGCTAAATCCTGCTGGAGGCTTCTCTACTTCGGTGGAAGATCTTGCTAAGGTACAATACAAACTACTTCCAATATGCCTTGCTAGAGCCATGTCAATGTTATCAATCAGACAAGTAAATTGATATGAGGGCTTCCCCGTCTTTCTATTGACACTCCATGTACTGGTTTCACATAAAAATCATGATCGCAAATGTGCGCTGAACCTCCTTGCACGTCCCCTCCACTCCATCTTTGTCTGTAACTAGTTTTCAAACCTTTATCATTATGATTCGTTCGTATATTTGTTTGTATACTGTATTGATTAGTATGTAGCTTTTTAAGGTTGTAACTTTGTAACTGAATTGATTAATATTTTGGAAATACATTCTATAAACAAGATCGTTAGTTTCCACCTCACAATGTGATTTTCGATCATAGATGGTAATAGCATTGATGTCTGATGACGATAAAGGAAGATACTTGTCAAAATATATCACCAGAGAATTGCTTTCTGTTGGTAGGTATTAATGAAAAACGTATTGTTTCTTGTCATTGCATGTCACCAAGACTACAGAACAGAAATCATGAAAACGACACAATACACTGTATTCAAACAACTTAACTACAAAGCCGAATTTTAGTTGCACACCCTTAAGCAACGTCATGAAGGCAGGCCCAAAAGTAAAAATAATTCATAGCTAGTCTATTTTTCACTATTATTTTTCCAGCCAACGTCATGAGTGATGGTGTAACAATGTCAGGAACACCGTGGGAAATGGAGCTTATTGATGGGATTGTACATAGAAGAAAAGGAGGATCTGTCTTTGGATACGAAGCTTTAGTAGCAATGGTGCCTGAACTAAGAATAGGTAATAATTGATTTTGCGTTAATTGTTAAAACAGAAAAGACGACCGACATAGGCAGTTTCTTCAGTACTTAGGGTCCTGACTACGTTAGAACAACAACGACGCTTGAAACCTGTGCCCCGCGCGAGATATTTACCGCTGAGAACGCCGCGCGCGCGCGCGCCAAATCCCGCCAAAAGACAACATAAGAATAACACAAGGAGCTTTCGAAAATTATACTTCAACCAGCCAAAACCCTCATTTTTTTGCGCGGGACTCTATATTTTTCCTCATTTTTTTTTTTTTTTTTTTTTTTTTTTGAAAGATTTTGTAAAAATCTTTCTTTTGGCAAGATTTGAAAAAATCCTGATGACTTTTCAACATTTCACGCGATGGTAAGTAGTTTAGGGTTTCACTTTTCAAAGCGATTTTAAGTCAAAGACGACAACAAAACTGTAAATTTTGACAAAACTTTAAAACATATATATTATAATAATTTTTTTTGTGGAAAATGCATTTTTCGTCATTTGTTCTTCAAAAATGTCAAAACACGGTTCCGTTCAAAAAAAAAAATATCTTAAAAACGGGCTCGCGGAACCATATAGATTTCTGGCCATTTTTCGATTAATTGATAAATTCTATATAAAATATCTTTCTAAGAAAAAATCGTGATGACTTTATTTGCTTAAGTAATCAGGACCCTTAAGCTGTTTTCCTTGCAGAAAATGGGTGCATTGTCAGCGCAGCTTTCTTTCACTCCGAACTCTATTTTATGGAGTTATACCTTATAGTGAGCTGAGCACTGCAAGTTTTATTGTTGCTGTTTCATTTTTTGCGGCATCTGTTTTGTTTATATGTCATCGTTTTCCATAGTTGTTGTTTTTGTTTTTCAGCATTAAACATCCAGTGTAGTAATTGCGAGACGTTTATATACATAATTTTAAAAAGCTATTTTGTAGAGGAAATTGTTCCTTCATTAAAACAAATTCTTGTGGATAAACAGACTGAGGTATGTATTCATCATGTTATATATATATCTGTCTATTATTGAAACTCAATTTTAGATATCTTATACTGCCCTGTCTATATATCTTACTCTCTTGGACCATGCAAAAAACAAATTCTGTCTTCATCTTTTGTCAACATATCTTGGCTCATTCTCCTCTCCTACCTTTTCAGCACCCAGTTGTGTGTAGACTTATTTAAAAAAAGTCATTGCCAGATGCCGAATGCTTATTGCTGTAGTTTTGGTAAATGTAATATATATTTCATTCAATTGTCAAAACAGTTTTTTTAACTTTCTTTAATTTATAATAGTTTGATAAATTACCGCGTTTTGGTGTCACGTTTTGTTTCAACTACATATAATCGACAAACGGCATCCGGGATTCGAAATTTTTTAGGACGTTTTTTTAAATAGGTGTATCACTTTCTTTTTTTACCAGTAATTGTGTGCTCATCTGTATTTTAATGATGACTATATTGCAGAAAGTGGTGTCACCTCCTAATTACGAAGCATACCTTGGTAATTACAAAACTGATGATGTGCCAACAATTAAAACTTGTTCTATTATCAAACAAGACAACAAATTGACTTTTGTTATAAACAACATTCCTTTATTCTACATGAACTACACTGGGCCAAGAACGTTTCGATTTATCAACACAAGAAAACGGGACTGTTTTTCGGTATATATAATAGCTAATGAGAACGATCCTGTGTTGTTTGATGAGATATCTACTAGTGATAAACTCCACCACGGTTTTACACTATACGGGGCTAGTCCTACGGGAAAATCACATTTCTACCGGGTACCATCAACGTGAGCAACGTTTACCGGTATGTTCCTCTTTTAATAAAGTCTGCCGGTTACAGGAGAGTGTCTACGTGTAAACACATCCATCGGATACTGTCGGACAGTCGGATACTAGGATGATCTATCATCAACCGTCGCTGCCGTCGGCCGAATACACTTTCGTTACTGGATAACCCATAAGACGTGCCTTCAATACACTACGTCGTATATCTACCGATTATTACCGTATAATATCGGATATATGCAGGGGATTTAATGAGTTCCGTGCCCCATGCACATCCACTGTCAGCTGAATACATTTTGGTGTCAGGATCAGAACACGTATTCAGTCTACACAAAACCGTGTATCTACGTGAAGGTTTTATGGAGTACTACCGGGGTACAGGATAATTCAAAACTTCGTGTCCCACATCCGCTGTCAGCTGAATACACATGTTGTTCAGAAATACGTAAGACGAGCTCCATATGCACAACATCGTGGTATCCACCGGGTATTATTCTGTTCTACCGTGTACAGGAGGATTTCAAACTCTTTGTCACTCATCAAATATAAACTAAATGTAATATTGTGTTCAAAATATGAATTTCTATACGATATTTATTGTAAAATTATAATCTGATAGATTAATGCAGGGTAGACGCTATTGAATTGAATGGCTGTAGAATTCAAGGCAAATATGAGACACACTGCGTGAAATAGTCACTTTAGGCATCTTTCAACAAATCCACAAATAAAGAAGAAGACTCGGAAATTTATTTTATGAAATTTATGTATAAAATCATATATATGGTGTATATATTAGAATAGCACAGCCATTATGAGAAAAAAAATAAATGAACTTTAGAACATATAATTAGAACTGAAGAATTGAAACAATATGCACAGTATAGACTCAGTGTAACGTTAATCGAAATATGGCAGATTGCGCGGTTGTGTACTGGAACAAGAACACAGAAACGAGGCTAGTCAGTCGTCGCACATCTACAGTGTTTTGTGTTGATCCTTATATTGTAGTTTACCTTCAAATACAGTGGCTTCAATGAATTTTGTATCGAGTATTTCAACAAATGAAAACAAAGACCGTTCACCTAGACGAGTGACTAGCCTCGTTCTCAAAGATCGTCCGCCATATATTCCGATTCGGTGTATAGGGTTAACTTGTTCGCCTTTTTTGGCTGGACAATTATTACCAAGCTTTTTAAAAGGTTTCTTTTCCAGGCCGAAACAAACAAACCAGGTCAACATCGCCCACTGCCCAATTAATCAGACTACCCCAAGCGTTTACATGGTTATCAAGAAACAAAGACAGACGTCAATTAGACAGCAATAATAACAATAGTGTACATAAAAACATAAATAGCAGTGATAATGAGGCTTTTAGTAACACTTATCGAGCACACAAAACACTTGAGCACAAATAAATAATAAAAAGAGCTTTAAAAAACACCTGGTTACTATTTTGAATATGTGATTAAAGTATAACAGTTTAAGATCTATGTAACAGAGATTGTGCGATGTAGCAAAGTAGATGTAATTAATTTGGCATTATACGCATTTCCGGATTTCATTATTTTATTTAAAACTTCTGATATCATTTAATTTTTGTTTTTATTTTTTCCGTTTTTTTTCGATCAAGCGCGTTTCAGCTCATCTATCAACAATATCAACATGAAACATGATTATGGGCGTTACAAATTGTCTTGCTTTCCGTTCATTTGATGCACGAATATTGTTCATGAACTAGCTAGCTGTCATCATAGTTTAACGTAAAAAATATATCTCAAATTCTCTTTGTCGTAGTTCTGAAAGTAATGATTATAAAAACTAGCATAAATAGATATTTTCTGAATATTTATGAATGCAAAAATGAAACAAAAGGAAGATGAAATGGGAAGAGTTAGAAAAGCATGTACTTGTGGCTGCTAAATTGTCTAAATGATAAGTAAAACATACTCCACTTGAGCATAATTTCGTCAAAATGACAGTTGTGGGGGAATAAAGTACTTAAGTTTAAGATTTTCGGTTTGATTTATTTTCGAGAACTTCCGGCTAAGGAATGCACATTAACGTGTTTTATCATGATTCAAGACTGCAAATGAACCGGTTAGACATGTTTTTATCAAAACACTCAACTCAAAATACTCCTTTTGTCACGCTACAACATGGATTGTTTTTGCACTAACAGAGTATGTTTGGATGCTATCGCTAAAGAATGGAAAAGTTATTTGGTGTTTTAGTTATTGTTGTTGTTGTCGTGACAGCAAACTAGAGGGTTTGACTAATAGTTATGGTGTTTCTATGTGTAAAAGTATGGTGTTTCTATGGATATCATGCTATTTAGTGCGGTTGTTTGTTGTCATGAACATTTCTTTTTCTTGTAGTTTTTTTTTCGCTTCTTTTCTTTTCATTCCATTCTTCTCTTTCATATTTTTTTCTTCTTCACTTTGCAATCTTTTTCTGTGTCTATTTCTCATTCCTTCAATTCCTTCAATTCGTATTCAATTCCTAAGGGTGTTTCATAGGAAATATAGTTTTCAATAAACACGTAGAAATAGAGGTTGAGACAGTTGATGATAAGAAACTACTGTTTTTATTTTATCAACAACAGCCCAATTAATGTCCAACAATAAAGAAATAAACAGTTAAACGAATGAATGGATGAATGAATGAATGAATGGATGAATGGATGAATGAATGAATGGATGAATGAATGAATGAATGGATGAATGAATGAATAAATGAATGGATGAATGGATGAATGAATGAATGAATGAATGAATGAATGAATGAATAAATGAATGGATGAATGAATGAATGAATGAATGAATGAATGAATGAATGAATAAATGAATGGATGAATGGATGAATGAATGAACGAATGAACGAATGAATGAATGAATGAATGAATGAATGAATGGATGAATGGATGAATGGATGAATGACATATAAATCACGTGCAATTTGTATGAAATGAGTTGCGCTAGCGTTGATATGATATTGGAATATACAAACATTAAACATTAAAATGACCTTTTTTTGTTTTGTTTTGAGAGTAGTTATTTGGCCTCGGACGCTTTATATAACTCAGCCGTGTACTATGAATCACCATGCATGCAGTGAATGATTTTTTTATGTAAATAACATTTATCTTTTTTTTCTAATCCAAGTGCACGTGATTTGTACGAGCGGAGATCAATCATATCTGTCCTTGGACAAAACGCTAATAAAGCATCAATTACATCTTTGAAAAGAAGATTTTCACAACCCAGTGACACTTTTTTCGGAAATAATTAAAATTAGAAAATGGCAAAACCCTTTTTCAATTGTAAAATAAAAGTGTTCTCGGAAACGGGCTTCATAAAAAGATAAATAAAACAGCTATAAATCCATTGAAATATTTGACTTTCGAGTTGATTTGTGTTGATTCGTTTTGAGGAGAGTTCGGACTAAGACTGTGATATGCAAATGTTGGATGGCAAGTGTTTGTATGGTTTCAGGAGTAGTCATTCATAGGCAACTGTATTGACATACTCGATCTTTTGGACATAACAACATTTCATATTTTTGTTGTCGGGCCGCGTTGAGTGTTGACAGTCATTTATTTTAACGCTGCTTGGATACAAACCAATTCTACTATATTTAAGCCACCACAATACGACGAATCATTCGCAAAAAAAAGACCGTGTTAGAGATGCGAACTGCGACTAGGACCGACAACTGAATAATCGATAATAATATTCTAAGTGTATAAATCTAACGGCTTACTCAGTTCATTGTACCCTTTATAGGCATCCAAATCGTCTGAAGTCGAATATATTACGGTCCCACGTGTAAACAAATATTCAACGTTGGTGGTTTTATGAATTTTATGAGCAGTTTATGATGATGATGAACACTTCGGGTCGGAAGACAAGCCATGGGGCATCTCTGCCAAATGGACGACATAAAAAACTGACTAAACAGCCATCGGATCCAGGTTATAGGCTAAGTACCATCCCTGTCAAGAGAAAAGAAGTCAAAGACATTTACTCTCACGGTGTAAGTCAAGAGAATTCTACAAAGGATAAAGACAGTGATTCAAGTGTGTGTTCATTACGACGCCTGTCACAGTCGGGTGTAATGCCAGGATCGAATGAATTCCAAACTGTTTTAAAACACTTTATACCTGAACCAGAAACTGAAAAACAGCAAGCAAACAAATCCAAACCATCAAAGACAAAGTGTCGAAAGATATCATTTAATGAGTTTGGAAGGGCGTCGCGTTTTGCTAAGAGATTAGAGGATACATCGTTAGCTAGTCCACGACCAAAGAGATCAATCGATATGCTCACCACCCCCGCTAGTATTTTGTCTGCAAACCCAGACCACGATAAACTGCAAAACAATGGAACCATAGCCCAATCACGAAAAAGTTTCCCATTTTATGGTATAAAAGAAGCGTGGTACGACCCGGAGCGATCATTTAACGGCTCAAAGACAGAAAGGAGACGACACGTTTCTTTACCTTCACCTCCATCAGGATTTTCCTTAGATAAGGTAACAACAGACTCACTAGAAACGCTGGTGGAGCCTTTTAAAATTGAAAAACCTGCTCGAAGAAAAAGCAGTCAAACTAATAACAATATCAACGTCGGAGCAAGATCCAGGCGAAAAATCTCCACTGTCATTTTACCTGATTTTAATAACGGCATGACCTCTGAGGCAAATTGTCCTTCACAAAATAATCCGAGGAAATACTCACCAGCGAGTAGTGTCGGTAATGAAACTGAAAACAAAATGAAATCTCGTAAAACTACTCCACCTCATTTTGACGCAAAAAGGAAAACCTCAGGTGCAATGGGACAGGATTTACATCCAAATCTCTTGTTAGGAGTCAAGCAGTCGAGTTCGCATGAAGGGGAACTATCACCGAGTCTAGAAAAACAATTTTCAGCTGAAGATACGGCTGGAGAGCAGCGTGTAGCAATGAAAGCGCACAAGAACTTTAAACGTATAGGTAAAGCAGCGCTTGCTGCAAGGAGATTACTGAGAATAAGCAATGACGAGACTCAAACACAAACTATTTCACCACTGGCCAAGGAAGAAGAAAAACAATTTGATGAAATGGTTGAAGTGATGAAAACGAGTTACCAAGATATGCGTTTGGATGAACGAGAAAAACAAGATTCGCCTGAACACTAGTTCGAGTCCTAACGATGAGTTCAATCTTAAATTCTGTGATTTCTCTCCCTTTTAATGAATTCATTCAAGAGTGACTACTAAATGTCAATGTTGATACATAAATCCTTTCAAATGAACAATCCTCTGTAAATAAGATTTCAAGTGCTGAAGACAAATTTGCATCGCAAGAATTCAAAGTTGAATCGGCGGTGAAAAACAACCGTCGTCTATGATTATCATTGTTATCTTGGTTTACTTTGCGGACGATTTTGAAACCTTGCTATTACAAATACTTTACTAGAGATAATATATTCAACATTATCAAATTCAAGAATATATGACATTTTATGTAGTTGTTGAACAATTACTATGTTGAGTTGTCACTCGCGGTACGGTAGCTTATAGCTATACGCGAAACTGATTGGAAAAAAAAAACTGACACAAATTAAAAGAAAAAACGAAAAAAGCAAAGCTCAAAAGATCAACCAATAATGAAAATTAAAATTATTTTGTTAAAGATGGATATGAGAACTATAACAAAACTGAATTCAATAATAATAATCAAAGTACAAAAAAATAGAAACAATTATAGATAAACAAACATGGTGGCGCGGAAAATCGGGAAAAAACTGTTATTCATAATGAAAGTTGCGTCGTGTTGGTATATAACTTTATTGATGGTTGTTTACCATAAATCTCTGATAAATCTAGCACTGACAACCAATATTTATAACGTAAAAAGATATCGATGAATTGCAATATCTAAATGGAAAAACATTTCATCCTTAATACTATTTTAAAGAAATTTGATAACGAAAGGTAAAGTAATATCGGCCAAATATTGTGCGTGGTGTGGTTCATTTACCTCGACTGGTTGAAAAGTGTCATTAAAATTTGGTTTTGAATAAATGGGCTTAAAATCATACACGCAAACTTTAACTTAAAACAGTTATAATGTATTTTTTATTGTAATAAACGGATTTTGTTTTTCAATCAAGAAGAAAGAGAACTATGCGTGTTATTATAAAACTTCAAATGTAGTTCCTGTTTTTATTCAATCCATTTTAAGCAATCTAACAATTAACAATATTATTCTCTACAAAAGACCAATGAATTAAACTAAAATAACTTTAAAAAATACTTCGCTTATTTATAGTTTTGAATTTTTTGCTCTTCAAGAGATTCTCTCACAAGCAGTAGCTTTTTCGACTGGTATACTAGTCAGTAACTAAGCAACAAATCTCAACTAAATATCATGGTCAAAAACTTAAACATTTGAAAAAAAAATATGTTTACTTAACATTTTTATTTTTCAGACGAATGAATAATAGTTTTAGTAGGAGGAGTGAATGGAGCACGAATAATCGAAGAACTTTACAGCGGAAGGACCTTATCTCCTTTATTCAACGCACTCAGCTATGTTTTGCTTGATCTCTTGTTTGCCGCGTTCTATTTTATTCATTACGAATAATGCTAAATTAATTTCCAGGATGATTGACATATATGTGGGAGTGCTTTTTATCTAAAACAGGATACTTTATAAACATGGAAAGTATTATAATTTATCGCGCGCTTGAGAAGAATCGCACATAATATGCGACAATCATGACTTCTCATAAGTAAGTACCTATTTAAAAGTTTTTTCTTCTCTTCAAAGGCTTTTTCCCCTTTTTTAAATAAAAACCAAAATTTTACCACACCAACTTTTTGCACCCTAAGAATATGAAAAAAGTAATGAATAATTTATGTTGTCCCTTTCGACTAGCCGAATGCAGCGAAACGTTGCACTTTTACAGTAAGACTAACATCGTGAGAGAAATGATGAGTAACTTTTTATTTATAATTTGTATTGTGTTTAGCAGTTGAAGCCTATTTGTGACATTTTAGCCAATTGGACGACAATTATTTGGCTTGTTCTCTAAATCAGTCATGAATTATGTTGCTGTGATAATGATATGGCCAAGGGCACATTGAGGGGCCGAAGGGGCCGCGGACCCCAAAACTTGTCTATAAAAATGTCACCCACAGAGAAAAAAGCATGTAATTTATGCAGCTCCTAGCTGAACTGGCAAATATTTTAACGTTGAATGTTTGTTTATTTCACAACTAAAACAGTTTCGTCCAGCAAAACGTAGTCCACTGAGCTTGACTTTGATTTTTTTGGAAGTTTTTCCGAGAGGACTAGGACGAGTTTCACCAATTTACCATATATGAGAACATTTTTATTGCCTTATTTGTTTTTGACAACTTAACACTTACGTTGACAATGTTTGGGTTAGGTATATGTTAGTTATAAGTTACGTTGCTGATTTTATTGTCCAGTCTCGTTTTCATGCTGTTCCTTACTAAAATCCCTCTAAACTGTGGTAAACGGCAAAACTGGTGTGGGCAACAGAAAAAATTCTTAGAAAGAACCATTTACGAACATTCTAAGCCCTGTTTTCTGCTTTACTCAAAATGTTTGACAAAAACGATTTCTTCAGACTTTGCTTCCCTACAAAAAGCAACAACAAAATCCTATTTTATCATATTTGTTTATCTGATGTTCCGGAAAATTTCTAATCAGTACATCAGCTCCAAAGAAATCCAATGACGTTTCAACCCTTTCTCCATGATAGTTTTCAACTTTCTTTAAGACAAAAGCAATGTGAAAAGGATCGTGATATAGAGATGGGAGTACAACGTCACCACGCTTCAGGGCTACCAATTTCCTTGCTTTTATCTGTGGTTTTCCGTGCATTAACCATCAAAACGGGCTTCCTGTTGTAAGTCATGGAAAATAGGGGAAAAGATTAAAAACGATTCAGGGGCGTAACCAGACCTTTTACAGGGGGTGCACATAAGAATCCCTGAACCTTTGATGTGTTTTTAGTAGATTTTTATTAACTGTCATATTATTTTCACAAAATCGGCTTGCCCTTTTCAAAAATCTGTAAAAACCCGCATTACAATGTATTTGCACCTTACAGCCTTTTTGAATTAATGACTTTATAATTTGTATTTTCAGCGATTATTTCACCTTATTACAACCCATAACACTTTGTCTTGGTCCTTTCACAGTGGTCTTTCACACTGGTTTTATAAATAAATAATAGTCTTGAGCGGACCTTTTGTTTTTCTGGGAGAGGGGTGCACGTGCACCCTGTGCCCTCCTATTGGTTACGGCCCTGCCGATTGTAAATGGGCAATGCAGGGCTCATCTTTAGACTCTAGCGGTACTACTGGTACAGAGGAAAGAAGGGAGGTCAGAAATAATAAAAAAGAGCTGCTATATAATGCAATTAGAAGGGCAATTTTTTGCAATTGCAATGAGAACTAGCTCTTTTGACTTTTGTGATAAAACACCATCAAAGTGAGGCATTTGGGTCAATAGAATAGTTCAGTATTATCCTTTCATTTCTGTTATCTATAGTGTAGCCATTTGATAAAATGTTTATTGATTTTTATTGTTCAATTTAACCATTTACTCAACATCTGCTAAACGAAACGTAACTTGTGTGAAATTAAATTATTGTAAATTCTTTCTGATCCTCAATATAAAAACGTTTCTGGTATTTAATTGCAGTCAAATTCGTTGTACCCGCCGTTTCAAAACTTTGCTAAGTGATTTTGGTCATTCTGAACCGTCAAGTCAATTTCTTAGGGCGAAGTTACGTTCTATGATAGGTTAATTTGAAATAAACTCCGCCACTGAAATTGATTGACGGTCGAGAAAGGACGAAATCAAAGCAAAGTTTGAGGTGGCATGGGTAGTCGAGTAGCTAAACCTCCCGTCTCTCTCTTTCATGGTTCGGTTCGAGCTTCGGCTGCTGGATCATATTTGAGTAGGATTGTTATACATGTTGTTTCTCTATCTTATGCCATGAGCTTTTTATCTCAAGGTTCTTTGATTCTCTGAAACGGTGGGTCGCAAAACCAAAAATAAGCTAACTATAAAAATATACATGGAAATATCAATGGCAACCAAAATACGTTTCAGATTTCTCTATGATTCTAAATTGAAGCACTACCAAATAGTGTCCATTAACTTGAATAAAAAACATCTTTGTCGAGATCGTCAGACGATGGAAACCTTAAATCCGAACCTTATAAATAGTGTCCATTAACTTGAATAAAAAACATCTTTGTCGAGATCGTCAGACGATACATAAAATATCAAATACGATGTCATGAGAATCTCCCCGGGATTTTTAATAGGATGAGGATCAGTACCATTGAACCAACCATAATATGTAATAGTATTCAAAGCTCCATTATCTCTATGGATTTGATGAGTAACGTCAATAACCCATGGGACAACATCCTGACCAGGACACCATCCGTCTCGTCCATATAACCATGTACCATGCTCATTAGGCACCACTCCTTGGTCCACTCTGTCGGCGCATCCCATTGATGTAGCTGCATTCTTGAATACTCGTACGTTAGATTTACCATTGACAGTGAAGTGGTGTGATGTGACGCAAAATTCTGCACATCCATTGTTGTCGCTGCCATGACCTGTGATTATTGCGACTAGTTTTACACGCTCTGTATTGGGTGGTACTGAGAACTCTACTGGTTTGTAGCGTGTGTTATAATCCTTGTCGAATTTTCCGCCAGTAAAGAGTTTCAAGGCTTTGTAAGGTACTATGAACTCGTCTTCGTCTTGGCTACTGTAGTGGTGTCGGAAATCTAAAATAACACATATTTTATATATCGGTATTATACCGTATTAGCCATTATCTAGTTAGATCTTGTGATTTGCTATCAAAGTGCAAAAGTATTTGGTTGAGCATCTTTGAAAATCTAGTAAAATGGAAATGATATGTATTTGTGTCTCAATTGTTTAGGGAAAACGTCAAGGCAAGACAGATCGAGACTGTAGTCTTTCTGTTGTTTGACATAGATGCGTGGGTTTTCACGGGACACACTAAATACAAAAAAATGTTTATCATACTAACCAGGGTAATCCACAGTAATAAAAAACATGACTATTTACGTTTGATTGTACTTACAATGTATATGATCGGAGAGACGAATGTCAAGTGAAGGAGTCCAAGCTCTCTCCCAGAATGGGTGTTTCATTGTTAGTGTACATTGTGGCGAGGTAAAGAGAGGTAGCAGTGGTGTTATTCTAGTCATCCAACGCCCAATGCCCCTAAAAAGGTCCATATAATATATAATATACAATATAAAGAATATTGAAAAATATGTTTTCATTCTCATAAAAGAAAGGCAGCTGTCAAAGTATGATTTATTGTACGCTACTTGTATGTCATACATCAAGTTAAAACTCAGACAGGTAAACGTTGTACAACTTTGAGCGATGGCCTTTACAAATCTTAGAACTTGTCTTCTTGTTTGCTACAAATTGCGCACGACATATTGCACTGTGTAGTTGTTGCGTGCGATTTGACTATTTTAGCCGAATACACTCGGCGTGCGGCCACGCAGAATATAATAAACATGAAGGTGAGTTGTTTTATTCAATTGCACTGACTAACAATCTTATTTGAAACCAGTTTCTTTTTCTAATAATGCTTTTAAGCATTATTTATCATGACTGTGTAGATTAGAATCTATCTGAATCTATTTGTATCTGTTAGATACAAATGACATTAGCGGCAAAATTGAGAAGAAACATATAGTAAAGCATTCTGGTAGTTATGTTTAAGCACGTTATCATGCAAATTGTCCGTTGTGTGAATCAATCGTGTGAATCAGACTGACTGCTACCTTCTATATGGTGTTATCCATCGACCTATTTCTTCATCGCACAATGGACTGTCCTTGTCACAACAGACTGTCAAACGTACCACGTGATCCCAGTGGGGACAGTCGTAGTCATCTTTACCTCCACAGTGAAGTCTCATGTCCAACTCCACATTTCTATACATCAGTAAATCTAAAGAACACACGTCTATATGAGAAAACCAGAAGAACTGGAGGACGGTGGTAAACAATTATTTCAAGGATATGCGTCTGCTTTTCATTGAAGCCTACACGTTTTTCGGATCAACTTTTCTAACTGTAGCTTCATATTTACGACGATTATAATCATTTACCATATGCTTTGACTCACACGCCGGTACACATAGTGATAATAACCTACAAACATACGTTCCTTGCTGATGGTATAAGGCTGGATGACAAGTCGCACACTCCAGCAGCAAGATACGCCAGCTCGCAGACTGATGTCACACGGAAACAGTTTTTTAGCGGCCAAGTGTACAGTGATAATAAGGAATACCCCGGAGGAAGACTCATTTCATCTTGATCGACAATGATTAATTTATATACCGACTGTTCATAACTGCACTTATTATTTATAATTGCTATTGCTGATGGTAATGATATCCTGATACCTTTTATTGCAGGAAGCGTTATTGTCGCTACTGCTCCTTTGTGTCCTTTCATTAGTGTGTAATTAAACACAGGAATAATCCTTGCGCTGCCAGTCAGATTATGAATCAGATCTGTCTTGTAATTAAACCTAAAATGAAAGATCGAAATACAATTATTTTTCAATTTGTAATTATTGTTTTTAATGCTAAAGTCGCGCGTACTTGAAAAACAGCATTTAGCAACATCATATATTCGGATTCCTAAGTGGAAAGCTACATATGGAAGTAGGTCCTCGTACGTATGTCCGTTTGATTACTCCATCAAAGTGATTATTTGAGCCCAAATTAATCATTGTAATGAGTTGTGTTCTTCTAGGTGAGTGTATTGTCATGCTTGATACGAGACTTCTTCAACAAAGATGCAATACAGTCTGCATAAGTCTGTCTACACTTGCGCGTCCTAACATAACTCAATTATGTCATTTTTTTGTATTACAAATCTCAAGACAGTGCCAGAATATATCTAGTATTGTCAAGTAAAACAAAGCTTGTTACCATTTAGCTTCGTAGCCGATGAACATCATGGACGGATATAAGAACAGTCCAACTTCAGCCAGCTTGCCTTGACCGTCAACTGCCATAAAGAAGTTTTCCGTTGGAGTAGATTGATAGGTAACATGTAGTTTTTGTCCAGACAATATCTTGTTTCTTATTTCAATACCATCCACGTGTCTCAGCATTGAAGCAGGAATCCTTAACGGGAAATAGCAATGTTTACCAAAACATGTCAACTCTTTTACGGTTTTGCCTTCTTCTTGGATAATAAGTACTCCATCTGCTTTGACGTGAGCCATGTTTCTGATCTGCAATGCAAAAGAAATATGTGGCTGGACCTGTAATCGTTGCACTAGCTAGGTGATTTAAGTCTACCTCTCCGAATATCGGCATTCTCTATATTTCACCACAGTAGCAGGATCTACAGATATGAAGGAAGTACCATTTTCAGGAAGGGGTCCACCACCACACGAAAAAATACATAAGAAATCAAGTCCTTAAAATCCTTTTTGGAAGGGCACCACATGACCAACCCCTGCATCTTATAACTGGATTCGCCCCTTTGGAGTATTGCGAGTAAGTCTGCGGTGCACCCAGCAGCGGCTGATTGTAAATGGAGTTAAACCTCAGCATCCCGAGAGAAAATCTTATTTTTACTAACAAATTCAGTACATCAGACGCACGGCCTGAACTGCGTGCAAGGTGCTGCAGAGAAACAATTTGAGTGCAAGTACACTCAACGCACTAACCTGAACTAGTAACAGCTAACTTGAATTACTAACCTTTTTGTAAATAGAACATTTTCCTGCAGCTAATACAAGGGCAATTTCACCAACTTTCTTCTTTTTATGTTTCTTGCCTTTTTGACGAGCGCGTAAGATGTCCTCTTTGCTTAAATCACATCCATCCCCATAGTATTTCAGTCTCATGTTTGAATGCTTGTGAGAGAATGTGTGTGGCGATGGTAGCCAGTCGTAGCGTGAGTCAAGTCGCTCAGCAACTTTGATGACATCTCCTAAGAGTAAAACATGGACCAATTTGAAACCAAAATAAAAGAGCAAAAGCACTGCATGTTCGCCGGGGAAGGTGCGGGATGGACCACTGTTGCTAACGATATAAAACAGATGAAACTGTGTTTTATTGTCATTTTATCAATTTAATTATCGTAAAGTCACCTGGTTGACTCCTTGCAACACGAAACTCAAAGGTATGAAATGCTAGCAACTATTAGACTAATAAATTACGTAACTGTACGTATCACTTAATGCAGATTTTTCTTTTAATTAGATTCAGTGGCGAAGAGTTATCTTTTACTGGCGGTAAAGCATGGGTTATTTGAGCGAGTATGCTTGTGTTTTAAAAGATGGCCATGGATGTTAGGTCTATATGTCAAAGAACTTAGGCAGTTTGACTCTTACCTTTTTTATTTTTGATAGTGACTTGTGTAAGAGCACAGCTCGACCCAAAACACTGCCAGTGATTGAGAACATAGGGAATCCAGTTCCCAAGCTCAAATATTGGTAATGCAACAAAGTGAAGACGTTTTTTCCAATGTTTTACAGCTTGAGACATGTGACATGCACTCTTTCTCTTTGCACAGTAAAGACGGCGGTGGCGGTAGCAAGGTAAGCGAGAATTCGGTTTACCATCGTATGTGTGTGGACGTTTCTTACGTTGTTTGAGTTGTTTTACGGTCCAAAGTGATGGTTCTTCTCTTGTATGATCTTCACCTTCGCCAATGAATTGACAGTCGAGCGCAGTGGTTGCAGTAACATTTCTGCGAAGAAAAATTGAAGGATGACTATGTCTTAAATAAAAATAAATAAATAAATAAAAAACAAAATAAATAAATAAATAAATATGAATGAATGAATGAATGAATGAATGAATCGATCAATCAATCAATCAATCAATCAATGAATAAATAAGTGATAGTAATAATAATAACAATAATTCACTGCTTATTAAATAACTATATAAAGTACAATTTTTTTATTTTTTTTTTATCAATATTTTTATTTGTTAACTTTTTGTCAATACACGTGTTGAGCGTTGCTGATTCTCCAGTGTATTAGAAATTACTGATTGATCGTACTGGAATCATTTTTGCCGTCCGGGCGCCGTTCTTGGACCCTATAACACTGAACTGACTTTAGTACGGGGGATCTCCGAGAATAAACGATCGAGGATGCTTGTCGGAATTTTTCAAAAATACTCCTAAAAGATACCGGAGGTTTTTTAAAAGATAGAAGATATCAAAATACACCAAAAATAAGTTTTATCTATATATTGATTAATCATGAGTTGATTGATATTAAAAAAATTATTAAATATTAATATGATATCAATGTTTATTGTCTGAAATGATCTGTAGAATTTGTTTTCCAAACACATGCAGTTGTTTACCAACGTCCATGACATATAAAGGGACAATGTTCGCGCTCTACTCAGAAATCAATACAACAATTGCCAAAACCGGACAACGCAACCAGTTTGAATTTAAAAATGGTTTCATTTACTCTTTCCATTAACTCTCAACATCCTTATTTTTAAGAGAAGATGATTAGTCATACTAAAAAATATTTAATATTTTAATACCAAAAAGTGACAAATCAGACAGTTTTGCTCTTTTTTTCACTTAAAAACGGTTTCAAGGTAACGCATTTGCAATGAAACAGTTAACTAGGCCGAAAGAAATTCCTCGTTACCGTTCCGGTAACCTTTGAAACAGGTTGCAGGTTAATCATGCGGGTTGGACTTCCAAAATCCAAGTCCTCCTCTGTAAAGATTTATATAACAAAACAAGAATAAACTAACGTAAACAAAACAAAAAATCAATATGATTATAATACAAAATAACAGTTTGGATATTTTATCGTTTTGATGAAAATTTAGTTATACAGGTTTATGATTTGGGGATTTTATTTAGAAAGTTACTGATGAAACCTCAAAATCGTACCTGTAATACTTGTGCAATGCGCGATGAAGCATTCTTCTCATCCACTCTGCATCTTCTTTAGCATTTTCGGCGAACGAAAAGAATACATACTGAGTGTTACGGGGTGATTGTTTTAGAAAGTTTTCGAGCGATGTAGGATCTGTCCATAAGGCCTCCAAAAATGCAGATCTACTAGTAAAAGCTTGGAAGATGATGGGATGTTGAGAAAGTGTGGAATTCTTGTGTCTTTTCTTGAAAGTGATTCTTCCATCGAGAGTTTGGAGTGTAAATGACGGCGCTAGTGACCCTGGTTTTAGAAATGACAATTGACCTAAAATTGCAGGAATAAGAACTGTTATAGATATTATGAAATATGCATCTTTAGCTTTCTTCATTTTGCTTCGTCACGCATTCTATTTTTTTTCTATCGTGATTTCTTATGGGCTATGATCAAAGCACCAGGAATTATTTTGAAAGCATGTCATGTTAGGAGAATATATATCTCAATCTAAATTTGTAAACGATTTATAGATACACAATTTGAATTTAAAGCATTTATATCCAAATCAAAATAAATGGGTAGTGTATAAGTAAAAAAGAATTATCAAACTATATTTTAATGTTGAAGATAGTGCGATTTTGCCAGTAAAGATTCTTCAGTTGTAACCATATTCTCTCAACTTGCATTTTCTCAATTCAGCGGGTTCTCTCTTAGCATAAAGATTGTCAATTTTTGAACTTTATTTTGTTGTTCTGGCTAGACTTCTTGATTTATCTCAAAGTTCTACGAATTGTTTCAATAATCAAGGTGAGAAGCTACATCATTGTCGATATTTTTCCCCCAACTTGACCAACTTTACATTGTTGGGTGATAAAATACCTGTTTCACTTCGTCAAAATGTTTATTTTGGTGAACTTCATTCATCACACCGAAATCAGTAGCAAAATGCTGGAACTAAGTCTTGATCAAAAGTGAACAAAATTCATGTAATGCTGATGAAAGTTCTTTTGGCTCATTTCTACTTCTTAGAGTTTTGTAGTTCAGACACTGTTTGCTCGAGGTCTAGGTCATTTGTCAAAATTTGCCTATGTAAAATATATTTATTATTGTGAGTGATTTTACACCTTTTTTCACAATTAAACTACATTTCAAATGTTACAATATATTTTATATTGGTTTATCGGAAGACGTTAAAGTCAGAATTTATAATCGACTTTTAAGTTATTTTTAAAAAAATATTAGGGGAGGGGGTGCAATACACTACATGTTACTGCATGTTGGGTAAAGGACATTTTTTGCACCAAACATACCACTACAATTCACAGTTTCAAAGTTTGGGTATGCAAAGATTATTTTTTGCTTAATATATTTATTATTATTATTTTTTTTTTTTTTGGGGGGGGGTGGAGGGGGAGGGTACCATGCATCCTAAATGGTCAATAATTTGACATACAAGTAAATTAATCAATTAAAAATTTGCTTATATGTAGAAATGTTTTTATTGCCTTTCAGGAAATATGTCAAAGCTGTTTGAAGAAACTCAATTTATCAAAGCAGCCAGTGAAATAGACAACTTGGAGCTTAATGGATTTGATCATTTTATTGATTCTATTCAGGAAAATGTGACATGCAAAATATATAGAAGATATCAAGAGGTAGACTGTGAAACTATTTTATTATGATTTAAAAATAAAGATAGCTAGCTAAAATTGGACAATAACTTGACTTTTGGAGGGCATTATTGTTTATTTGTGACCAGTGTAGTGTCATTTGCACTTGAATGGTTTCATCAATATCTTAAATCAAAATTTATAGATTTTGAAATCACTGTAAAAAATTTTCAATTCAATTTGTAGTGGGCCGAAAAAGTACGCTTATTGCCTGCTGCCTGTATTAGTTTTCAAGAGTGCATATTATCATCAATATACAAGGCCAAATAGCAAAACTGCCCTCTTGAAAATGAGCAGGTTATAAGAGGTTTTTTGCTCAGCTCAGATGCAAATAAGGCTAGTTGGGTCACAAATAAACAATATGCTCTCTAAATGTCATGTTATTATCCTTTTGACAATGATCCACACAGGATTTTATTGATAATGTCTTATTCTGTACTAATGGATCAGAGGGGTTGGGAATTAAATTACACCATTGTAAACACATTTATATCTTTTCTTTTGAGAGAGGTTGTAAGAATGACATATCACAAAGTTTAGCCAATCAAAATGCATATTTTCACCGAAAAATGTGTTTAATTGGTTTGTCATTCTGAGGTATTCCTATCTAAGTTGCAATATTTTTCAGAAGTACAGATTAATATTTATTATGTAAATGCTCAAGTTCATTTTTCTTTCTTCAAGGAAAGTGGCTTATATGAATATAAAATTCTTGGTGAACTATTAGATATCAAATATGAAACATGTAAAGCTGTATATATGGACTTAGAATACAGAAAGACTTGGGATTCATATGTGAAAGGTTTGTCATGACTTAATTAGAACCATTTTCTTTATCACACGGGCTTCCTGTGTTTTGGACTGGACTATCAAATGTCAATATTTCTTTCATTTGGTATTAATACTAGTAGTGGGTCCAGGCCACAACACTAAAGAATGATTTGAAAGTAGACTTACCCCTAGTATAACTGCAAACCAAAAGATGTGGTAGTGAGCTTTATAGTTACAATCTAAGGATAAAACTACTTGGTACATTCAGGGAAATGCACCCTTTTTTAAAGCATCCATAAAAACTAGGTGTTTACATCTTTTGACTCATCTGACACTTATCCGATCATAAAATGTGTCCAATATTGTAGGTTGTTTAATAGACAAACATTATATTCACCACATATAGTGCCTTGTTTTCCCAAAATGTTTACTTCCATAACTGCATGGACTTTCTCCAGAAACAAGAAAGAATGGTTAACTATTACAAATCAAAATAACATATTTCTGAAAAATTCAAAACAATTGTGTGTTAATTACTTTAAATTAATGGAATCATTAATGATTTCTATGTTTTTTTATGATTCAGGTAGTTTGACTGTAAAATCCAGCTCTATTCCCATTTCCTTGCAATGACAAGCTCTTTGCATTTCTTGACTTGTGACCTCATGTGATTTCTTAGGAAATGGGCAGATCCAGTAATGTAATATAAGGCCCCTTTTAAGAAATAAAATGATTGAATTTGTTTATTTTTTGCAGAACTTAATGAAGTGGAAAATGGTGTTATTTATTGGAATGTTAACTATCCTTTTCCAATGTCAAATAGAGATGTATCCTTTAATGATAATTTGCCTTTTCGAAGTTCAAAAAGGGACTGGTGACAAATGTAGAAATATTTATCTAATCAAAAACAAATCCCACCACACGAAAAATACTGACTGATTTGTAGGCCTTAATGGAATCTTCAAAATTATAGAGAAGGTATGGATTTTGGGACTATTTGGGAACGCTCTTCAAACCCCATACATCATGGACAGCGGAGCCAGGGAGACTAGGGGGGCTGGAGCCCCCCCCCCCCCCCAATTTTCTGAAATTGATTGATGATATTTTCATTTATTTTTTAAATGATAGGGGTGGGGGGATAAGAAATTGAGCTTCCCCCCCTCCCCAATTTGAAACCTGTCCATTTATCCATGCAAGCTGAAAGTTACTTGATAGTACTAAAATAGTATGGTCTTTCTTGTTTCTTGGTTTATATCTTATTTGGAGTAATATTTCAACTCAGCGTCAGTCCTTTTTTGAACCCAAGAAAGGGGGAATTGCAGTAACCTTTAATTTGCCAATACAATTTTTGGGTAGGGGTGGCCCGCTTATCACTCTTCTTAACTGCTGTCCCAGTGCTTTTTGCTGTAAGCAGTTATTTATATATTTTCACTTTTTAATGAGTGGGAATGGATAGAGGCTGGGACATTTGAAATTAAAGTTCAATATAGTTATTGATTAAAAATATTTGTTGGAGCCTTCCTTGACTTGTTGAATTATCACCAGTATATATACAGACGTGAAGTCTCTGAGCTTGAGCTCAATGGCATGCCAACAGCAGTGATTCTAGCTAAAGCCTTCCATGTTGACAACATCAAACCAAAGTCTGGTGTTGTACGAGTTACTGACTATCAACAGAGTTTGGTTATACAGAGCAATGGCAAACAGGGAACAAAAGGTAAAGACAGAACACTGTTGCCATGGCTGCCATAAAAGTTTGTGTAGCTGTATGAAATATCCATACCCAACCACAGAAGATTTTTAAAAATTCGAGATGGGTGGGGGGTCATGTATGTATCAATTTTGAAAATTCTGGGTTGGTGAGAGGTTCAGGAAAAAATATTTTGTGTTTGTATGGATATTTTACTACATATTTTGTAACCATAGTTACCTCATCACTGCCTTGTCACATGAGAGTGTTGCATGACAGACCTTAACATGGCTGTGTCATCATAGCCTGTTCACCGGCTGATTTTGTTGTTTCCCTGAGTTAAATGTTTTGATGGGTCATCACTGTCATGATTATCGTCAGTACAGTCGCCATTTAATGTCATCACTAAGCATATCACTATCATTTTCGTATTCATAAAGTTTCACCTTATCTACTATCTAATATACATTACTTTATTATTCATGTGTTCTCTGTGTTTACAGCATTTATGTATTACTTTGATAATCCTGGTGGTATGATTCCAACATGGCTAATAAACTGGGCTGCAAAGGTAACCACTAGACTAGGGGCATATCAAGGATTTGTCACAGCATCTCCTAGATACGGCCTTTTAGACAAAATACCAGTCATCATAAAATGGAAGCATTTGTTTGAAAGGAGCAGATGAAAAGATGACCACATTGTCAATGAGACCATACAGGTTCCATGAGTATTCAAAATGTTGGTGAAAGTCAGTTCAATACCCAGGAAGGACTCCCATATACAGTTGGATGGGAATGATTATCACAAATTTTCCAAAATACCCCTAAAAGGTGGGAATGGGATTGTGGGACTTTTACTCCTAAAAGTAGACTTGACCCAAAACTCTCTTAGACACCCCCAAAGATAGTCAGATCTTTGAAGATACAATGATCATCTCCATTGTCACCAACTGGATATTTCCCCCTTAAATGGAACGTGATGAGCCTAACAAGACCTGTGTTAATACCTGAGCAAACAGTTTCCATTTTTGTATTTCAACAATTAAGCATTTCAATATTATCTAATAGAATATTGAAAGCGTGCCCGCCCCTTTTCCACTTCCAAGATGAAACAATGAAGGTTCAATTGGATATTGAAATAAGTTTCTAAGTAAAATAGAAGTCGCTTGCTTAGGGCGTTGCTTGTCCATTAACTAATGTTTTACTGTTCTCTTATAGACTGGAGTGCCATCTTTCATGACATCCATGAGAACAGCTTGCCTTGGATATGATAAATACCTTCAGAAGAAAGCTCAGAGTTGACACAGGAATTTTCATGCTACTTGAATACAATTTCACATCATTTATAATTGACGATCCAGAGACATTTACAAATTTATATCAAATCTACACTGAAATTTTTGTACAAACTGATTTGCAATGCCAGGGCAAGATACGTCGATGTAAAACTGCACAAACGCAAATCAACTTTTATTCAACGAAATACTAGCAAAATCCTTTTTTTAATTTTATCTCATACAAAGTCGAAATCGTCAGACCTAGACAAGAACCACACCTTGTTCTTCACACAAAAGCGTGTAAAAATACGCAAATTATAAGGTTGGGTAAAAACTTCATAAACGTTCGTGTGGGATTTGCGCATTGTTGTGATTTTTGTTTATTGAAGCCAAATAGATGTTTGGAAAAAATGGGGCGTCATGGTTAGGATTGTCCTAGCCTGTGTAACATCCGGAATGTAAGGCAAACTAGGAATGTCTCACCTTACTAAAACAAGAATTCTCATGCATTACCACTTATCATTACGGTCTTCGGTAATAGAACTTCACCGCATTCGTTTGACTGGCGACAAAACAATAGATTTACACCGAGGCTGGAGGGTATAAATCCATACATTCTCTGTATTCTATACACTTCAGCCTCGACGTAGGTCTATTGCTGGAGGAGTTTAAAAACTTCAGTTTTCAGGTTAATTTTTATTTGAAAAGAACAAATGTATAACAAAAAAGATCAGCAAATGACACTATGTTTGAACATACATGCATAACAACACGTCTCATGTAAAATGTGGTCCTGGAAGTAACTTTATCCATTTGTCGTGACTGACGTCATTAACTAAATCACCATCCAGAATGCAACGCAGCCGCTGGCAACGAACCACAATACAATATTCGACGTTCGCGAAATCGCGGTAATCTTATTCACGTCCACAACCATATGCGTTTGATTCACTCGAGACGATTTGTTCGCAATGACTATTAGAATACTGTTATGTTTTGTCTGGCGACTGATCGGCATTGTTTTCGGTCGTAGCTTCTTCTTGTAGGGCATAAAGCTGACCCAGCTGTTCTTGTGAAAAGTCGTCTATTTTTTCATATGTCAAGTCGGTTCCTAAGTGGTCCAGACCAGTCTTTTGTTGCTGTTGTAACATGTCGGCATACATCTGAAATAAGGAAAAGATAACCCGTTATGTTTGAGACAAGTAGACGAAACAACGACCACAGAAGATGCCAAATGTGATGATGAATGGCGATATTTCAAACGACATCCCAGGGTATCTGGGACAAAAGATCCTTAGTTTATGTTTATTGTGTCGAACCTATTTAATCGCACGAAATTAATTTATGAAGTGATAGGTTGATTGACGTATATTGAGCGATCGATATATCTCGCTTGATTGATTGCCGGACTGGCTGACAGACTGATGTTGATTCACTAATTGGATGACTGATTGATGGATTAATTGATGGATGGACTTATTCACTGGTTGACTACTCGCTTGCTTTATTCATGGATGGGCTGTTTCATTGATTTACTGACAAAAGGATGACTGATCGATTGTTTGATTGATCGATCTAGTTAATTGACATCATTGATAATTATGAGGATGGGTGATGACGATGTTTGATGATAACGATGACAATGATTATGTGTCCCGGTTATGTACGCTGATGAGGAACAGCAATGAAAATATAGACAGTCCGGACTTCCCTACTGCTATAAGAATATTTCTCGATATATAACCACTTCGCAAATAGCGTGACCACACTATAAAACTGAGTTTTATCTAATAGACCACTAAGTTAATCTGGATTAGCATGAACTGTTGCGACGTAAGACCGTTGATTGGATCGCTTAAGTTGAGATTTCTAGATCAGATTTTAAATCTGCATGCAAACTTACTTTATGAGTGTCAAAATCGTGCCAGTTCAAAAAAACTGAAAATCAGAAACCGATCGAGAAAATGAAATGGACAAAAGAAATAGACAAAAAACTGAAAATCAGAAAGCGATCGAGAAAATGAAATGGACAAAAGAAATGGACAAAAAACTGAAAATCAGAAACCGATCGAGAAAATGAAATGGACAAAAGAGAAAAGGATTGAAAGAAGTAATGGAAGTCTAATATAAACAGGAAACGATATGGAGAAAAAAAAGTAAGAGACGAGAGGGCTAGTGAGAAAGGAAAGAACCTATAAACCTGAAATGTGGCTGTTTCATATATAGTAATTGGATACACACATAAAACATGCAAATGAGGAAATGCTTTATGTCTAGAATCATCAAAGTGAGGCATTTGAGGCAATAAAACACCTATTGCTTTCTTTCACATGTATCAATAATAACTGCTGTTATTAAAATCAGTTTTGATCTTCACAAAACGAGTCGTAACCTACAATTAAAGTGATTAACCCGTAGAGTTTGAATATCTAACATCGACACTGATGTCTGATACAATTACTAAATCGTCTTTCTCCAAAAAGTATAAACACAGTTGTTAAAAGAGGCATTTATATGCATATTGGACGTCTAAATTAAATAGAAAGAAAGTACACCAACCACTTAAACCTGTTATTCATGTCGGATAAAACACAGCAATGCCGAAGGTACGCCTACGCGTTTTACAAACACATATCAGAATGACCAACATTATATACAATTAAAATGCATTTTTAATAAAAAAAAGTAGTCATCATGTCTACAGAATACTGACCTATCAACTAAAACACCACAGAAATTAAAATAAGAAGACAAGTAGCAAAAAACACGCTCGCTGCATGAGGGCTAATTTTAATCCCTTAAATCTTGTGACAATGTGTGTTTGGCTGGCTGTACAGCTCTTGTTATTTAGTCCGTGTTTATGATACTAGCTTACTACGAACCAGTGAGTGTTTTAAAGCTTTTTGTCGACTAATAAGACGACAATCAAGACTGTTATTGTACAATCATAAAGCATTTTGAGCTGAAGTTCGTCTTTGAGTTTTTTAGAAACAATTAGATGAATAAAAGAAAAGGGGGTGAAGAAAGCAACTGAGAAAGACATGGAAAGGGAAAAAATCCATGAAACCAAGGAAACTAACTATGTGGATGTCGACATCTTGCGTGCAGCCACAAATGTATGGAAAACTAGGAGAAGAGAATTAACTAAAAGAAAAGAAAAAACATCCATTGCTAACGACATAGATATTAAAATCTTCTTGCGTGCATGCATAGATAAATGCGAAACAAGAGAGGAAACGAGAAAAAAAAAATGAAAAGAAAAAATATGTATGACACTACAAAAATCACTTCTCTAACACTAGTTATATATTTGTGTGAACCATGTAATTATCGTTCCATATAGATTGTTCTTGTATATGAGGCGTGCTTGAACCCAGTCAAGCCTTCAGTACGTACTCAAATCAGTTACTATATCAACGGTCCTCGCGACACCCGTGAGGTCCAAACGACAGGCCTGAGGGAAAACGTTACAAGTGATGTATGAATATATTCAGTGGGACGTAAATAGATTCCGTGCTCTCAGCGTCGCTACCGTTTTTTCTTTTTTTTTTTTTTTTTTGTTGTACTTTTGTGTTGCTTTTTTCGGTCTTTTTATAGGTGAGAATTCTCACCCGTGATGTGTGAAATAACTTATGTTCCTTATCGAGTAAATGTTCACGTAGCTGTTCTTAGTAGTCTCATACTCAACACCGACTACATAATTTGAGATTCAAGAATTCATATGTGAATTGGGTATTTTCTGCTAATGTATGTTGAGTGAATTTGCGAAAAATATTTGAATTTCAGTAAACCATAACTGGACCATCTATTAACTCGTTATTTCGAGAAATAGAAACAGAGAAATGAAAATGCCATAATCCAAAATTTTACCTAAACCATAAATAAATGAAGTTGTTCTCCTGTGGGAAAGAATTTTAGACAAAAACGTATTAAAATCCGAATGTCTCCATATTATGAATAATAAGAGTTCTTCGGGGAAAACGCCACAGGCAACTTAATTCATATATTAAGCAAGAGAAAACGGGAGGAGGGAGTAGCAATTATAATTAATACTTAATACTTTGCAGGGAATATAGATGGCGGCGAGGAAATACGAAGGGCGAAACGCTATTTAAAAAAAACATGGATACGCATTGATAACAGTTACGAATATCGGTATACATGACACCGTTTTCTAAGAGAAGAGAAGAGAAGAGAAGAGAAGAGAAGAGAAGAGAAGAGAAGAGAAGAGAAGAGAAGAGAAGAGAAGAGAAGAGAAGAGAAGAGAAGAGAAGAGAAGAGAAGAGAAGAGAAGAGAAGAGAAGAGAAGAGAAGGAAAGCAACAGTTATTTTAAGTAAATCTATTTTACACCGTTTACTTTAAAAAGAAATGAATGGTGACGACCTCGTTTACGCCCACACACCCAAGTTCTGTTTACAGATCACAGTATCGTCATGTAGGTGTCCCGGTCATAAACGTGGTCGGTGGTTAAAAATATACTAGATAGAAATAGTAACGAGCAGTAGAATTTTATTTCAGTACATATCCTAAATTCCCGACCGGGAAGTCTGCAAACAAACAAGCAAAAAAAAAAAGAGTAAAAAGTAAAAAAAAAAGACATAATCAAATACTAAATAAACACACAAACAAAAATACGTAATGCAGCTTCAATACTTTTTATGGAGATTACTTAAACAGGGATAGATCTAGCAAATATTCTATTAAATAGCATACAGTTTTTTTTTAATTTTCAAATGTTGTCTTTGATATTGTCTTAGATAGGGTCAAGTACCCCAAATCCTGCCCCAGATTTGTACATCAAAGTCTAATAAATTATTATAAAACAATAATTATTATAAAACATTTTATTCTCATTTCTTCAATGTTGAAGGAATTTAGCATTCTCTTAGAGTCACTCACCTTCCACTCTTGTAGGAATTCTTGTGCTTGTTCTCTAGTAACACCTTTGTGTCTTTTGAATTCATCTTTAACATATTGATCACCAAGGGCCTTCAATGTAATGGGTAATCCACGGTGGAGATTTAAAATCCTCCGATAAAGAGTCTTGACAACAAATACATGTGATGCCCCATTCATCTTGATATGAATAAAACCTGCAAAATGCTATGAGAAATTAGTATCCAAAAAATGACAATCCAAACATTTCAGTAGGAGAAAGAAGAGAAATTGAAGGTAGAAAAGTAGTCTGCCTTAGGGGGCTTTCATTTATTAGCACATGGGGAGGGGGAGGTCGGCAGAATTGTGGGGGATCAAGTTGTTTAGAAGCCTGGTGGGGGGAGGGTTCACAATATTGAATGTGTTATGAAGGAGGTTTGGAATTTTGTGAATTGTCACAGGAGGAGTTTTGATGTCATTACTAAAATGCTATGGGGGTCGAATAATGTATGCAGACAGCTACATGAAATTTTGCCAGACCCTCCCCCCATGTGGTAATAAATGAAAGCCCCCTTAGACAACAACAAACACCAAGCCACATAGGTAATGTGAACCAGAGTTACTATGGAATGAAGCTTAGCACTTAGATTACACATGTCAGTTGATAATAACCATTGTCATGTATTTTTTACTTGACACACAGATTGTAATGTAAGGGGACCAAAACGAAGGATGGGAGGGAAGGTGAAAGATGTGACACTAAGATGGAAAGAAAATTACAGCTTGTAAGGGAACCCAAAAGGACACCCCAAAGGAGTTGGAAGAAATGTCGCTAAGCTCATTTCTAGATCAAAATTAATGCTCACACTCTTGACTATCATTCCGGGCCATGAATTTATAAAAAAAAATAAGTGATTGGAAGATGACATAGAAAGCAAAGGCGAAGTCAGCATGGATAAAAGAGAATGTTATTCACCTTGATATGGACTAGTTGAAGATGAGTCATCTGAAATTAGGCTGTGAAGAGGGAGGGGAGTTCCTGATAGACATATTTGATATGAGGGGGAAGGGGAAGGGGGAGGGGGAGGAAGGGTAGAACGCAGGAAGGATATGCTGATGACTATTTAGTTCATGTAGGTTCATCTTATCACCAGACAAACAGTGAGAATTCTTATAAACTGTTATATCAAATTACATCTAATATGGAATACTGATTTTAAAAACGGCATCATTTTATGGAGTGCAAAGAAATGATAGAAGGGGAAATCAAAAGATATTATTATATTAATATAAATAATGTTATTGATTACTTTACATTTAATTAAATGCAGTGTCTTGGTGTCTGAAAGTTGTATAGGATTTCAAAATAACTCAGTGTCCAAAAGGTTTTATTTTTATTTTTGAAAAAAAATGTTCTATTTGTAATGTTTCAAATCCCAAACTGAAACACACAAGTTTCATATAAGAATGTAATGTTAATAGAGTGAAAGGGATTGTCATTCATCATGGATAAAACATATAAATAAAAAGTTATTTATCATTTGTCTCACAATGTAATGAATCAAGAATGTAATGTGTTTTTTTTTAAGATGAGTATGATGAATTTTGTCTAAAATGTAATGGTTTTTTTATTAATTCAATGTCTGCATTAGAGCTCAGCTCTCTTTAGCTGTTGAGATTTGAGTGAGATTTTGGGAAAAAATTCAAGTGACCAGAGTCTGGCTACTGTCAGATATAAAACTAACAACACTAAATTTCCAGAAAAAAAAACAATGGCAAAATGATTTAGGAGTAAAAAACAACAACATTATAATGAACAACTTTAACAGCAAAGCAATGAAAGTACTGATTTTGGATTTTACCCACCACTAAGGCTCGAAATATTGCAATATTTATACAAGAAAAAAAACACATTCTATTTGTAAGTAAAACCAACCAACATTCTCAATAGTACTTTAGAAAACATTATATTCAAGTTTCATAAAAATCAAACTGAAATAATAAAGATTATTGTTGAAAAACTGTGATGGCAAAACGAACGTTCAACAACACAACAATAATTTCAATGTGAAATTGAGAAAGAATTCCATAATTAAAAACCAAAACTCATATTATGACAGCAAGTACATTCATTATAATTGAGCCAGGTTGTTAGAAGTGCAATAGATCCTGTGTTCGTGAAGAACACCTTGCTTTAAAAAGCAAGTATAATAATTAAGTCATTTGAAATCAGTTCTAATGATGCAGTTGTTGGCAATCAATGTTAGCATTTCGACCGATCGTTTAGTACATTATACTGTATAAATCAGCTATGTGGCAAACCACATTCTTAATTGAGACACGAAATATGACATGCAAAACTTCATAAAAAATGTTGTTGCAACCTTCGATACCTGTAAGCTGCTTAGTATGGATAAGTGTGTAGTGTGTACCATTCTAATTACATAAACGCGGGCTTTCTCTTTATTGTAAAGTAAAACAAAGATACGAGCACATATTGTTGATGTTTTGGGGGATGAAAAGGAATTTGTAATAAGCTTATGTAATACACCACTATACCTTTGTTAAAGCCCTGGCTTTTACACGAATACTTCTCAATTAAACCATCTAACAATCACATATTTCAATCATGACGCTTGAAATACAATAATCAAATACTTCAAAACGGCAGAACGAGTAAAAGACTGAAGAGGTTTACTTCGAAACTTCCCTTGAAGTAGAAATGAGATAATAAGCAGGCGTTCCTGACGTATGGTTACCAGACCCCTAAGGTGTGGTTGTTTATGTTGTGATGCAGCAAGCCGTAGTGCCAGTCAAATGTGCCAGAAATGAGCCGTGTTCAACTAAGAATATATCTGAATATATTTAGTCAATAATGGCCAGGTGAAGACCTTTGTGGGTTGCCAGTTTGGTCTGCTTTTTCTGCAGAAATGTTCGTAAAATTGCAGTTTGGACATTGTTAAGAAGATGTAATCTAAGGCGAGAGTGAACCTTGCTCGAGAAACATGGCGAATCATTCTGTACCGACGTCGAACGCTGGCGGCGTTTGGAACCGTTTATCGAAAGACGAGTTCCATCAGTTACAGGAGTACACAAAATGTAAGCTGAGTTTTAATTTTACTAACCGTTTCTTTATCAGTGAACCGTTTATGTGTTAATGTAGAGTTCAAAATGTAGTAGACTAGAAGAGTTTTGACTTGCCAATATGCCCTTCCTATAGCTTTGCAAATAGGACTTACTGTTGAAAAGCAATCATGGTAAATGTGCCTCTAGTACATACTCAGTAATCAGCTAGCCTGAATCTTTTATCGACATTGATAGATTAGAACTATTCTATTTTTACGAATCAGGAAAAACATTTCTAAACAGGTATGTGCAGAGCGGAAAGGAGCGCTCCAGTAATCAACGAAACGACTAAAATGCTAGGGAATTATTTGTTCATAAACGAAGTGAATATCAATTGAACCAACTCCTTGGCATTTTTAAATGATGTCTGCTGTAATGTCAAGGGAAATGTTTGCAAGTCAAACCAAAAACCATTGTCCACCGGGGTATTAACCACGCGTAAGAGTCAACGAATAACACGACAAGGATATTTCGGGAGAAAAAAGCGAACAGCGCGTGACTTGGCGGTTAAAACAGATCATCTCTTTTCCCTGCTTCGAGTGAAATAGTAATTTTACATATATAAACAATTCTTCTTATAATTGAGGACGTGCGGCAAACAAATAACAATCGCTGTAGCTTTAAGTTTAATGTTTAAATCGATAAGATTTACAACGAATGTATTTATTTCTAGTAGTACCATTGTGATGGAAACTTCACACTGTTGCCATTTCACCAAAAGTCACATCAATTTTTATTCACCTCCAAGACGGCGCCAGCATCGTAGCTATTTGCTATTTACTTTCTATTTGAAGGAAGAAGTCAGCCATAAGTAGGAGTTACTTCGCATTTCATATCTCTATATCGCCGCTAAAGCTTAAAGATTGTGTTCAAATTGGTACCCCAGCAAGAACCCAACTACTTTTACAAGGTGTACATCTTTATTTTCCCACTTTCAAAGGCACAGTCAATGCCTTGTAAAGGCCAGTGTTTCTTATTAATTGCTGACTAGTACATCATTAGTAAGTTTTTCGTACCAACATTTTAAATATTCAGTTAATGCGGCATTCTCGGTTTGAAAATAAAACAAATGCAAAGCCGATTTACGGTATTACAAAACAGACACTTTTTCTCGGTCGTTGCTTCAAGATATTTGTTCATTTTAAATCGAGACGGTAGTTTTATGCGGTTTTTGAATACTAAGCGAAGCGTGGAAACTACGAGTGTATTTTTAATTATTCGCAAAATACGGTTTCCGTCGTTGAGTGAACACAGTCAAAATACATAGTGTTATGTGGATGAGGATAGACCATTGTGGTACCATGAACTGGGGTGCCAAACATGACTTGAAATACAAACGAATACGCCTAAATACTGAGTCATAAAATATTTATCATATTCACCAGATAAACAGTACATCTCGTGAACAGAAAAATATTCTCCCTTTGAATGTTTTATTTCTTCGTTGTTTTCTTATGAATGATTAATTTTCTTTTAAATAACTTATAAAAACCCAAATAGTTTTAGCCATTTTTTATACATTAGTAAAAAAGGATTTTTTTTACATTTGAATTTTTTCACCATCCTGTAGCCATTAAGCCTAGGTATTGTAATATTCTGTATATTTTTAAATGGCTTAATTGTTGATTGAAAGTTTTTCAGTTAATTCTTAAGATAAGGGCTTCTTATTAGGCTTTTGATTAGAACATGGTTACTTCCTCACTCAGTTTTACACCAAATACCATGACAACTGTGTGGAAAACTATAGAAGATGCTTGTTAAACCAACATCGAGGGATCATTTCTACACTTATTCTAAAAAGCAAAGTATGAATATTCAACAGTAATGTTACTAGAGATCTTGATTTGCAAGGTGTTTTTAAATTAAAATATCTGTATTTTACAGGAATCAAATTACAACCCTACAGACCATTAGAATCCATACGTTTTGTACACTATAGAGTAGCAACAGTAGAAATTTAAAATGCCTTTACTTAATTAAATGCAAATTAGAAACAATCTAGCAGATCTAAATGGGCTAATGGTGTTTTTTCTCATTCAATTATTTTTAATTTACAGATTTTTAGTAGTATTTTCAATCTTAAGATATGCAGTAAAGAAATATTGCATTTATTTTTTTCATATACATGTATTCATGATTGCATGTATTTTTTAATGTTTATAGTCTACTTTCTTTGATGAATATTTGAGTCATCTTGAATGGTAGTTAACCTGAAGTATTTAATGTGAACCTTTTTGCTTTGTGGATAATGAGATTTTGTTTAAATGACGGCGGATACAGTAAAAACAGCATTAGTAATTTCAAGTAAAACCATTGAGAATTGGTTTCCATGATAAAAACAAGTTATTATGGTATCAAAAACATGTTATCAATTGTGTACAGTGTGGTCAGTTGAAAATGATTATTGGTTAAGAAAAAGTCAGGATAATGATCAGAAATTTAATCTTCCTTTGGTCAATGGCAACCTTGTAAATATATAGTTGTAGATTCAAGCTGATTTTCATCTCTTTAAGGTAATGACTTAAACCTTGCGATTTACATTTCTAGCAAAAATCTATAAACAAGTAAATCTCATATGAAAATATTTAATATATTGATGTAGACCCATATCATCAAATGACAATTTCAGAGTAAAAGAAATAGTCTATTAGAATGAGAAGTGTAAAAGAAATGTCATCAAAATGTCTATATTATGGGTAAATACTTAAATATTTATATTTCAATATTATTACATCAGCAGTGCATATGTTAATTTACATATTTTGGGCATTTGCTTGTTATTAAAAACAAATGGTATTGTGTATCATTTTTTGATTTTAATTACCACTATAATGCATAAAATGAACAATGACCTCTCTCCAAGGATATAAGGGAACCCCCAACAGGGTCTGGCCTAATGTATCCTCTAGTTTGAAACACCAATTAAATATAATACAATTGTAAAGGCCAGTTTTTGGAACATTTTGAATGAAGCCTTTTTATTACCATGGAATATACATGTATTTAGTATTTTATTATATGGCCCTGTGGGATATTCAATACAATGGTCAGATCTTAAAAGAGTCACATAAATCAATACAGAAGGGAGTTTTGTTTTTATTTTCTTCGTAATTCTTCCCAGATAGCTCACTTTTGCATTAATTTCATTTTCTTGAAACAATGGAGTATATTTGAATTAGATAGTTTAATTAATATGAATGTGTTTTTTTTCTCATTTTAAATGGATTATTCAAGTTATATGGTCAGTATTTCTTCTTTGTGATTTACATGTTGTACAGTAGTTTTATTTTGTGTTGTTGATCTACAGATTACCAAATCTTTATAACACTAAATTCATGTTAATTTTGCTATATATTATGCGCATAGCTCTCAGTAATCAATCCCTAGGGCTAAATATTCAACAGTAAGACTGAATTTTAACATAAACATTAGCATTTACATGTAGATGTTAATTTTGCTTGAATGTTTTTAACAAATCAAAAGTGGAAATACAAAAAAAGGACAATTTGTTTGCCATAAAAAGAAAGGAAGAGATGTGGTATCCAAGTACATACTTGTATTTCCTATGGCTTTTTTGAACAGAAGATGTTTTTATCTTCCAGGAGACATGAACTCACCATCTCTATACAACAAGTAAATATACATTACTCAAAATGTTTTTTTTTAACCTTATTCAATTATAAGGCAAGAAGGTCATGTGGTAATCGGTAAGATAAAGCCACACAAAACTATCTAGATTCCCTTCAGTAGAAAAACAAGACATTTTAGGTTAATTAACATGCCTGTTTTTACTCTATGAAAATAAAAATAAAAATTAAGCAACTATGAACATTATTGTTATCCTCTTTTCGTTAGGAAGCAACAGTACAGGCAGAAAAAAAAGTACTGACAGTGTAATTATATAATTAAGGTACTGATTTGAAATATGTCCAGATTTCTGCAGTTTTCATATTCAGAGTAGCTGTACATAAATATAAGAGAACAATATATTGCTACTTATCCATTGAACTTTTGTTCTTGTTTCTGAACAAAGGAACATTTTCATGTACGTATATAAATCCTATCATTATTAATCATATTTAATTTTGGTGCAATAGAATGCTCTAACTTTAGATAATTTCATATAAGGTGTATCATACTATACATAACATGGTTACACCATTCATTTGTGTGGATAAGTTTAAAAAATGTACAAGATGGGTTTTTGTTATGACTATGATAGTCTCAATTTCTATTACTGACAGTAACTTAGTGTGTACATGTATGTAAGTGCTTTGTGTGACACCATTACATGTAGTTCCTATACTTGGTGATAATCTCCTAGGAAACCTGCACTGCACTCTCTTTACTCAGTTAACCCTAATCAAGTATTTTAAGGGTTTCAAAGACTGATCTTCATTTACTTAGTGCAAGATGGAACTGGAAAATAGAAACCTGATTCAGAATGAAGTATGTGTAGTACTATTTCCAAAAGTGTCCATTTATAAGAGCTGCTATTAGCTTCAATGTAGATTAAAGCCAATGATAAGGCTTAACTGTATATCATTAGATGTGTGAACCCCTTGTACCAAAGAAACACAGTATTTCAATGAACACAAAAACCTGCTGTGTCACATTTCTGCTCCAAATGCATGTAATGTACAAAATTGTACTGTTTTCAAAAATGGTCTCTTAGAAGAGCTGCTATCAGCTTATTAAATTCACAAGAATGATAATAATTTAATGAAAATTTAATATTTATTGGGGGCAATTATTCTGTATGGCTCAAGGCATTACTATATGGATGGTTGTCTGAAATGCACCTATTACATTGTCTACATTAGAGCTGCTATAATTTGTAGTAGCTTTGTGCTTTTTCTATCTTAATGTTTTAAGATTTTCTATTTTTTCAAAAACTGTTTTCAGTTTAGGGTATTTGTGGTTCCTAGCTAATTGAGGTGCCATGTCACCCAGCAGGCTTAAAACAAAACCTGTCAAAGGGCAAATGAACTCATGTAGAGCCAACGGCCAACATAGGGATGCTAAAAAGGACAGAAAAAGTATGGTTATTAAAAAGAAGACAATCATGGGAAGTAAAAGAAAGAAACTAGGGCATTATGAGAAGGAAAGGAGGAAAAGGAAAAAACTTTACAGAAAGGAAAAGGATAAAAGTTTAAAAAAGACATGCAAAGTATGACTTCTATGTGATTGTGGTTTATCTTTAAGATACATATTCTATGAAACACAATTGAAATAGCAGATGTATCCATATTTGTATATGGTAGTTTATATAATAACTATTTGTTTTTGTTTGATAAATTAGTTTGATCTTTATTGTAATTGAAAATGGATCAAAGTTACTCACTAGACAGACAAGGTATAATTTTTTAAACCCTATGACAATAAAGTACTTTATTGTGATAAAGGTATCCAGAAAAGGATCATAATGATCACTGATGACTTTAGATAAAACAAACATCTATAATTTCACCTAGTATAAATTTATATGTTTTTTTTTGCCTTGTAAGATAAAAACCTTTGGTTGCCTGAAGCTATACGTATACTGTAGACATGCCAAACTCTAGTAGTGTGCTTTGTACTTTCTGCCATTCTAACATCCAATCAATTTTAAGTATTGTTCTAAGAGGAGTTTGCTAACCCTTAAGGGCTGCATTTTCATACCATACATTAGTCTAAAATTTTAATCATGAATTCGAAGACACCTATTATAGTAGAAAATGTATAATTGATTGTGCTGGTATGCAAGCCCATCTGTCATCGATTAGTTGAAATATTGGAATCAGAAATGAAACACAAGCTCATTTTAACAAAGCTCATGGTTTTAGGGAAATAATTAAGGTCACATGACAATCACAAGTTTCCTCTGACGTCTTTTGTGTTCTCTTAAGAATAAAATGTGCCTCAACAGGATTTGCTTGCATGGAGAGGCAAGCTTTGAAAACCAATCAGTAGCAATCATGTTGAACATGAAGTCCAAATGTTCTGTTCAGTACTACTCTAACCTGTAGAATTGTCTTGACGTCAGCTGAGATACCCCTGAAGGTGAAAATCAAGGAGTCTCACCTTATGTGGAACCTTGATCATCATTGTCCAAGGTCATCATCTATGAACATATGTACAGAGAGGATTGCATCGCTGATGTAGAGCTCACAATGTTGGGTAATATGCTGCTCATTTACATACATGGCAGTAACTTCAAATCTTTGTCTTGACAATGAAACTGTTTAGCAGATCAGAATAGGCAAAGCTTCAACTGTCCAACATCTTTGTTTTTCTTAAACAGCTGTCATGGTGAGGTAACAATCTAGACTAGAGTGATGCCTTTCAAAACAATTATTTTTAATAACAAAAGCAGTGATTGCTGACACAGTGTGTTATTCACGCAGAAGAGCTGTTATTTTAGATTGAAGAATGCAAAATTTTTGGTCTGCATGTGCAGCTCCCATTAGGATTTTGATGTTAAACTTTACAATGTATCTCAAGTTTGTAAATCTAAAGGACTGGCTAGGTAGACTTAATTTGTTTTCTAAATGGAAATTATCAAAGTTTTCATGTTCTTAGTTCAAAATGGCTGGGCTTTTATAGATCCTCCATTTAACATTGTATATGTTAAGGTGGGACTGAAGGCTAACATGACCTTTGAATTTGAAAATTTGTTTTACCGTTTTCGGAGGATTGCTATTCATAACGCTCACTCACAAAGTTTCACATTTGTACATACATTATTTGGAAAGTTATGAGCAACCAAAGTTCGGTATCTAAGTGGTATTTCGCGGTAAAAATCATGAGCTTAGAGTATCAAAACAAACTAAAACTAAAGCACCGCGATTACCAGATGACAGATGCACGGTGAAACTTTGACAGTTTTCAGCTTGTTCACACCTACGAAGAATGAGCCGTGATCCTAGCTCCAAAAACATACCATATAATTTTGCTTGTTAACTAAATAAAGTTATTAATTTTATGAGCTTTTTCAAGCTTTGCACGTTTAATGTTGAATTTCTAGCTTTTATGAAATGTTTTTGATAAGCGAAGTCGCTGCAAAGTCCGCCATTTTTGTGCCGATGAATTCTTACGTAAAGGTCATGACAAATTTGCTGTGTTTGAGGTGACGTTGCTACATGTCACGCAAAATACCTCATCTGATTGGTTTTCCCGGGAGTAACGCACCATCGTATATGGGGTTTATTCCCTTTTTGAGCTTTGGATGGCCTTTTTTGACATATGATGACTCAGTGTAACGCAATACGATGTGGGTAGTGGACACGAGAGTTTTCTACGCTTTGCGAAAGAATTTCATGCTTTTTTCTACCATAAATAGGCTTTCACTGCAAAATCTGTGATAATTAAAACTATATTTTGGTATTAAGCTTTAACTGATTCTTTTCAAAATCAAGATATCTAAAGTAGAGGAAATTTAGAAACTTTTCACCGCAGTAACTCAAAGTATGTTGTTTTATGTCGGATTTACAAGCGTGACAATTTTAATTCTTATAACAAATCTTCGCACAACCCCTGTATCAAAAATATGATTTTAGAGTTACTGCGATGAAAAGTTTAGTAATTTAATGTAGATTAAGCTGCCGAAATTTCAAAACAGTTGATAAAAAGCTTTTCATCTTACAGTCGATTTTAGTAAATTTTCGTGATTGACGGGTCACTCAACAAATGTCACAAATACCACACATTCGTTTTGTTTAAAACTGAATATTAATATTTTTTAGTAAACAATGTGTTATAAAGTAAATTTTGTTTAAATTTGGTACATTTTGGATGAAAGTAGAGCACTATTTTATTTAACTCAAAATCTCTAAAAAGTTGATACCGGATGCCTTCCTTCCCACCTTAAATCTTCCTGTTTAGGTGCTGTGAACGTGTGCAGTATGTGCGCACTTAAAGAAAATGTGTGCTGTTACATTCTTTGTTGGCATGTCATATTTAACTGCTTGACTGACATAGAGCATTATGATCAAGCATTATTTGTCTGGTCATTGTTGCTGAATCTAAGCTTCAACCCAACTTTTTTTTTGTTCTCATTTTTTGGTGAAGTAATTAAATTTTTGAGAATTGATTTTTAACCAAAGGATTAAAAATTGGATTGTACCATTTCGTGTTAACAATAAGTGTGGACAATACAAGTACCAGTAATAGTTTTACCCATTATTATATTCAATTGGCACTAGAAGAATTAACATTTCAAACTAAAACTTCCAGTATCTTAAAAACAAAACCTTTTTCAAAATGTTTGAACTGTCATAAAAACGTGATAATTTAGTCTGTCAGAAAATGTATGCTTTACTATTTATAAATTATATTAAACACTCTATGGCCTTTTAGAGGAGTCACACTTGTGTATCCTGTGTATTTTTAATACAAAACATATTATGATGCAAGGTTTTTTTAATAAAAAACTGTACAAATTAAATATAGTTCTATGGCTTACCATGAGTTAGTATATGTTAGTAAAGTTTAACAGTTATCAAAGTAATAGTTAACAGAAAACCACACTGTATTTTACCATGGCACATGCAGTGCTTGGACAATATTGTACATGAAAAACAATGCTATTTTAGGTGTGCACTTGACTTTGTTATTGGTCAAACATGTTACAATTTAAGCAAATATAGCAAATGTCTTGCCATGCCAACAACAAATCAGTTTTGAAAGTGAGAAACAAGTTCAAAATGTCATTGATGCGTCTATATATAGTACACTATACATTGAATAGGCATATAACTTCAACAGTGTTTCTGTAAATTGATACCATATATTCCCATCAAAGAAAATACTACATTTGCCTATTTATATCTCAGTCTTGTTGTGTACTTGATAGGGGCTCAGAAATGCTATAGTGGACTTATTTGACAACAGTGTTTTTGTAACATTAATTTATCATGTGCCTAATATAATACAAACAATTTATTTAGTTAAATCTAGTTGGTGTTTTGCTTAGAAATCAGTTTAGGAGTAATGTGTTTTGTTATTGCCTAAATAGAACATCCATGCATTTTATATTAAAGTGTACTTAACAGGTTTTCTCACCTTGATGAAGTTGACATATGAATCTCTGTTGTTGATATTCATCCGAACTGTCACTAACTGAACCAAATGGAAAGAATTTTCAATGATTAGAAAAATATGCACACACTTCTACTTAGATATAGAAATCAAATGAGTAAAAGCGGCATTATATAGACAGCAGCAGCTGGATATTTGCCCATTGTTCAGCTGCATCTAAGTTTCCCTTAGGTGGTAAACACAAAGTCAAGATACTAAAGCTTTTATCTTTTTTACACATCACATGATTTTTTTAGATGAAAAAATAAAAAAAAAATGGGAATTACTCATTTTGTCTTACCATTTAGAAAGAGAATTTCTTGTTGATCATGAAATGTTTGCAATAGCATTTGAAATATGTGGGCTTTAGCAGTTGACAAACATTTACACCAGAATAAGAAGGCTTTGACTAGGTGCTGCAATTTAAGTGATATTTATTCAAATATGATACAATACATTCCTTTTAAACACCATCTCACCAATCAAAACCAGTCTCTTAGATTGGGTTACCATGACCACATCTAGCAATATATTACGTTGCCTCTCTTAAAGGCTTGGGGGTATTTTGACCTTAAAAGGAGCTCAAGACAAATGGATATGTATATTTGAATTTCTCTTGATTTTCATTGGTTTGGTAATATTCATTTTACCTCATGTATTTCAATCAAGTTCAGCCTTTAAGCATTGTTCCTAACAGGATTTACCTACCATTTTTTACTTTCAAGGAAAAACTATATTGGCTAAGATCTTTAGCTCAATATAACTGAGGCTTTTAGTTTTTCGTTTGCCATCTGAATGGTTGAGCATGTTACTCCATCAAAAAGCTAAATTATGTTTCAATACTATACATCTTGATATTTGTGGCTAGAGCCATTTGTGGTGTGTTACTACTAAACTCTAAGAAAATATGGAGCACAACAATAATATTAACATCTATTCTGGTGACAACAAGGTTCAGTTAGTGAAAGATATTCTAAAAAAGTGTAAGTGAAAAGATTGAAATATGAACCATTGAAATGGTATCAGTCTTAAGGCAACGGATGCCTTGTGTTATCTTAGAAGCAATATTTCAGTGTAATATCTCTGTACTGTTAAAGCTTTTTGGCAGGTTTTATATTCATTTTTTTCTGTTTTCTTACAGATTCAAATACAAGTCGTCTTACTGATGTACTAAAACAGTTTCGTGATGGAGTGTACCCTAAGTATAACCCAGAGGAGGTAAAACATTTTTTATACTACATTTATAACTGTCATTACTGTGCATTTTCTTTCAGATAGGAACAGCATTTCAGATTGAAATATTTTTATTCAACACAAATGCAATATATTGGTTGTATGTGTGCTTTATTTGAACATGAAATCTTTGTTTGTTTTCATTTATTATTAATCTTTAATTTCATTTCTCACAAAGTCATTTGGAATGAATGAAGACAAAATTGATGTCTTGCCTTTTTTTTTCTCCTAAAGTAGATGATACTTGTAAATGAAATATTTTAAATTCATCCATTAAAACATAACAATTTGAGGAAAATCCATCTGCCAGCTTTAGATTTTATTTGCATTATACAAGTCTCATGACACAATAACAGTGTTGAGGTTTCCCTAGCAATAGCCAAACTCTGCCTTACTTGTTTTCTGTTGGTTAGTCTTTTGATGTTAATGTTGTGAAATAGCTCAAAAGTCTATTATGAATATTTTAGTTTTTTTTCTGTTTGACAGCAGTAATGTTTTTATATGTGTTTTGGGATATTTATATTCACAAGCAACTGGATCACAGCATGCTATTCTGCTATATCTCTATCTTTTCTTGATCTCGTATGGTGTGGCTTGCCTATTTTCTTCAATATTCACTTGGATTTGTGAGTGAAATGTACACATGATATCTATGCACTCCCTTAAATCGTAAAGAACCTTATCTACTACTTGAAGGTTTAAATTCACTTTTCCATCTGCTCTGTGTACCATTTTGATTGATGGTTGCTTTGTGGTTTGGTCTGAGAATAATAATAATTAAAAAAATTATCATAATAAAAGCTCTTTTCTTATCATCATGGTTATAATTTTTCTGATATTGGAATTGATTGTATATGGCACATAATATACAGGCGGAGGATTTTTCTTTTTACTTCAATAGTAATCTTTACTGTAATTGAAACTCTAATGCTCACTTGATATTGTGGGCTTTAATGTTTTTGGCAGAGATGTGCTCTGAGTACGTAAAACTCTTAAGTTTTGACAAAAATTATGAAAAACAACAATAACTTATTATAATGGCAATAGTTGAGAGCAAAACAAAATCAGCCTTAATAATTGAAAACTGAAACTCAACTCATTTGAATAACTCAATAGCTTATTATTGTTTTATTTAGGCCATGATTAGAAAGTGTGTAATTTCTAGAAATCATTGTCAAGTACATGCAATTATACAGATTGAATTAATTTTCTTATTCCCATACCCAGCCGATAGCTTAAGACAAGCTGGACATGTGGCGTTGAAAATAAATTTTTAGTCACTGTTAGATTGAATTCAAATATTTTGTTTAAGATCAAACAGATTTGTTCGACAGTGTATATAATCATAATGGTTCATTTTAGTGTGCATTTTTGGTTAGTAGTAATATCAAGTCACTTTAATTTGAATAAATTTGGATTATTCCTTATTTTCACTTTTTGTTTTTTTGACCATTAATAATTGAATAATAATGTTGGAGTGAACAATATTTACATTTGTATCAACGACATGTCACTTAAATTAGTGCAGAATATTCTACCATTCTATTATTTTCTAGCATTTTATTTCACAATTTGTAGATTTAACTTACATGTATTTTAAGGATTAAGTTGCCTAATGCTTAAGATTCTTTACTTAAATCATGATTATTCAGGGATAAGAGTTTATTATACACTGTTTGCTGTAAATACTGTATTATTTAGAATTGGATTTAGTTTGGATTTATAAGTAGACATTTCACATAATGTCAATAAATTATTCAATGTAATTTGTACATTTATGTGCTAAAATGAAAATACTTGTCGTGGTGAGTGACCAGTTGGTTTTCATTTCTGAGGCTGAGAAATTAGCCTTTGGAATTTCAAAATTTCAAATGTTTTTGTCAACCAGATAGAAACAAAGTCAGATACATTTTTACTGTAAATAGCTTTAAAGTAAAATCTTTAATTTCTCCTGAATTGTAAATTAAAAGCAAGCACTCTTGATTTTTTTAACATATTGCTAGGAATATTAGTCTCTTGATATTTAAAAAACCTTGAAGTTTGAAATTTAATTCATGCAAAAAAGGCAAAATGTATACATGGCGCCCACCTATTTTCATTACCAACAACCTTACACAACACCGTGATTATCATCATTCTATCATTATCATCACCACTGCCAACTTTATTACACTCTTTGTCATATTGATGTTATCTGCTCTGTTTTGTAGCCAATGGACTATGAAGGCTTCAAATTATTTATGTTTGCTTATTTGGGAGATGATGCCAATGAAGACATATGCAAGCATCTATTTAGGGCTTTTCATAAAGACATACCAGTCAAAAGCCTTCAATCACCATCTTTATCAGTAGGAGTGTCACAGACAATTATTGATAATATGACTGCTGGAACAAGTGCTTCAAAGTCTTGCTCCTCACAAGACTTGACAAAAACAGACCAACATCGAAGAGGTTAGTCATTCTATGTGCAAATAATCAATTACCTTGTTTGTAGAGATGCTATCTTAAAGCTTCAGTTTTGGCAGAAAGTTGGAATCATTTTTCAAGGCTCGAAATATGGGCAGGTCAAAGGACAATGTCCCTCCAAATTTGCTACTTGACCTGTCAAATCAGAGTTTGAAAGGACATATTTGAAGTATTTCACAGCATGGGACCCAAGCATTGTACCAGTTGCTACATGTTACATTCCCCTTGTGAATTTCTGATTTAACTACAACTATAAGCTGTAACTATAACACTGTGATTTCTCTGTCATATTCAAATTCTTAAGCACTTTATAGATTAATAAAACATTTCCACTTATTGTGTTACAAAAGAAACTGGGCAAAGTATCTGGTAGTTGTAGTTATCATTCAAATCACCTATCATCATAGACTGCCCAAGCAGTCCACTTGTCCTCCTTTCAACATTGCAGCTTACTTAAGTATGCAGGTTCAAGACCAGCACCAGGCAACTTTTTAAACCAACAGTCTTTTCTTATCGTTTAATTTTTACACAATATTTTCCTCACTATTTTTACCATTACCATTTTTCTTTTGTTATTCCTAATTTTATGTATTTTTTCCCTCTCACATATAAAGTACAAACACCAAAATGTGTGCAATAGTTATAACTATTTTAAATAGCACTTATAAAACAAATGAACACAAAAGAATTTAGTGGGATTTATGTTGCACACTTTTGTTGTTTGCATTCTATTATGAAAATTTTCATATTGTATGTGAAAGGAGAATAAAATGAAAAGCCCACGAGCTTTCAGGAAACCCATATGTTGAAAGGAGGACAATTATATTCCTTGGGTGGTCTGTCTTGTTATCAACTTCAACCACCAAGGAAATTTTACTCTGGAATAGTTGGTTATTAAATTTCAACTATTCGTATTCAAATACTTTAGCATATTTCTATCATTACTGAATTACTGGAAATAGAATTCTTGTGTAAAATTATATTTGACGTCTCAAAAGAGCTAGTGCAATAATTAAACTACTAAAAATAAGTATGGGATTTGGAAACCATAAAAGTAATCCGTTTAAAATAGCTAAACAAAAGTCATAAACTGTACGGAGAAAATAAAAACATACTCAAATTTTGTTTTAATAATATTATAAACTTGAAATGATAAAGTGGCAATTTTCAACAAATCATTATTACCAACTGAGAATGTTAACCTTACAACAAAACTGTTTTCTTGGATGCTATGGTTTAAGGGGTATTGTGCATGAATTCCTTGAAAATGTATCTTTGACTGGTTATGGTGCACTCGGAATGGTGTTACATGATTATTAATAACATTGAGCTACAGTTTCTTATTTATGCTGGACTTGCTAATATCCACCATTAACCCTTCGCAATTCTAATAAGCATTGATTTGCATCAGCAGTTCACTAGATAGCTAACATGTTCAGTTTCAGAGCTACCGGGGATTCACAGTGGTGCTGGGACCGCAGCTTTAGTAGCGGCTGCCACGGCTATAGCCGCTGGTCATGGTACTGATAAGCCTATTATCAAACTATCCAAAGCCAAAGACGACGAAAATCATATAGAGAATAATAAAAACCACAGCATCAACAGTGCATCTAAACTTAACAATGAACTGAATAACAGTAAAGAAGTAAATCAGTCACTATCTCCACAAGACTCGACAACTTTAGGTTTGGGTTCCGCGTGGGGCAAAAAGTCATCTGAAAAACACCACTTCCGTCGTCATTCGAGTGGGTCGTTTGTTGGTTAGTACTATATCATTATAACTACTAATATACATAAACATACTAAACCATTTAACTCTTGGTTAGTGTCCACCGGACCGTATAGCACCAGTTTTAAAGTTAAACACCATTCTGACACAGAAAAAAAATCCAACTACTTTAGTTGACATTGAACTATATAAACAATTAAATTTTCTAACAAAATCTAAAAAAGGAGGTAATTGCAGTTTAAAAACTTTGTAAATTTGATTCAGTTTATGCACTTTTTCTTAAAGTCTATTGATTAAAATCTCAAATTAAACTAAAAGCTTGAAATATGAATTATTTAATACTCACCGCTCTGCATGATTCAAAGCTCATACTCAAATTGTAAAGACGATCAACTGCAACATTATATGTCGATGAACTGGCAAAACTGTCGTTTGAATGGTCTATGATCTAGCAGCTATACAACTATGTCTCAAACTGAGGATTTGCTTTACATTTGTGTAGTTTAGAAGTTGAAAAAATCTTGCAAATGTTGTAGATATTCAGAAAACTTACAGTAAGCAAAGTGAAGCAGCAAATGGGCTTCCCATCAGTCTTTGTGGCCTGATTTGCGAAAACGAGGCTTATTTAATTTTCTTTGTTTTCTGGCCAATCACAAATAAGCAAAAGACTTCCAGGCTTACACGATTTTTTTTTGTATTCTTTTATATTGCGATTTCCGAAAAAAAGGTTACGTTTTGAATAGAAGTATCAAGCAATTTCCAGGCTGTTATGGTTGATGGTCACATAAACAAATTTTTAACTGACCTACTAGTTCGACATTGAATGATGACGTAACTATTCATGCTGGAACCTTAAAAGGTCGCTTGTCGGTTATCGGTAGGTTGTAACTCTTTTAGAATTGATGGGGTGTGATTAACGACAATATTACGAAAAATAATAAATTTATGTTTCAGTCTACACAACTTCAAATCGGCTTCCCAGCACTCCCAGCAGAGTTCGTGTAATTAACAGGGTTTTTCACTTGTACCCCCGGCTCGATGCACCAGTGGCAACAATGGCGAATTGATATCGAATATTGTGGCAAAAACTGAATTTTTTTTTCATTTTCAAAAGAATAGAGAGGGAACCCTTAAAATTTCGCGGAACCGGCAACCTTTTCCGACATTTCAGAATGTTCTATATTAAAAGCTTCCAGCTTTCATGGGTTGTAATTTCAGTCCACATTTAGTTTGGCGGAAACGTCAGCGCGGATTTTATTTAAAACACATGCGGGATTGAATTTTCAGTTTAATTTCAACCCGGTTAGAAATTTAGTTATACGAAAGGCTCTCCATCGTTTTTGTTCTAAAACTGAAACGAAAATACCGTAAACATACAACAAAACAAGATACCGTTGGGACAACGACAATGAACTGTATCAGAAGCGTGTCCAAAGGAGGGAGGGCATGGGGTGCCCGGTGCCCCCCATTTTGATTTTTTTTGTAGATAATTCTTTTAACTTGATTGATAATCATAAAAATTTCTGGTTCCGCCCCTGTATATTCTAACATACCTTAATTGATGCTATCGAAGTAGTCCAAGCCTTCCTCGGTTCACTGACAATTTAATTTCAGCCCGGGATGAAAATTCCATATAATGAGGGCCCGGGATAAAGGAAGCTAATTGTCAAACTTTTTCGGCCGCCATCTCGTAGTTGTATGAAAACAATCAAATCAACCTCTTTCCTAAGTACCTACATTGTATTGTAGTAAATCATTGACCTGATTGTTGTTATCACTGATTCGGTTAGATAACTAAGGCCAGATAAAAGCTTCTATTTTCACAATAACAAAGTCATCTGAGTTATTTCAGCCAATTATTCAGCGTATAAACGGTCTTTCATATTAGCAAACAAGCATATGCTCTCTTGTAGCGAAACAGCATGACCAAGGCTTCATTTGTTTCTCAAAGTACGTAAGGAAATACAAATGCCTCGTACGTTTCGTACAATAGGAAGCCCACAAGTTCTAAGACCTACTTGTCAAACTGTGTTCCAAATTTGTTCGTATTAAAAAGATATTTTGTACTTCAGCTTTCAAGGTTGCCAATGAACTACCACCACTTGCACCACGGTCAAGTTCACAAAGAAAGAAACCGTCTTTAGACCAGGCCACACTCCTGAATGCGACTACTCCGATCAAGACGGTGAAAATGGTTTCGATACGAGAGATTGCTTGTTATTTATCCATGTTAGAAGGTGGAAAAGTTGAAGACAAACTTGAATGTAAGTAGCTAAGCATAAAGGGATATGTATGTAAATCTTGGTTTTCACTGTGGACGCAAACCAAAACAAAAACAAAAAACAAAAAAAGAAAAAGAAAAGAAGAAAAAAAATGAAAAGCGCGCTCAAGAATCAAAAGGAAGTGCATGTTCTTTTGCTGATATTGTTAGTTAACTCATCCTGTTGTATTCTGAAGCAGGTATAAAAACTGTATTTGTCTGGATCTTACACGCATCGCTATCATTAATTCTATGCGGGACATGCGTATTTTGTAAAGATGATGATCATTTCCCTAATGTCACTGTTCCGTTTGGCGATCATGTCGTTTTAACGTCTCATGTGAGTTCATTTTCACGTAACGCTATGTGCGACAAATGCATAGCGGGGCACGTTGTTTCCTCGCTCCTTGTAGTTTCAATGGAAATCGTTTGTCGTCTAAAAGAAACATGCAATTCGAATACAGTCCTTCGTTGCCGTTGAAGGGCGTTAAACTTCAATTATCATAATTAGGCATACATGGAGCACTTGTCAGTAATTGCCCACTTGAGTTCACGTAGAAAAAGGCATAAGTTGTCACGGTCTCGACAATTCTTTTTTACCGAGTCGTGACTTCACCTCACGATTCCTTTATAAAACGTTTTATATAGTCCTGCCTTGTAGCCATGACCAAGGTATCATGAGTACCAGTTGTCTGTACGGTGGACGCTTGGAAGATATCGTTTTGAAGATATTGGTTAAGGATATATATTTTTTGCTTCCATTTCCAGTTGTGTTCAGAGTATATGATGCTGATGGCAATGAACTCTTAGACAACCAGGTATAGTGTTTGTCGTTTGTTGTTCAATAATACTCACATGCTCGTTCTTTCGGTAATCCATGCTGTTCTACGTGCACTGATTCGTTCATTCAGTCGGTCATCGTTCATTTGCTTTTGTATATATCTATCTATTTTTTCACTTACCTATTCATACATGTAATCACTTGTTTCTTCATTTATTTACATTTGTTGTGCATATTTTATATAGATAAATTAATTTATTAATTTGATTGTTTTTACGCTATTTGTTCGTCTTTACAATTGTTAATTACTTACCCATTCGTTTAATTCATGTTTATCCTGATAAATTCATTAATTTATGCATGCTTGCATTTTTTTAGTTTACTTGTTTTTTGACTACTTTGCTTTGGAAACTACTTCTGTCGTCATCAGCACGAAACTGATCATAACATCATGATGACATCATTAACGTGACGTCACATTCTTGCCGGATATGTTTCGTTGTGTTTCAGCATTGCGATGATTTACACCGTTACTTTAAACAAACTTCTGTGATTTGTGTGTGAAATAGTAGTATTTATGCAGACGTTTCTTGTGTTTTAGGAACTTGAGTGCATCACACAGCAGATGATGAATGTAGCACAGTATCTCGGCTGGGATGTGACAGAATTGAAACCCGTAAGTTTTTATAATTGATAGACTTCATGTCTTCATGGTTCAGTACGTACATTTTCTCTTTGTAGTACCTTGGTAATTTTATAGTTTGAAATGGCGAACATTTTCAATGCAATCTTTTCATAGGTTTTCAACGTTTTCAAATGCAAAGGTTTTATGGGATATTTCAATAACAAATTTTAGCAAACTTGTGTTGTGAGGCTTATAGAGTCGTTTCAAAAATCCCGTGAAATGTACTTTCTACTATTATTCGTTATTACGCTTTACTATCCATATTTTCTATTGTTTATATTGTTTTGTATTTTCCGTCTGTTACATTTATTTCACTTCAGTCATTACGTTTTGTGTCACGGGTTCTTACAAACCACCCTATAATAACGATTTACACTTTTATTCATACATAAAATATATAAAAGACAAATTTTATGTTACACAAAGTGCCTCTCTAACACGGTTTTTAATCATATGTGTTTTTTATCTAGTGTACCTGTGATGAGGTGCATACTGTAAATGCTCTTAATAACTTCACATTCGCATGAATTCTTATTTCTTATATTCTAAACATCGAGTTATATACATTTTTTTGTTTAGTTGAAGTTTGTTTTGTTGAAGCCAAGCGTTTTCATTGTTATTGACTTCCGGTATTTTTCATCAACAAAACTAAATCATTCTCGTGGAGATATAACACACTTACTTATAAAATTACCCTTTCTATTTACGTTTCGTCCAGAGTTTTTTTTTTCTTTAGTGTAAAGATAGTTTTCCCTGCTAGCAGAGTCTCTCGTTTGTGAATCCTGACGGATTCACAAACGAGAGAGACTCTGCTAGCAGGGAAAAGATAGTTTGGAATATCAAAAAGATCTGTTGTGGGCTTGCTGCTTGAACTGTTTTGTCACGCTAGGCCGCTCTTGAGGAGTACTTATAGACAATTGTTTTTTTTTATCAAAGAAATGTCAGTCGATGTCATAATGATTTGATTTCCTACCCTCGCTTTATGCATCGTCACGGCTGTGGAGCATTTTTTCCTTAAAGATGAACACTTTTTTAATTTTTCTATAAAATCACTGCGGCTTAGTCAGAACAAAAAATCAAGTTCACTGTCGACTCGTTTTGAAGAAAACGTCGAGGAATTTATGAACGGAGTTATATTCGATCGAGAGATTATATCGCGCCGAGTCAAATTTTAACTCTTTTTAAAAGACCATGGTTTCCGTAGTCAATTTCTTGAAGTTTAATTTGAGTACAGACAGTATCGCAATCTTTTTTTGTCCATAAACACTACTCAGTAATTTTTGGAATAGCCCACGCATTTTATGCTATATGATTGGCTGGTATTCTAAATCGAGAACTCCATCCCACATATTATGCCTACTGCCCTTCAGTTAATTTCGAATCACACACTTGAAAATACGGTACGGGAACACGGTATGTTTAGGCGATGAATTCTGATAGAGTGCACAAACAGTCTTTCTCAATATTACTCTCACGAAGACCATGGCATTTAATGGAAAGAGAACGATTTGTTGAGGTTATATTTGTTGCGTCAAGGGCACTTGACGAATACCTCGTACTTCAAAGTGAGAGAATTTTTCGCTAAATTGTTGTTTGTGTTCTTTTTAGATTCTCCGAGACATGCTAGTAGAACTAGACGACGATTGCGACGGACATATCTCACTAGAAGAATGGATTAAAGGAGGGCTTACTACCATCCCGCTACGAGTACTATTGGGATTAGAAACGGTAAGAATCCATAAACCATGTATACTGAGTAAGTAATTTTTTGGAAACCGAGCTACATCATAACTGTGCGTATGGCGCATTTGAATCGAAAGTGAAGATGCTATAACTGACGCAAAAGAACTTTTCATGTTTCGCATTATGTTTCGCATGTATAGTACGTTTGCAAAACCCGTCAAAAGTATTCCCGTTTGTAAGATGGTGGCGTCCTCAACCCTCTAGACTGATGCAACTATAGTAACATATTGATATAAAAGGTCTACATATCAAGCTTTTCTCTTAAGAATGTTGTCCTCACATACTTCCTTATTAGGAAAGTAATTCCCATATTTGGAGATCGGAATAAATCAGCAATGCAAAAAAAGCGATTTCCTTCGGAAAATCCTTCAATTTTTACAGGTTTTTGAGTGATAGCATACCCAACAAGTCAGCCATTTCGATTTATGGCCGAAAATAAAATGGTAAGCCTAAAAGGAGGATCCCACGGATTTTACCACAGAACGCCCCAAAACAACAATAATTGTTTGATATGCAACGCTTTCCAAAATTCTGTAAATCAGGCTTTAATCATTCCTCAACGTATTATTTCGTCATTTTGCAGCAAATTCGAGATGATGGCCAACATCAGGTAAATTGTTGCTGTTGTTGTTTTTTTTTTTCATTAAAAATTTCTTCTTTCCATTCACCCATCTAAATGTTTTGTATTTGTCTCTTCCTTGTAGTGGCGTCAGAAGCATTTCAACAGACCTGCGTACTGTAATATGTGTCATAATACATTGAATGGGTTCGGTCGAAAGCAGGGTCTACAATGTCTCTGTAAGTAACTATTATTTAAGACTGGAAGCAATGAGGTGGTATTCAATAGCGTCACAAAGACGATTTTCTGGATAATTTGAAATTTGACCTTTTTTTTTGTAATAAACGGATAGATATTGATGCAAATAATGTGATCAACTTTTTTGTGAGGATAGCCGCATGAAACCTGGTAACTACTTTGTCTGTAAATGACTTTCACGATGCCTAAATTCGCTACCTGAATATGAAACATCTACGAAATAAGTCTCACAAACAAATACCACATATGTACACATGATCTTTCTTTTCAAACCAAAATAAACACTGAAACATCTGAGACAGAATTAGACTCTCCTTATGCGTCTGCTTTTACTGTTACTATTTACATACAATCTTATTCCGAGTGTCTCAATTGTTGTGTCTTTGGTTATCTATTTTGTTATCTCTATTGCTGTTTTTCTGGTTCTTATGTAACAAATTATGCAGTGCCCCTGATATCGCAAAGTAGTTAGAAATATAATCAAAACAAATTAAATGTACAAGAATCTAGTTTGTTGACAAACTTCGACTTATATATAGTTATGTACATGTTGACTGATGTAGTATTAATATTTATATATGCTGTGCTCAGAAATGTGACGGATTACATGCAAATTATCACTGCGCTTATTTCTATTCATTAACATTAAGCGGCATGAACTTACAATAGGTACTATACTCTTCTACATTTAAATATATCCTTCCTCTTTACTGATATGAGAAAAAAATTGTTAATTTTGTTATTTTGAACGAACGACCGAATTTTTTATGCGTGCCACCTCACAGCTTCCAGTCTTAACAAGTCTGTTGCAAATAGATTTGACTTGATAAGCAATGATCCCGTGTGTATTCAACATGTTCAGGGGTTGATCCTTGTGTTTAAGGGACGACTGATGGTCGCTAACTCTGCCAATATATCGCGAGAAAACAACACAACAAACAATAGTACGAATAACACGTACGTAAAATCAAAAGAGAATACAAAATAAATAGGGTCGTCGGGCAGATATTATTAAAGGGAATTAATGTATTTACTTTGTTATTTTTTGGTCTGTAAGTACACAATATACGGTCCATTTATCAGATATTATTAATAGAAATTAATGTATTTACTTTGTTATCATTTTAGTCTGTAAGTACACAGTACACGAGCGATGCGTTCAAAGGGCACCAGCGTCATGTATCAACACATACGTGAAATCGAAGCGAACAGGAAAAATGGTAAGAGTCTGCATTAGATTCGATTTCGTACCGGTATGATTGTGGAGTAGTATGGTAGTGTATCGTACGTAGATAGGTAAACTTTATTTAAAGAAGGTTTAAAAAACACTTTACAAAAGTGAACCAGTTTAGCAATGCTAAACTTCTACTTGTCCTTCACATTTGTTTGTGTATGGTCAAAACAGAATTTACGTCATGTCATTTAAAACTGTCCATCAAAAGAGAGGAGAGTGTTGAAAAATAAAATTTTTTAATGACTTGTCCCTAATTATAAACATACTGAAAACACAAGTACAAGTTAGGTTCCGCAAATATATAAGTCTGAATCTCATCGACAACCTATTTATACACTATTTATTTATAAGATATATATTTCTAGTTTTGTGAAGTATTTTTAAACTTTAACGGTCGATTAGCTAAGGTTTCTAAATATGTTTTATTGATTTCTTTCAGTATTTCCGCCTTGAAGTGTTTTTGGCTGGATAGCAGTGGGGTTTTTTTTTTATCGGTTGTTTTCAGTTTCAATTCTATATTTTGTCAGACTGCGTTAAGTTGGTTTCGTTTTCGTAGTTATTTTATAATGGCTTTCCTTAATTAGTGTTACAATTTCTGTAAGGGACTATTCCCGGCTTTGTTGATATATATCGTACTTCGCGTGATGTCTAGTTGATTAGAGTTCCAAAACGAACAGTACAGTGCATATCTGAGAACTCCAATGAGAAGCACGTGTGATATAAATATCGCTAACAATTTCAGATAGGAGCTTAGCGTGCACTATATAAATCATTTTTGTTCATCAGACCGGTCATTTAGGTATGTTTATGTATATGTATCAAAAGTGAACGAAGTTGTTCACCAATATATATGAGACTTTCTTTGTGAACGACGAGACTATTAACATAGTGATTCCTTGACGTTCCTTTCTTGTTTTGATTACTTTGTTCAGAGTATGGACCATCATTGGGTCGAGGGTAATTGTCCGGCAAAGTGTTTCAAATGTAACAAGACTGTCAAAAGTAATAACTGTTTAACGGGACTACGATGTGCTTGGTGCCAGATGGTGGTAAGTGTTCTATGTCTTGTCTGTCTGTCTGTCTTTAATCTGTCTGTCTGTCTGTCTGTCTTTAATCTGTTTGTCTGTCTGTCTGTCTGTCAGTTTTGTTTGTTGATTGGTTGGTTTGAAATCTTTATATCTTTTTTTCGCATTCAGACACATAATAAATGTGCAACAAACGTTGGCCCAGAATGTAATCTTGGACTTCACAGAGATCATATTTTACCTCCTACAAGTATTTCTCCAGCTGGCTTGGTAAGATCACTAGAATATAAATAATGGAATGACTCAAACACATCCCTAAACACGCTATTTTACTGTATCGTCGTCTGTAATTTTGTGTTCAGCCAAGAATTTGCTATAATTGTACATTGTTTGACGCCGGAAATCTAAATACAGAGATGCTATAAGCTGTACACAGGAAAAAATCTGTGATTCCCAGAATGGGTTTATTTTGGTTTTTGTTGCACTTTCCCAACAATACCCCAAAATAAACCCATTTTGGGAATCCCAAATTTGAACCCAATCTTGGATTTTGTAGCACTTTCCCAACCATAATCCAAAATAAACCCATTTTGGGAATCACAAAGTTTTTCCTGTGGTACCTATGTGAATAATTCATTAGAGTGTATTTTTTTTACAGGATCGAAAGAGGTCTAGTTCTGATGTCAGTAGTCCGAAAAAGAAAGCTAATTCATACGCCAGCTTTGAAGGAATGCCAATGCAGGTAAAACAGCTGAGCTGGCGTTTTATTTTCTCGCACAACAGTAACTTTTGATTGCTTTTGTAATAGCACTAAATCATGGCTTTCTCTGAAACACTTGCTCATACTCGGTATATCACATCACTAGCGACGATAGCACAAGGAAAAATGTTTTCCATTCTTGTGCTTGTGTTGGCGATTGCGTCTTGCTGGGTTTGCAGTTGCGTCGCTAGTGAAAACCGGGCTTTACATGCAATAACACCATTCATATGACGTTTTCTTTTTGTGATTTTTCTACACTAACGTCACTTTGAGCAGTCCTGCCCTTTTTAAAAGTCTGCTCACCTTTATTACAACTACATGATTACTCTCTTATACTGACGGTCATTTCTAAATGATGTGCTTCTGTCGTTTAGATAACTCCTTTGCCCGGTACACATCCATTAGTCGTATTTATCAACCCTAAGAGTGGTGGCCGACAAGGATCAAGGTATGAATTTTCAATACAAACAAACTGATTGAACACACACACAAAAAAAAATACATTATTGTTGATGGTTATGATGATATAGACGTAGACCTAGACAAAGACACATTCAGATATTACACAAACATTGTTTAAACTTGCTTTGTTTTTATTCAAGGCTTCTTCACAAATTCCAGTATCTCCTAAATCCCAGACAAGTATTCAACCTCGGTGAAGGTGGACCAGCTCCAGGGTAAGCAAATAGCTTGACAGTCGCCACGGGCAACCGCCAGTTATTTTTGCAATTAAGTCTTGGTTGGGTATCCTGCCCTTGGAAAGAAAAACGAAAAAACGGTTGATTTGATCATCTACACCGTTTTTACCGCTGGCAGTCTGCGCGAAGAAGTAGCTCGAATCAATACGTCCCATGCATGCTTTCATGGTATTTGCTTGTAGCTGCGATTGTGCTTATGTAGTCAATTCATTAGCACTGTTAACGCACACGCTTAATTGTCAAACTGTTTTTAATTTTGTCTTCAGGTTAAAATTCTTTCAAAATGTTCCTGGAAGTCGAATTCTTTGTTGTGGCGGCGACGGCACAGTAGGCTGGGTACTAGCGACTATAGGTAAGACCGCTGTACACATGATTCGAAAACAAAGTCATAGTTTAGTAGCTTCTTCATTTAAAAGTACATTGGGAGCACGGAAATGTAGCCGCCGAGGGGATCGTCCAAGGCGGGGTTCCACATTAACCTGTTACTTAATCCATGGAGCCAAAGGTGGGCGCTTTTTCACCATCTTTCCTTTGAGCGCTCCTTTGTACAGGTTTTTAAAAGCTGCTACTGTACTATTTGCTGATAGTGGCAATTCGAATCAAGTATATTATTAAACTTGGATCATAGCTCTTGCAATGCGTAGTGCTAACTAATCCTTGTCCATGTAGTAATGTTTGATCTTTTGCAGATCGTCTTCAGTTGAAAGTTCGTCCTCCGGTCGCTATTCTTCCATTGGGTACTGGCAATGATTTGTCTCGATGTTTAAGGTGGGGCGGAGGTAAGGAATGATTATGCGAGTTTTACCAGATCATGTTGAATTATAGTATATTGTGGTGCTAGGCCATGCATGTGGGATATGCTCAAAAAGTCATGACAAGAGCATGCGTAATGCGCATGGTAAGTTGCGAGCATTAGTAAAACATCAAAGGCTCGTAAGTTACCTATTACTAATGTTGAAATATAGTTGACTCTCTTTGAACGATCACTCTCGCAAGCGACCTTTAGTGTGGGCTTCCTCTGTCCCGAAAGCAATCACTTTCTCCCTGCCCGTGGACTCAACCGTAGACTGTACTTCAAGATCTTCAGAAACCCAGATTATAGATCGTTAGACAATGATTATATAGCCGCTATTTTGATTAGGACATGTATCAACTATAACAATTTGGTTTGTTGAAAGACCAATGAGTTATCGCTACAGTTTTACGAGGACCGTGGCCAAATTAATGACTGTAATTATCATTTATGTAGGTTATGAAGGAGGAAGCATATCAAAGGTTTTAACTCAAATACAGAGAAGTTCAGTCGTCAGTCTGGACAGGTATGTGTTTTCCAGTTCAAGTGTTTTCTTGATAATGTTTGGATTTTATGATTTAGGCTCCCTTCTGCTCGTTACCAGTAACTCTCTGTCGAATGAATTTTAAATTAATTGGTGGCTAAGAATCGCTAGACTATGTACTCGTGAAATAGTTAATGAGCTTGTAGAAACAACCCACATTATTATCTTTTATTCAAAGAGATTCAAGCCACAGATAAAGCTGCGTAGTTCGCTCTATCTCCACCCTAACCGCGAGGTCTAAAACAAATGCACTCATTACAGTGTCTGGATAGCCTGTGTATCCTGCCCTCAGTCGAGGGATCCTAAGCTACGTCGAGAGTCGGCTACACAGGCTAGTTTCAGGACTGTCCATTTGCTAGTTATAATTGGCGTATATGGTTATATTTCAGATGGCAGATCGATGTAACAGAAGATGCTGCTCCAGATGGTGGAGACGCTCCTCCTTTAAATATCATCAATAATTACTTCTCTATAGGAGTGGTAAGAATTCTGTTATAGTTCTTTTTAACCTTTTTTCCTAATATACTACACAACTTTCTATATATATTTTTTTACTTTGGGTTTGAAATCCGAAGGTTTGGTTCCCACGAACAAAGGAACCCTTGCACAGCTTTCTGGTTGTTGAGTGTATTTTAGATCCGTTTTGTTTTGTTCACAGGACGCGTCTATTGGTCTTAAATTCCATCTTCAGCGAGAGAAAAATCCAGAAAAGTTTAACAGTAGGTTAGTATTTAATCTTCAAATATTTCATTTATACCCCATAGTGACTCAACTTTAGGGATATTTTTTATCACACTTTCTAATTTGTGTGAACTGCGTCGGTGTTTCTATAGGAAAAGTAGTAGAATATATTTGTATTATGATGGCGACTGACGTTTCGGACGGTAGTCCTTGGTCGGAGTAATATAAATGACTGAAGAATGATTTTAATTTCAACTCAACTTGAACCCAGTCCGCTATACCATCGTTGCTGTTATTATCACTGGGCGTCATTCTTACTGCTTCACAATATGAATTTTGATTGGCATCGACCTCGTTATTACCCTCGTCCTGTTTACTCTCATTGATTATAAGAATAAAACAATCAACATTTTGTATTCCAGACTTAAAAACAAGTTTCGATATTTTGAATGTGGTACAGCAGAAACGTTATCAGCAACTTGTAAGAACCTACATGAAGCCATTGAAGTCATCGTAAGTAACAACACATTGAGCTAGTGATAGTGTTTCTAACAAAGATAAGAACGTGTGTCAAAAAGTCATTTAGATCGTGCGGTCTGATGTTCAACGACTTGTGTGCAAGTCATTGAGTACCTTTTATTCATTGATTCCGTCCTTCCTCCGTTACGTTTTCTTCTCCTGTCCCCCTGTTTTCCTTTCCTCTATTCATCATTCTTTCCTTCCTTCCCTTCCTTCCCTTCCTTCCATTCTTCACTCTTTCTCTCCTAATTCCACCATCCCTTTTTCCTTCCTTCTTTCCTTCCTTCCTTCCTTCCATTCTTCCTTCGTTCTTCCCGTTTTTCCTCCCTTTCTCTTGTTCTTATCGGTTGTTTTTTCATTCATTCCCATATTAACACAGTAATTATGTTCCAGTGTGATGGTATTCCCCTTGAGTTACCCCAACTAGAAGGCATAGCCATTGTCAACATACCTAGTGTTTATGGTGGCGCTAATCTATGGGGAGACACGGACAAGAAAAAGAAGAATAAAGCACGTGGTAAAGGTGGTAGTAAAGACAGCGATTTAGCCTGGGCAGTGCAAGGTGATAACGATATCTTGATGATAACCTGGTGAAAGGTTTAGGGTTATTAAGATTGATTTTCACTTGTTAAGTAAGCAGTGACTGAGAAAGAGATGGTTACGTGTCTGTGAAAATTAGCTTCTCAAACTCATTAATAATTCATGAGCAATATGACCAATGGGGTCACACAAATTTATCACGTGCATGTATTTTGAAACCCAATGAAACTGAACTGGTTGAAACGTTACACTCTTTTTGATTTCTACAGTACAAAGAAATCAACTAAATCATGCACGAGAGCTAGGAATCTCAAACAACTCTATTGTAATCCAGGCATGACATACTACAGTAGAAAGAAATGTCTGAATGCCAGCCTCATGAATTATTAACTCTATTGAGAAGTCATTTCATAAAACTCCCAAGTGACTGTCTGCAATCATTTACGTTCTTAAGATACACGTTAAGGTAATTCCGTAGTTTTGCACTGCGCACAGCTCTGCGCATATTTCGAATTTTAGAGTTTTACATTTCTTATCATCAATTGATACAGAATTATGATTGAGAAACACTTTAACATAAAAATACGAACAGTTTTTACATTTTCAAGCGAAAAATTACGAATTTCTGTAAACTCGCCCCAGTCCATACTCAGAAAAGCCTTGATATTATTGAATTTTGAGAATATTTCTCAAAATATCTCGCAAACCAATACGGGCACCTATCTTTTTTATTTCATAATATAATTTGAAATCATGTTTTTTAAAACATATATGATCGATGACAAAATTCTATGGCTAGATTTTTCGATATTTCGAAAAGTGTTTCGTTCAAAGCATCGATGAGGCCCGTAAAATTTCGAACATTTTGTTAATTTTTGCTTTATTTCTCTTTGCTGTTGAATTGTAGTGCAAATCTTTTGCTTTACATCGATAGCCCAATGTATAAGGAGCACATTTAAGAACATTAAGCTCAGTAAAGAGATACTTTTATGAATGATGCCCATTTTCGAATGTTAGACGCTAAATTGACAAAAGTGGGTATACTTTAAAAATTTGTCTCGCGAAATCCAATACGGTGACCCCATTTTTTTTATTTTTTTATTTTTGATGAAAAACTCAAAATGTTTTAATGTACAAAGTTTTATCAAAATTTATGGCTAGTTCTATTACTACGGAATTACCTTAAATGCAAAATATGTACTTTTTATTGTGCAATTATTCATTTGTTTGGGAAGGCATTTCAGAAACTCGTTGCTTCGTGTTTTATTAGGGTTTCCAAAACACTCGAAAACAATTAAAATTGTTTTCTCGTGTTTTGAAACCCCAATGAAACACTCGCACTCGTTTTTGAAATATTACTTACGGAGACGGGAACGAAGAAGGAAGAAAACGCAAGGACGAGACAACTTTCCGTTCTGCTTGCTTCACCGCTTACTTCGCCTGTGAAAACTGGACGTAATAATATTGTTAATAATCATATATATATAACGCTGTCTCGACTAATTCTCCGTAGCGCTTTACTTAATAGTGTTTATCTGACATACTACCACACGGATTATTCTATTATGCCCGTTGTTGTAGTGCATTATGCAGTTGTTTTGTGACTACATGCTATTTATATTGTTCTATTATGCGCGTTGTTGTAGTGCATTGTGCAGTTGTTTTGTGACTACATGCTATTTATATTGTTCTATTATGCCCGTTGTTGTAGTGCATTGTCAGTGCAGTTGTTTTGTGACTACATGCTATTTATATTGTTCTATTATGCCCGTTGTTGTAGTGCATTGTGCAATTGTTTTGTGACTACATGCTATTTATATTGTTCTATTATGCGCGTTGTTGTAGTGCATTGTCAGTGCAGTTGTTTTGTGACTACATGCTATTTATATTGTTCTATTATGCGCGTTGTTGTAGTGCATTGTCAGTGCAGTTGTTTTGTGACTACATGCTATTTATATTATTCTATTATGCGCGTTGTTGTAGTGCATTGTCAGTGCAGTTGTTTTGTGACTACATGCTATTTATATTGTTCTATTATGCCCGTTGTTGTAGTGCATTGTGCAATTGTTTTGTGACTACATGCTATTTATATTGTTCTATTATGCGCGTTGTTGTAGTGCATTGTCAGTGCAGTTGTTTTGTGACTACATGCTATTTATATTGTTCTATTATGCGCGTTGTTGTAGTGCATTGTCAGTGCAGTTGTTTTGTGACTACATGCTATTTATATTATTCTATTATGCGCGTTGTTGTAGTGCATTGTCAGTGCAGTTGTTTTGTGACTACATGCTATTTATATTATTCTATTATGCGCGTTGTTGTAGTGCATTGTCAGTGCAGTTGTTTTGTGACTACATGCTATTTATATTATTCTATTATGGCCGTTGTTGTAGTGCATTGTCAGTGCAGTTGTTTTGTGACTACATGCTATTTATATTGTTCTATTATGCGCGTTGTTGTAGTGCATTGTGCAGTTGTTTTGTGACTACATGCTATTTATATTGTTCTATTATGCGCGTTGTTGTAGTGCATCATGCAGTTGTTTTGTGACTACATGCTATTTATATTGTTCTATTATGCGCGTTGTTGTAGTGCATTGTCAGTGCAGTTGTTTTGTGACTACATGCTATTTATATTATTCTATTATGCCCGTTGTTGTAGTGCATTGTCAGTGCAGTTGTTTTGTGACTACATGCTATTTATATTGTTCTATTATGCGCGTTGTTGTAGTGCATTGTGCAGTTGTTTTGTGACTACATGCTATTTATATTGTTCTATTATGCGCGTTGTTGTAGTGCATCATGCAGTTGTTTTGTGACTACATGCTATTTATATTGTTCTATTATGCGCTTTGTTGTAGTGCATTGTCAGTGCAGTTGTTTTGTGACTACATGCTATTTATATTGTTTCAGATATCGGTGATGGTCAGTTAGAGGTCGTTGGGCTTGAGAGTACACTTTATGTTGCTCAAATTATAGGAGGAGTGCGGGCTCATGGACTCCGGTTAGCCCAATGCTCAACCATCGAAATCAGGTGAGTAGTATTGATATTACTTGCAGCGATCACAGCTAAGGTTAAGTAACTTATTGATATGCAATAATCATGCTTATACCTTATAGGACAAAGAGATTATTCCCGATGCAGATTGATGGAGAACCGTGGATGCAGCCTGCTGCCACGGTGAGTGATGTTCTTATTCATTCGGATGCACTGAACACATATTCAAACTCAACTCAAATCCAATTCCACAAAGGCAGCAGTTTTAAGACATAGACACGCATCTATAATGAGATACATAGCATAAAAACCGAGATAAATGCATACTGAAAATGTTTAGTTAAAGCTGTTATACAACATACTGAAAATGTTTAGTTAAAGCTGTTATACAACATAGATGCATAGCCAGCTGTTTAGTTTATTGTTGTTACCTTAAACAATGGTTTACATGCCTCATGCATCTCATTAGTAATAATAATAATAATAATAGTGGTTTATTAAGTGAAAAAAAAAGCACCATTGGTGAAAAAACGTTCACATTTACAAATCGATCATATCAATAAAATATAAATAATAATAAAATACAACAATTGTCGTTATAAAAACTATTTAACATATCTGTATATATAAAATTATTATAGTAATTTTATCTTTGTGAATTAATACCTTTGTGAATTAATTGGCTGTATATCTCAGACATCATTTCTATTATTTATCATTCATGAATCGATTATTTTCGTTATAAACAACACTACATGAATCGATATTAATCTTAGGATGTGCTAAATGTGTTACTAAAACATGGAGTGTTCTTATGTTGTCAGATAAAAATAACGCACAAGAACATGGTTCCAATGTTACAGGGGCCTCCTCCAGCCAAGTCGTCGTTTTTCTTCAAAAGAAAACAAATACGTGATCCCGAACTAGAAAGCGAAATCTAGTGAGTGGTTGTCTTATTTATTTATCTGTTTGTTGCTGTTCTAACATGCGGTGGATCCGTACTTAATGATTTCTTACCAATTGAATCAGTTATGCCAAGGTCGATCTATTGGGATCTTCAATTCTACCTGTACGTAGAACTCTTCTATAGTTCTTGTTGTTGGGGTTTAACTATCTTCTACAGTGTAACTCTAACTCCTCCTTGTTTAATCACGTGAGCGAATCGTCATCAAGGTTGTCATGGTGATGAAATACTGGATATATTCATAGATGACGTCATAACACCATAGCATGCCAGTCGCTAACTCCTTATCAGATATTTTACAGTGAGAAAACGTGGAAAAAAGCGATGTATAGGTCCGGTCATTATCTCTAATGGTTTCCACTTTCATTCGCCTAACATCTAACTGACGTACGTCTATTTAATAATTGAAGACTGGATCAGAAACATACGCGCATCACGCTCTACTGATGTCACGCAGTCATTTCGTGATGGTCTAAATCGGTCACGCAATAAAAGGACTAATTATTTGACTCTGTCGTTATAGCACAGAGTTGCCGAGTGACAGGAAGACTACGGGATGTCTGCCAGTCTTCTAACTACCAAAAACCTTATAGGACTCTGCAAAACTAGAACATATTATCTCTGATAGTAAGACAGTACGGTAACATATACACGTATAGATATATATAAAGAGAATTTAAGAAAATATATTAACATAGGTTATTATAGTATATCCAGATTATGAGGGTGCTTCGTAAGATCACTAGGGAGGGGAGGTTTGGTCTTAAAGAAATTTTAAATTAATGTAGATTAAAAAGGTATACACGCTAGCAAGGTTTCAATGCTGTATCTTATCTATCGAGGTCAAACGCGTTGTATACAAATATTTATGATTAAGTTCAGTATTTGAACTGCACGACAAGGAGTTTTAAAAAGAAACATCAGTCAAATAGGATTGATTTTTAACAGATGTAATTTTCAATTGGTATTAAGGGTTTAGTTGTATTTACGAGTTTCAAATGTGCCTCAAGTTACTGTTTGAGTTCGATGTAAAGTAACAACCGTTTCGTTGTTTGCTGTGACAAGCCACATCTTGATCAGATCACTCTAAACCAATCAACTCGGATCAATAAACACCAAGGATGATATCTGGAATATGGTATCGTTAGTGCTTAGTAACAACAAGCTGACAGAAAATGGTTGAACCATGACAACTTCTTTTAAATATCAATTGTTTCGCTAAATCATGTTTCGAAAGAATGCAATACGTATACAATCTCGTATTAGGAAATGCCTTGTACTGGATGGTAAATTAATGTAGCAAGGACTGACATATACATGCATTATGAACTAAGATATCTGAACAAAGATGCCTTCACAGGTTTTGTTCACTTTCAAGGCTCTTTACATCTAGTATGACAGATCTTGTACTACGTGACTGTTTTATGTAAAATAATTCATGCCAAATGTGTTTCTAACAACGATTTCCTGAGTGACTGAAAAAAGTATAAGCCAATATGGATAATAATCTTCTAAAATAGCTAGCAAGTTTTCTATAATCATTCCTAATAATTTGTTACTTGCACCAAACGTCCGAAACCAGAGTACATTGTACTTTGCTGTACTACGTTTGGATATACCCTTCAGAGCTGATCGATCGAGGTAGTGTGATTGTGACATAGCAAACTCTTGCAAAGTGGTTTGTTTCTATTTGTCATTGCCCGATTTCATAGCGTGAGTGCCTGGGGCTAGTTTCCCTTTTACTATGTCGATCAATCAACAAAACAGTCCCTACTATGAATGACAACCTCAAACTTGACAAAATCCAAACCTTTCGTGTCGGTTGAATGAAATCGGAATGAGATACAAGTGTTCAAATTTCCAAAGAAATATATGAAACCCGGACGTTTTGTCCGGTTCCCATATATTTCCTTCTAAATTTTGGACTTTTGGATGGCTTGTATCTCATTCAAATCTTACTCTAATACCAAACATTTTCATCATATGAACCTTGATGTGATCATTCAAAATGCTGACTCTTTTGCTGATTGGCAAAATGTAAGGGAAATTCGTCCCAGTCCTCACGGAATGAAATCGGGCAATAGCCCTGTGGTTGTTTGGGTTAAACATGGAGGGTGCTTTAGTGTAGTTTTAGCGCAAGAAAATCAAATTCTATAATAATTACCAATGAGCGCCCGTATTTCAACAGCTTTTCTACTAGAGCAGTGCGTGAGAATCGAAAGCTGCTAGTTATGTGAAAGTTATCAATCGAATTTGAACGGACATCGTGCTTGTTTAGGCGATCAATTCAGCATCATTCCTTTTATTCAGTCGGCCAGGTGCCATGGTGACCAACACTACTCGCTGGTGGGAATTTCATTGGCAGCCTACATAAGGTGCTGTTGCTGTTAGGCTTTTGATGTTGTTGCTGTTCTGGTGTTAGGCTTTTGACGTTATTGCTGTTCTGCTCTTATGGGTCTTTTATCGTTGTTGCTGCTAATGCGATTAGTATTAATTTGTTGTTGCTCCTATTTTCGCTATTTCTGTTGTCGTTGTTGTTGGTGTTTCAGCTCTGCTTGTTGATGCTGTTGCTGCTAATGTTGTATTATTGTTGCTGCTATTGTCGCTATTTCTGCTGTCGTTGTTGCTGTTGTTTTAGCTCTGCTTGTTGATGCTGTTGCTGCTAATGTTGTATTATTGTTGCTGCTATTGTCGCTATTTCTGCTGTCGTTGTTGTTAGTGTTGATGTATATGATTACTGTTTGTCTCCTGTGCTTTTTGATGTTGCTGCCCAGAAAGATGCCCATTGATTCACATAATTACAAAAGGGACTCGACCATCGTAAATATTCAAGTGTAAATACTTTTTATTTTGCTTCGATGTACGTCCCTATACCCCCTAGCAGTGAATGTCCCTGCATCGCCTAAGCAAGCAACTGGAAATGTAGTGTACTAGTTCTGGATGTCATTATAAAGAAAGAGAAAAATCTAATCAATGATAACTTATCGTGATCTTCATCTATCAGAGCTAACATTTTTTAACTTATTAAAAACTGTCATCATAGAATACAGTCACGTGATTGTACAGTGAGTCACGTGAAAATTAAATTGTTCAATATTGAGAGTATTTCTTCAGTATAGAAGAAGATCATGACGAGATAAATTAAGAATCAAGAGAACAGAGAATATTTAATAAAAAGAGAGATCGTATAAATACGTTGCTGTTGAGCAGCTTACTGATCAGGACTTGATCCTCCGTTATGTAGGGTATTAAAGCGGTTAAGTTTAGGATTAGCCCGCCACGTTACGATAGACTATAAAATGGTTCTTACGTACTGTCATCTAAACTCGCGCAGTCAAACAAAGCGTTAAACAGGCTCCCTAAATTCTCTCATTTGAAAGATTTTTTTACGGCTACGTAAGATAAACATTGGATTTTTTAGTGCTTTTAAGCATGGAAATAAGTTTACTTGCACCATCATATTTACAAAGGAGTGCAAGGGAACTTGGGTAAATGTAAGGAAATTGCATTTCCAGATCCAGAAACAACCTTAAGTGTGGCATGAATCCACTATGAACCGTAGCTTGTTTGTCAGGGATTTCTTTATTTCCTTTGAGATCCATTTAGAATCGAAGGAAACGAATTACCCTCTTGCAAGCATGGTATATATCAACTGTGAGTTTTGTCAGGATGTTTATTGATTCGTGCGTGTTTTGGCACAGAACCAGTTTTAACTTTGGACCATTTTGCAGTACTCGACTAGGATGCGTTAGTTTAGGGGGGTTGTGGCTAGGTAAGAACTGTTTTGGAGTTTGTTGGTGAATTAAATTTGTGACGTGTGTCGGTAGAATTATTCAAACCGTTCTTAACAAATGATTATCTACGCTATTAAAACAAAATATCTAGATCAATGACTTGGATATACTTTAGATGTTAGACTATTATTATTGATGATCGCGTTCGCTGAAATCGCCGCAAAACGACGAATAAGGGTGTTAAATATATCCATTGTCTCTTTCTTTCTGTTGTGCTTTTAAGCCAATCAGATTACGTAGAACTGCAGAATGTACCAGTACTTACGATTTCCTTTATGAAGGTAAGAGTAAGGACTGATTACGAGAAAGATGAATAGCACAGCGACAGAAAGAGACTGGGTAACACTATTTCTGTCAGGCGTTCCTATGGTATTACAATGGAATGGTCCGCATTAATCTTGTTCTGAAGAATACACAGGAAGCCCTTCAGTAATGCTCATCTCTCTGACCTTTGCAAAGCACTTTGGATCCCAGTAATCTGAGATCTGATGCATGTGATACTCAAGAAAACGTTTCAGTAACCAAACGTTTCTATGCAGGATTTACGCGATGGGATGTCCACAGTCAAAGCAGTCAAAGCCTTGATCGAAGTTTTTTCCTGCCTTTTGTTTCGATATTAAAGTATTCCACCGCTTTGTGCGCGATTTTAAACATTTTTGTGCCGCCCATTTTGAAGTAGATTAAAATTAAACTAGACGTTTAGTTTAAGTTTTTAAATAGAGCATGCGCGGCGTTCGCTTAGAAACGAATGACTTTACTCGCCTAATTCCTTTCTCGCTCTCAGAGGAAGGTTAAAGAAGACTCTGCTCGCAGAGTAGCCCTAGCTGTACTGGGTGAACTCTATATACTAAGAAATTTATGGCTTGGCAGTAAAACGTGGGGTTCCTGTGTATTTTTTTGTTTTGATTGATTGAATGCTTATTCTTCGTTTTCAAGTGACGTCATCAAAAGTATATGTTATAGCTAACGATTATAAAAATACTTTGTAGGAATATGGGTCCAAAAATGTTGTTCGTTTGCTAGATATTTAGGTAAAAATTGTGTCACGCAACGCTATCGCATAATTCGAATCGAAGGATAAATATCGCTATAAATTCATCTTTGTTATGAGACTTTGTCTCAAATAGACTCCTGGAGAATTAATTTAACTACACAATTCAAAAGCCTGATCTAAAATACTGATTTTTTCTTCTTTTGAGACCACTAAATTTATTCCGCCATGTTGGATGATATAAGTCATCATCCAACATGGCGACGCCATACCAGCCATACATTTTTACCAAATAACAATAATCTTTGTTCGGTTACTATTTGCTCTAAAAGCTTCAAATTTGGCGGAATGACATTGTTCTGAATGCTTTCAAAGGATATAAATGTAGTTTTTCAGTAAGATTTAAAATAAAACATTTTGCCTGAATTATCACGTGGTTGCAAACGAAGAATAGTCGACCGTCAACACCCAAATCCCTAATTCCTTAAAACAATGTTGATTTTAACATGCCCGCCGTTCTAGTGTGTCTAGGCTGGTAAAAAAAAACGATGTATGGTTTATATTAAACCAATAATTCATACTAGCTTTACTCTTGCAACAGAAACTAAAATTCCCTTTACTTGTTGTTTTGGGGATTAATAATATGACTGACCATCAATTCTGCCAGTTTCAAGTTGGCGAATGCGCTCGCGTGACGCACTTCACGACAAGCCTCCCCACCGTGTATGCTCACAACAACATAATTCTACAAATCAAATCAAGGGCGTTCATTGTATCAGGTTTATTTACTATTTTACCAGTGTTCAGTTTGCGGTTTCGTTAGTTGTTCTGACATATTACCTTTTGTGGTGAGAAATGATTTTGAAGACCTTTTTATTGGTCAGCGGTCCTTTAGGTTAATTCAGTTGTTTATACTTTGAATTCGATAGATAACAAAGTCAAGAAAATTTTTTGGGTTTATAATAACATTTCATGAGGATTATAAGTAGATTGTTGTTATCATTACTATAATTCTCTCAAAAGGAAGAAATAAAAATTGAAAATTGTATCAGCTTTCTATAAAAAGACACAAAGTATTTTCAGCAAGCACTGCCGAATATAAATAGTATTGTTTGAAGATGTAAATGAGTGTTTTTAGTCAAGTTGGGAGTTTATTTGTTTTTGTTATTATGGTATAGTTAGCATGGGAGTAGGCGATTGTATTACAATGAAAGGGTCAAGGCATTGCTTAAAAGATCGATGACAGCTGCGTCGATACGGTAATCCCGCAAAGCAGAATCACTCGTATAGGAATTTTGTCTTTTAACTTGACTCCTTCACAACATCAAGCTCAAGACCAATTTAATGACATCGAATGTTTAATCGGGGTTAACAATTTTCACTAGTGAGTGATGTAATGTACGAGGTCATAAATGGAGTCCTGAGAAACTAACTAGCCGTCTGATCAATCGATTTACTTTTAAAAACACTACTTGGCAAGGAGTCGTTTGCTGATGAGTGTAATTCCTCTGAAAAAGTAGACGCGATGAGTTCATTATCGTCTCTTTTATGGACAACTGTCGTTCTTCTACTCATCTACATAACTGAAGGGCAAAATGTTTTTGTAACGACCAAATATGGCATTTTACGCGGAGAGAGTAAGTTATTTAGCGACCATCATGGAACTATAAAACTAGTGAACACATTTCTTGGTGTGCCCTTTGCCTCTCCGCCGATAGGTAAACTAAGACTTAAGCCGACTGTCCCTCCATGTGTATGGAAGCCTGCTATATACAATGCTACACAGTACAGGAATGTTTGTATTCAAGACGAATCACAACACTACAAGAATGTTTGGCGTTCGATATACCCACACATCAAAGTCGACGAAGATTGTTTGTATTTGAACATCTATGCACCCGCTTTCACAGCATCCTATCCTGTCATGGTTTATATACACGATGGAAGCTTCAATTCTGGTACGTCCATATTATTCCCTGGTTATCAATTAGCATTACAAGGAGTTGTTTTCGTTACCATACAATACCGACTAGGGCCTTTAGGATTCTTGTCTAATGGTGATCAACTAATGCCTGGAAATTATGGACTTTTGGACCAAGTCCAGGCACTCAAATGGATTCAAGAAAATATCGAGCATTTTAATGGTAATCCGCTGGAAGTTACCCTCTTCGGTTCTGGCGCAGGCGCAACATCCGTCGCACTTCACATGTTCAGTCCTCTGTCTGAAAACCTTTTTCATCGTGTGATATTAGAAAGTGTAAATGATATATCTTCTTGGCCGATGCATTCTCGTAGAAATACTGTCAGACGCTCTAAGGCGTTAGCCAAAACCCTCGGTTGCTACGAAACAAGGAGTGATGAACTATTGGCATGTTTACAGAAAGTTGACGACCCTAAGAACTTCCTGAAAGCCAATGCGTTGTTCAGCTCCTGGGGACTCGGTGCATTCCAGTTTGGACCGATCATTGACATGTCGTTTCTTCCCAACAACCCATCGTTACTGAGAAGAAAAGGATTGTTTCGAAAGGTACCTCTACTTGCTGGCATAAATGCAAATGAGTCTTCTCTTTATCTAGCGCATAAACTCAAAACTATGTTTGCATTTACTAATATGTCAAGTGGAATCAACGATGATGTGTTCAATCTGTATTGCAGCGAATTCTCACGTGCATTACAACCTAAAAAGCCCAGCCTTCAAAAAGTATTATATGATGCTTTGTCGTTTGAGTATTATCCATGGGATGCAGCTAATGATGATAAAGCAAGGCTACGAAGGCTTATCGACTTGACTTCGGACTTCCTTTACGGCGCACCTCTTATTGCTACTCTAGCAGCACACAGTAAACATGCTCCTACATACATGTTTGTCTTCGAATACCGATCTAATTCTTCTCAAGAACGTTCATGGGCAGGCGTTTCTCACGGTGCAATATCTCGCCAATTCCTGGATCTAGTTAACGATAACAAAACACGTGACGTCATTAATGAAAAAGTTAGTGCTGCTATGGTAACTATGTGGACTAACATGGCCAAATATGGGAACCCTACTCCACAACCTGTTAGCGGAACTACGTGGAAACATTTCACTGCAGCGAAGCAGGATTATTTATGTATTGATGGCGGGAACCCTGTGGCAAGAATGGCGGAAAACTTTTATGGATCGCGTGCAGCGTTTTGGAACTATTACTACCCCAGGATTATGAGGGAGAATGAGTCATGCCAATATAACAACTCTGTTAAAACTAGCGGCAAATCTCCAAAGTATTTAACCTTAGTTTTATTGTTTCTTCATATGCTGTGCTTTGTATTGGTTGTATTATTATGAAATGTTGACCACATTTGCTAGAACAGCTTATGTTTCTGGTCGATAGCCTTATTGTCCCTATAATTAGCGATATATAGCACTGATATGACAGATTGTGGCTGGGGAATAGATAAACATACATGAAGGTTCCCATTAGATTGGTATTATTATATCGATACTTTTAGTAAACGTTTTAAGAATGAAAGAAAAATGGACTCGAAGCCTCCTCAGCTGCTCGTGGCGAGCAGACAGAGACACACTTCATTTTTTAGGAAATTCGGTTTTTATTGAGTCATTAGGGTTGTAACGAAGTAAATGTGACCACGGATCAGCATTGTGTTTGAGGCTCACTCGCAGATCAAGTTTTTAGCCCAGAAAACAAGATAACTAAACAAAATATAAATACCTCTTGACTACCCTGCTTTCTGACCAAAACACGTGCTGTAATGCAACTCTTTTATCAGATATAACTTTATCATTCTAGATTTCATGAATTAAATGTGATAGACATGTAAAGAAGCTAAATGGCCATTAATACTATCTCTAGTATCATTCAATATTGACCATAATCACATTAAGTACGGATAAGTTCGATATAAATGATAATATTTATATCTTGTTTACATTTCTACAATCATCACATCACGTATTGTTCATTTGATCAGTTGCTGTTTGTCATATTACAGTCACGGACGTAGTTGTTGGATCAATGGCCAAATTAATCTCCTCAAAAAAAATTAATCACGTACATAGTTTTCGCGCGTCACGACTTAAACGAAACTGCACGTTTTTTTACGAAGGCATGTATCAGCCAATTGCATTATAGCGCCACAAACCGTCCAGTTTCAGAATGTTTTACCGTCTTTTTTCTGTAAAACAATGAGCCTGTCCCGCCACAGTATATTTCTTTCTTATTTTAGCCATTTTCAGATATCTGCCAATTAGATTGTATTCATCCAAAAGCAATGTAACTTCACAGTCCTACCTATTTGTACGTGCTCTTTCAAGTTATAAGGTTAATATTTTGATTCAAATACATCTTGAGTAAAGCAATAAATTAGTACCCAGTCCTCAGTCATCCGCTCGTGATAATTCTCAAAGCATTCTGGTACTGGAAATAAAATGATGCCATCATAAAAATTGGCTATTGAAACGTGCTTTCCTATAAACGCAAACAAGCACATTTTGTGAAACGAAAAAGAATAAAGAAACGAAAGCAAGTACTACTTAAATTGGCAACGGCGGATCCAGAAATGTTGAAAGAGGGTGCAGTAATACCAAAAAAATGCTGATTTATATCAATCAAAAATTTAAAGTATTATCAAGAGAGTATTTACTCGTGCTTTTTTTAGAAATTTGTCTTGATATGTTTTGACGATGCGACCGCGCCTCCTGCAATCTGGTCAATCACGTTCCGTTCCCGCAATAACTTCAGTTTAAAAATAGAATGGAAAGGTCCTCTGATAAGTGTAAAGCCCAATACGGGGGACAAGCTCTCTTATCTCATATTCTCTTGGTATTATCTATAAAAATAAATCAGGTCTTCTCAAAAGAGGGGCACTGGCTGTTTGGGTAGCTAAAAGTATAACGAAAGAGAACAAATAGTAGTTCATGTTCACGTGCGTTATTGATATATGGTTGTTTTATCCCCATGAAGTATGAAAGAAACTTTGTATGTGAAGTACATTGGATCATCTCCTGCGCTTCGCTCATACAACGAGGACTATTTAGCTTATTGACGTAATGCCGACGTCAGGACAGATAGGTATGTTTACAGAGATTACAGCAAAATGTAACTATTACTAAATGCTATTTTCATTCCTTCTTGCTTTGGTATGATAAAATGACCTTAACAGCACTTTGACGCAAGCATTTGGTACTTAATGTGCGAACCAGGCAGCGATTGGACGGTCATGGAATAATGATAACAATTGGTTTGTGACACGTTTGTTAGCTTCCTGCTAGCAGTGTCTTTCTAGTTTGTGATTCCTACTAGCAGGGAAGTTTGTTAGTAAACAGTGTGTAAAATAATCCCTTCTAACAGCCATTTTAACACTTTTAATGAGCTATCTAAACTAAATGACTTTATGTGCCTCGTGTAAATTATGCTCAATTGCTCATATTTTTTTCTGCAAAGAGTACTACCCCACATGTTGTAAAGCTAGTAGATGCTGTGGTGTGTTTGTTTATATGATGCAGGGCCGTAACCAGAACTTTTACAAGGGGGGTGCACATAAAAAATTCATGGACCACTGATGGTTTTGATAGCCTTATTTATTAGTAGCTGTCATATTTTTCAAAAGCCGGCGTGCTTTTCAAAAACCCACAAAAACCCGTATCACAATTTACTGCTCTTATTGTGCTTTACAGTTGTTTTGAATGACTTTATTCTTTGTATTTTCGGTGATTATTAGTTTTGTGCTCTTTTTCCAATTGTAAAAAAGAAATTCTTGCAATAAAAAAAAATGAAGATGGACCGGAGCCGACCTTTTTACTTTTCTTGGGGGTGCACGAGCACCCTGTGCATCCCCCTTGGTTACGGTCCTGTGATGTAATATGACTTCTTTGTACCCAGGACCTTTGTTTTCGCCTGCCCGCAGAAGGAAAACTTGTCCTGGGAACGAGTGGTTGGTTCTGGTGTGAGTTATTGACTGTAACCGTTAATGGATTTCAAATGGTGCACGTTGAGACAAGCACTAATAAAGACGTCATATAGTCCGACGGAAATTTGAAATAAACTGAAATAAACTATGACAAACAAGCGAGTGCTGGTGAAATGAATTTGTTTCCTTTATTTTTTATCTATTATTACCTTGACCTTTCCTTAGTCTATATATAATGTACTTGGAAAACAGTTTGTCCTTGCACTTAGCTTCTCTGTAAATGGTCACGTGATTCTCATTGAGACTCATTGTCTCGTCACGCGTCACAAATAAATGAAAACCTATTTTAATAGTCACGAAAACAAAATTGAATTGAAAGGCTGCTTGCACATTGACACATAACATTTTTTAGCTTAATTTACTCTATAAGAAACCAGTAAATGAGCCATTCACGTTTTTGTAGCAAGAGTACGACGACTTTGGCCGTGATTCGAACTAAATTTGTTCTGTAATCAGCCTTGACAAGCACAAAAAAAAAACTCGTGATCGGTGAATTTCCTTCGTTAAAATGCGTGATCCGTTCCATCTCACACTATTTCGAGATACATTAAAATCTCTTCTCTCGCTGCGCTTCACAGCTACATTTAAAATCTAGTTTTATCAGTTTCTGGCAAAAAGTGAAAAAGTCTTCGACCGCGCGCAAACAATCGGAGAGCGCACTTCGTTGTAACCACGTTTAGAAGATTGAACAACCAGAATTAGTTATTAAATGAGCTAAAAGCTTTTTCATCAATCAAGGCAGAGCGGTGTCCATTATTCGGGTTCATAGAATAAAACCATTTAAAATCCATAAAACTGCTGTGTCGAAGATATCGTTAGTGTCATGATGATCAATTCGGCAATTTAATGTATAATGAAACCGCGTGGGGTTTATGATAACTATGATCACTTTAACTAATCTAGTTATTTTTACGCTATATTGTTAATACGGCTTTAATACTGAGGAGATTGAATTATTGTTATACTTGGTAGATGTTATTACTAGAGAGTACGGAGATGAATAAATAAATAAATAAATAAATAAATAAATAAATAAATAAATAAATAAATAAATAAAATACGTTAATAAGTAAATAAATAAATATTATAAATTAATAAACAAATTCTATTATAAATTAATAAACAAAGGAATAAACCAGGAATTCATAATAAGTGCATAAGGAAATTAAGTTTTCATACTTTTCCATCTAATTTACTGAAAGACTCGGGATTTCCGTTGCTCGGAATTGTATTACTTCCCGAACAGTGAATCCAGACTCTAGATAGTATAGTTGGGAAAAGTTAAGAGCGAGATCATGTCTTAAAATTGTATCATTTGGGCTAACTTTAAATCATTTATCTTCATTCATCTTCTTTTGTATTTGATTAGCTTAGGATCATTCGTGCTGCGTCTTTGATTCTCTATCGATCTAATGCTATTGTAAAGTTTATATCTGATGCCTATAAAGTTCCGTTACAGAACAACGATTCCAACTCTAGGAAAGTTTGCCCTACAAATTTGCGTTACATAAACATGACATTTTTATAAAATTAAATACATTAATGGATTATATTTTCAAAATGTTGTTTGTTGAGCCTAAGTAGTCGCACTATAACATATGTATGTAATTGTTTGGCTGTGTCTGCAATCATCAAAGATTGATCAAACCCAATACCATAAAGTTTATTTAGATTTATTAAAGTTTTTATCTTTATTAATTGTTTTATCAAGTTTTCATTTAAACTCACATTTGTAAAGCGCTTTTGGATTTTTAAAAATAGCGCTATATAAGAGTCATATTGTTATCATCTAGAAATCCCAACCTGTAATTCTCATCCCAGAAGAAGTGGTCTCTGATCCCACATCCTACGCGTTATTCTCACTATTGATAGTTATATTGTTTTGTTTTTCGATACATTTCAACTCAGTGTTAGTAGATCATTACGTGCATAGCCTTAATTTAATCGATGGACGCAAACAGACCGCTTTGCTAGAATTAAAACCTGATAGCCATTCGCTGTCTTTTGTCGTATCTATAATACCATTAGTTTGACAGAGCTCTGTAAACATAACTTAAGTGATCCGTTGTCCAGTGTGAAAATAAAAACTAGACATTAGTGATCGATTTCGATCAACACTCGAACTCACAGTGCTTTTAAAAAAGTATTGATTATTACTAATAAATAAATGTTTCAATAAAAGGCAAGCCCAAACTCGACTTGTACAAGTTTTAATCAACTTGAAGTTCGAAAGTAGATCCAAGTAAACGTGCAAAAAGCCAGTTAACACAAATTCGACTAAACAGCCTTAGCTTGTGCAATCGGAAATGTTTATGACCGTCGTATAGTTCTCGCCGATCGACGCGATCGGAGCTGAGCTGGCTTGCGATCTAGCTTAAACAACGGCTCCCCCCAAGCATCTCCAGTCAATCAGACTGCATACTTATCTTGAGTGGGACCAACTTCTCTAAAGAGATATGTTTGTGTGTTATCTCGAGAGATGATGGTATAGCCCACGATCCCATTCTTGCCCGACATTCGTAGAATGTTCCTTTTAATCTTTCAATTCACTCGTGCGCGTATTTGCTAGACCATGCAGTAAGATATCAAAGATATGATATCATAATACTCACCCGAAAATTAAATTAGTGAAAGATATAATAAGTGGTCTTGAGGCTACAGCTAGCGAAGTTGCTAAATTGAATAAAACAGGTGTGACGAATTAAAATAAACTGAAACAAAGAAAAAAAGAGTAAAGCAGTGAAAAGTTTTCGACGGAGATGGAGAGGACAAGTAATGGGGAATACGGAGAAGAAAACAATTGAAAAGAAGAAAAAGAGGGAAATAAAGAGAAACTAAAGGAATGAAAGCCAGTAAATTGGAAAAAAGAGAAATCTATAAAAACGTCAAAAAGAGAACGTTCGTCTAGTAAATGACTGAGGAAACTGAACACCAAACAAACAAAATTAAGAATTGAAATAAGATGAAACCAAACAAATATTTCAGATATTCCTATATAACAGTAGGTAAATAGATAAGAAATTGGTGTGCAAAAAGTTACCGAAACAGAACAAGGAACAAAGAAAACAAAGCAAGAGTTAAACTAGATCGGAAGTTTTCATAAGCAATCGTAATTTGAAATATTTATACGTGCCGGGATGTACGTTATTTTATAGTTCGTTAGCTCGACTGATGTCTAGATCTCGTTTACACTGGGAGAAGGGGGGGGGTAGGGAAGGGGGGAGTAAACGATTTCTACAAAGCGCTGAGAAAGGCCCCTAATGCGATATCGACTTACACCATACTTAATAGGTACTTATCGTCAGATTCTTTTGTTGATTAAGGCCTGTCAGCCTCAAGAAATTGCATGAAGTGTATCTTACTTTTCCATACTACCAGGAGAATCGAGAAAAAAATTAAACTCCAGCAAACTCCTACAAGGCCAAAACCCCATCCACTCTGATCGCTTTTGATCCCATTGGGGACAAATATTAACTGATTAAAAGAGTACCTTTTTCGTCGTTAATCATTGCTAGGCTTATTTGAGCATCTCACAGATGCATTAAAAGTGCACCACATGCGTTTTATCATCTCTATTACTGTACGTACAGACATTTGTCAAATGTAACGTTTTCTTATCTTCAATTAATCAGTAATTCATTTTTCTCTGATATTCACACTACAACCACCAACGCATTTCTACAACTTGCGTCATCGTTGATAAACAGATCATGTGAGCAAGATGTATCATTGAGAACCGTTAAATAAAACGCTTGGCAACAATATGTCACTTTTCCGACATTTTAATTCAACTATGATATTCTTACAAAGCTCATTTCTAACTTTTTTATTCCACAAACTCGTGTCTGGGAGTAGCAGTTCGTGTACGTATTTTTTATTAAAAAAACTCCAATGGAATATATCAAGATCACACCAGCGACATGCATTTGTAGATGTTGGATTCCATAATCCAGCGTCCTTTAGTCCATTTCACAATATTCCCCTCTCCATGAAGTCTTTGTTCTGTTTTGGTTTTTATTTATTTGTTTATTTTTTTAACATTCATCCCAAAAAGACGCCCCTCACCCCTGCTGTTTGCAACGTAATAAAGGAACTGTACTTCTTAACAATATCTAGCAATCTAGTGTCTAAGCGTTTGGTTTTGTGAAGTTTGATAAAAAGATCGTTGGTGATCAATGGCCGCCTCAGTGTTGGTCAACCTGCTCTTGTAAGAGCTAACCATTAAAAAAAGCCATGGTGAGTGTGGAGGAGGTAAGGGTGAATGTTACTCAAAGTAATTCCTGCAAGAAAAAGAGATTTTAAGCAAGCAGAGTCCATTCCCGACCGTACAGGGACTCCGGTATGCAAATGCAAATTTTCGAGATCCATTTCAGCTACAGTCATGCCATGATCCAGCGTCCAGTATTCCTATTTCCTGGTATTCCACACCTTAAAGTCGTCTTGATTCTGTCTTTTTAGTATCAGCGTATTTACTGTCCATTATTGTTCAAGGATGCCGGATGCTGGCGTGAATACACACCACTTGGGTTTCTTGTTTGATTACAATTTCTTTGTTCTTTGCTTTACGTTAGTTGACATTAAATTTACCAATGTACACAGAAAAGCCACACCGACCCCAAAAACGTTTTTGCTTTTTAAATTGATTGTTCATTTATGTAGTATTTGTTAATTCGATGAAGGGCCCATTATCCATTCTGTCGTTATATATATATATATATGTATGGAAAGTTGAGCTGTGCAAATAAAAATAACACATTGATACAATTTTTTTTTATACTCATCAAATCAAAATTGCATGCCTTTAATCAAACGACAGAGACAACAATTCTAAAGCTAGCTCTACTGCGAGAAAGCTAAGGGTGAGATACTATGAGAGAGCCATGCACAGAGGGAGGGTCAATGAAGCCTATTGTAACGAAAAAGACAATGGAGACACTGATTTTAGAACTGGTTAAAAAAATGATTGAAGGATATTTTTCCTGACCAAATAAATGAACGAATAGACGGAAGGATGGATGGACGGATGAACGGATGAACAGACGGACGGACGGATGGATGGATGGATGGATGGATGGATGGATGGATGGATGTTTTTACGTGTTAGCACTGCTAGCAGGTCAAAAGAACTGAACAAATAATCAAACGAACATTTGGAATGAATTGAAAGAAATGAATTGAATGAATCGAAGGAAAACGGCAGACTGATGGATAATTGAAAAGTTAATCAATTATGATGTTAACGAATTCGAATAAAAAGGCTAAAGTCATTATGAACCATTGGAACAAATAAATTAATTGGTTTCCGAATAAAAAAATAAATTCATTAGTCAATGAATCAAATGCCGGATAAACGAATCAGTACTCCACTGTGAATTGCATGGTTATACACAAATATAATAATAGCAAATAAACAAATAAAGAAATAATGACATGTACAAGTTACCAAACAAATAAATTGGAATGGTAGATGTAGAAATGTTGAAATAAGATAACAACTATGAAATCACAAAATTAACAAAATGCTCATCGAATTTATCAACTTCAAAGCTTCTTGTTGGGTGGCCACTAATTCAATAAGTGTCAATAAGTGCTTTCGATATTTTATCATTGAATTTCTCCGTGTACGTTAGATATACGTTGGACGATAACCATTTGTAATCGTTTTCTTATCAAATGGCAAGTACAAAACCGTTTTTCGGCTTTCATTAAACAATTGATATTTCCTATTCTACTCTTAAAGACTCATTAGAATGGTTCTTACGTTTCAGTGTGTTTAGGCGGTCAGATAAATAAATAGTCAACCAGCACGTTAAAGTAAGAAAAGGCTATCTCAATTAGCCAAACAAGCCAGTAGTGTGGTTTAGTGCGCCGGCCTCTTCTAGTTCTTTCTCCTCGCTATGGTGCAGACCCGACCCCTCCCCCCACGCCTAGACACACCTGCCATGACTAATTGAATGTATTCTAAGTATTTGAAAACAATACTTTACTTGTAGCGAGTAAAACAGTATCATTGCTATTTCGTAAATCTATCGTGGTTTACAGTTTCATTTCAATGAGCTGCTTTTGTCTCATCTCGTGTTGTAATTTTGTTCGATACATTTAAACTGATGACTGGTGACTGAAGTGATAATGGTGTAGTGTTCTGCTGCCAAAAGCGATACTTAAGTAGCATTTGCTCTTGTTTCGATTACCATACGAACACATTTTAACCACACAATAAACAATGAAGATTTGCTTACTTTACCTCTTTTATGTTAACCATTTAACAACAAGAACACACTAATTGAGTTTTTGATTTTTATGCTTTTGACTCGAGTGAATGGAAAACTCTTATTTCTTTAGGCAAAAAATAGCAACACTTGTAAACATGTTGTTGAATTTATGCCTCATACATCTATGGTCAAAAATAGACTACATAAACAGCACTGTTCTCGTAGTGAGCCACCACACGAGTCAAGTTCAAAGCAAAAAAAATTGCTTTCTTAATTTCCCGTTCCCTGGACATAAAGACAAACAAAGGCGTAATAACGGTCAATAAAAGAGTATCTCACAGCGAGTACAACCACTATCTTCATGTATCACTTTACAATTTTAACCCCTACAACTCTTCTTTCATTCTAAAAAAATACTTCTGTCTTTGTTCTAGAGAAAAAGTCACTTTGAATCACGCATTTTCCTCAAGAAATATCCCTCCGCAAACAAATAAGAAATTTACTTGGCTAGATCGACGTTAAAACAGCTAGCACAACACTTCATATATTAGAGATATTAGAAAAAGTTCAAACTAACAGAGAAATTTGAATGAACCGCGATGTTTAAACGTGGTGATTTACACTCACTTGTTTCCGTAATAGTTAAGCCCTTATATTCTCGTGAACAAAGTTGGATATTCCTTAACTAATAAACAGTGAAAATGATCTGGTACAACTATACATCAATTTGTGTTGATGTGAATGTACTCATGACAAAAAACCGTGAAAACATATCCGGTATCTAATGCTCAAATACATCCGACTTCTTTGACAAACTGTAACTGAACCGAGCACTAAAACTTACACGTGGCTTTTAGCCCTATACTCAAGGCAGTTGATCTCTACTAGTGTTTTTAAAACGACAACTTTTCAAAACCAACAAATGTAATGTAATCACATGAAATGCGCTATATAACTGATGAAACTCAGTTATATTGACAAATACTACAAAAGGTGCACAGGAAAGCAATATAGATGCATATAATCAGTGTTGTTTTTTTAACTGACAACTGCTTGTGATCCGACGGAAAAAAAAGTACCAAGTATAAAATGACAAAGCACATCAGAATTTGCAACTCAGAACATTAACTTCACTTCTATAATGTGTGGTATTTATCACCTTCATCTTTTTAAACATTTTATAGAAAACATGTTCTCTCAAAGATCAACGCTTTTCTTCAATTCAGTCATCCTTATAAAAACCTCGGGAATTTCAGCTGTTTGGCTGGTCCAAATTCTACATATATTAACTACTTGCCGTGAAGATGTTACAATTCGACTTTGTAATTTAGCATTAATATTTTGTATTTCATTTTCTTTCTCGTCAAAGAAATGAAATTCTCTTGAATCAAGTCATATTCAAAAAAACCGTAAAATCAAATGTACCTAGAAGAGTAATACGCAGTAAAAAAGTGTAACACACAGAAAGCAAATAATAGCCACAATAAAGTGTCATTAAAATGTATGTAAGTGTGATTCACTGAACAGAATTTTACGCGTTTACGTGTTAAGCAATGCAACACTTTTAGAAAAACTGTTGTATGTGCACGCAAATAAATTATTTTCGTTAGCATTATATTCATTTTATTATATCCTAAAATAGAAAATCGTTTATAATGCTATGCACAACTTAAATGTGTTATTAATAATTTTAAACGATTATAGTTTCGACATCAGAATACAGTGTTATTTTTTTATTTCATTTTGAAAACATCAAACGTTAAGAGGCACTTCATAAAAAAAAACCACCATCTTAACTCACTTTAGCACCAAAATAAAACATCAAAAAGCCCCTTGGTGGACTTTATTTTATCTTCAAAATACACAGTGTTTTAAAGTATGCTGATTAAATAGGCACCAAGCCTTTCAAGATTGTTCTTTTGGTGGCGCCTTGCTGTTTAAACTCACCACAACCCCGCTGGCCACCGACAAATCAGACAAATGAAATAGAATTCTCTTCCGAAATTTAATGTCGACGATTACAGTTTTGAAAAACAGTTGATTCTATTTAATGTCGTCCAACTGTGATGATATCCAATGATGGGAATGCTTTTCCTATTGAAGCATTGTCCTGACTGGCACTAGATAATCACCTAGTATTTAGACTAAAGCTGGTTTTAATCCCTTATTCCTCACATAATAAATACTACCAGAAATGCAATGGAAAAGACAGCTATAAGTCAAAGATACCCACTAATCATGGTATTACTAAAGCAAGAGACTTTAACGACAAAACCACTTCAAAAGTATTAGTTTTGACGCTCGCAAATCAAGCACCGACTTTTCGCGCCTTTTTCACTGCCAATCGCCCCAGTCGTGATTTTGGAAATAGTAGCTTTGATTTTGAAGTATTAAAAGTTATGTGGTATAAGAGGGAGTTTTAGATTAGATCGCTATCCCAACATTATTGGAACCAACAGTGGACCACCGTATGTCGTTTTCCCGTCCTTTCCAGGGGTATAGACAGTTCGTCAGTTTTTTTCATTTTATCGCCGATTGTAGATATTAAAAAAATCCGGATGTAAAAAGTAAGTTAATTTTTGTTAAATCTATTGATTCAGCTTCATATCAGTCAAGATATATTCGCTTTATCAAAGAGCTTATTATCGGCAATACATATTTAAAAGCTAATTTTTACTCTAGAAGCGGAAAGGCTCGAGCCTTTAGACTACTGGACATGCGTACTAGGCTATCCTAAGGGTAATTTATAAAACTATATAGTGTATCAATAAACATTCGTTATCTCAAGCATGAAACCGACTGTAAATACCACTTAACCGATGTTATGAAAATACATAACCAATAATTCTATTACAAATTAGTTTCTTTTAACATCCCTTAAAAAACTCACCCGAGGCGAGGTATTACCAAAGTACATAATTAACACTAGAAGGATATCTACTATGAACTAATAATGCTATGCTCCCAACTTGTAAGATATACATGAAAGATCTGAAGTGAGCTCGAGAGAAACTTGTTGGAGTTGATTATAGTGTTTTCGTTTTCGTATAGCTGTCGGTTTTTATCTCGTATAATCTTGTTAGCTTCAAGGTTTGACTAGATTCACTGTAATTAAAAATAAGGATTATGAGTGGCAAAGATCCTTAATGAATGAATGTTATAAGTGTTTGAAAGTGTGGTGTTTTTTTTGGAGCGTTACTTTGATGTTTTGCCGCTTGTTGTCGTACAACCAAACATTGAACAATCAGTTCCCAAATCAGCTTCAACTTAACGATTCAATCGAGCGATTGATTTAGTGTATGTTGGCGTCATGTCATTAAAACAAAAACTCAAATATCAAACGATCTTTTGAATCTTTCTTGAGATATTTCATTAGCACAGAGTTGATTATTGGTTGTTTGTTGGAGTGCATGTTACATTGTTATCATCATAAGAGGAAAATTGTACACTCATGAATCTTTTCTTTAACTTTTCGATATTCACTAAGGGCTAAGTGGTACATTTTCACGTAATGACATCGTGATTCAGTGTATCGTTCCAATGTCAGGCAAAACCCAGCATAACCGAAAAAAACATTACCTTTTGTTGGTCTTTACTAGGAATTTATTTATTTGGAATTATTCAACTCAGCACATGTACAGAATTGAAAGTTACTTTACTTTGTCGTGTGAACGTTCAGGTTAAATCAAACCGAGTGTACATAATAAATACAATAAATGCGAACCACTTTCAGTCTGTACAGATGCACAATGACAACAATATTTGATTTGCCTTATCAATTTAACATGTACAATTCAATAAAAAAACGACAAAATTGAATTACTCTGTTCATATATATATTCTAGGATATAATCTCTATATATCAATAAATCCACAAAGAAGTCTCGAATGTCTATTGTAATATCCCGTTTCTTTTTAATCAGTGTCCACGTGTTGGATTCACTCCCTGCGTGGAATGCGTGGAGGGGATCCTCGCAACGTGCGCGTGTCACCATGCAATCACGTCACACACGTCAACCATCAACTTCAACAGTTATAAACTTTTCTTTGAACGAAGATTTACAAAAATACTTTTCTTACTATTCGATACGTCAATTGAACGTTACCATGGAGACTTGACGTTGCCATGGTAGCAAGTTACGGGATTTGCTATTTGTTAATAATGGCCATTATCTGATCAAATTGAGGAACTGTTTACCTACATGAAATAAAAGAAAATACTTTCGATGTTCTTTTCTCAGCCTTGTGCAAACAGATCAAACAATGCTATTGACAGGGACTTTACTTCCATTTATTCAGCAACAATTATCTCGTTCATTTATTAAACTGTCATTTTCACGGTGATATTGGTTGATGGTTCGACCATGTAGCCTACTAATATGAGTCATAGATTTAAACCGTGCTATATCAGTCACATACGTGCTTACTGGCCGACTTGAATAGAACCGCCCACGTGATCTAGTTACTATGGCAACACATCTAGCGTCATTCAGTCACAGTGTCGCAATTTAGACACGTCTTTAATGAAGATGACGTCATTGATCTGTTGATCTTAATGAGTAAGACCGACACAGTTTGAGCAAAGCGTTTGTTGATTGGCTTGAAAAGCTTGACTAAAATCGCTGTGGGGACTTTCTTTTCACTCTGATGTTTATATTACAAAAGGGCTTTTTTGCTCTCGTGCTAAGATAGAATTAACTCAGATTTAATGAGTTTTTGTTTTAGCTTATGAAATTATTGAAAGAATCGTTTTTCGTTAATAGCTTGGCCTGATGTTGTGATCAACCAACTCAAAACTAGTACTTCAACATTCAAGAAAGTGTGTTGAGAAAAGTTTGTAACTTGATCGACATAAACCTCGTAGGCAATGATTCATCTTGCTTTGTAGAACTGAGTACTCCCAGTAGTAATGTATCAAGTTTAATGTGATCATACAGCCATATTACATTGATGGATTTATCACTGACTTGACAGTAATAGTCTGCGGACTAATGAAACTACCTCACCGAACCAACACTTTGTCTAATTATTGCACTAATTTAATTTAGCTAAGTGGCTGTACGGTGTAAATGGAAAGATCTACCATATGCCATAATATATCATTCACCGAGGCAATATGAACCCCACTTAGATATACACCTGAGATATTTTTGACTTTGCGGAATCATTTTGCAATCTATAAAACATGCAACAAAGAAAATGGGAAACGGAGAACTGAAAAAGAGTTAATTGAAAATTGAATTAGATACGAGTACAATTTTGTAGTTTTTGTGAAAGCAGAAGGCTAATCAATCAAGTTCTGCTTTAAAAATCAAGCCTTTAATGTGAGGTGTATTGTTCAGTTAGCTTAAAAAAGAGTTTATATATCGTAAATAAAATTGCAATCCACTGTTCTTTTGTGGAATATATTTTCATCCAGTTACAAAAAAGTCAGTACACAAATATCATGAAAAAGCTGACTTTGCAAATGATAACGAAATAGTTTATCACTCAGTTCCAACTTTGAATTCTTAGCCTATTGTCGTTTTTAATACCAAACACTTTTAATGTACAACTTAAAATGGAATCTCGAAACTGATTCCTTGATTTTAAAATAACAATATACTAGTTCCCTGTATATGTATTAATCTAACTGAGAAAAGCTTTGATCTCAGCCGCAAAATTTCTGTTAGACTGCCATCTCGACTGATGAGATATTTCCACGGAGCAGGATTTTATTATATAGTTATGAATGTTTTATTAAGAAATAGCAAGGTGTCAGTTTAATAGTAGAAATAAACTGTTTCTTGTGCATTTCAATTGCGATTTCAGTCCGAAAGCAACTGAATTCTATGTGACATATTAATTCTCAGTTTCCTTAGCTTCTTTCATTTGTCTTTCTTTCTTCTGTTTGTTTCACTTCTTCTCTTCAAGTGCTCCTTTTTTGTATCATTTTTCAATTTACTTTAATGATATATTACATTGAGGAATATTGTTGTCAATATTGTTCATTCCATCTCATTTTGTTTCTTTCACTTCTCTACACAGTATTTTTTTTTCTTGCATTCAACTTTCAAAGTTATTTTAATTTTCGTCTTTTCAATTTCTATTTCCCTGTCATTTATTTCTTCACTTTTTTTCATAACTGCTTTGATTGGCACCGCTCTATTTTGTTTTGTTTCAGATTTTTCACTTTCCTGTTTTTCTTTTTCTTTTTTGTTCTTTCATTTATTTTCATTTCTCTTATTTCCTTAGTTCTCTCTTCACCGTTTTTCTCTAGCTCGTTTTTTTCTTCCTTTATCTTTTTATTTATCTAGTTGGTAAATTGAAAATCCAAGAGATAACGATACTGCTTTGCAGTTTGCATTTCAGTCGTTTTCGACCGTCAAAAGATCAGCTAAATCTCTTTACTCTCAAACAGAAGATACTAAATAGTTAAATAAAAAACTAACAGATTCTATAATTGCATGTTTTCCAAGTCAATTTGAAACAACGGAATATCAACATCACGTTTGTATTAGCGGTTTGGTTGTGAACTCTACGTGTTTTGTACTTTTTAAACCTAACATTACATTTATCCATATGATTATTTATACTTCTGTAAAATTTGAATAATTTTTTGTTTTCAAAATATTGACTATTTGTGTGTTATTTAGATTGCTTATTTAGTTTTTCGAGTAACTTCTATCATATTTCAAAAGACAGTAGTTTTTTTATATTCAATTAAGCAAAACGAGGAGAAGTATCTGGATGAGAAGCCAAACGTACTCAGAAAACTAACTAAGCTATAAACTAACGGACGCCCTTTTATTGTCGTAACTAGACAGTTTGTCTTTCTTGCTTTGTCTAAAATGATGTGATTTTTTTCTTTTGATGTAGATAAGATGTAATTGGAAATTATCTTGGTATTATTTTGATTAGAATATCTGACTGTTTGTCTGTCTGTCCGTGCGCCATGGCCGTCTTCATGAGTGTCTGTCTTTTTATTGCATTTATCCTTCACAACAGGGTTATGGCTTCATTTCTATTTATTGAAATCTCGAGACGTTTTTCTTATCTCTACTTGCATTTTTTTCTCCCTTTTTTAATTCATGCAATAACCGCTGGACAATTAGTTATGCAATGCAGCCTCAGCTGTAAGATTATACGTTATTAAAGTACGTACATAGGAATAATAAACATATCGTGAGGTTCATTTATTTGAGTTTAAATCCCACCGTGTTATTATTGTTATCGACATATATCATATCAATATAAAGTGGCGATTAAGTCACCAGCTAGGGCGTGGTTCAACACCTCTGTTAACTCGAACACAGCTACAATCTACAACAAAGCTAGCCCCAATAGTCAACATTAGCGTAAGTTATAAAAACTACTTTAATTATTAATAACACTTCCTAAAACTACACTAACTAGTTTCACTAGTAGCAAACTATATAACTCCTACGATCTATATCAATCATGATTCAATCAAGACTCGAATTGTGTTCGTTATATCATTCGGAAACCAATCGGTCCGATCGTGATTGGGTTTGAATAGCTATTTAATAGTGCTTAACACTATTCACAACAAGGGTTTGTACATGTAAGTTCTTTAACGGAAGGTTGTTCAGTTTACTTGGAGTGCTTTAATCCGTCCGTGATCGCTGGTTATTGAGCACAGTGATCTTCATCAGCAGACCTACAGGATCAACAGTGAGTATGCATTAGTACATAAGATATCACACTAGCTTATTAAGAAATCAAATACCACTATTTGAGACAAATATCGGCTGTCTTTCGGCTGCTTTTTAATGCCATCGCTACTCAGCCTTGTAGTTTTCCGATGCTTGATCGTCATGCATACTAACGCAATTTCTAGTGACTTCAAAATAACTCCTATAAACTAAACCTCTTTTATGTTTAGACTTGAACGAAGACAGGATACATGTTATGACAGCTTGTTCACTATGCTTCCTAGTTTTCGGTAAACTTGAGTTCAAAATGAGTTCGGCTCGGCAAGTTCTTCAGGGCCGGCCGCCTGGCCGATAGCGTGTTGATCCTTTTATTGTAATCTCCATTGATCAAAAAGACCATCACAATATCATAATAGCTTTCAGACGACTTCACTAGAAATTTCTACATTAAATGAATTGCTCTTTTTACAAGCCGAACCAAAGAAACTTTAGAACTGGTCTTTTTAAGACTTTTCAATTAATAGCGATAAGATGTTTATTCTAGTTTTTCATATATGTTTTTTTTACTATTGGTATTTTGTCATTTTTTTTTATTTGCGTCAGTATTTCGAGTATGTTTGCCAATGAATTGTGCCAAGTTAGTGAGAACTAAAGTTGTTTGAATACACTCCGAGCAGATGTAATGGACATTGAACAATTGATATCTCTTCTACTGTATTTCCCACTAAAACAATGCACCAGCACTTGGGGTATTGAGAGTACATATAGAAATAATGCTAATAATCTGATCATTAACCAGAATACAAACAATCCACAATGTATAATTAGACTGGTGTGTGAATGTGAAAGGAAAGTAAATTCAATAGAGACCAATTGAAAAGAATTATCACTTTATTAAAGCATCTATAATTCATATGAACTCATTCTTCCTGCAGGCAATTTTTTGATTGTATACGAAATCATGGGTATTTGCTGGCGATCATCGGATTGGAAGCGTTCTCAACAATCATCTATCTCATTGCACTGTTTTTTATGCACTAATTTTCGATGATTTTGTATTTAACTGTGCCAGTGCGATTGAACATCTCATTCTTGATTCAAGGTTTCGAATATATTACATTAAAATACTAATTCAATTTTTTACGTTTTTGCACCATACTTTTTTTAATAATCTGACAGCGCAAAAAAGGAATGTTTTGAATGACTACGTTTATACGGCAAACAGCTTTTAAGATCTGATTTTTCTTTATATTCTCGCCAATTTTGGTTTCATTTCACGGTGTATAAAAAATGTGGGTCATTTTAGTTTATGATTAGGTATAAATCACATTCGAAATGCATTTCAATTATTTAATTGAATTTTCAATGCTTTCATGATTTTGTAATAGAAATCTTCTAGAGTTCCAGTTGATGTTGAACCATAGAGCGCATCAAAATCTGCAGGAATCCCCCCTTTTTTGGTAGTTATCCAGTTGTTGTCAGCAAAATAAAATTGGGAAAGCTCAAATCATTTTTTCGTTCTTATCGCGAGTAAGAAGTCGTTCAAAGTAGCCAAAAACAGAGAAAAGTGAATAGTCTCCCTTCAATCTAAGATATTGCAATTATAACATCAGAGCCAAATCTATATCGAACAATTAGCGCAGTTCTGATAGAGTTAATAGTCTGTCGCGAACCAAAGAGTGAAATTTACTTCAAATCATAACTGTTCCTTGGTTCGTTAAATCACATTTTAGGTCAATTAATAAATCAACAAAAAGACAGCTCTAAATTAGTAAGAAAAAAAGCCTAATTTCTTACTTTTAATATATAAAAAGATCAACGACCGAGATAAGGTCGAAATTTATAAGACATTTTACAGTAAATAACCAAATAGATTTATCCACTAAATTGAATCAGAAATCTAATTTGCTCTGTTAATAGATTAAATTTCGAGGTGTTTTTCAGTTGATTTTTCATTGTTTTAGTCTCGTTAGTTTGACTATTAAATCAGATTGCTATCTTGCTGATCACGTCTCTTATTCTTTTTCACCAACCATTCTTTTCAGTTTTTGATCCTTCGAACAGAACGACGGCACTTTGAATATCCTTGGTTCTAATCCACGCAAAACAAATTATTATAATTACACATATTATTTCATCTTCTTTAATCAGCAGTCATTTTTCCGAGTGAGACAAGATCCAAGAACCAAGAATAATTTCTTTGTTAGCGAATACTGAACACCTGCCATAAAAGATCCCCAAAACTTACTTTTATTTTGATGATTATTTTGTAATTTTGTTGAATTGAACACTCTCAAGAGCTAGGTACTTCGTAAGTAAGCCAACAAGTATTTTACAGTTGATCAAGTTGAACGTTTTTGGTTATCTAGTAAAGTAGTACAATTTCCCGTGTCAGTTTCTTTTAAAGTTACAGTCATTATATTAAAAAAAGGTTATGTTGCTATTATCGCACATTTTATGAAAAGATTAAAGAATATGTTCTTGTGTTTATAACGCCAAGTGCATGCATACACCTTCATAAATCATGTTAGGGGAGAATTTAAGGTACAGTATACTGACCCAAGAGAAGGACTTCGACTGTACTCATGTAATTACGTATACACAATCCTCCATCAAGTTCAAATAAAGAGACTAATCAGGCTAAATAATAAATAACAAAAACCGGAAAAATATTTATGATGCTCTTGTGTGTTCTAACTTTAGACCCGTGGCACGAGCATCATGTGTACCGATTGTAAATACTGAACCTATTCATTAAACATTCGGCTCACAATCTGACTAATTGTAAATCACCATCTATTCAATTTACCATCTTAAAAGACACAACAAATGCGACAATGGTAATTCGTCGATGGTTTGAAAACCAAAACTTAAAGATTGCTCGAAAACACAAAGCGGTCCTGTCACCTTAAATTAAATAAATTAAATATAATTAAATTAAAATATTCCTGGCCTCTTAATATTGATAATATCTGTAAAATAGATCAAACTGCGAACTCTGTGTGTGGTTTATAGTAGTGAAGTGGTTGTGCGAATTATGTGAGCATTATACCGCCTGCCCTTTTTTTCTTTTTTTGTGTGTCCTACATTTGTTCTTGAGGACACAAACATTGCATACTATGTCATTGTCAACTCGCTCGTGGCAGGAGAGCTGTTTTCTTTTTTTCTTCTTTGAGACTTTACGCATGCGTGATTCGTCTCACAACAGGTGCAGTAGAATGTTGTGAGTCTTACGTCTTTTTAATTTGATTTTCTCAGTGGTTTACTGCTAACTCTAAAAGAATAACCACGATTTTGAAATACTTAAATTTGAATGTTTTAAAAGCAAAAAGGTTGGGTTATTTTGTTTTTTTAATATGCTATAGTTGCAGCCCTAAACAATGACTATCCAAAATGTTCAAGTTAGTTAGTTAAACGATCCTCCTCACAATTCATACAGGAATTGTTTTGAAGGTGACGATCATTTCAGTATGTGTCTTAAGGAAAGCGTGTTTTGTCAATCTTGTATTGGTCCTTGCCAGTATCGCATTTTTAATTTAATTTTCAAGATAAATTTCTCTTAAAGACGCCAATCATTTGCCGTACACTAAATAGAAGTAGGTTCCATTCGGGGAAGACAAAAGAATGAAGTATCGCTTTTATGAAGGATGTTTTCTACGCTTTGGTTATTAAATTTTTGAGCTTGACGCACTGTCAAAAAGAGATTAATATTCTGTATTAAACTAAAGGATAGTCAAATTTGAGACTCAGTTTCTCTATCTGTATTTTATCTCAGATCTAAAAGCGTGAAACTCAACGAGACAGAATAGAAGTTTTTAAGAGGACCATGAGGAATTGCATTGAGAACAATGCTGAAAAGCCACCATAATCATTTTAATTTTTGCGTAAGATTTACCGTTGTTTGATAAGCCACTTTGCAGCGAATCTAAACCACCAAAAACTCTACTTTATTTAAGTTTGCTAAAACAGAGAATGTTAAAAAGGAAATCAAAAGATTTTTTGTAGGCTTTTTAGGCGGTCCAAAGCTCATCTTAAATTGTAGTTTATTTTCTAAGACAATACCATGGTCTTATTAGTGAAATAATCAATACGGAGAAAAGGTAAACGAGAAGTGCAGCTGGTTTTCAACAAATTTTTCTCAACTCGTGGCGACAGAATATCTAATGCTTCTCAAATTCAATCACCTGGACTAGGCCGAAACTACAAAGACAGTGTTCCTCGTTTTTGGCAGTTTTTTTCAGGTTAAAACGCCATGCGACTATTTTTAAACAAAATCAAAATGAGCAATCATTAAATCTGACATTCAATTTTCTAGATAGATAACAGCATTTGATTCCAAACCGCAGTTTCGACTAATTCTATGTATGATTCGTTAGTGGGTTTGCATGCATCATCTAAAGCACTCCGAAACGTGCATCAACCGACCTCTCACTTAAAAGTAAAAAAAGTGACACACAAATAGAGCGTATTTTTTCTAAATATTGGTGCTATTAATTCAAAATAATTATTGTTTTACTCTGCGAGTCCATAATTTGTCTAAGCATCCAAGAAAGTTTTCTAAACAGCCAATAATTCCATATCCGTTGAGAAATGATCGCGTTGGCTTTTTTGACAATAGAAAGAGAGAAATTGAAGAGTTACAGTCATAGCCGTAAGGAGTATAGTATTGATGGTGCCTTACAGTTATATTAGGAAAACACTGGAAATTTTCAAGCACCTTGTAAAAACTATTGTAACACACACTCTTTCGCAGGCTTTGACATTAAACGAATAAATACTTGGTCATTGTGATGTTATCTGCTATAAAGCGAGTTTCTTATTAATCATAATTACACCTGCTTTAGACCATGATGGAAAGCGACGTTAAACAGTTTTTCCCTCTTTCAGTTGGACTCTGCCTTTTCACACACTGGTTCAAATTCTGTGATAATTTTTTTCACGGCGAAAGATGAATATATGGGCAAACGATGGGTAAAATTAGCCGAAAAATGAATAGAAATTGATGCAGTGGGCAGTCATTTGTCTTTTGATCCTTATAAATTGCAACTATTTTGTCGATCTAAATTAAACGTTTTACTGATCGCAATTTTGCTTCTATTTTTTTTTTCTTGGCTTGATATTGAATTCAAATGGTCATGATTCAATTTAATGTCAAAAGAAACAAAACTACAGATTGAATTTAAGACTCAAATCATAGCCAGACGATGGCATTTCACGATACTGACCAAACAGCAAAAGAGAAAAAACACTGCAGCCGGAAATACATGTCAATTGGACAAAAAGTCAGGCTACATAGATGTAGGACGGTCGAGTTGCTCAATTTTGTTTGGAGATATTCGTTAAATTTAAGTAAAGGGTATTCTCTCGAGAACTATAGGCAGCGTGGGAAACATCGTTTGGATAACAGATTCCAACAATTCACATAAGCCTCGAATTATACTTCGTTGCTTTATACACTTTTTTATTCTTCTAAAGAGAAAAATGTTGTCAAATAGTAGCCTATGACAGATCATCAGTAGATCAAATTTGTCAGTTTAAAGGCACTTTTCAGGCTCCCTTCTGCCGTGTTTGATATGATTTGAAGAGGCCCAATATCTACGGCTAAATTTAGCAAGCTAAAAAAGAAACTTAGTCATTTGAAGTAAAAGCGGGGAAACGAGATTACAACTGAGTAGAAATTGTGGACGAACTGTGTCACCTGTTATCAGCGAAACAATACCTAACAAAATCATGGCCCATGAACAACAATACAAATTAGTCTTCTAGATGTTGAATTTCCACGGCCTTCATTGTCTTCTCTACTCCCAGTCTTTTCATTCAAACCACTAAATTTGAATCTATTATCTCGCTAATTCTCCTCGATCACTCATACATTTCAACTCCACGGTTAGTCTTTCTTTTTGGAAAATCATTTCAATTATGTGTAGGATTTAATGTTTTTGCTCTTGGTGTCAAACGTAGAGGTCTATTCATTGATATCGCCTACATTTTTTAAATAAAAAAGTCAACAAACTATTTCAATTTGTCTTGGTAATAGTGTTTGAAGAGTCAGCTAAAAATCAAAAGCTTGCCATATTCATCTATTTAAATAGTCCATCTATAGACGGGTTCGTGTTTCATTCAATCGTCCTAGTAATAAGACCCTCAGGGCAAACTATTGAAAAAAATAGATTAAATTAGTTTATGTCACGCGTGATGTACACTATATTCTCTCACGTGGGCCGTGACAGGTTCTCGCGTAGGCGAGATGTTCTTTCGAGACAAACAATTAGTAACGTACGATGTCAATTGTAACTATTGTCTCGATTGGTCAATTGAATGAAATTGACACTTGCTGAATCGTAGCTTGCAAATGACCAATAGGCCGTCAAAAGACGGCTTACGGTGTGACCAATCACAGATCCCGACAGCATAAATGAGAACACCGTATTAAACACACGAGACTGAAACTACACATAACTAAGAACCTTAAAACTCATATACACTTTCAAAAACACGTTGTTTATCGAAAAGAAGAGTAGTTTCTCATCGAATGGCAATAACCGGTCAATACTAGGATAAAGGGTGATATTTTGATGAGTATTTTATAGACGGTAAATGAAAGCATCTTTACGTTGATCATTTGACCGTATAGTGTAGTATTGTAATTATATTCAGTTGAGGACAAACAGCAGAGATCTTTAAGTAACGTATTTGGACCGTAGTGTGTGACAGAATCAGATAGTACTGGACTATGTACCAGCATCTCCGTGAATATTACGACGATCAGGAGGTCCCATACATGTATGCTCAGGTACATCGCACCAGATAATATCTACTACCCCAAGGGGTTTGACCACTTATTCCAATGTATTATTGTATTTCAGTTAGAAGCGCGACAGTACCAAAGTGAACGAAAACTCTCCACGCTACTCCAAAGAACCACTAACAACCGAGATCATTTAACTGTTGATTCGCAAGGTGAATTGAACTTTTAGAACTCACCGTTATTGTAACTGAACTTTTGTTTAGATTATTTTATGCTAAATAGATCGTTAAAACAGTCAACTTCTAATTTTGATAAATCTCATCAACCGATATCCTGATTGAGTATAATTGAGTTTTCGTGTGTGTGTTTTTATTTTTTTATTATTTTTTTTATAGAATTATTCCAGGACTTGTCCCAAATGCAGGATCAATGGCTAAACGAAGGTAAAACACTTTAAGATCCGTGTTAATAATCTGTTAATAGTCACCGCTGTTGCACCTTTAAACACTGACAGCACATTTTACTAGAATTACTGCTTTTGAGCATGAACAAGAGCCGCAGTGATTATAACTTTATCGTGTTTTTGTTCCAGTTCGTTCTACTTACCCCGTTGCAACAACAGAACAATATGGTCCAGAGGTGAAGGGAACAGCGCAAAACAACAGAGAAGGTACAAACGTGCTTAGCTAACGTTGCCACAAATCTTTTAAAAAGCAACAGGTTCAATAGAAAGTAATAGTTCCTCAAAGTGTTGTCTGAAAAGCAGTTTTCCGGTGTGTCGTTACTTGTTCTCGAAGCGCGCGCGAGGTTTTCTTATTCAAACTGGAGAACCTAATCGTAAAATGATAATTAAGTAGAATTTCTTCAGTCAACATTTATTCGGCAAAGAGAATATTTCGTCAAAAGTACTGACGCCCGCATCACGTATTGTCACTTATTCTCAATTTCATTTACTTTTTAAAAATCTCACCTAAGGGCATAGTTTTGTCAGTGAAATAAAAAACACCAATTTTGGCTGCCCATAAAATTTTAGTCAGATTGGAGGCCGCGTAAAGTTAGAATAACATAAAAAGATCCGCGCTGATAACCTACAAAAACTAGGAACTCATCCTTTGACTAGTAACGCGATTTTTGCAGTGGTAATATTCATAAGGTTTATAGTGTATTCTGCGACCATGCTAATATGTTTGACGCGCGCTCCATCTATCAGAACAAAGGTCTTGAATTTTACTTGTTAGCTGGGGTCAGCCCCCATCCCATTTTTCAATTATGCAAATAGCGCATTCTTTTCTTGTTTTGTTTGAGTCATTGATAGAGTTATTTTTGTTTTGAAATTGAATAGGCATTTTGGTGCTAAGAGTTTATTTTGTTGTTGGTTTCTAGCGAGTTATGTCACACATATCAAGACGGAACCAAGAGAACTAGTGTGCGACCAAAATCAATCCTCAACAATTCTACCTGGATTATCAAGTACATCACGAACTCATAGCGCTTATAAAATGGAAAACGCCACCGATTCAAGTTCTTATATGAAAATGATGAGTGAGACTCACGCGCCGGCTAATTCGCCACTCGTTTATTCGTGTGGCACTCAACCATCTAGTTTTCACTGCGTCAAAGCTTATCGACAACTCTACGACGGTATGGCAGCATACGAGGCTCAACCTTCTCCGTATCCTGGCGTTAAACAAGAACCTATCGACTATAGCCCGGCGACTTGTGAAAATCCTTACGAACAAGGTAAAACTTCAATTTTTAAATGTTTTTCAATTTCAATATTTTGTTTTAATATGCCTTGGCTCTTGTCACATCTGCGATGTGTTTTTCGAGTTTCTTCTTCGACGATCCAAACAATTTCTGTAAATTTGGTGCTGTTTTGGGGGATTCTCTCATCCAAGAGACAATAAAGAAGTTGAATCATGTCGTTCACGGAGTTAATTCAATTTTGTGATGACCGTTCAGTGTTTTTAAGTTTTCTTGTATCACTTTTTTATTTGATTTCTGCTTCTCATGGCAGGAAGGCGACAAGTGGTTAGAGGAAAAAGACATTTTGCGTCCGTGGTTAATTCTTAATACAATGCAATCCGTCGATTAACATCAACCAAGAAGTGTTTTGTATTTGAAAAATTCTTCCTCTTTTTCAAAGAGCCCCCACTTTGTTATTTTTTCTCCGTCAATTAGCGCGATTTTGGTCGCAATTTTCGAATTAAGATTATGAACTTTGTACAAGACTTTAAAACGGCATAGGGGAAATTGATTTTACTATCAAACATCATGCGACATTTTTTACTTTACATTTTATGGGTATTTTATTAGTTTTTTTTAAAACAAAATGTATTACAAAAATGCTGTTTAATATCTGCGCTGCTCTTTTATTTTGTGGTTTTTTATTAGTACTACACTTGTCTTTGTCAAGTTAGATGGGAGAACGATTATTTGCTATGCTAACAGAGGGTTTGTACATTTTCATCTTTCAAGGTTTAGCGGCATATCACCATCAACAACACCAACAACCCGATTGCTATAGTCTACAGCCAGGATCTGCAGAAGGTATGATTTTTTCTATCTTTTTTTTTTTTTTTTTTTAATTCTGTAAGTTTCCTTATTGTGTTCTATTGTAATTACACATTTTGATAGCCTTTGGCGATGAATATTCATTTAACTTTGATTTCATGATAGAAAATTTTTTCAAAATTAATTTTAATTGTTATGGTTCTCGTCGAGCACAATATCTATGACTGCTTGCAGATGGCTTGTGTTTTCTACTCATTGCACAGCATTTTACTATTTCTTTAGCAAATATACACTAGAATAGAAATGACAGTACGTAGCTAAGCAAATCTTCTCCCTGCCTTTAGCAGTCCGGCTATTTAGTACACTGAAAATATAAAATATACAAATGTAATTGAGAAACTAGGTAGAAGTCATGACATGGCCGCGTGGTTTTTAGATCCTATCAACTTGCATTCATGTTTTGGCGTGAACTGTAAAGTATAGCCCCAGAGTTTTAAGGAAATGACAACATAATTCACTTAGGCCCTGGATTAATTTTTAGGGTTTTTTTGGTCGCCCTCCATTCTACCCCTATATGATTTGCATTTATATTTATATACAAAAGAAATGGAGTAGACAAGTGTTTTATTAAATTTTTATTTCGTTTTGTCATTGTTAATTCTTTGATTACGTAAGTTCCAAACTGATTACTGTTCACAACAACTCACAAATAAACCTTTTCACAAAACTGCATAGTTTTGTTGACGTTTGTTATTTTCGTAATTCAATTACTGAAAGTATTCTAGTAGCCGTTCTAAGCTGGCCCACCCGCCTAGATATGATAGTACGATTCTAAACTTTTTGAAATTAGTTTAGATTCTGAGGACCATTGGCCATTTGTTGTCATTGGTAATTTAATTTTGCATATGCTTCAACAGACGCGTTCGCGAAGAGAACGTTTACAGCAGGTGTAGCTTCAATTCAATGACTTCAATTCGACCTGATTAGCCTTTTTGCGATGAAAAAATACATTGATCCACAATCCCCTAAAACCTCACTTTTAACTTTAAAAAATTCTAAGAATTATTTCGAGAGGGATTTCTAAATCTCATATGATTAACCTAAATCAATCTTCAGAGATTTTTTTTACGGATTTTATCGTCCATTTCTATAGGGTTCACATTTTGTAGCATTTTGTTCTTGTGCGAGATATTACCAATGCAAATAAAGAAAGTAAACGGGTCTTTACAAAAGTATTAGCTGTTGGAGAAAAACACAGGATGAACAAACTGTTAACAGTGATAATGTTTTTCTACAAGAATAATTTAATTTTTTAAGAGCGAATGTAAAATGCAACTAACGAATAATTCATTCGCCTATGGCGGCAACAAGATAAAAACGAATTTAATAATTCTAAAACAGCTAGTTTTATGGTACTGTGGCAATAATCAAAGTATTTTAGAAGTCTTTAGGAGGTTTTTTCGTTCAGCCCATTTTGAACGCCCAACATAGGCCTTCTTTATTTAATTATGTATGTTGACTTATCATGTACTCTGTTTGTCTTTTTCGAGCTGTCAACCACTTTTTCCTTTCATTCAATCAACGTTTCTTCCCGATTAATACCAGATTTATTTTATTGTTTCACAATGAAATACTTTTTTTCAAAGGAGGTGTAGAAATTTTATTTCATTAATGATCATTTGCGGGTTTTTTTTTCATACGTTCGAATACTAACTAGAGTGTAATATACAACAAAAACATCTGCTGCCTTTTCGACTCAAACACTTCTAAACCTTTTTCTAATTCTTATCCAAATCCGTCAAATTTTCAATCGAAACTCATTTTCAAAATGCTGAATAATTTTCGATTATGTATGTTCCCTTGCTGTGGAGTTTAATAGATCGAGATTAAGTTACTTTTGTACTCCAGTTATGAATTCAATTAGGTCGATCTTTTCTATAAGAAAAATCACCCATGATATTATGCGCAAAAATAAATAACTTAAAGATGAGACATTCAATTAATTCAGAAAAGCTTTTCTACTCTAAGATTTGATCTTTTTGCAAATATAATTAAATTATAACGTAGCAACACAAAACCACATTTTTGAAATCAAAGATATCAAAAATCAAACGGTTTTTCTATTATGTGAAATCAAGATGGCAAAATGTAAAGACAAAGTACAACTTGCATTGTATTGTTGTTGTTGTTATGTTTGTTGAAGTAAAAATAAAATTACCAATCGTCGTTTTCTTCTTTCAAGCAAAATCATCCCAAAATCTTCAAAGAAACTCGTTTCGTTAAAAATCCATCAAGTTTTTTTTCTGTAGTAGCTGTGCTTTTCAATCAAATGTTTTTAGTCCATGTTATTACACGCCATTAAGGGATACTTATTCCACAAACATTACCCATAAAATACAATGTTCTTGCTGTGCAGAATACGACTGAAATAGTGCTACAAAGACTGGCTGATTTATAGCAAAAGGCAGGATATTTACTGTGCTAAACGGGAAGCGATATGTCAACATACACAAGCGGAAACGATCAAAGAGTTAAGAGACTGTACTTTAGAACACTTTCAGGACGGAAAACAGGATAATTTTAACTACTATACTAGTAAACCAACTATGCGATAACCCATCCAAATACTACTGCTAATCTTTTGAAGTGACTGGGGGTTTTATTGAGGGTAAATTGCCACAAGACGAATGCGTGTTTTAAGTTGATCACACTTTCATTCAGTCTGCTTATCAACCGGAGGTCGAACATTCACGAGAAAAAACGCTCTTCACAAACTATTCAAAGCAATTTAGCCGTCATGAACTCTTTCAGAAATATCGCAGGTTTGACGAAAACAAGTTTATTCATTTTTATTTGCGTGGAAAGAGTCTTTTTGCACTAGATATGATTTCACAATTTTGCTTGATTGCGCACTTGTTCCTATAAAATCACTTTGACAACGAGATGTCTTTCCTTTGGTTGTATATATTGCATGGAATATTGTGACTTTTTAAAATACAAAAACTCACAGATAACGTTCTTCTATTTGTGATTCATTTTAAATGGTGATAAAAATTGAAAAAGAATTACTATTAAACTAACCACAAATTTATAGTATCATTCAGTCCAAACGCCAAGGGTTTTGTTCCAATTAATTGAATTTTCTCATTAGGGCGATGTGAGATCGAGTTGGCTGTTAGTCGACAAACAATAGCAAATACTAAAATCAGGAATTGATAAATCAGCCAACTCATTTTACACAGTGATAATATAATGACTGAATGGAATAAATCTTTTCAGTAGATCAGGGAAAACTGACTGGTTGAATTGTCAGCAGTGTCGTGAAGGGCGATCTCCTTGTCCATTTTCCTTGTTATTGTTCTTCAGTTAAATTGATTGAAAAACATCGTTTTATCTCTGGTGTGAGCGATGTCCGTCGTTGCTTCTATCTGACTAGTACTGTCAAAACAAGTTCAAAATGAATATTTCAAACCAAATGATGACTATTATTTCCAGCCTCCATTAAAAATTGTCATAAACTATGAAATATTGCCTTTTTTCGACTGTTTGTCGTCGTAGTAGTTGTAAATGATTGGAGAATTTGTTGCTTAATAGCATTTGTGTTGTTATTTTACAGCAGCAGGAGTCTATGGAGATCCAAACCTTCATTCATTCTACGACGAACCACTGCCATACTCTGACCGTTATAAGGACCATTATCACAAAGAATATAAAGACTACTTAGAACAACATAAAGTCGACATGAAGGACTATAGAGATGGTGAGTTCAAAACCCATCGCGGTTAATTTACATGGTCAAAATCCACTTAAAACGTTTCTTCAACAGAGATTTCTCTCAAAGCCTTGTTGACCACATAGTTAAACATGTTCCCCAAGTAAGAAAAAGCTTAGTATTTGCGCACTTCTCTTTTGAAAATCGTCATGAAATCATCTTCACCGGTGATGGCGCTCACTGAAAACTCACGAGCGATTTGACTCGAGTCTATAGTTACTAGGTAAGAGCATTTCCTGCTTTTGACGCATTTCAGACGGTTTTGGGTGCTGATAATAACTATTTAAACTAAAGGTAAAAAGTAGTTAAAATACAAAACTCCTATCAACAATATTTGTGTTGCTACTTGAAAAGGCGGAAGGAACTAGCTGGCTGAATTTTACACAAGTCCAAGATTGTTGGCTTACGTGAGCGACTAGTTTCGTTTCCGATATTATAACTTTTAAATATCTGCACACAAGTGGAGGAAGTTCAAAGTTAAGCTTTTCAAAATTGCAATTTCTACAAGTCTTGTAATAAGGGGCGACATTTTTTTTGGTTAGGGACAGAAGTTAAGCGCGCACAAAAGGCATTTTTCTGTACTAGCGTTATCTGATAAAAGCAGAAAGACAAGTTCAGTTCCAGCTGCTTGGGTTTCAGGGCCTAAAACCCATTACAAAAGTGAGCAGTCGTCAAGTTGTCTTGAACTGTATTCATTATCCAACAGTAGTCTAATGATACTAACTCTACTGCAGATAAGATCCTGAAAGCCTCGTAAAAACAACACGTTTTTATCGATGACAAACAGCGATATGTGACGAGCTAAAAGCACAACTATAGTATGACTAATCATATTCTACTCAGAATCGGGACATCGCTTTTAAACTAAACATGGCAGCCTTAACATGAAAACTGCGCGCTTTTGAAACTGATGAATATAAAATAAGAGAGTTAATATTCAACATAGACCTTTCACAAATATCGGCCATTAGAGCATAATTAACAAAAACTATCCTTTCCGGATCAAGAGAATAAAAAGACATTCTAATCTATCACGGTTCTTTCTCAGTTGACCTAACCATACAACTATTTACTTCACGACTGAGATAATTTCCTCATTTTTTCTATTTTATATCAATTAAACAGCGGGGCAGTCTTCTGTTAATCCTCTTCCCGAGTATGGACGAATCTTTTCTTTCTCGAAAGTTAGTGAAATCTTCGGAAAGAATGCTTGCCTTTCAATTTTAAACTGTGAGACAAAATAGGGTGTGACTATCGGTAAAAGTTTACATTAGAATAAAACATTGTAGACAAGTTTAAGAGCCTTGAAGTGGAATTTACGACAGATTCAGCTATCATTTAAAGAAATAACACTAAGGATATTGCAGTACAAGCATGTCTAAAGACGTTCATTGTTCAAAAAAAAAAAGAAAAAAAGAAAAGAAAACAGTACTTAGTTGATGTCGTGCTTTGTAAGGCGCACAATTAATATCTCCCTGCAAACAACGTTTAATCGCTAAACTAGACAGTAGCTTCCACCAATCCTTAACTATAAATCAAACGCGACGTTCGTAACTGAGAAATAATCTAATTTTCAGTTGTTGTCAGTTTATTCGATTCCAATTAAAAATTATTGGTGTTTACTGACAGTGCGAAGGTGAAATCTCCTTCTCGACGGGGAAGAATGCTTAATTGGGCGGCTGTATTTGAGGAGTTATTTACAGCCGACCATCCAACAGGAACACCTTCAGGCGCAAATTATACAAGACACCGGGTCTATGTAAGTTTTCATTTGTAACAAACCAAGATCTTCGCGCGGCTGCAAATATGATGTCCTAGACTTAGTGGAGTTGAAGATTAATCAAGTCAAAGCTAGCGCTACTCAAACGCTCAATTTAAGGGGCCATTTCCTGTGCTTTTGAGCGATATTTGGCTAACTTAATGGTATTTGTTTGCAATTAGGTCGGTCCAAATACGGTTTTACTTGCACGCATTGGGCCTTGACAAACAAGCCCCCTTAGATCAATTGCACTTTCTAATGACGTAGGCTTCCAGCTGCTGTGCACTGGCGCCTTTATGAACATACTAATTGGAAAATCCTAACACAACCACTTTAGAATCATCTAAATTGACTACTTCTCGGCATGGCCACTTATTTCTCAACGTTGCAAGACTTATTAGTCGTATTGTTCAGCTAAATAATTCGGCAATACTAAGCGGTTGGTCTTTGATACAACTTTGGTACAACATGACCACAGTAGTGTACTACTTCATTACACACATGATGCTTGTCAACAAGAATGTATGTTTATGTGTGTCAACACGCTTCAATCGATGCACTAAATTTTTTTAGTTTTGTAAATGAACAATAGCCCTTTTAGAAAATGTCAAAAACAATAGTAAACTGTTCGATTGCTCATTTGGAGATCAAAGCCCCCCGCCCTAAATCAGCCCGGCTGATTTCTGTCGTTCTTTTCCCACAGTTGGACCTCTCCAATGCTTTGTCCATCACATTTTAGGCATCATTAGGCCTTAATAAGCACTGCTACAACTCATTACTCTCTCGCTTATTCATTTCTATCCATTCAGATTGTCTAAACAAATCAACTATGATGGGCGATGCAAAACCTAATGTGTGTTCTTTCGTGTTAATGAGGTAGAATTTCAATAATCAAAATGTCTTAAATTGACTGAGGTCTAGATTTTATTTGAACTAACATCAATATCATTTCAAATGGCGTGTAAATGCTAGGGGAAAACAATAATGAATATTATAATTAAAAACGTCAATTTTTTGCTCGATATTTTATGTCGTAAGTGTCGGCCATGTCACATTTATGACAGAGACGATGGCCTTTTTGCTGAACTGAATAAAATTTGATCGAATTAAAAAAAGTAGTCACTTTGATCAATTTAGCACCGTGGGATCTAAACCGTGTGACACAGAAAGCTTAAGTCCCCATTAAAGAATAAACATCATTTTCATAATGACATTTTTTTTTTGCCCGGACTACTCTGATATGTTCACGGGGAAAAAAAGGGGAAAAAACCTTCCTATTGAAAAAAAAAAAAAAAAAAAATGCGCTAAGGATCATAATGGTCATTTCCTAAAAAATAAATTATAATGGACTGATCAGAAATGCTATTTTCTGTCTTCTTTTACTTTAAGTCTTTTTTCAAGTTAAGTATTTTTGGGATATTCAGTTTCAAAGACGCCGGTATAAAGATTGAAGTGTAGCAAACTAGTATGTCATTGTACTTAAATGTACACGAAAAACAACCCTTGCCACTAGCGAGGGACATAAAACACCGCTGAAAAAGATGAACGTCTTTTCTTCGAAGAAAACTGAAGCTGAAAAAATACTGAGTAAGAAACAAGCCACTATAGTTATATAACGCATTACAAAATTTTATTTGGGAGAAAATAAGTCTTGAAAAATACTACATGAAATGTTACGTAAAATAAACTGTTTTGCGATTTGATGCAAAGGACAGCTTTTTTCTGATATTTCGCCGCAAAAAAAATGGGCTGGTTGTACACATCATGGCAATTTAGAGTGATCACACATTTTAGATATTTCAGTATTCGTCTAAGAACTGTCAGTTTTTGATCGTTAATACTCAGAGAAAGATTGACGATAAAATTTAAAGATTAATGTTTGTATTAACAGAGATCGAGTCAGCGATAAAAGTCACTTGATCAATTCACTTTTCACCGGCAATTTAGCAAAGCATTAGTTAGGGGAAAATTACAATGATCGAAAGATAGCATGGCTTTTTAGAAAAATAAAAAAATAAAGCGGAATTCAATAACGACATTGCCAAAGAACGTTTCTGTGTTTTTATTCCTTCCTTGCAACTAAAACGTAATTTGAAGAATTTCGGTGTTTTTTATATAACAAAATATCATTTTAAAATTATGAAAGTGAGGATTTGGCATAATACGTTTTTTATAAAATGAAATGGGAATTTGACAAAAATCAATTTCAAAGTTTATGTCAACAAAGCTTTCTCAGATTTCGTTCTGTCAAACTTTGTTTGAGTTAGTCTTGCAGTTTTTTTCTGTTTAATTTGAAAATGGTAGAGCTGTTTAGTCTTCAAACATCAACTTAGATGATTAGATTTTCGGAACTTTTCAATTTTGTCGTTATTTGTGTACTTAGCCGTTCTTAAATGAGAATTTGCATTGTGTTATGCCTGTTGTCTATTGATTCGCTAAAAAGATGATATTTTTCGCGCTTGATCAAAGTCAGACTAAAACAAACGCTACTGCCGGCATAATTTTTTGTCAGATAGCCATTGTTAAGCATTGTAAGCAGTTCTTCATATCGGTCTTTTTATTTGAAGAGGAAAAAAAGACTTATCTTGTAGCAGCTGCCTTCTTTTAAAGGATCCTACTTAAACCTGCATTTTCTTGACTATTTCAAGTCATATATCATCCCTTGAATGCAAACCGTCAAAGTAGGGAAATTTTCAATTATAAAATGATTTATCTAAACAGCCTGAAGCATTATACTCGTTAGAGATTGGTTTATTTAATCGTTTGGTGATTCTTAATCCATGCAATTACCTTCCCGAGAACCCTTATTACCGAAAAAAATATGTTAGTCAACTGTCGATCTTCGTTAGAATTTGAACATTTGTTTGCTTAACAAAAAAAGATTAAAACAATTAGCGTTTGATTGTCGCTTTAACATCAAACTTTAACCTCTTTAATTGAAAAAGAACATTGAACGAAAGAGAAGAAGAAAACAGAAAAACAAAGATTAAAAGCCTTGTTCATTTGTAATGAATAATGATGGATGAACAATTCAGTTTGTGTCAATAAACAACAATCGATCTAGCCTTAGCGTGTTAGCCATTTGTAAATGACAAAAAGAAATGTTTTTATTTCTATTGAAAAACTCTTATAAAACATTAAAATCGCTTTGCACAAAGCGTCTACATATCAACATTGTCAACTTAAAACACGGAATATACACTTTCAACATATCGAATTCTCCGAAATCATTATGTCTGTATAATTACATCAATTATTGAAGGAACATTGTTCTGATTTTTGTGTGAGCATCGATTAGAGTTCTTGTAAAGGGGTTTTATTTCATGATAAGTAGTATAAAAATGCACCGTATGTAAACATCTTGTGCGTCGGTTACATCTGTTAAACAAAACTGTGGGGCCCCAATGACAGATGCCAACAGATTGTCGCTAAAAAACCGTTTTGTAGCAGTTTAATAATTGTTAATAAATAATGGTATCATTGTTATTATCCTCGCCTTCATTGTAATCGGATTTTCATCATCATTATCTGATTCAAATTGTCATCCTGAACACCATTAATATCGTTCCCACCACCATTATCATCACCATTATCATCATCACCATCATTAACCACCACCACCATCATCACCAACATCATCATCATCATCACCACCATTATCATCACCATTATCATCATCACCATTATCATCATCATCACCATCAGATCATCATTACCATCAGATCATCATCACCATCATCATCACTAATTAGAATTGATAAAATGGTTTGTTATCCATTGACCATCGCTTTTCTAACGTCGGATTTTTCTTCATTTCAGCGAGTCCAGAGTTCAAGGTCCCAACTGGAGTCCCTTATCCTGACAACAGGTCCTTCCAACGAAGAGGTTCTCTTCAACTATGGCAGTTTCTTGTGGCACTATTAGATGAGCCTGAATGTTCCTCGTTTATTGCTTGGACTGGAAGAGGTCTTGAGTTTAAACTAATCGACCCAGAAGAAGTAGCGAGAAGATGGGGTTTACAAAAAAACCGACCTGCTATGAATTACGACAAGCTTAGTCGGTCTCTCAGATATTACTACGAAAAAGGCATCATGCAAAAAGTAGCCGGAGAGCGTTATGTGTACAAGTTTGTATGCAGTCCTGAAGCTTTATTTAGTATGGCGTTTCCCGATTCACAGAAGCCGTACATCAAACCTGAATGTCGAGAACCAAAGCCTGTGACACCTCATGCGACACAACAACTTGTTGCTATGCCGAAAGACAGTTACAAGGCACATTATCCCCAGCAACACTATGTTACAACATCAACAAACTGTTACCAAGCAGAATGGGATATGGATAGTGCCTGTGTATATTAATATAGCTTTTTTATTATATATATTGTTATATACGATCCAAAACAAAACATTGACTGTTTATACTTACCGAGTTCTAATCGGTCGGTGGGAAGGCCAGTACAGTTCTTTACTTGAGAATATCAGTTAAATTAGCTTAAAAGGATAAATTATTTTAACAGTTTTTTTGGTGATAAAAGATTGCTATAAGAGTTTTGAAATTGCACTGTAGATAAAAGGAAAGAGCAAAGGCATTTAGATATCTTCAAACGGATATTCAGATTGCACTTCGAGCTTTTAAATTATTGTTATTTGTTTGTTTTCTATTCTTCCTGTTTCCGTTTCTCTTCCTTTCTTTCTATATTTTTTTCTCTTTAATTCATTTCCTACTTTCAGTTTCTTTGCTTTAGGAATAAGTAGTATCTTGAAGTGAAATCTTATTAAAATAATTAAATAGTTTATTTCAAAATCATTCTGCATAAACACAATAACTCAAACATTAAATTAAAGCTTTGCTTTCTCTTCTATGAACAAAAGACATTTTTCAAGCAAATATATATTAAATTATACAACGGATCCATTATTATTTTGTTCTTTGAAAGAAAAAGAGATATCACTGAACAGTCGTAAAGAAAAAATATATACAAAATGCAAGTATGATGTATAGATAGAATTATTTAGATCATGAAAGTCATTAGTGACCATTTGTTATGAACATTTTAAATTCATTTTCAAGAATTGACAGCCACTTTATTTAGAAAGTGACAATATGGCTAGCTGGCATAAGACTTAATAATCATATCGATAGTAAATGCAAGAAAATACAGTGTGATAGTAGCAGTAAACCTGTTTGAAAAGTGTTAACATAACTGTAGTATCAAAAACCATTTGACGGCCGCAATGTAATATGGGTATCAAATCAACTCCAACACATGTGTCCTGATATATTGCTTTCAGTTTCAAAAAGACAGCAATTAAAACAAACTAAAGACAAACTTGAATACAATAGCCGACGAGGAAAAAAAGATATAAAACAGACGGTTTTAGTGCTTTTGAATAAACAAGTGAGTGAATAACTTCCAATATTTTGGTGATCGAAACATTGCAATGAAGGTGAAATCCCAAATTACATTTCGGTCGTGGTATATATATTATCTACGTCAACCCTTTTCAAACAGCTGTATGCTACATATACGGTTTATTTTTCTATTCACAGATCATGGTCACGTGATCTTTGTCATTATCTTTCATGGTGTATATCATAGTAAATTTCAATGTGTAATATATTATATATATAATTTAATATTGGATTGATATTATTAAGATTGTTATTATTACGATTGTACTATTGCTACTATTAATGGAGACCAAATATACTTATGTGATTACAAATAAATCTGTATAAAGACCAGTCTTGATATAAAGTTATAAATATAGAGGACACGGAAGATTACCTAATAAATACAGCCAATTATACTGATGCAATAGCTCAGAAATTACATCTATCTCAAAATTAGAAAATGATCACACCCACTCGGCCAATCAACGCTCAGTATTTCGATGCTCTATATTCCATAGAGTAACTAAAGGTGTCAAGTGGTGTGGGCTTTGAAGCACAGGGAAATTGTGGGGTAAAGAAAGCGTGGAATTTTATATCTAATTAGTATTCTATATATAGAGCATACTAATGATTTCTTTTGAATTCTTTTATTTTAAAAGTTCATTAGCATGCTCTATATAAAGCATACTAATCAAATATAAAATTCCACGCATGAGGTACAGATACAACAACTAACTTCAACAATTTCGATATTCGGGCTACGCCCTCGTGGCCTTTTATCTTATGCTCGGGACTCTATATCCCATAGAACACTCGTTTTCATTCTTTATCCCTTACATAAATTCTCGGAAAGAAAAGTCAAAGCACTGAAAGGAATCATCAAGGGAATTTTAATACCAATGTCAATGATGTTGACTTCATCACTGAAAAGTCAATCCATGGGTATGGTTTGTACCCGGAGATAAACGATCGGGGATGCTCGTCGAAATTTTTCAAAAATACCCCTAAAAGATGCCTGAAGTTTTTCAAAAGGGCGTGGCTTCGCAAATTTTTCATCTCCAAAAGATACCAAAATCATGAGTTTCAGTGCTATTATACCCCTAAAAGATACCAAAAAGTTAGAATTTGGCAAATTTCATATTTTAAACCCTAAAAGATCCCAAATCGCTGATTTTTACCCCTAAAAGATACGACGAGCATCCCCGATCGTTTACCAGCGGTGTCCCCCCCTCGGGGTTTGTACATGAATTGCAACAATATATTTAAAGAAAGAGATAACCTCACAATTACCTTCCGTCGTTCATTCTTTTGTTGGGGGGGGGGGGGGGGTTTAAAGTCAATGCATTTTGTCAAAAACGGCCATCTGGACTATGGTTCATACATATTTTTCGAAAAACGGCCATTTTTGCTCATTTCGGTGGGCTATAGTCCATGCATATTGTTTGAAAAGTGGCCATTTTTGCGTTTTTTGGTGAGCTAAAGTCCATCCATTTTGTCAAGAAACGGCCATTTTACTCATTTTTGTGGGATATAGTCCATACATTTTGTTTGAAAAACGGACATTTTGGTGGGCTATAATCCATACATTTTGTTCGAAAAATCGCCATTTTTGCTCATTTTGGCAGGCTATAGTCCATGCATTTTGTTGGGAAACGGCCATTTTTGCTCATTTTGGTGGGCTATAGTCTATGCATATTGTTTGAAAAGTGGCCATTTTTGCTCATTTTGGTGGTCTATAGTCCATGCAGTTTGTCGAGAATCGGCCATTTTTGCAGATTTGCTGGGCTATAGTCCATACATTTTGTTCGAAAAACCGTCATTTTTGCCCATTTTGGCGGGCTATAGTCCATGCATACTGTTCGAAAAATCGCCATTTTGCTCATTTTGGTGGGCTATAGTCCATGCATATTGTTTGAAAAGTGGTCATTTTTGCTCATTTTGGTGGGCTATAGTCCATACATTTCGTTCGAAAAACAGCCATTTTTGCTCATTTTGGCGGGCTTTAGTCTATGCATTTTGTTGGGAAACGGCCATTTTTGCTCATTTTGGCGGGCTATAGTACGTGCATATTGTTTGAAAAGTGGTCATTTTTGCTAATTTTGGTGGGCTATAGTCCATTCAGTTTGTCGAGAAACGGCCATTTTTGCTCATTTTGGTGGGCTATAGTCTATGCATACTGTTCGAAAAATCGCCATTTTGCTCATTTTGGTGGGCTATAGTCCATGCATATTGTTTGAAAAGTGGCCATTTTTGCTCATTTTGGCGGGCTATAGTCCATGCATATTGTTTGAAAAGTGGCCATTTTTGCGTTTTTGGGTGAGCTAAAGTCCATCCATTTTGTCGAGAAACGGCCATTTTTGCTCATTTTTGTGGACATACTGTTCGAAAAATCGCCATTTTGCTCATTTTGGTGGGCTATAGTCTATGCATTTTGTTGGGAAACGGCCATTTTTGCTCATTTTGGTGGGCTATAGTCCATACATTTTGTTCGAAAAACCGCCATTTTTGCTCATTTTGGCGGGCTCTAGTCCATGCAGTTTGTCGAGAATCGACCATTTTTGCAGATTTGGTGGGCTATAGTCCATACGTTATGTTCGAAAAACCGCCATTTTTGCTCATTTTGGCGGGCTATAGCTATGCATTTTATTGGGAAACGGCCATTTTTGCTCATTTTGGTGGGCTATAGTCCATACATTTTGTTCGAAAAACCGCCATTTTTGCTCATTTTGGCGGGCTATAGTCCATGCATATTGTTTTCCATTTCATTCCATTCCATTCTTTTCTATTCTACTCGCAGAACTTCTTATACAAGACGAACGAAGAAAAGCAAACTCTTAATAACCCTGCATGTTAGCCCAGCAGTTTATCATGTACTTCACATTAGTTGGGACATTCATGTTTTTTAATTACATATTTATGTTTCTTGTTTCTGAAACAACGCCAGGCCGGGAATCTGTGGTGATTTTGGTATGAAAGGAAACTTTGAACCACATTGTTTTGGGGGATGGAAGTTTGGCTGGAAGTATTGTTGAAAGTGGGGAAAATGGAAAAATATCCGCCAAAGTAAAGTTGATCGAAAAAAATCACAATGTCTCAACATCGACTCAACAATTTTGCAACGAAGGACCATCATTTTAAAAAGAACAACACAAAACGATGTAAACACTTATTGACTTTATTTGGTGCTTTGCGATATATCAGTACATTATACAGTTAATACAGTTGACCGTTTCAGTGAGCCTGACAGTGAAGCGCTTACGTTCTTTAGACCGAATAAGTTCAGTTTTATTTCTTTTTAATTTTAAGGTTGATGATTACATCCCAGTGTAAAATCTTTTTCGTGAACATGATTTTAGCTATCCTCCTGTTAACGAAATGCTCAACAAAGTTGATCGATTAACTTTGCTCTTTTTCGTTTGTGCAATTGTCGTATAAGCGTGTTCCAGCCCTTCTCTAGTACCATTCCGAAACAAATTGATGCAGTATAAATATGTTGAATAAATTATCTATAGATTTGTTTATTTGAATCCATAAGTATACGTGAATACTTATATAAGTCTTATCTATATTGCAATTCATTGTATTGGTCAAGAACTTGTTGTTCTTGTCTCTTTTTCAAAGCTTCTATTCGGCGCTCTAATATTTTTATCATTTTATTGAGACTTGTTCTTAACTCTTCTGTAATAGCTGGCTCTCTTTTGTAGTTTGATTCAGGGCCTGAAACATAAGGGATGATCGTATCAATTTCAACACAGGAAAAAACAAATCAGCAAATCCAAACTTTTAGTGGTATGTTGAACAGGCCAGAATAATACCAACAGCTTCCCAAATAAATATATCCTTAATTGAATCAAATCTTCGGTTGATATTGGTATTATCACCAAATTATCGCCAATTTGCCAAACTCTGTAATCACCAAATCACAAATTTGGTAAGTCATTGGTAAAATCGAGTTGACCACGAAAACTCCCAAATATCTGTTTGAAATTATTAAGGTTATACCAATAGTATTTAGGTTATACCACATTGTTTGAAATTATTGTGAAAAACGTTCAGGCTCGGCTAGGCTCGGCCCGGCTCGTCTAGCCTAGGTTCGGTTAAGATTCGGCTCGATGATACGTGAAAAACGCGCAGCGCTTGATTTTCCAATCTTTCTAAGAAGAATGCGCCGCTCTTCGTGATCTTCGCCCACGCAAGATCAGAGTGCCAAACGACTACTGCACCACCTTAATCAGCAGAATTGATCTTTACGTAAGCGAAAATCAGTATGAGTTGGATGCTGTTTTTACGTTAATAAATTTTAATCAAAAAACACTTTTTTAGTTATTTTTAATAGGATACCCCACTCAAAGATTTCTGGATTCGCCCCTGGTCATCATTTTTGCAATAAGGTCACCATCAGGACCTTGAAATGGAACTAATTTATTGTGCGGATTTAAATGCCAGTTTTCATTGTTGGCAAACAACTTAAGTTATGTGTAGAGAGAACTAGTATTACCTTTCTTCCGTCTATATCTTTGATACCCTTCAAATGCCAGTCCAGCAAGAACTAACAATACAAGCAGAATAATCAACTTCTCTTGAGATTCAACGAATATATTTGCTGAATCACTAACTAGCTCGTCAGCATTTTGAACAAATACAGGCTTACTTGATGGCTGAAAGAGAAAACATACCATTATATGGACCTTTCCTAACCTTTTTGTTATTTTCAACTTTTTTTCCTTTCATTTTTATCTTTCGAATACACTGAGTGAAAACCCACATTTCAGAACCTATATTTCATGTCTGGTACAGTGGATGGCTGCTGATACATCACACACAATATATGATTTAGTTCTATAGGGAGGCGGAGTTTACAATTAGTGTTGTTTTTCAGTAAAATAATGAGCCCGCTACTCGCAGTATACATTGCCGCATCATTTAAAGGTTTTGCTAGTTGCAAGACTGTCCACCGCAACCCCATCCAGACCGCTAGTGCCAGGTTCTTGAAATAAAGAGAATGTTCTAGCTTTGTATTACTTTCATTTATGAATGTTCTCGCGTAAGGGCTTCGTATCGGTTTTGCTCCCTCACACCCAGCCTGTAATGGGGGACTTACTGAAAAACGATTGACGAAGTAGGTCGCTGTCATCCTCAGGTAGTTTTCAGGAAGCCTTTGAACATTGAATACAACAGCAAGTTTTGAACACAAAATTTTCCTTAAGGTAATTCCGTAGTAATAGAACTAGCCATAGAATTTTGATAAAACTTTCTACGGTAAAATATTTTGAGTTTTTCATCAAAAATATAAAATAAAAAAATGGGGTCACCGTATTGGATTCCGCGAGAAAAATTTTTAAAGTATACCCACTTTTGTCAATTTAGCGTCTAACATTCGAAAATGGGCATCATACATAAAAGTATCTCTTGACTGAACTTGGTCAATACAAAAAATGTGGAATGTACCTAAATGTGCTCCTTATCCATTGGGCTACCGATGTAAAGCAAAAGATTTTCACTAAAATTCAACAGCGAAGAGAAATAAAGCAAAACTTAATAAAAGTTCGAATTTGTACAGGCCTCATTAACGCTTTGAACGAAACACTTTTCGAAATATCGAAAAATCTAGCCATAGAATTTTGTCATCGATCACATATGTTTTAAAAAACATGATTTCAAATGATATTATGAAATAAAAATGATAGGTGCCCGTATTGGTTTGCGAGATATTTTGAAAAATATCCTCAAAATTCAATAATATCAAGGCTTTTCCGAGTATGGACTGGGGCGAGTTTGAAGGAATTCATAATTTTTCGCTTGAAAATGTGAAAACTGTTCGTATTTTTACGTTAAAGTGTTTCTCAGACATAACTCTGTATCTATTGATGATAAGAAATGCAAAACTCAAAATTCGAAATATGCGCAGAACTGTGCGCAGTGCAAAACTACGGAATTACCTTAAACAGACTTTTTAACCTAAAAGCGACTCAGGGGGGAAATATGAGGCGCGCAACCCCTGAAAGCTTTAAAAATTATTGTTTTCTTGTAATATTTTTTCAAAATCCTATGTTTGGTCCTGCGGATTTTAGTATTTTTCAGTGGTGCAACTCCTTCTGAAAGCACCCTAAAGGTTTTGTCCCTATGGCAAAACATGAAATTCCCCTTGAACAAGGAGACCTAAGGTTTTCTGCGCTCTTGAAGTCTTACTATGAGGGCATAAGGCAAGTGAAGGAATGGCGAATATAATATCTCTTTCAAGCAATCAGTCTTCTCTTAGAACAAATATATTGGAATTATTTATTGGCGTAATCAAGAGTATTCTTAAAATAGGCTCTTTCGTAGTTCTTAAGAATAGCGATTCTCTTGCCTCATGGTCTCTTAGTATCACGTAATGGAGTAATAACAGTAAGGTCTCCTTTCTAAACATCATTAGAAGCTTACTTTTAACGAATCTGAGTTTTCTTGTATATGGTGTGCTACCCACAGGCGATTCTCACTTAAGTAGTGCGCCATACAATTTTGAATCTTTTTTGTTGTGCTAGCAAGCACGATTCCGTAGGCAGATGATATTTCGTAGATTTTGAATAACTGAATATTTTCGTGCTCAAACAAGTGCTGGTAATAAGCCATTACATAAGCATCAATTAACGCTCCTTTTACTTCTCCACTAAGCAAGGCAGTGCGGATCTCCTCGAGTGTCTTGAAATGTTTTTCTAAAAAAATAAGCATTCCAATGATTGACATACACAGGCCCTGTTAAGGCCGATACACACCAGGGGCCGGTTGTATGAAACCTGAATAAAGTTATCCACTGGATAAAGCTATCCACTCCATATATTAAAAATATTAGGATTTATCTGCTGGATAGCGATTTATCTGGTGGATAACGCTATTCAGGCTTTGCGCAACCGGCCCCAGGGAGCTTGCTCCGATAACATGCCCCAGGATCAAAGCGCCCTCGTCTGTTTCAACGATTTTCAAACAAAACGTTGCCCATCTAATATTTTGCTTCTCGATCTTTTTCCGTTGTATTGCACACTAGGGAGCTTGGATCTGAAACTATTTCCTGCAAACGATTTACTCCTGGAGCTTGTTCCCTCATATTTCATCAGTTTGATGAGGCAAAAGTTGCGCAACACTTTCTTCACTAGAAATCTGTGGTAGCGACGAGGGGGGCTTTGCTCCAGGAGTATGTGGCGTGAGCGTTGTATTGGGAGCGTGTTGCTGACTTGAGGGTGTATATGCTCCAGTAATTAAAAGGATTAAGACTTCAGGGTCCTTAAGGATAAAAAAGGAACGATATTTGAGGTACACCAGCTCTCCAAGATATTCATATTTCGAGGTAGGTTTCAGAATAAAAATTCATGGGTCTCCAGGGCTCAGGAGCAAAAAAGGCTCCGCGGCTCCAATACCATCTCCCCCTGCCGAGCGCCTGACTATTCAAACTACTGAATAGCAAGTGATTGCAAAGCTGCGTAGCTGTCGAATGTAAATGATAAGAGACTATCAAGTAAATGGCCCGGTGAGATGAAAGAAAGACCAGTACGAATCGCATAGTTTATTTTTACACAGATATACTACAAACACCTGTAGTGAACGCTTTAAAACAGCTAAGATCAAAGACGATCAACATAGTGGAAGGCCAAGTCACCGAGATTTCCTACTTTATCTGTAAGAGGGACCTAGAGTGCACGCACTAAAAGTGTGCAACATAAATACCACTAAATAGTGCTATTTTATGCTAATTCTATTATTTTCTTTTGTTTAATTAGTGCTATTTACCACTAAATAGTGACAACTGTTGCACACTTTTAGTGCATGCACTCTACTCAAATCGATTAGTAGATTTAGGATTGGAAAAGTGGAGCAATCGTCTCGCCCATTTGTGATTTGCTGTACAATAAATATGACAATAAATACATTTTAAAAAAGTGAATGAGATATTTCTGAGACCAACATAATAATTCAGAGTTAAGAACATCAGACCAGAATGCTGAAGGTTGTGGCTTCGATTCCCATTTAGGGGGATCGAGAAAATTTCTCAAACCTCAATCCACTCCTTCAATTGACTCACCTGAATTGACTTTAGCGTTCTTTCGTAGTCCAAGTCGATGTTCAGATGAGTTATCAAGTGCACCTACTTTAGCACCGTAAAGCATCATACCAGATGATGTCTCACTAAATGCCAGAGTCTCGAATGCAGCTCCAAATGAACCCATTAAAATACCAAACATCACAAGACCAAACAATGTCCAAAACACAGTGAAAATACGACCAGGAATAGTAATAACTGTCTTATCGCCATAGCTAGTAAAACAACAACATACACTTATCCGTTTATTTCAATGGCCAATAGATTAAGGAACACTTATTTATAGTGAAAGCTCATAAGTATGAAGATACAGACGTGAGAGGATCATCGGTTTACGACAAGCGCAAGCACAGTTTGAGGTTTAGAAAGATCCAGATATCTCCTCATAGCAAAGGTGTAGCTCTGAGAAGGAGCGCCTGTCACCCTTGACGGGCAATCAATTTTCTTCAATGAATAATTGCGTGTTTTAGGTTAATGCGAGCGGAGCAGCACAGTCCACATCAGTCCGCGAGGAATAAGATTTAGGCACCGTTTACACGAAGCCGGCTATTTTCGTAAACGCACATTTTTTTATCCGTTTAGGCCTACCGTTTACACGAAAACGCTACTTAGCCGGCTATTTTCGAAAACGCCTCTCAGAGTGGATATTTTCGAAAACGACGGCTATGCGTTTTCGTGTAAACGCTTTAGCCGGCTATTTTCGAAAACGCTGAAGTCATCACTTTGGTTCAGTCATAATGAGAGAGTTATTCAAATTTTTATTCACCAAAATGCTTACAGGCGCTCTTCAAGCTACCGAAAACGATAAGCGTTTACACGAAAACGCTATGTAAACGACTATATTTTTAGCCGGCTAAAAATAGCCGGCTTCGTATAAACGCTGCCTTACACACATGGGATTTACATATATCTTGACGTTAGCTAAATAAGAAAGCCCAACTCAGATGCTGAAACCCAACATGTTACACTGGACACTCACCCGACTGTAGTTAAGGTTACAAATGCAAACCAAAAACCGCCTCCGACTCCTCGTATGAATGACTCATGGAACAATTCGGGATTTTGTCTGTATTCCTTTGAAATATTAACAAACAATTATTTACAAACAAACGTCGTAAGTCCAATATAATGGTCGCTTTAAACACCATCATCATCATCATTAAGTATCACCATCAACACCACCACTACGCTCACCAACACCAGATCAATGGCAGTAGCCTTGAAGGCGTTGGCGACCATCAATACTATCATCACCATTACTATCACAGTCACATCATCCACATCAATGTCACCAATAATATCATCATGTCATTGTGGACCGTCATCACCATCACTATCACAGTCACATCATCCACATCAATGTCACCAATAATACCATCATGTCATTGTGGACCGTCATCACCATCACTTACCAACATCCATATAATGAATCCCACAGAGAACGCTATGATGACATTAAGCATTAGTAAAGGCCAACAGTTAAACACAGCTTGTGCTACGTTGTTTGGCTGAGCCAGACTTTGCTTTTTATCAACAATAAATGCTACTCCAGACGACGGGACCAGAGGAACATACCCATAGTACTTTGCATAATGGGTCTGATCAGTGTAGCCAAATATAGGAAACGTAAGATCTGTTTGATCGTCAATATTTTCTTTCAGTTCGATGTCTTTGATCTTCTTGGCCGGAATATTGTATCCATTACGATCGAAATGAATCTTGACTCTTCCAAAAGACGGACATTCTTGACAGCAGTAGTCAATTGATCGTTCAACGATCTCAGGCATCATTCCCTCGGGTTTGTGATCATTTCTTGATGCATTGAATGTCACATATGGAGGCATTTCGCGCCAATTTGTATATATGTCTCGATGACAGCGACAAGTGGCTTTAAAATGAGGTTAAAATAAAATATAATTACAAAGTATTTCTTAAGAGGAATTTCAATATTCACCTCTGATATATCCAATCAATTTTAAGTGTCAACACTAAATGTTTTGCAATAGTTGTCACTATTTAGTAGTAAAGAGCACTAATTAAACAAAAGAAAACAATAAAATTAGCATGAAATGGTACTAAAGACTCAGTTCATTAAAATGCAGCTCAACCTGGAATTTAATGAATTTCAGCTCCCAAGAGATGTAAAAATCTTTTGTGTTGTCCTCCAGATGGGGCTGCTTTGACTTCACAAGCAAGTTAGTACTGACCAGTACTAGCAGTTGTGTTGCTCACTATTAGTGTTTGTACTCTAGCTAGTAAGTAGTGCACGTTGGTTGGCATGGGCCTGCATCTGTCAGCAATGGCTGTGTCAACCGACCCCTGATCACGAAGTCAATGAACCCCTTTTACATAAAGGTTCAAACGCTAGGGCGAGGGTAAGTACTTCATGTCTTGAATTCTAATGCAAACCCGAGCCCGTGCGTTTGAACTGGTTTAAAATATCCAATAAGCCCTAAATCCATTATATTGAAAATATGAAAGAAAAAGTACAATACAAAATAATAAATACTAAATTTAAGTGGATTCAGCAGTAGATTTGTGTTGCTTTGTTCTTTTGGAAATAGAGTGCTCATAATCCGTGGTCACACGTGCTTTCGCATTCCATTGTTCAACAGAAATGAAATTAACATGCATGGTGTTCAAACTTGTTTTCTCTTGGGAATGCGTATAAAATTAATATTCGATTACTTCTCAATCGATATTTCAAGGCCTCATGGCGTGGGTCGAAGACGAAGCGCTTTATGAAGCGATATTGCAATTCGAAAATGATGAAGCACATGGTACAGGTTTACTCAGTACACAGTACAGGTTTGCCGAGCCACTGGCTCCCACGAAAAGACTAGAAAATGACTCCTGAGGATCTCAATGCAACTCTTGCTCTATTTATACACGAGACAAGAAAGGTGAAAAACGGGTCAGTATTAAATTTAGTATTGTGCTTGTTTTACCAAAATTTATGCATATGTACTAAATTAAATCATTTTTTTTTCTCTAGGTCAGAGAGGCAATACAGTACGATCCTACAATCTTTCCTCTTGAAAAGAAGATAGTCCAGAAGAGCTGCAGAATGTTCACAATAAGTTGAATGTTGAAACCGAAACAAGGAAGCCCGAAAGACTAGAAGATCTCAAAGGCAAAAACTAACATTAACTTTAATTTCTATGTGAAATAATTGAATACTAAATAAAGCAATTAAAAACTAGGACAAGTAATTAAAAACCTATCCCGGGTTTATAATTCAGCCCTGTTGATATCAATGCCGCCTCCTGCTTTAGGAATCCGGGTTTTCCTCCGAATTTAAGAACCTACGTAGAACAATGGATTTAGGGTGTGGTTCATTTTTAACGTCTACCCATTAACATATGAGTCGTGATAACTTAAAACGGGACTAGCTGGGGAAGAACCCTTTGATGCACATATTTTTTGTTTTTCACTTTTCTTTCTTCCGAAGTCAATGTTAATGTCAATTTGAATGATAAAATAAAATTCAATAATAACACATTCACAATGATTCACACTTTTTACTTACATGTTTTTATAGTTAATGCTTTAACCCCATCTCCTTTGACAGTATGCGCCAAAACTGTAACATCGTATTCAGTAAATGAACTCAAACCAGTGATAAGCCTTCCGTATGTTGTTGGTCCCACATCAATTCGTAAAGTTGGGGTACCAAACAGCTCTTCCTCTGCCTCTGATACAGCTCGATAGAATATTGAATGGCCAGTAATAAAACCGTTTTGATAGTCCAATGGTACAGGGTTCCATTTGATCATGATGGCTGTTGGGCTAGACGCTTTCCCTGCTATGTCATCAGGGGGCTTGTCGGGAGCTGGATGAAAAAAAAAATCGATTAAGGATATCCAGTAAACTCTGACATAATGTTGTATATTTTTTCATTCGTGCATATTTGATTAAATAGAAGTCATTTCAAACATGTATGTTCCATTACATATTTCTCTTTTACATTCTATTAACTTGCATGCGTACAAAGAATAAACAGAAAGATCGACATCAGAAAGTTTGCGAATCTTTTCTTGTGCTTAATTTTGCACTTCTGTAAATACATCCTCAAGCCTGGTTTCCATATAGTCGCAAACGATCGAAAAATCGATTATGGGGAAACTAAAGTTTTCCGATCCTACGACAGTTTTTGGACCATTTCGATCGGTCGTAGAATCGAAAACATTGGTTTCTCTATAATCGATTTTTTTTTCGATCGCTTGCGACCGTTCTTCGACCGTTCTCGATTAAATGGAAACCAGGCTCTAATTAGTGTTCTAGTGAGGTATGAAAGAAGTTGACAAAACCGTTTAGCTCATTGTCTCCCCCATTTTTGGAATCTTTTAAGGTTTGAACCATCTGAAACTAAAACTCATGATTTTAGTACCTTTTAGAAATGACAAAATTTGTTAAGCCAAGCACTTTTGAAAAAAAGGTGCGGTATATTTTAGGGGTATTTTTGAAAACTTCCGAGGAGCATCCCTGATCGTTTATCCTCGGAGTCCCTTCCACATACCCCCCCCCCCCCCACCCCACCTCCCCCAACCCCGGATTCATTGAGAACATCGCATGAATTATATTTGATTAATATTCAGTGTTAAAATTCCATAGTTTAAAAGGTATTTCTTTTATCTGTTCAAAACTTACAATCTTCATGTGTTCTTGCTATCAACGTGGGTGACCAGTATCTGCAGAAACCGTTAATGTTTTTTGATATTATTCTCACTGAGAAGTAATTAAACTTCCACAAGTCTTCTAAAATAGCAGTGGAAACATCGGCTGGATAGCTAACATTCTTACTGATGGATTTATTGTTGTTGGTATATTCGATCAAGTACCCGACCATAATGCCATTAGTAAACTCCAACGGTAATGTTTCCCACGTCACTTTAATAGTAGTGGAAGATGTGGGCTCTATCTTGAAGTCTCGCGGAGGGATCGCTGGAACTAAATCAAAACAATCGATAAAGAATTACTAGAGAAATACGTCTAACTATTACTTGATATGAACAAGTATGAGATTTCAGTACTAGTCAATCAGTCAATGAGTATGTCGGTCAGTCGGGCAGTCAGTAAATCAGTCAGTCAGTCATTTAGTTGATCAGTCGGTCAGTCAGTCGGTTGTTCGGTCGATCGGTAAGTCAGTCATTCAGTCAAACAGTTCTGGTATAAGTCATGCCATGTTGTTCTTAGAAAGTGTGACTTAAAGAGGCAATGCAAAACAAATTAGATGCTAGTTGGGGTGTGCAGCAATTCATGATAAGAGCACTCACAATAGTCTTTAGTTCTTATCGTCACATTGGTATATGGCCCAGGTAGGCGAGGGTAAGTATAAGCAGAAATCCAGAAATCGTACAGTATGTATCCAGACAGACTTGAGATTAAAACACTAGTAGTGGTAGGAGACACAGTAACGTTCTTTGGAGAGTCTTTAGTTCCTTCTTTACGCATGTAATTGATTACATATCCTCTACATATTCCAGGTATTTGTACTGAAGGGACAAGTGTCCAGTTTACTTGTGATACATTCCATATAAGGCTTTCCACAGTCACATTTAAAGGTGCAATGAAAGGCGCTAGAAGTAAGTACAACAGCAGTAAAAATTAATAATTTAAATATTTAATAACAGGTTTAATATATGCGATCATTGGTCGTCTCGTTTAGCGCACTGAAGAATCTTTCGAAGAAGCGTAATGAGAATTTTTATACACGCTTTATAAAATACTTTGATATTATTGGAGTATCATGATAATTTGTGAGTATCTGGACCATATCAATTCTCAGTTCTATTGCTTTCACACTAAAAAATATCAAACTGACGATCTCTAAAATAAATTTCACTATTTCGTATTATATCGTAACAAGACATAGATTATTTCAATAAATGGAAAGGATGTTTTATATCAAAAATACAACACAATAACAAGAACAATAAATGTTACAATCCTAGTAAACCTTCACTTTTGTTATCAGCTCCCAATGTTGTCTAGGAGCGAGAAACAAGAGTTAAAGCTGTTGTACAACTTCAATCCGCCTCAACTTACCATCCTCGTCAGTTCTGACTACAATAGGTAGAGTGTAATTGCCATGTCCTTTGCTAGTGTACGCTCGTATTTGGTACGTATAGTCGGTAAACATTTCAAGTGAAGTGAATATTCTTTGTCTAAGGGCTCCACCAAGGACTTCTACTGTATAGCTCGTTGTATTTCGGCTATTGGTATACAAGGTATGGCTGCCGTCTATTTTAATGGTGTATCCTAGTATAATGCCATTAGCGTGTTCGTAAGGTACAGCATTCCATTCGAGCCGTATACTTGTAGAGCTGGTGTTAGTGCCATTAAATCCTATCGGTGGGGAGAATGGGACTGAAATAGAACAAATAATTTTGTTAACGACGAACAACTTTCCTGCTTTTTTAATGAATGTGATGAATTGAAGCTAAGTTGATTCTAAGGCTCCGTGTACACAAAACCGAATTCTTATCTGGATAACAATACACGCTTTTACAAAATTTTATCTTAGAAATATATTTATTTCGGATATAATTGGTCTTTTCATGGCATATTCGATTTTAACAATGACTTATCAAATTTGGGATTTGCTGATTTGATAACAATAGCGAGTATTTATATCCCCTTATGCCCCATTACGGATTTATTAGCTCGCTAAAGTGACGCTAAAGGAAATGTGTTTATTTCATTAGCATCGACGATGCATTACATATAGTTGCGAGAGGACCAAACCACCCATGTGTTCTCACGTGGGTATTCCTCTTTCAACCACCAAGGACAGCTTACCATTTAATGTATCCCGTACCTTCATATGTACGTGAATGTACTACTCAGTTTCACGGATTATAAGTTCATATTTGTACTTACTATCTTCATCTGTCCATACAAACACCGTAGTAAAGTTGCCAATCCCACCACCAGTAAAACCAGCAATAGATACGTTATACTCTCGATATGGTTTCAGCTGCGTGAAAGTCAGTGTTGTAGATGTTTTACATACATAGATAATTTGCCAGTTATTAGTGTTTTTAATAGCATATTTGATGAAGTACCCTTTGAAGACACCATGATGGTACTCAGATGGTATGCTAGCCCATGTTAGGTTGATGGATGTAGAGCTGAGGTTATAGCCAAGCACGTTAGGTGGTGGTACAGAAGGGACTGAAAAAGAATAATGCAGAAAAATGCTAGAGCGTATTACGACCATAGATACATCAAAACACAACAGTATACAAAAAAATATTTAAAACAACAACAACAACAAAAATACAAAAACAAAAAAGCTTAGAGAACCAAGTAGTTATTTTGATATGTCAAAATGTGATGCCAGATATCACAATCAAACCAATCATAAACAAGGACTTTATAGTCATTCAAACTATTGTGGTCATCCAAGCAACCAAACCAATCAATCCAATTTACCAATTAGTCTCCAATAAAATAACCAACCAATCGGACATTGAAATAACAATTGTTCTTTACGACAGTATTGTTTGCTCAATTTCTTGCTATTTTAATTTTTGGGATACAGGGGAAAGTGAAATAGGAAGCTTTTCAAACGTTCATAGAACGCTTGGTTTAAGTTATTTTCCCGATAAAGTTTATCTTTTCTTGAGAAAAAATGCATTCATTTTAGATTTATGTGAAAAAATGGATGCGGTATTTTTGCTTGAAATGTTTATTTTCCCTAATAGCAAAGCTTGCAGCTAGCACGGATCAAATATATTGTTCAATTAAAAGAAGTACTTCTTATAGAGTTTTGTTTTGAAAGATGAGTTTTTAATAGCATACTTTTGCGAAAATTATTTATATCTGTAAAATGAAAATAAATAAAAAACGCCTCTGTACGTCCCCTGTATGGAAAAATGACAATTTGTCTGTTCAAGATATCGGGAGGGAAAATAAACATTTTCAAACTAAAATACGGCCTTTCAGAGATATTCCCAATAATATCAGCACAAAAAAAACGTCATCAATCAATCAATCAATCAATCAATCAATCAATCAATCAATCAATCAATCAATCAACAAATTAATTCATTTCATTTCATATTAATTTCAGCTTTTCTCCATTTTAACGAAGATCACCATCAACAATAATAAACAATAACTCATTATTTACCGCTTTCGGCAGTGAGTACCGTATACCATACAAAAGGACTGGGTCCTTTTCTAGTATATGCCACCATGGATATATTGTATCTGCTATAATGGCTCAGTCCAGTGATGGTACACGAGACTATAGTTCCATTAATACACAATACTATTCCTGTCTTAGTGCCATTGTATTCTCTCCAATGAGCAGTGTAGTTGACTATGATACCATTACGATTCAGCATTGGAATTCCAGTACTACTCATTAATACAATAGTGCTTGTGATATTTTGTATTTTGATGTTTGGAGGTGGGACATCAGGCACTGTAAGAAGAAGAAAATAGGCAAGACACAATCAGTTATACCAATGTCACCGCCATAAGCAAACAAACAAACAAACAAACAAACAAACAAACAAACAAACAAACAAACAAACAAACAAACAAACAAACAAACAAACAAACAAACAAACAAACAAACAAACAAACAAACAAACAAACAAACAAACAAACAAACAAACAAACAAACACACAAACACACAAACAAACAAACAAACAAACAAACAAGCAAGCAAGCAAGCAAGCAAACAAACAAACAAACAAACAAACAAATCAATAAGTGAATGAATGAATTCTAATATTTGGGTAATGAAAATACCGTAGTCAATTTTAAAAAAATGATTCTACCCTTGATATTTGTCGTGGAATATGAGGGATATGCGATATTTTAGCTATTTGTCACACTTTAGTTGTCCTGTCACTTTCACATGGTGCGATTTGTCGTGTGCGATTAGACATGAGATTTAAAAGCTTTTAAATTTAGTCGTAGGACATTCTAAATTAAGAAATTGCGCGCAAGAAATCGACAAACAACTACTTCCACACATTGCATCATTAACTTGTGGTCATTGACATCATTGAGATCATCACCGTCAACTCTGTTGCTAATAACATCATCACCGTCTTGCTCATATTGTCATTATCAATGCCACAATGTTTATGTTCACTCAGCACTATAACAGTGAAAAAATGTACGTACCGTCCTCATCTGTCTTGGCACACACAGGTTTAGAGAAGTTACCATCACCACCACGGTTAAATGCTGCAACCTTTACACAATACGTTACAAACTTTCTTAGTTGCTTCAGCTCAAAGTAGTCAAACTGCGGCAAAGTTGTTAGATTGAGTACAGGATCTCCAGGTACATCAGGTGGCCAGTAAACTATCCGATAACCCAGAGGAACACCTCTCCACTTGAGCGTCTCAATGTGCGTCCAGTTCAGTAGCAAAGAGGTAGAGCTTGTGTTCACAGCAGTTAGGTTGGATGGTATTCCATTTGGAACTAAACGTTTTACAAAGAAAAGATAAAATGTTTAGGTTTTGTTTGAATGGGACACGCAAGCTATGCATGGATAGAGTCATCTAGAAATTAATCGCAAGTCATGAATTAACAAATCAATGAATAATAACCACAATAGTAAGGTATATGTAATACCGGGTGTCAGCAATAGGAAGGTGTCTCTAATAGTGTGGTGTCTGTAATACTGGGGTGTCAGCAATAGTAAGGTGTCTGTTATACTGGGGTGTCAGCAATAGTAAGGTGTCTGTAATACTGGGGTGTCTGTAATACTGGGGTGTCAGCAATAGTAAGATGTCCGTTATCCTTACCATTTGTCTTAGTTTCTGCATAAAAGATAGGCGAAATCAATCCATCACCAGAGAGAGCAATAACTAGCATTCTCATGGTGTAGTTGGTTCCAGGTTCAAGGTTGGTAACAATAGTATTATTAGTGGCACCCCATATAGTGAACACCGAGTAATTGTCGGCTGGTCGATCAACTTGTTTATAGAGAACTCTATATCCTTGAAACAGTTGATAGAAACTTCCAAAATTCTCCACGTTCCACTGTAAGTGAATTGATGTTAGGGTCAGCGGTGTTGTGATTACTTTAGGAAATGTTTCTGGGACTGAAAAAAATAAGAATTATTAATACTAATGACATAAATACAGCCCTGCATTTATACTAATAGTAAATCAATATGATTCATTTTTAATTTGCGTTTGTTTTTTTTGTTTTTTCAAAGAAGATGAAGCCAGCCAGCAACCCAGCCAACTAGCAACTTTACGTTGCTCATGCGGTTCGTCTGTCAGTTGATCAAACAAAACAAGACGACAAAGTCTCAAGTAATACAGAGATTAGAGGTCCAACGGTTACCCAAAAATTAATCACAATACCTGTTGAAGATGAAATGTCTAAAACATTGACTTGCATGTTGTTGAGTAACTGTTTTTCGTAAAGCCATTTCTCTAACAATAAGCTATCATTGTACGATAGCGAATTAAACAATAGAGTTACATTTACGTTTACACTTCCTTTGCTGAAACACGAAAAAACACACAATTACTATTATATCCAAACAAATTAAAATAACGAATTTGATTTTTGATTAGACAGCATGCAAGTTCGCCTGCCTATAAGCCATATGAAAAGGCCTGTTCAAATGAGGTAGCAGGAACAAGTGTTTTAATGTGTTTCTAGGAATTAAAAAAACAACTACAACAAAAGACTTGTCCGCACTAACTACCTCATGTAATAAAGGCCCGGTTAACAAGCGTGACATATACTTCATCCTCTGATCATCTTACCTAAACCCATTGATGCTTATGGTGACAGGTCGATTGCCATTATAATCACTGAACATTAACTTGAACTGTGAAAAACAGATAAAAACAACTTTTCATCAATATATGATGGACCGATCAGTGAGTCTGATCAAAATGGCAATGATGCCATTCAGAAAATTGAACATGAGTCCAATCTGATGCTCTACTACAGCTAGAGCGCGATAATGACAGAACTTTACCAGGGCGCACAAACGACTTCACAAATAACTGATATGCATGCATTGTGGTAATTATGTTAAGTTGACCAACAAATTACTTACATTTTCAGCAATGGTCTGCATTAGCGTTGTAGCCTTTAGACTTTCTAAATCATGCAACGAGTCGTGCCACACCTCATTGGTTAATTTGAGCAACAAGTTGATTTCTTGCTTATCGCCAACTATAATTTGAAAATCAATTTTCACTTGAGTAATTTTCAAAACGGACTACGTGGGTTTATTACTGAGGCTTTCCTGACTGTTTTCTATTCTTTGCAACGCGGTGTTCAAAAGCTAGAGTGCACACCACATAAGCGCGAAACAATACACCGAATCGAAATATGGCGGACGGCGCGGTTATGTACTGGAGCGATATCACAGAAACGAGGCTAGTCAGTCATCGCAGATCGATCGTGTTTTGTGTTGATCCTTATATTGTAGTTTAACTTCAAATAGAATGGTTTTCATGCGTTTTGTACCATTTTTTCAATAAAAACAACAAAGCCGAAGATGAACTGTTCACCAAGACGACTGACTAGATTCGTTCTCGAGATCGTCCACCATTTTTCGATTCGGTGAATTCTAAACTATTTAGTGCCAGATAAAATTTAGTTATCCACTAACTAAGCATTCACCGAGGCATAAACAAAGACAGTTTTTATTTTATTTCAATTCCTATGGCATTGTGTTTATGCCTCGATGAATTCTTAGTTAGGGCATAACTTAATCTTATCGGGCACTAAATATTTAGAAATGTTTCACATTTATGTGGAGTGCAATCTAAGACAAGTGATATTATAATCGCATAATTCTATGTCTAACTTTTAACCAATAAGCAATCGCAATACAGTGTTAACTTTGTTCTGATTGGCTAAAATGCAGACATGAATGGAAATGCATCATAGCTGGTCAAACCTATTCAGTGTCAAGCTTCAAGTGGAGTTGTTTTCGTATGAGTGGGGAACAGAATCGCACAGTATCGCAGTCGTAGTTTCCTACTCATACAAAAACGAATCCATTATAAAACGCTGATCGATAAACTAACTTACCACTAGTGAACCGGAAGCGATTTTTGTAGTCTGTTTCATTTAACCACTTGTTCCAAATAACTAGGTCATCAATCTGGAAAGCTGAGTTCTGCATTGCCATACCGACTAAAAGTGTATGATTCGTTGATTGTGTAGCACTAACAGCTTGACAAGCCTCGGACATCGATGCAGCAACACGTTGACCATTATGATAAACATTCAACATAGTTGAGTCTTTAAAGGCAAAACCAAACTGACTCCATATGCCCTGATGAAATGGTACTTTGAACACACACGTCCTGTCTTTGAAAGTTACAATCAGGGAAACGCTGGGAATTGCACCTAGAAAAGAGATTGGATTGTTTTGGATATGAACATCCATTTAGCATTAACATTGTAAAAGGTATCTGTAAGTTTAAGTTTCATGTAATGTAGTGCTTATATAGTTTGATTGAATTATTTACAACAAGGCAAGAATTACAAACTCCAGAAACGTCGAGAAATATTATTGGCACAATCTGAAGAAAGCAAAACTTGATCCTTGTTCTTGCCAGTGTTTTCACCGAATATTTTCTGTCATGCATATTGCCCACCCGGGGGGGACTCCGGGGATAAATGATCGGGGATGCTCGTCGGAATTTTTCAAAAATACCTCTAAAAGATACCGGACGTTTTTCAAAAGGGCGTGGCTTCACAAGTTTTTCATCCCTAAAAGATACCAAAATCACGACTTTCAGTGGCTTTTAACCCCTAAAAGATACCAAAAAGTAAGAATTTGGCAAATTTCATATTTTTAAACCCTAAAAGATACCAAATCATAGATTTTTACCTCTAAAGGATACGACGAGCATCCCCGATCGTTTACCTTCGGAGTCCCCCCCCCCCCCCGGGATTGCCCACCCTGTACTGTATTCTACTGATCCACATCTTACAGCAGAAACATATAGGGGATTGAAACATGTAACGCGGTTCCATGCTCCGAAATATTCAGACTAATTAGCCTTCGACACCATATTTGATCAATATTTGATACTCAGAGATAAATTCAAAATGGCCGCTTGATGCTGACGTACCTCAAACACGAAATTTCAAATGTATTTAGGAGAGATTTTCCTTTCTGCATGATGATATGTGTCGTTTACTTAGTTTGTGAGGTTTCGGAAGCATAAAAGGTATTATTTTAATTGAGAAAGGCGTTATACTTTTCAATCCCGTTTGAGTTTCTACTTACATTCATGTATGATTATTTATATCAATTTATTTATATACCTTGCACTTGAACAGCTGGATCATAGACTAATTTGAATCCTTTTTCAGTGGCCGTAGAACTACCCATTGATATAAATATATGCTTGGATACTTTTGCCAATGTCAAGAAGTGTTTGAGCCAAACTGATATCGTAAAGCCATCCTGACAAAGATCGAAGTCTCCGGTACATTCATTTAGGAAGTCTCCTAATCCAATGATACTGGATAAACCATCTAATTGCACTCCATTATTGAGGGGTGCTTTAGTAGCTGTACTGACTTTTCCTTTCACTATGACTGGTTTGTTGCCGATGAGATCGACGATTTCCTCAGAATTATCAAAAGGCCAGTAATGTGATGCGTCCACGTACACGGTCTTGGGCAATACTGGAAAAGAGCGATTCTTAATAATCATTCTTAAACACATAGAAAGAAAATGTAATTAAATCAAATATAATTCTTAAAAAAATGTCTTTTTTACATCCACGCCCTAAGGCAAGTCTCTTGGCACGTTGTAAATAAAGTGATCAGGTCCGTATAGATAATGTAAATAGGTAGGAAAGAATTCAATCTTAATGAACTCTCAGGATAATTTCTGATTTCCCAAAAAGCTCTAAAATCAATTGTGTTTTTTTTTGTCGAGCCATTGACTATGGCCTTACCGCATTATCTCTGATTTTAAAATATGAGTGTTAAAAAATTATATCCACATATTATACTGTTTACTTACTAGACCGGCATGAATGATCAACATGTTTCATTTGTGAACAGCTGCAGGATCTTGTTTGTAAATCGCACTGAATGCCCTTGGCACACTTAGGATCGCAGTCTACAAGGAACATTCATATCATCACGAGTTTTATACAAAATGATATGTTATCTAATGTTATATCTATAATATCATTGAATTGCTAGACGTAATGGAAAAGGTATTTTAAAAGTTGGGATGAATCCTTAAGGTTCATAAGCTCACACTATACGAAAACGACTCTAATGGTAGAAATGGCTGTAATGATGCTGGTATCTGAGTGATAATTAACCAGATGGACATCACCGGACTTCATAGTTTTATGCTCAAAAACCCGTGAATTACGCTATATTATGTGCATTTTCTTCTGAAATTCTTTTGTGTTTTTGGTTTATTGCACTTTTTTCCACAAACTACTTATCACGATTTTCACGTGAATTGTCATAATATAGACCCTTATCAGTATGTCCGCTTGATGAAGTTAAGCGAAATTGTATTTATATAAAACCATTAACCATTAACGGGGGGACGTAAAAGAACGACTGAGGACGCAGGTACGACCATCCTCGGTGATAGGCCTACACTAATACATACTAATTACTAATCAACCTCATGCTTGTAAATCCGGATTACATACTATAAATATTAACAAGATTGTAAAGCGCATTGAGACTGAGTGAAATGCGCTATATAAGCACCACATTACACCACATTACATTACATTACAAAAGGAGTTCGGTGTTTCTACAGAAACAGTAGTAACATGTGATTAGAAGTTGTACACCGTTTAGAGACGATAGCGATACTTACGTTTCGGACTTTAGTCCTTCGTCGGACTAATACCTAGTACTAATAATTACTCCGACAAAGGACTAACTTACGAAACATCAGTATCGCTATCGTCTCTAAACGGTGTAACTTATCATATTTTACTACTCGCTAACGCTCGTGATTTTCTTAGGCCTCTTTTCGTGTTCTCCCAAACATCCTGCGTGCATTATTTCACCGATAAAACACGGAAATTCATCCTTTATTGCTTTTATAATATATAAAATAATTTTTTAAACAAATTTGAGATGCTTTTAAAACAAGCGAAAACTCTTACTCAGCTGATGAGAATCTAAATTCTCCCAAAGTGTTAGGATCGACCAATCAGATTACTCGTTATAAGGGAGAGGCCAAAAGATTTCAAAACTTTTGCTTGGAGATCGTGCAGGAGAGAAATACTAAATCTCAATTATTTGGCTCTATCATGTTTTTTTCCGGTGTTTCAGCAAAGGCCAAGTGTTTTTTTAAGGGCTGAAAATATTGTACACGAAAGGAATATGGATAAATTGACATGTGAGATGGTAAATCGGTCGGAGTTGTTGTGAAAAGATTGATCATGTCAGCCAGTTGGTCGCTTTCTTGAGGGGAACTTTCCTGATTACTTTGTCGCTACAAAAACTATAATTTGAAGAAAAGCTCAATCAAACCATCTCCAGAATATGATTCCTTAGCTTTCTTGGTAAAGACCTCTGCGATGTGGACAATTTGAGAGGGATTTTAAGCATGTTTTCTCGACGAAATTTGGAGATTATCGGAGAAAAAAGCGACAACTCCAGGTAAACCAGTTTCAACGTCCAAACTTCATCGCTCTTATTAAATGATTCTAAATATTTTGCAGATACAAAAACGTCTGTTATATGATAAAGAATTGTTCTTCTGTATCTGAAAATGTTTTTTTTTTGTTGTTGTTGTTTATTTGGCGAGTTTTTGTGATATTCATACACTTAAATTGTTCGTATTTATCAGATTCATGCTTTCCTACGTCACGTCGATGCTTTACTTCGCTTTGAGTGGTTGTCACACAAACTCCAGTTGTTTTGTTTTTGGAAATCACAACTATTTAATTACAACGTTTACCGATTAACAGGTTAGCTCAGTTGTGAGAGCGTTGGCTGTTAACCGGGAGGCTGCGGGTTCGAACCCTCAACCGGACCATCACTCAGGGTATTTAAATAATTGAGGAGAATGTTCTTCGATTTTTAATTGTAAGGGTTCGCGTCTTCTCGGATAAGGACGATAAACTGGAGGTCCCGTCTAGCCACACTATACATTAACCATTAACGGGGGGACGTAAAAGAACGACTGAGGACGCAGGTAACGACCATCCTCGGTGATAGGCCTACACTAATACATACTAATTACTAATCAACCTCATGCTTGTAAATCCGGATTACATACTATAAAATATTAAAAATTGTAAAGCGCATTGAAACCTCGGGTGAAAATGCGCTATATAAGCACTACATTACATTACATTACAACTGCATTTATGTGCATTTTTGGTCAATTTTGTAAACTTAAAATGCATTTTATCACGATGAAACTGGGTGACCCATAGTGAGTTGATGCTCCTAGTAGTTCGATGTAGTCTTTCAATAGTTTCATGAAATAAAGACAAATTCGCCGTGTTTTCATGTGTTTGTTATTGTGTCATGTGGGACTTGTTTTGCTTTGCAATTCAATTACATTTTGTGAATTTTATCGCAACAAAAAAAAACTATTTTCTCAATTTTCTCCTACCATTTTGAAAAAAAAAAATGAGCTTTGACGTTTGCCGTTCCATTGAGAGCGTGTTTTTACCGGTGAAATAATGCACGCTCGTCGACCAATCAGAGCTCGCGTAAGGATGAATCTATATTATAATAGTTAATCAATCAAATGCTACCCATTATTACCACAGTACATGATTGTAAAGCTGAGCATTTTTATGCCTACTGGCATAAGATCTATAAACCGTGACAATGAAAGAATGGACCTCGACAAAAACGACTCTATTTGACGCAAAGATTTGACTGTTATAAAACAAAAATTATGGAATTGAGAAACCATGAATATTTATAGCATACCTCTAAATGCATAGACATGCATGTTGTCATTGTCACCTTTGCCATTTGCAGGGCAGTTAGTAGCAGGCAAAGATGCACTATACGTCAAATGACTTGTAGGGTGGCCTCTACATAAACCATTTCTCAAAGCAAAGACAGTAACACTTCTTGTCCATGCTGCATGAGCACATTTTCTTATCGAATCTGTGCGTTGATCAAATGGTATGTCGTTTATAAGAAAAATGCTGCTCTCAAGTGATCCTAGTCCTCCATTATCCTTAAAACAGCCAAGACTTTCATAATTTGGAACATCTTGAAAAAGAAACACGAGAAAGACTTGCAATAAACAACCGATACGTTGAATGTGAGATAGAGTGCAAACATTAAATGTTGCAATAGTTCTCAGACACTATTTAGTGGTAAATAGCACTAGCGCATCAAACAAAACAACACATTTGCCCTAATTCATTATGTAATAGATCAAATACGAGTGCGAGTGTTTCATCACGGGATCCAAATACCGAGAAGGTGATGAAAGCACGAGGCCGTAGGCCGAGTGCTTTTAGCACCTTTGAGGTGTTTGGGTCCCGTGATGAAACACGAAGCACGAGTTTTTGATCTAACTTCTCAAACTATCATTAAAAATTCATAACTCTAAAGCAGTGCTAGAACCTAAATTGATTTGAACAAAGGAGTTCCTTTGTAGTGGTATGCCAGCTGGAATGCAGTATAAAACACTTTGCTATACTTTGTTAGCCTCCTTGGGTATAGTTAAATTTGCTTAAGCAGCTATAAAAGATTGAAGGTGTCTTATCAATTCACTTGCGAAATAGTATTTGAAATGACAGGTAACAATTCGTCTCTTCGCTTTCGCAATCCGAAAACTCGAGAGCCATGTTTACAAATTGTAAAATTAAAATGTTTTACAATACCAAGTTGTATCGAGTGAATGACTATTGAATTGTTTGACTAACTGAATTGCATCATTATAACTGAATTGTTTAATTAGAACATATATAATTGTTTGATTGTAACTGAATTGTTTGATTGCAACTGAATTGGAATTGCTAAATGATGACTGAATTGCTTTATTAAATATGAATTGCTTGATTATAACGTAAGTTGTTTGCTTAGTTTGTCAAATAAATCATAGTTAGCTCAGTGGTTATATAGATGGATTCGCATGCGAGAGGTTTCGGGTTCGAGACCCGGGTAGGTCATAAATAATCAAAAAATTGATTCTAGAGAAATAGATATAATTAACAAAAGAATTGAAAGAAAAACAAAAAAAAGTTGAATAGAATAAATGTGATTTTTTTAATATATGCAAAGAAGATCCAAGGTCCTAGGGCTTGGATCAAATATCCAAATCCTAGGACGTTGGATCTAATTTGCATGACGATGTTGGATCGCGGTATCCAAACTTTGCACGTGACTCAAATATGCAGATGCTTCTGGTTAAAAAAGTTATGAATTATTAATGAGTTTGAGAAGACGTCACTTCAAAACAATGTCTGAATCTATTGTTTAAACGCGATCGTGGTCACAATAATCCACAGAAAATTGTTCTAAAAACCTGTATTACTCCAAAAAGAGAAGTGCAATAGACATCACTGAGATGTCCTGAAAAATATTTTGTTCATACTAACATACATTATACGCGAAAACCAGGTCTTTTTAGAATAAACTGTTTTCTAGAAGAAAATTTTGTTGAATTTTCTAGACGATTTGGCGTTTCTATCCCCCACATAAACAAACTGTGACGTCATAATGAATTAGGGTAATTGAATTAAAATAAAATAGGACCATTGAGTGTTATTTATGTTGCACACATTTAGTGCTTGCACTGTATTATGTAGTATACTGTATAATTTGTGGTATAAAAACATCAGGAACACGCATGAACATGCCACCACACACGTTTTTACCTGGTTGAGGCAAACCCAAGAAAAATGTGCTCAATGCATCTTTTGTCAATGACGTTTATATAACATATTATTTAACATATCTTCCTAGCACAAGAAATAACTTTGGAATACTTTTAACGGATCCCAGTGCTTGGTATGGACCCTAGTGCTAGGTATGGATCCTAGTGCTAGGTATGGATGCTAGCGCTATGTATGGATCCTAGTGTCAACACTTTCCTAGTCTCATGAGAACAAACGAAAAATGAATTAATAAACGAAGGAATGAATGAGTAAAAAAAGCAATGTATTAAACAATAAAGGTATACACGTATATTAATCATCAATTCTTATCATCCCAATGCTAGGTATGTATCCCAGTGCTAAGTATGGATCCTAGTGCTAGGTATGGATCCCAGTGCTAGGTATGGATCCTAGTGCTAGGTATGGATCCTAGTGCTAGGTATGGATCCCAGTGCTAGGTATGGATCCTAGTGCTAGGTATGGATCCTAGTGCTAGGTATGGATCCCAGTGCTAGGTATGGATCCCAGTACTTGGTATGGATCCCAGTGCTAGGTATGGATCCCAGTACTTGGTATGGATCCCAGTGCTAGGTATGGATCCCAGTGCTTGGTATGGATCCCAGTGCTATGTATGGATCCCAGTACTTGGTATGGATCCCAGTGCTAGGTATGGATCCCAGTGCTAGGTATGGATCCCAGTGCTAGGTATGGATCCCAGTGCTAGGTATGGATCCCAGTACTTGGTATGGATCCCAGTGCTATGTTTGGATCCCAGTGCTTGGTATGGATCCCAGTGCTAGGTATGGATCCCAGTACTTGGTATGGATCCCAGTGCTAGGTATGGATCCTAGTGCTTGGTATGGATCCTAGTGCTAGGTATGGATCCTAGTGCTAGTTATGGATCCCAGTGCTAGGTATGGATCCCAGTGCTAGGTATGGATCCCAGTGCTATGTATGGGTCCCAGTGCTTGGTATGGATCCTAGTGCTAGGTATGGATCCTAGTGCTAGGTATGGATCACAGTGCTAGGTATGGACCCTAGTGCTAGGTATGGATCCTAGTGCTAGGTATGGGTCCCAGTGCTTGGTATGGATCCCAGTGCTAGGTATGGATCCCAGTGCTTGGTATGGATCCCAGTGCTAGGTATGGATCCCAGTGCTAGGTATGGATCCCAGTGCTAGGTATGGATCCTAGTGCTAGGTATGGATCCCAGTGCTTGGTATGGATCTAGTATCAACACCTTAGTCTCATTTGAACAACCGTAAAATGAATGAATAAACGAAACAATGAATTAATGAGTAGATAAAGCAATATATTGAACAACTACGGTATATATTAATCATCAATTCTTACCATCAAACGACATAGATACACAAGGTCTAACATCAAGGCTGACGTCATCGATAGCAATGTCGCTTTCAAAGTTTTCATTCACATACGCTACAATTTCCATCTATAATGTTAAATGAAACAAAAAATCACCTGCGAGTTTATGTGAACAAGAAAGAAGTTATGCATGTGAATCTTGGAATTCTGACAAAGATGATTTTCAAACTAAGCGTCGCAGTTGTTTCAAGGAACTCTTACAGTCAAGAACACCTCAAGAGAACCCACCAAAACTTCATTATTGAATTCATTGTTGGAATAAATCATAACTAATTCAATTCAGTACTTTATACTGGAAATGACCAAAAAGGAAGATTTATAATCTAGCTGGCGGCAAATGGATGTAATAAATACACCCTTTCACAATTTATCATGGAGCCTCTTGAAGTTCATCGGTGAGGACAATAGTCTTTTGATGTGTATTTTGAAAACGACCAATGAAAACATTGAATCATTTTGTTCTCTATGGCGCCAATTAAAAAGGCCATTCATAGTTTTCAACCTCAACCCTTTCAATGCCCTGGGTCTACAGACAATTCGGCTCACAAAGAAACATTACCGGGTCTGATCCCTAGACAACTCAACTCACATAGAAACATACAGCCTGGTCCCTAGACAACTCAGCTCACAAAGAAACACTACCGAGTCTAATTCCTAGACAACTCTGTTTACATAAAACCATACAGCCTGTTCCCTAGACAACTCACTTCACTCAGAAACACTACCGAGTCTGGTTCCTAGACAACTCACCTCAATTAGAAACACTACCGAGTCTCTTCCCTAGACAACTCAGCTCACATAGAAACACTACCGAGTCTAATTCCTAGACAACTCTCTTTACATAGCAACATACAGCCTGGTCCCTAGACAACTCAGCTCACATAGAAACACTACAGAGTCTAATTCCTAGACAACTCAGTTCACAAAGAAACACTACCAAGTCTAATTCCTAGACAACTCTCTTTACATAAAACCATAGAGCCTGGTCCCTAGACAACTCACTTCACACAGAAACACTGTCGAATCTGGTTCCTAGACAACTCACCTCACATAGAAACACTACCGAGTCTCTTCCCTAGACAACTCAGCTCACATAGAAACACTACCGAGTCTAATTCCTAGACAACTCTCTTTACATAGAAACATACAGCCTTGTCCCTAGACAACTCACTTCACATAGAAACACTACCGAGTCTAATTCCTAGACAACCCACCTCACATAGGAACACTATCGAGTCTAGTTCCTAGACAACTCACTTCACATAGAAATACTACCGAGTCTGGTTCCTAGACAACTCACCTCACATAGAAACACTACCGAGTCTGGTTCCTAGACAACACACCTCACATAGAAACACTACCGAGTCTGGTTCCTAGACAACTCACTTCACATAGAAACACTATCGAGTCTAGTTCCTAGACAACTCATCTCACATAGAAACACTATCGAATATAGTTCCTAGACAACTCTTTTCGCACAGAAACATACCGAGCCTAGACAACTCACTTAACATAGAACACTACCGAGTCTCACCTCTAACAGAAATCAATCAACTTAAAGATATGATTGTACGTTAATTTATCAAGCAAAAATATAATTGCAAAACATTCTCGATTTTGATCAGTCAAGAGCAATGCTTCCAGACGCAACACCAGTGCAAAAAACTGGAACATCATTGCAAAGAATATTTGACTTGATACAAAACAATACAGTACGGTACGGTACGATACGATACGACACGATACGATAATTTATTTTTCCTCCTCTCGGGGATTTCCAGGAATCAATTACAGTTTATATAAATATGATTTAATTTAACCTATACAAATTTAAAACTGGCTATACAAATCTAAGCTAATAAATTACTACTATAATAGCTATGAGTGTCCGATCGTGGGACCACTTTTTGGGTTAGATACTCAGGGTGCTAGGTTGTTTAAACATTTATAGACTTGGGTTAAGTCGCGGAAACCTAATGTTTCATCGACGAACGGCCAACGTAGATCTTTGAAGGCTGGGGTTATATGATCGAACTTTTTCTTATTTGTTATGATGCGTGCTGCAAAGTTTTGGATCAGCTGCAATTTTTTATGTTTTATTTGTATGTTCCTGTCCAAACAGTAGAGCAGTAGTAAAGTTTACTGAATACTAGTGAGTTGAGAATTGTCTGTACGACATCGCGAGAAAAGAGGTGCTATGAATCTGGCACAGATTGGATAGTAAAGATGACGATAATGAGTTGATATGTTCACAGAAAGACAAGTTGCTACTCCAAATAGCACTAGCTGGGTTTTCTCTTGATTTATAAGGAGGTGATGGTTGCAACACCATTTAATTAAGCTACACTTTGATGATCTTAAGATATTTGCTGGCTGAGGCAAAGGCTTACGTCTTTGGTGTATGACTCGATGTTACAGAACTTGACACGTGTGCAGATCGTTTATATAGAGACTAAACAGCCGTCATGTATATAAAATTATCACAATTCGATTTATCAAAAATGTCGGCACGGTTGTTTTGGAAGCCAAGAGAAATAAATTCAATTGTTCACTCAAATAAAAAAATTCCATAGAAGTGAACTAAACGTACTGCTATAAACATTATGATTGAGTTGGGTTTGTCTGGATAGGTGTATATCTTGGACAGGAGAAGGCTACCCTGCAAGCATGGTAAGAGAAGGCTTGTGAACTCTCTCACATCGATTTACAAACCATTTATAATATGTGTTATGTAGATTCATTAATTACATACCTCACCGCTGTAAAATAGCATATTATAATCAATGACTTGTGTATGTTGCCAGTCGTTTCTGTTGTTCTGTTTTGCTTGCCATATTCGACGATTGCCGCGATTAACCCCGAGAAAACCCTCCCCACTTCCTCGCATGTGATAGCGAAATCGTAGACATCTATAGATTGTGTTGCTGAAGGCTGGGTATGCTAACGATGAAAAGTTATTCTTCACACGAGGTGACGAAGCTTCAGCAAACAAATAGGAGCCTGAAAAAAAGCAACCACCATTAGAACCATATCATGCTAAATCTCAGAATTATGTCAGACATGGTGCGCCTTGGCTTTTGGTGATATCTTTGCAGCTTTATAGAGAACAATCCGGCCTTGATGTGGGAAAGGAGTACACCATTAAATCATTGATAGGAAGGGGGTTATTGATATGAATGAATCTTTAAGTAGTTTTTGTACTTTTTGCTGTCAGGTCGTTCAGCTACCAGAGCCTCCAACAAAAAACAATCTGACAAAAGCCAACTGAGACCTTATGGAATCAATATAAGGTTGTCGCGTAAAACTCGAGAAAATAAAATAAAAAGAATCGTTCAAAAACAATGCATGATGCAAGACGAATGAGGTCCAAAGAGACGTCCAGCAAAACTGAAAAAAATATGGCATAGCACTTTACTGATATCGCAAAAATAACACCAGCCATTCTCAAAATCAAAAATCTCCGTGCGTCAACTGAAAAATGTTGCGATTTCGTCTTGCTAAAGGTCGATCCAAGATCGATAGAGTACATGAGAGTAGATTATTAGTAATCTTACAAATCTATATAATGTTTTTATGCCCACAATTCTGGCATTAAATCAGTGTCGTGAATCGAAAGGGGAATATTGATTTATTAGTCTTCCTAAAGTCTTCGTACTCAAACGGTTAATGTTTATTGACTGAATACGACTCATCATTGTTCACCCTGTGAATATTTTTTCATCGCTCAGTTCGCTTGACACCAGTGAACAAGTTGGCCAAACGGTCAAATGTTCAGTGGGTGGACAGTGTTCAGTCGTGTTAACGTTTATACCTTATGACGTGGTCAAACGGTAACTGTTTAGTGACTTAACATACTGTACATTTCATCGTTTGGCCACCTTGTACCTTGCTCAGTAGTGTTCAGTGGTCTAAGCAATGAAAAATGTTCATGTGAGTAGACAACGTTCAGTCGTAACTAATTAGTGCGTGCAATGTATGAAATGAAGTAAAAAACGAATAAGAGAAAAATATCTGTATATGCTCTTGGCGGGAAACAAACCGCCGAATGCAGTCACTTCGTTCAACTTTCCGTTTTTCTTCTACCTCGCTTGTTTCCCCATGTGTAGTCGGCACAAGGTCCTGTTCCTTCGCTTGGCGTACAGCCAGAGGTTCGAGTCCAATCAAAAGGACGATTTTTGTGGTTTCGTATAGGACCTTTCTTCCAGACTTGACGGTCTGTATCAAAGGTAAAGTTATCTGAAAGACAGAAAAATGAAAATAAATGAATTATTTAATACCACAATTCAATAACTAATTTCAGAACAAAAAAAATGTCTTCATGCTCCTACAATAGAGGATAGCATAAACCTTTCGCTTTAAACTTACCAAATAAGAATCTTCCTGTTTACACCTCCAGAAACCTGCGGTTTTTACGTAGAAGTCTTCAAGTGTTCGTCGCTATCGGTAACTTAATCAGATAATTCCTATTTTATTTCCACCACTATCACGAGTACAACAAGCGGGCAGGCAAGAAGAAGAAAAATCATCGCAGAGGAAATTCGATAGGAATCATCTGATTAAGTTAGCGATAGCTAGCGACGAAGAAAGTGATTTTTTAGAAGACCAAAAAAATAACTGAAAAATATGATAAAAGTAGGACGTGGCCACGTGCACCGTACGTGAAACACTTTTCACTACCTAAATTTGATACTTCTCTTTTTTAAACTTTGTTATACTTCCTCACTGAACAGATTTGAGGCCGCGAATGGTCAATGGTCTCTCCACAAAAAAACAAGATGGCTGACAGCGAAATGTATTAATAATTAAATAATATCAAACTTTCATAGACTTTTACGTACAAACTGCACGTTTCTCGAGGTTTAAACAAGAACATTCTTTTTCAGTATGTAAAAAACTGTAGATTTATGTAATTTTAATGTAGACATGGAAATCTACCGACGGAAATGAACGAAATGCGTCTATCAGCGGCTTCCCCATGGGGTCGACCCCCGGAGACCCAGGGGGATTTGTCAAATGACGAAATCAAACCAAATCAAATCCCCCTGGGTGTAGGGCAAGTAGAAAATTACAAAATCCCCACCCCAGAAGGAAAGAAGGAAAAGCGAAAAAAAATGAAAACAAATAGATATTTAAACAAGCTTTAATCTAAACGTCTTTGCATAGAAAGCAAATAAATTCTTTCACTTTCTGTGCCCTTTTCTTCGTGATTTTTTACGCATGGACCATGGTATTAGTCATTGCACAGCCGTCCCTGTCTGTCACACTGAATCATAAAACTGCAAAAAATTAATAATAAAATAAATAAACAAAAAAAATTAAAATAAATAATACAATAGGTTCATATTTAAACTGCATTAAAAAAGAACTATATATTCTACAAATACATCTTATTTTTAAAATCGCCTGTTTTTTCAATCTTAGACAATAAAATTACTAACTAGAATTAGTATTTTGAATATATATTGCCTATAAAATATTCTATTTTAAATCGATAGAAGCAAATATGAAGGAATTCTGTGTTGACTTTGTGCCAGGATGGCTTTCAAGAGTAAAGAACTTTGAAGCAAATAAACTTATTCATGCACAAACCCTTGAAATTTAAGTTGAATTATTAATATATTAATATATCTTGTTTTGTTGAAAAACATCATTAAATAGGGATGAAAATATTATAAAATATGTAAAATATTGACTCACCTTGCGATCAGCCATCTTTGATAGTGAAGGAATTCTTTAAGAGATACTGCTGACCACTAGTCCCGTGTGTTTTTGATGTCATAGATCTAAAGTAAGAAAAATACCCGCCCCCAGGAGGAATGATTCCCTTACAAATCGTGACAAATCCGCCTCACATCCCCCTGGGTCCCCGGGGGTCGACCCCAGGGGGATACCGTTGATAGACGCATAAGCGAATACAGAATATGGCCTAAATACCGGAAGCCGAAAGCAAAGTTTTTCGACTGACTAAAATGTCTTGGTAAATGTTTGAACAAAATGGATGCAATTTATTTTTATCGTTTAATGAGGATATCCAACGTCATGTTAAGTGATTTACAGAAGGGTCCTTTAGTGAAAAACTAAGTTAAGATAATAAACATAAACATACCAAAGTTATAGATATCATTAATTGCATACTGTTCAAGCTGACGGCCCCAAATCCCAAGTCTAGTCACAAAACCATAAAGGTAACCATGTCCATATTGATCCCCTATCATTAGACGAGTACCGGGTGGCGTGTCCGAAACACGGGTATACTTCACAGTATATGACATCAGCACACCGTTTTCATAGTAACGCAATCCACTAGCTTCGCTCCACGTGACACAGACATGATACCAGTCATACAATGGTGGCTTGAAAAATAGCTGCCATCTTTTCTGTGATGTTCTGACTGTAATTTCAGTTTGAAGCCCATCATGGCGAAATGTGAAACCTCTATGATTAAAAGTGTCCATTGTTCTGAGATACCGAGCGTTGAATGCTGTTTCTGAATAAAAGGAAAACGTCACAATGAAATGGCCTTCGATCACAAATAAACACTATATTATTACGAGAAAGACACAAATATCCTTTTTTATGGTTTGTATTTTTTATATATCTAAAAACAAATGAATTACCACAAAAACAAACCCTCTATAATCCAGACCAAGGAAACAAATAAACAAACAAATACCATCATCATCGATCAAAAATTAAATTACTTAGACAATGAGTCTCGAGAAAGACTGATTGTGTGATCTTTTATGTCAACAACCTGTGCGGTATCCCCAACAACAACCTTGTAGCAGTATGAGAATAACCCTCAATATAAAAAAAACATTTATAATTTGATAGTTATTATCATATTCAGTATTGCTCAATTACTTGTGATCAACTTTATTTTCATTTCGACGTATTTGATTGGGGCGTTGAGTGTTCTCCAATAGATGTGATGTCTGTTCCCAGCTGTAATATTGTATTTTCCATTCAAGTTGGACTCATGGCAGTCCCGCTTAAACCACCACCCACCTCCAAATCTGTTGGCAATGAAATGAAAGAAAGTGATTCACTGCTGCGTATCTAGCACGATGTCTACTGAGACCTACTGAGCATGCAAACATGCCAAAGAGTTAATCCAGCGTTTTCACGATCAGCATTTGACTGGTTATTATTATATTTATTGAATTTATAGAGCACAAATATCAATTGGTATTGTTCCATGAAATATTACTTATGTATTAAACATCTTTTAAAGACGTATGCGCTAGTTGCTCCGGCGCATCTTTTCTGCGCATGCTGAAACATCACACGCCGTTTTTTTTTTCAGTTGCTTTATTTTGACCGAAAAAGAAAACAATGAAAATAAATCTAACTAAACAAAACAAGTGTACCTTTTGTTGCCCGAACATTGCGAAAAGAAATTAGTTTGTGTCGAAAAGAAGACCAAAAACAGTTGAACCGTTGAAGTAGATACGCCATTGTCAGCGCGCGGATGGGATTCTAACGGTCACGCATTCTCAAGAAAAAATGACAAATACTTCGCTAGTAGCGCATACGTCGTTAATATGCAATCTGAATGTCTGAATATGAAAAAAATACTTTTTTGAGGGGAGGGGGTTCTAAATAAGTTCCACGAATGAATACATAAAGAAAAGCCCTGAAATTCCGATTGCGACATGCAATGTGTCTGACCAAAGTACCCTGAGTACTTATATATCAACACTCTGTGAACAAGATTTCTAGTTTAATCGCATAAAGAAGTATGCAGTGTGTATACGTACGTTTGAGCACAGTTAATGGAATTATTTTGATCGTAATCTCTGTCAAATGCAGAAAACTTTGCACCATGATGAGCACTTAACGAATCACCGGCGTTACCTATGAATGAAAGAAAAGAAAAGTCTTTTCCTTCTTATCATTCCTCCTTTTAATGGCCCTTTTAGGATCTCTCATTTATTCTTTACACGCAAAGGATGATTGTCGTCGAAAGGGATCAAATCAACAAATTCACCGAACATTGTCCTGTATTAGTCTAGGAAATGAAATGGAATAGCACCCAAACGCCCTAAATGTTATTTAGCACATATCACAAAAAATCATATCTGAAAACAAGGCCATTGTAGATCTAACTGTTTCACTAAGAGCAAATTTTGTCGAATTTTCTATTGGATTTGGCGATTCTTTCCCCCGCATAAGCAACCAATGACGTCATAGTGAATTAGGGCAATTTCAGTTTAACCTGCCGACTAAACGCCGAATGTACCCAATCTATTTCAGTCAGAATTAATATTAATTCTATAAACATAATAGAACTAATCACTTGTTAGTACGACTGGCATAACGTTTTCAAACCTGACTTGTTTTTCAAAGATGTTTCATCAGTTGTCTCGATAGAGATAAAATCGAGTTATCACGTTTTACTCTCTTTCATATTAATAAAAACACTATTAAACAGTTTACACATGGTCTTATTACCTGCATTGTCATAGCTCAGTTACCTGAATATCCAGTCACAAACAGTGAAAATTGGTGATTATGAGGACCGAGACTAAACTTGTCGTAAAGGGCATAGTACTTGGAGCCATTCGTTAATACAAAGTTAATTAATAATGTGTGATGATTTTTCTCCGTCAAACTACGTATTTTGTTGTTCCCGGCCCAGTAGCTTGAAAGTTGATTATAAAAACCATTCTGATATTCCGTCCATGTCCTATTTTCAAACGACGATGAATCATCAGTACGTCTCATGATAACAGTCCATCCACCACCATCGTTTTCCATGTCACAGAAGAGGAGTCTGTTCATTATATTGTAATAAGAACTTTCTTCCACTCCAAATTTTGCTGTATCTTCACATGTCTTAGCATATCCACCAATACCTAACAATGCGAAAAAAGATATTTATAAAAAACGTAAAAGAAAACATTAAGCCGAACCTCATCACATTAAAACTAGCTATTTGTGGTGTTTTACGTTATACCATGCTACTGTTTAAATATGTCTTGACTATTTTAAATGCTTATCAAAAATCAAACATTACTTTTTTCACACAGAGATGGTCTTTTGACATCAAGATTGTCTAATTTCCACCCTGTTTTGTACTGCACAACGCATTTCGAAGGATTGGGTATTTCACCAGATTCCCAGTTAGTGTAATTATAGCGAGAGTCAGGTTGGTCTGTGGAAACAAAAAAAACATTGTCTTAATTAGTACCAAATGATCAGTGTTGGTAGACTGGTTGACCTATTATTGGTTTATCAGTGTCTATCATTGTTCTTAGACTGTTGTTAGACTAGTTGTTCTATTAGTTTAGGACATTACACAATCATTACACAACGCATGTTTGATGAATGTGGCTTTTAATAAGTGCGTAATCAATTGCACAGTTAAAAGAAAATGTACAGTCAATCAACAGTCCGGTTCATTACTAGATTTGGTAATATGCCTACGTCACAAGATGGCGGACAAAACTTTTTCAAGAGCACCTCTATTTTTTGTCCCTTACGGCTTGATAAAGACCCTTTCCCATTACTCTTTGCCCGCTCACTCATTCGTCCATAACCAACAGCCATATTGATGTGAACAAAAGTGTGGAATTTACAATATTCGAGTGTTTTCCTTGATTATTTCGAATGGTTTCTTATTTCATCTCGTTGGTGTTTACTCGCTAAAACCTGATTTTAAGGATCTTTGCCCATTCTGCTCATAATTTCGCCCATATGAAGGCAAACTAGAAGAGTTGATTTATCGTTAAAAAGTTGTTTTGATGGAGTGCCCGACATAAAAGTGAAGTGCCCAGCGCTTTGAAGTGTCTGATTCTTGTGAAATGGAGGTCAGGCGGCCCGAGAAGAAATGGATGTACATGCATGATTAATAAACTGATGGCGAGTTGTTTGTACGACTTCGCTGAAAGGGAGACATTCAGCAAGAAAAAGTAGAGAAAGGATTTGTAAGGATGTGTTTGTAAGAGAATTTCAGAATCACTGAAATATTAACGACAAGAAAGAAACGACTAATTTCCGCAGTTCCTTTGTGTCGTGCAAGCTTTTCTTTTACACAGCGCGAAGCGGTGAGGTCAATGTTACAAGTCAAAAAAATAATTTACTTCACGGACGACTCATTTAGATAAAGGATGCCAATGTGTTAAATCTGAAGCCAAGAAAAGGAAGAGAGCTGATACAGCCAGCAATATAGCAAACGGTAGCAACACAGACACACAGACAGCATTGACGGATGAGACAATAGGGAACAACACGAGTTCCAATCTTCAAATGTATTTACTAGTTACAATGTTGCTGAAAGTCTCTGCTTATTACATGACTTTGATGCAGCAGAGAAATAGCACAACGGCTAGCAGAGAGAGATGACTGTATTTTTATCACTTGTTAAGATGTTTATGACTCAAGAAAGGGAAGAAATCAGAGATTATTGGATTGTGCAGTCAGACTTACTTGTAAACGTGAATTATAGGCAGTATTTTGAAACAATTATTATGAGAGGTCAATGATGAAATTTTGAGCGAGGACCGCAACAACTATAAATTGTCAGAACAGATGATGTTGATATGTAAACTTGTGATTTAAATATGTAACGATCAATACTGGAAATAAATAATATTATGTATCACCCGGAGTAAAATAGGTTTCTTGACCCTTAAACTATGTAATTCAATCATGTATTTGATGTAAATCTCAGTATGTTGAGTGGTGTTGATTGATGTTTGCCATGAAATTTAATGCAAGGCTCTCTCTGATTGGTTGAAGCACTGTTTACAAAATATTACCAAATCTAGTTATGAACCGGACTGATCAACCAATCAGAATTGACAATTTTATGTAGAAGTGGTATTGTCGTGAATAGACTGGTAGGTATCTTATTGCTCCTAGACAGTTATGTTTGTATGAGTATGTATATGTTTACATTTATTATTTCAATGTCGAATTTGTCGATCTCCAATCAATTCTAATTGAATGATAATGAAATGCAAATAAAGTCGATTGAATGAAAATGTTAGGAGATCGTCCAACAGGACTTTAACGTAATTTACAGAAACTTCAACAGAGTTCATACGTCGTTTAACAGATTATGATTTTGTCTTGGAGAAACACTCACCTGTTCGAACACCATCTTTGATATACTTTGTAATGAACTTGTCCTTTTTCTTGTTGTAGATTTGCGTTAATTGCGAACCTTTATTTTTACATACCTCCTTGGTGGTTGCACATTTAATGTTTTTGTGCTGAAAGTTGTAAAAGCAGTCCATCTGATGACATGTTATACCTTAAAAAGATACAACAACTATGTTAAGTATGCGATCATAACTACTCTTATGTTATTAGAAGGGTTTTGAATCGAGGCTTGCATCACGATTTGGATTACCTACTTCCAGATGTCAAAGCCCCAAATTGCCATTTTTGCTCAAATTTTGATAACATTCCCATTTTCTATTTGTTTTGAGTCACATCTCAAGCACAATTAATTTCATTGTGCATTAGAGTTCAAAAACACTTAGAGGACAATGTCAACTTTAAATGCCTTCCATGCAAATTATTCAATTTTGCTGGATAATGCTGAGATTAAAAAGTGTCACTGCCGCACATTTCTTTGGTTCTATCCGATATTTCCATTAAAACGTTTTTTGAAATAAACAAAATCAGTTTGTGCTTCTAAAACCTGATAAACTAAGTATCATGCATGGAATAATAGGATGTCTTCCTAAAGCCTGAGAAATTTAGGGATATGATTAATTTGTAGCACCAGCGGCCATTTCGGAATCAAGCTTTTATTACCAAATATGGTGTCAAAATTATGCTAATGAAGTTTGAATTTTCGGGAGCATTGGATTGGACCGTTCTGCACGTTTCAACTCCTTTATGAGTTTCTGGTAATATGATTTCAGCCCCATGGAGTCACTGGAAAAGCAATACTGTCGTTTTATAGAGTTTGTTATTTTGGTCGACTCTGTGTAAGTATCTTATTTATCCTTCTTCGCCAGTAAAATATTGTTCTAACACTCAACTTTTTTTCGTGCTTTTACCAATAAAAGATATCAATTAACCTGTATCAAAGAGTGAAAAACAAATTAGGGGTAACCGTGCTCGCTTTTGTGAACCTTTCAATGATTCTGTGTAGTTTGGGAAACAACTTCAAAATAAACACACATCTGATTCTCAAAATTTGTGAAAAAGAGGATGTGCAAAATGAATAACGAAAAAAAAAAAAAAAACTAGGAATGTCTTTCTTAAGGAAGGAACTTTACAAAGGGATGCTGTCAATGAATTTACAGAAAGTAATTCGTCCAAGAACAAAAGCCAGGAATATCAAAGAAAAAAATGTTGGTTCCGCTAAGACTGAAAGATTCTGCCCCACCAAGAGGAGAGAAAAACATTATCCCAGTTGAAAATCCCCTCTCCTATATTACATTACAAAACCAGGGAGCAAATATGTTGCAAAGTGTGTTTCAGGAGCAAGCTCCCTCGTGTGTACCGGTTTTAATCTGAGGGAGCAAAACCCGGGAGCAAACGTTTTGTTGGGCGACATATTTTTGGTTGGTACACACAAGGGAGCTTGCTCCGGGAGCATGTTGCGGGAGCGTTTTGCGGGAGCGTGTTGCGGGAGCAAGCTCCCTCGTGTGTACTGGTCTACTGGGGGTCCCAATGATTTCAATATGAAGGACGTAGGGGTGCTACTTGTAGTATGTACTCATATTTCCAATACATATATACACTCGTCTGCAAGAACGGTGTATACACATATACAAATATCTTATTTATTCGATACATTTGATAATATGCAAAATAGAAAACTCGCTTTATTTGTTGCTTTCTTCTTTCAGTGAATGTCAAAATACATTTTTTTTTATTGTTTTAATCATACAGAGTATAAAACAGTTGGTTTCGAGTGTTAAAATTGCTTATTTCGCATTATGCAATTCAAATAAAAATATCAATTTTTTGATGGTCTTTATAGTCATTGATGAATTATTAAACGTGCAAATGTTCTCTTTAAAAGAATATGGACCTTTTACAAAGTACTTTTGTATACGTGTACTACAACTTAATGTTTTCAATTTAAAACTGCTTACTATCACATATATAAAGTTCCAACATAACTGTAGTTGAAGCCTTATGACTTATTGACCGTTCCATCCTATCAACCAGCATGCACCACTATAACTTTGTCTTTCGACTCTTTGGAGTATAGTAAAAACCATAAACGTTATTTTTAGAACTCATTAGCTTTCATTTGAAATAAACCTACCTTTTTTACACACATAAGGCATATGGGAGCTTTTATCTGAGCACTTGGCTGGATCCCATCTATAGCTATCAAAAGTATCTCCTATTCTCGCCAAATAAAAGCAATCTGCGCTTTTATTAAGAGAGTGTGATGGTCGAAAGGTTACTAGGCTAGAATCTAACCAAATAAGGTTGCCATCTTTATTGACACGAAGACCTATCGAGAAAAATGAAGATTAAGAAAAACTTTAAGCTAATAACAAATGATTTTTAAAATAGTGTAATACAAGAGGATGAACATACTTCAGATTGATATGATTTTTTTAAATGTCGATGGAGTTTCTAGACTTATGTATACATATAAGCACCAAGAGAATTATTTACATGGCCAAGAAATGAACTTTGCTTATTTTATTTTTAACATAGTGCCCAAACAATCAAATATCTTTATCCTAAAAGGTAAATAAAAGTCGTGAGAAATAGTGTCGCTGAAGCCCCTACTGTACGCTTTATAAAGAGTAATAAGCCCGGGGGGGACTCCGGAGATAAACGATCGCGGATGCTCGTCGGAATTTTTCAAAACTACCCGTAAAAGATACCAAATGTTTTTCAAAAGGGCGTGGCTTCTCAAGTTTTTCATCCCTAAAAGATACCAAAATCATGAGTTTCAGTGCTATTCAACCCCTAAAAAATACCAAAGAGTGAGAATTTGGCAAATTTCATATTTTTAAACCCTAAAAGATACCAAATTGTCGATTTTTACCCCTAAAAGATACGACGAGCATCCCGGATCGTTTACCCTCGGAGTACCCCCCCCCCCCTCCGGGGAAATAAGTTGGATATAAGTTTTGTCTTTTTTTCCCGCTATAGAAAAACAAATGTTAAAAAATTATTGGTACAGTGCGACGATCCGAGAAGAAGCGTAGCCTAACAATTATAAATCGAAGAACATTCTTGTCTATAATTTTACGACCCTGAGCCTCATGGTTGATGCTTCTTAAACCTGAGCTAGCTTGTCAATCGGTTTTGAAAATGTGGCGTTGTGTTTAGTATCAAACGCGGATTTAAGGGGTGGTGACGTGAGTGAATAGATATACTCTGTTCACTTTTTAACCAGTAAAATCTACTTTTTTTCAGCATAGTGTAGTTATGGTCTTAGTTCACATGAGCGATTTTGGCTACGATTTTTTTATTAAAGGTCTACATTCTACCACACGCATTTATCACACGTATTGTTTTAACTGAAGAGTGCCAATTAACCAAGACAAAACTATTGTTGTATGACTTACCGATACCAACTTTCTCTGGTATAGGTGCCTGGCTGTTTAGGAATTGTATAAGGAAGTTCATTTCATTTGCAGATGTTATGCTCGTCATAAATCCACCCATCGTAATACAATGGTTTGAACCATAATCAAGGCGAATAGCTCTTCTATAGAAATAACATGCCCACTCACTGCAGCTGACCTCTAAAGAAATACCAAATACATTAGATTAGTTTTAGAATAAGTGGGAAACGGTACAGTTACGATACCGCTACGATACAGTAGATAATTCGAATGCCTTCTTAGAAACTCCGGCTACGTTCCGATACAGTACTTATCCCACTCATACGAAAATGACTCTAGTTCACTATACATCAGCATACAGTTAAATATTCAGACTTATTAATAATTCTGCGAAGCAAATCATTTTCCATGACATTTAAAAGTCGTTTTTGAATGACCATGAATTCATAATGATCAATAAATTTATATTATTGGCAGCTATCAGAAGGCCGCCGATTTTCCACTTCATGTTTTTATAGGTTTGTCATGAATGACAGTCTACAAATACAGGATAGTATCGTATAAAATGGTAAAGACTATCAATGCTGAAATAAATTGGTTTTTCATGGTCTTATGTACACTGACTTAAGGAGGCTCCATATAGTTATGGGGCGTCTAGGATCTTAGAGTTTTATTAAAAATCAACTGCCCACAAAGCGCATGGGCGGACTATGTTTCAAAGACTTTGAGTCAAATATTTAGTTTTTGCACAAATGATCACGTGACCGGTCACCATAGCAACGCTATGGCTGTCATAATAAAACTCATTTTTAACGTAGAAAAAATAAAAAAAATTTTTTTGAAAATATTGTATGTGGATTTAAGTACGATGACCTAGCATATATTACAGTGACAAAAAAAATCCCAACTGTAGAACCTCAGAAATAACGGAATAATGGTTTTTCCTAAATTAAAAAAAATCTGCAGTTGGAAAATCGTTGAAAATTTGCAAACTACTTTATTATACCACTAAAATAATATTCTGAAAATTTCAAAAACATTTACCGCTCAGTTTTTGAGTTTCTTAATTTTCTTAAAAGCGCGCGTTGTATATTTTCATGACGTCATCAAAATAAAAATTCTTCAAGTTTGAGGTGTGCGCATGTGCGTGGTCATGCACGAGCGCGCGCTCTGAAATTATATGGAGCCACCTTAAGCCTGATTTCACTAGAGAAGCAAGCGCGACCGTACCCGCGCGCACACACAAGCGCGAATGGAAACATTTTGATCCTTGTGCTTGCGCTTGCGTTGGCGAAGGTTCCTAAAATGTTTTCCTTGCACGCGCGTCTGTGTTTGCGTCGCTAGTGAGAACCAGGCTTTAGACATTGCGTAATATGATATTAAATGTGATTTTCTCACGTTTAGCTGGTCTTATTTTGATTTCGGAGGTTTTGACGGGTTGGTTCCCGTTCCACGTATTCCATGTCATTTTGTTATACGGACCATTGAGATTAGCAGTTCCGCAGTTACTATGAGTATTATTAGTCCACCATCCATTGTTGTATTTGTTGCTACAGCGGTTGGGAGTATCTCGATCATTTGTAGTAAACGTAGTAAGATTGTGAATGGAATTCAGTGCATCGCCAATTGTACCACTGTATTTCGAAACCTATCAAAAACAAATCAAAAATATATGCTTTGAATAGAAAGAAAAGAGATGATTGTGAGCACGTAGGATAACCTCATTAGCAATGGAAAGTATCAAGAATGATAAGAAACAGAGCGATATCAGAAGTTAGTGTATGCATAGTTAAGCACTGTTTAATAAGGGACGGACCTGCTTGAACGTCGATCATTTCCGTCATTCCGGCGATCATCTTAAAAATGCAAAAAAATTGCTAACTTTCTCAGCGAATAACTTGGTCGTATTTAATCAAATACCCTTAAGATATACCTCATTCGAAAGCTGACAGTGAGTAGAATTAACTACATAAATTTCATTCAAAGGATTATAACCACTTTAAAAACCTATGAAATATTCTGCTTTAAATCAATCAACTTCAAACGTTGGGAATGTACTCTGGAAATCACCTCTATTATACTGAATTTTTATTGTTCTTTTTCAATACCGTTTATTTCTAAGAACTTTTCCCGACCGTCTCCATACACCTCACATAACAATGTTGGCTTAAGACTGAAGTGTGGTTCTGAAAGCAACCTTCGTACAGATGTTGCTCAACGTTATATTCGGGGAAGAGGAGGGGGCTATCATCCATTGTACGGAAACTGAAAAATGCATTTGTCCCACATATTTTGTCTAGGATTGTAGTCATATGCACCCTAAAACTAATCAAAACAGAAATTTGACACCTTACGAATCGCCATACCGTAATTCACGTTTGACAAATCACATCGTAAATGAAATGAAACAGTCGTAAAATCAAAAGCCGCCGTACTTGTGATTAATCACTTGCAGCTATCCAAAAACATCTATGGAAATACATGGTTGTAACGTCAGGTATCTTACCTCAAGCTCGTAATTGTGTTTCATTTTGGTCAATGCATAATAAGCATACCCAACTTCATCGTTGAAGTTTTCAAGGTCAACTCTCATCGACAAGTCATAACTCGATCCATATATTCTAAAAGTGTTTATAGTTTGTAAGCCCAGCCAGAATTCTCCATCAAGTGAACCAAAACCATGATAATAGGAATCCCAAGTGCGATTAAAATCAACAGTTCCATCAAAACGTCTTTGAATCACCATCCATCCACCACCCATTGTTGTTTGGTCGCAATAGACCCTGGCTCTTCCGTGTTTAGTACGAAGGGTATATACGCCATTTGTTATATCTCCGTTATACAATCGCTGTAAACAGGACCCAACGGTATCTTGAACTACGAAAAAACATTTTGTTTTTAATTGTAATTATAATTTATTTATTCTCCTTGGATCTTCCAAACATTGACATATTCCGGTGTGAGTTCTTTGATCATTGGGGCACATTTATCAGCAACAAGACTATCATTTAATATCAATTGGTGTCCGCTCGACTTTCACACAATTCACATAAATTGCTGCATGATAATGTGGGACATAACCTGAAATTGCCTGCTAAGGTCTGTCAGACAGCTAACCTGGGTCCACAGCAAACATAAGAAAGTTGATTAGTGAACACAAGAGGAAAACATCCATTAAGAAACATAATATAGGTATCTGTCTGTTATTGTACTCACACGTATTCATATGACCGACTACGGCAAAGCTGCTTGGTACAGGGGACGGCAAACATGTCTGTCCAATACTATCAAACACCTATAACAACAAATACAACTAGCTTTAGTGCATGCAGATTAACGAACTGGGCTGGGTTGTTCAAAGCCCGATAAGCACTAATCCAGGCTTAATTCTTCAGGAAACCTTTAGAGTTAACTATGGACAACTGGCCCTGTTACACCGCTTTAAGTACAATAGAGAAAGTAGCTTTTAAAACATAAAGCCGGTTAATATCTTATTTAGAGCGGAGAGACACTGGCCATTTCTCCCTCTTGTTATGTAGGCAGCTTTCAGAGAGCAATCTGTGGTAGCATTTTTACAAACATTTTTATCAAAATTAACATTTTAAAAATGATCTATAAAAAAGAGGAGTTCTCACAAAAGTCCCTTGGCCCTTCTCCTGAATCCGCACCAGTTTTCAAACTACAGAAGCTACACTGAACTGCAGAAAGTGAACCTGCAGAAAGAAGTCACTGGAGATACAACTTGTAATCTTTTGCACCAAAGACAGTGCTCTAGCCGACTGTTTCTTAGTATAAAAGAAGAATTGCAATAATTGAATTTATCAGTTTATCATTCAAATCGATAACTGATACAAACAGTTATTTTCAGTGTAGTTTGACTTACATTGACCGATGAAACTTGATAATAGTATTGAAAACCCTTTCTGACAGGGTTAAGTGTAACGTTGACTTCTCGGAATTTGCAATCAGCCTGAAGGTTAGCGTTCAGTTCCTCCATGCACAATCTTTTATCTTCTATCTGCACATAGACTTTTCTCTTACAATTAGGACACGGTAGATTCGTAGGACATATCCTAACAGCAACTGTAAAATACATATATTTATTTAGTCATTATTTCAAAGTTTTCATTGTTTATTGTTTTTTAAAACGGCGGGTCGCAATACAACGAAAAACTTTAAAAAACTTTGTTTTGATTTGGTCTTTTCTGAACCGTCAATAAAATTCAAAGGCGGAGTTAATTTTAGATTAACCAATGACAGAACATGTTAGGGCAAGCTCCGCCCTGTGAAAATGATTGACGCTTCAGAAAAGACCAAAATGAAACAGTTTTGAAACGGAGGATGGCGATACAACGAAATTGGCTGTAATAAACATTGACACTTTCATACCTTGACAATTTGGTACAAATTTCTCCATATGCTGTCCGTATCAGTGAAAAGATACTGACTAGTTTGCCACAAGTTAAATAAACCACACCAAGCTTATAAAATCACAAAGTTTAAATGACCAAAAAATTCGGCAAAATTCAATTTAAAAAAGGACCTAACAGAAAGATTTCATTTCATTACATTCCTACGTCTGTACAAATCCGATTCTCTACTTTAATGAAACCCATCCCCCTTTCTACCCTCAATACAATGTAACGATTGCAGTAAAATCGCATTTAATGGACTAGCTTGTAAGCTACACATTGAGGTTACGCCTAGTTTATAAGGCGTTTTTCACATGTATCGAATTTCATTGCTATTTTCAACCTTTCTACTGTTTGAATTGTTTTCAACACATGAAAAGAGGTCTTATGCTTATGATAAGTAAACAATAAAAGTTTACTGAATCTGTAAATGCATGCTGTATTCGCTTGATCGCTTGATCTAGTACTGTATCTATGTTTCCCACAAGAGAGTATTTTCATTCTGTTTTAAAACTTAAGTGATTGGCCAAATTGCATGAGGCGCGGTAGCCTCGTCAAAACATCTCAGGACAAAAAGGCGGAGATTGGTAACAAGTTTCTAAAAATAGAATGACGAGTAGAGCCCCTGATGGGGTCCGGGGACAAGCTCTCTTATTTCATACTCTTGGTTTCCCGGGTATGTGAGTACTACATTGCATGAGCTTGATAGCGGATTACCTGAAACATATTGATTTCTCTGGGTAGGAAATTCGCCACCCTGATATATTTTATAGACTGGACCAATAATACTGAACTTTGGATTATCTTTAAAAATAAATAGAGAAATGCATACAAACAAAACAAATACGACTGACAAAAGACAATGGCTTGACTTGGCATGAAATGGTATTGTATGGCATGTAATATAGTGTGGTGTGACAAACAGACAAACAGACAAACAGACAAACAGACAAACAGACAAACAGACAAACAGACAAACAGACAAACAGACAAACAGAAAAACAGACAAACAGACAAACAGACAAACAGACAAACAGACAAACAGACAAACAGACAAACAGACAAACAGACAAACAGACAAACAGACAAACAAACAAACAATTAAATAAATAAACAAATAGATAGATAGATAGATAGATACATACATACATAAATATATAAATAAATAAATAAATAAATAGATAAATAAATAAATAAATAAATAGACAGAAAGATAGATAGCAAAATAGATAAATAAATAAATAATTAAGCAAATAAAAAAATAACTAATAAAAAAATAAAAAGATAAGTAAATAAATTAATAAGTCTTGATGTACATTTAAATTATTTATATAATGTAGTACAAACGTATAAAAAATATATGTAAAATAAGAAATTATTAAATGTGCGAACAATATGTACAATAAAGGTGTTAATTCTTGTACTAAAAAACATTTTCTAAATATAATATATTTTATATGAGATCTAGCTATATCGTCTATTCATGTTTTATCATGTAAAGTTTAAAATAATAAATATGCTAGAAGAAAAATAAATAAAGGTTTAAAAACAAGAAAAGGAAAAAAATATGTAGGCAAAAACAATTACAAATTCTAAATTAACCAAAAAACACTTCAAAAATGGCGGCTCTAAGCATATGACAGACCACAAGGGCGCAAAGCATCCTGGCTGAGACTGCTACTTTAATATTTTGCATTCCTCGTAAAGTCGTAATGAAATAGACATACCTCTCAAGCATCCATAAAATTCGGCTCTCATTGCTATATTATTTTCCCATGTTTTTGGATGGATTTTAACATGGAGCAACTCAATATGATGTTTTAGGCGATTCTTCACAACTGTGGCAGCATCTTGATTGCCTTTGAATATCTTAAACCATCATAAGACAATATCATATCAACACAAAAGTGTTATTCAGTTATTCGTAACAAGTATACACACATTCGTTTGCAAGAACGTTGTAGTATACATTTATAAAAAACAAATATCTAATGAGATGCAAAATACAAAATGAGCATTTTTACACAAGAACCCAAAGGTTTTATGATCTGTACGATCTGTAATATGGACAGGAAAAGATATTTTGACATTCATTGAAGAAATCAAACATTAAATAAAGCGAGTTATATCATTAAATATACTGAATGAATTAGATATTTGCAATTGAGTGTATAGGTATGGTTTGTGAAGCACTGATGCTTCAGTGAAATGTACATCAAATTAATAAATTTTACACAAGACAATTTCGATTTCAATTACACTTAGTCAGGTTCCTTAAGTGTCAAAACTTTGGTGTTTTTGTCTAAAGAATTGCAGACTTTAACACCCAAGAAACATACATTACATTTGCCAGAATACGTTCTTTACTTTAGTATAAACAAAATGATTTCTTGCTGGAAAGCTTTGTGTTATATTGATGTACACTTCCTACAGAGACTCATTAGAGGTGCAGATCCAGAAAAATGTACTAATACCTTCAACTTGTCGTCCTCTAAGTATTCATTCCAATCGACGCGATTCGTACTGAACGTAAGGTAATATGACGTCACGTATCGTGCAACATTATCAGTGCCTGTTGCACCTTGAGTTGCGACTGCCGTTACAAATACTTTATCCATAATTGTTACCATTAAATATGGGGATGCATCTGACCCAGCTGCTTTCCAAAATGATTGTCCATTCAATCTTGCATGTGATGCTTTTCTGTTGTCTCCAATGCTTGAAGCTAACCAAAAAGCTACCTTGTCTTCTTGCAATCCTAGAGGATGCTCACATTCTGAAACTGAATATTATCGTCAAAACGCGTCAGGTGCATACACTTCAAAAACTCTTTATTGGATTCATTATTCCAATACCGAGTCATTATCGAGTCATGTTATCATACATGAAATCTGTTTCAAATTAGTATTCGATTTCTGATTGGACCAAATAAACAAAGTGGGAAGAATATATAGCTATTTCAAATAACTTTGTCATCACCAAAAAGCAAGAATATGTCATTCCAAGACTGCTAGGAACTATGGTTATAAATATTAGTCATAATTAATGCACCAGTTGACTAGAAATCCTCGCTATTTAGTTGTTTTCTGTTAGCTCCATAGATTAAAAGGTCAATATTCATCTTTTTGGCTGTCCAAGATGCCATTCTAAATTCTGTCTCGACTTTAACCCATCACTCCTAGTGGTCAGCTATATACGAAGAACATAGTAGATTCAATTTTGATTTTTTTTCATCCTTGTCCGAGATGGCGTTCATTTGGTGCGATTGGTACGATTGTTTTAGATTTGGTCAGATCAATGACATCTTAACTGAAAACGGAACATTCTTTATACTAAGAATTGGAAAATGCTTTATTATAAGAATTATAACTACACTGAAAAGCAATTGACGATTTGAACCAATAGCCAACACCTGAGCTTTCGGAGAATATCCTCCATCGTCAGGGTTTGAAAAATAATAAATCGATAAAATAATAAATTTTATCTTAGTACAGTGTTCTATAAGTTTGAATTCATCTCGCTCTCGATTTATTATTTTTCAAACCCTGACGATGGAGGATAGCTCCGAAAGCTCGGATATTATGTAATTTGTACGTAGTCGAAACAAAGATTTTATTACTAATTTATCACTTTTATCAACTGTATCATATTGTAAAGTTTTTGAATTTAAAAATGTCAAAATTTCTAAAAAAAGAAATGTTTTTGCTGCGGAATGGCCGTCATATCACTAGTCTTGACGAAGGCTGGAATTCGTGAACAAAAGTGAGAAGGCAATAATATGAACTAAATATGTGATGAATCCATCCATTGGGCGATACCGCAGTACCACATTTTTAGGAGGGTAGGTGGCGTAGGAGCCAGTCTAAACAAATCGCGAATATTACAATACCGAGTATAAAAGTCGGAAATACCGTGATATACCGTGCAAAAAAAAAAAAAAAAAAAAAAAAAAACACAGGGTCTTGAAAAAACGTCTTGACAAGACAAATTTGGAATCGAATATCGTGAACGTGAACTAAACCTAAGTGATACATATTCCTTTCAACCTATGTTCTCCATTATGTGGAACACAATGTTTCATTAATTTTTTTGAAAAAACCTTGGTACATACCATCAATTGTCGGCAGAACCGAGCCGTCAGATTTCAATTTCATTGGTGATTATTATTACCTTTAACCGGCAAAGCTGGTGGATCCCTTTGTACCATTGGATATTCATCCTCTGAAAATGAAGAAAACCACACATAAAACATCCTTTTCGCACAGTCTTTCTCAAGACGGCTTTTTATCCACATTGCTTTCACGTTTTAATATTTACTGATGTTATGAAATGGGATATAATATACAAAAATCATATTTCATACCGTCACAGCCATAAAGCTGCAGCTTTAACGCAATTTTGTTTGTATGAGCTTGAGGATAAAACCGCACATATCTGACTTTAATAGTATGCTTCAATTCGTTTCTCACTTCTGTGGCCACGTCAATGTTTCCTTTAAACACCTGACAAAAAGAGAACATTCCAGTAATGAGTTCTACTGTAGCATCACTGAATTTACAAGCATCACAAGTCCAATCGCATGACTTTAATTCTCATTACTGATAAGACAACCTCATCAATAAACGAACAAAACGCGTGTAATTTTGGTCCAAGCTAGTATTCCTTATATTTGACTAGAGTAGTTTAAACGTTAATGACCGTTAATGATCGGTCGGTCTATGTTGCTGGAAACGTTCCCGTATATACTACGGAGACGGAAACTTCCGTTCAATGTTCTTATTTTGTAGTTATAGGATCTTCTCCTCACCGAAATGGTACTGTTCTGAATGCCCAAGTACCTAACCTAGTGCACATTGTGCGAATTGTCAATGCTAGGAGACACCCCCATAACATATGTGTAAGGATAGCACTGTATGTCATATTGGTATACTACTCCAGCTCTGATTGGTCAAGAGGCACGTAATGCTAGAAAACAAACGCGCAGACGCTCGTAACTCAGTCACAATGTTAATGACTGAAGGACTGAATGACTGAATGACTGAATGACTGAATGGCTGAATGGCTGCATGGCTGAATGACCGAATGACCGAATGACCGAATGACCGAATGACCGAATGACCGAATGACCAAATGACCGAATGACTGAATGAATGAATGAATGAATGAATGAATGAATGAATGAATGAATGAATGAATGAATGAATGGAAGACGTCAAAATGCGGTGAGAAAAACAGTCACGCACTCGACTGCATCGTGTGCGCACATTTATGTTCTTGTCAGATATATACAGATCTATTTCTTGAAGTAGTAGCTAGTACTAAAATTCACCAGCAAGTATTATTTGTGTTCATCATGACCCAATGGATTGATCGTAGGCACAGCGGCACTAACTGAAGTATACCAGTAAGGCTAAAAATGGATGAGTCAGTTACTAGACACATAGTTTAAAGTACTATTTGTGTTCGTCATACGTTGGCACCGCAGTAATTTCAGCACTAAACCTGCTAAATCTGTTCTCAAGGAAATCCTAGTTAATGCAAAGCAGAGGTACTAGAAGGCCCTTATTCCAAAGTAAGTAAGTGATTATTTGCGGTTAGTCATGAGTAGGCACAGCAGAAGTAATGTCTAGAAATGTCTAGTAATACAAACACAATACCTTCTCAAGGAAATCTTCGAAATAGAGTTGCCAATGTTGTCCAATAAAGCTATACCGTATATAGTAGCTTTTAACCCAATGGTTTTCATTTCCAATCACACCTCCTTTAGTGCCGATAGCCGTAATTAAGAATATTGTTTTTGTAAACACTGTCAGGAACGGTGTCGCATCTTTACCAGAGGGACTCCAGCATGAAGCCGACGTAAAGTGAGCATGCACTGCTTTGGTTTCACTTGATCGGAAACTTGACGAACCACTAAACATTTCATTTGTCACGATTAACGGATGATTACATCCTATTGAAGAAATCATGAGATTAGTAAAAAACACCAGGAAAACAATTGATAATAACACTGCTTTATACTATACGTACTACACGTACCATACGTACTACACATACTATACGTACTACACGTACCATACGTACTATACATACTATACGTACTACACGTACCATACGTACTATACATACTATACGTACTACACGTACCATACGTTCTACACATACTATACGTACTACACGTACCATACGTACTATACATACTATACGTACTACACGTACCATACGTACTATACCTACTACACGTACTATACGTACTACACATACTATACCTACTACACGTACCACACCTACTATACGTACTACACGTACTACACATACTATACCTACTACACGTACTATACGTACTACACGTACTATACGTACTACACATATTATACCTACTACACGTACCACACCTACTATACGTACTACACGTACTACACCTACTATACGTACTACACGTACTACACATACTATACCTACTACACGTACCACACCTACTATACGTACTACACGTACTACACATACTATACCTACTACACGTACCACACCTACTATACGTACTACACGTACCATACGTACTATACCTACTACACGTACTATACGTACTACACATACTATACCTACTACACGTACCACACCTACTATACGTACTACACGTACTACACATACTATACCTACTACACGTACTATACGTACTACACGTACTATACGTACTACACATATTATACCTACTACACGTACCACACCTACTATACGTACTACACCTACTATACGTACTACACGTACTACACATACTATACCTACTACACGTACCACACCTACTATACGTACTACACGTACTACACATACTATACCTACTACACGTACCACACCTACTATACGTACTACACGTACCACACCTACTATACGTACTACACGTACTACACATACTATACCTACTACACGTACCACACCTACTATACGTACTACACGTACTACACATACTATACCTACTACACGTACTATACGTACTATACGTACTATACGTACTATAAGTACTATACGTACTATACGTACTATACATACTACACATACTATACCTACTACACGTACTATACGTACTATACGTACTATACATACTATACGTACTATACGTACTATACGTACTATACGTACTATACGTACTATACATACTATACCTACTATACCTACTATACGTACTACACATACTATACGTACTACACATACTATACCTACTACACATACCATACCTACTACACGTACTACACATACTATACGTACTACACGTACTACACATACTATACCTACTACACGTACGTCACGTACTACACGTATTGCACGTATTACACGTATACTACACGTACTAGACGCACTATCATGATAAAATTTGAAATTAATGATAATAATAATATGGATGCATTACAGAGACGGAAAATTAATGGTATGATCATGATAGTGGCGATGATAAATATGGCCAGGTTGATGACGATGATTATGCGTGGAGACAACGGTATAATAATACTTCTAAAACTTATTGAATAATCAATAAGTGGTTTGCCAAGCAAATGAATACCCGTGACGAGGTCCGATTTGAATGAAAAGTATAATTTTACGTTTTAGAAGCCGTTTACAAAATTGGACTTTAAGGATGATGGCCCCTAATTGCAATCCATTTTTATTTTTTTCTAAACCCTGTCAGTAATTTGAATTACCTAATGGGCTATTGAAAACCGGAAAAAAATTTGGGGGATCCCATGCATATAAGCGAGATAATTAACGCTAAACGCATGATGACATAAGCGTCAAATTCAGCGATGAAAATACGTATTACTTCTCATTGTTTTGGAATGTTGGACAAAAAACTGGCTAGGAATATTCTACTACACGTATATTTTCTAGAAAATATTAAAAATTGCAATTGATACTTAGATGAATTAGCGTTTTCAATAATTTCATGCGTCAAAAAGTAAAATACTATTGTGAAAGGATTTCAAAAGATTTACAAAAAGAATAACCAAAACCATTTTTATTTTTAAATATTCAATTTAAAAATTAAATTCGGTATTTTCCTTAGGTTTTCGATCAAAAAACGTTATAGGTTCCCATGCGTTTTCAAAAGTTAGCGAGGTTCAAATCTGTAATTTAGTGTCAAACTTTGCGATTTGGTGCGAAATACGTTCACCCTCCCCCCCTTGGTAAGACAAATTGCACCCTGGACTACGATGGCTGCCAGCACATCAGTTTTCGTTTTCCTTGGACTTTTCGGTTTCTGGTTTCTGAACATTATTAACGTTTGTACATTGAATCTACATTTTGTTTAATATTCATAATGACTTCTGTGTACTTGAGATGCTCGAACTTTACGGAAAAAGTAACAAATAAGAAGCTGAAAAGGTCACTCGTAATTTCAAAACTGAAGCTCATAAAATGCCGGCTAGTAAAGCAAATTTCATGTCGTGTACAACGTTTTGGCTTGGTTTACCAGAAAATAAAGCAATTTCAGAATTTACTGAGGATTGTAGTATTGTTATTTGTATTATTATTGTATGTTTTTCGAGGGAAATTGACTTTGAGTGAGTTTCATACTTTGATCAATCGGTGCACAAGTAGAAAATCAACTTTCACCGTTTTTCAAACAAATATCACCATTCCTCTTTCATGCTTTTGTGATAACTGTACTATATTTTTATCACATGAATATTTTTTGGTTGTTGAAGATTATTTTTATTTTTGAAACTACAGCAATATACACGAGCGAGAAATTTTGAGTTGATCAAGTTGTTAAACAGAGTTCAAAAATTAATATATCGGAAAAAACTAACTCGCTTTCTTGTCTATTTTATTCCTGGGCTGTCCTTGCAATTGTTAAGATATTTAGTTATTCAAGTTATTTAAAAAACGCTTATTTTAAACTCAGAATTAAAAGAAAAACACAAAGATTTGTCAGAAAAATATTTTGAGACGATGCGCAGTAGAGATGCGCGTGGGCAATAGGGGGCACCATCCTTAATTAAGTCAGATACAGCACTCTCTATCATTCTATAAACTCTGGCCTCGCCACCTCGTATCTGTAGATCAGATACAACACTCTCTATCATTCTATAAACACTGGCCTGGTGTCCTCATATCTGTAAATCAGATACAGTACTATCTATCATTCTGGAAGCTTAACGAATAGTATACGTTTGCTATACCTGCACAATTCCCCCTTTCGTTGTCCTGGTCAAATAGTGGCGATACAGCACACCATAACCTGTCAGAGTCAACACTGGTACACGTGTTGTATGTTACACCTTTATAAGTAAACGGAAAGATACAGCACTTATTGGACGTCGTCAGCCACGAATGAGGGCATAATGTCTCTGGAGAGAAAATACAGGTGGACCAGTATTAAATCAATAATACTGCAGTGTCCTATTGTGGTTGAATACAATTTTAAACGTCTAGCCACAGTACATTGCTTTGGCTCCATGCTCCAAAGTATTCCGTTTTTCCATTGAAAAGCCTTTTCAATTTAAATATATGAATTATACTTGTTTTTGTTTTTCATAAATATTACATTGCCATTTGCAGCACAAGTGATTTTAATTCTTGGAATTCAAACATACCTTTATCATAAGCCTTGAATCGAGGATAATAAGTCATTCTTATAGGAAGGTACTGTTGTTGTCGATGATTCCAAAAAGACACTGTGAGTCCTCCGGGGCATTTGTCGGGATTTACCATGCATGTACTTTCACTAATTGTCGTTGTTTTGGCTCTAGAATTAGAGCGAGTTTCAAAGCAATGCCAATCAACGATACCTCGGCCTTCAATCCAGGTCTTTAAATTGTTTTTTTCCTCGATCAAGTAAAGATTAGAAACTTTTTTGTCTAAACGCCAAAAGAACTGAGGGTCATTGTTCTCTGAAAAATACATAATAGTAAACCTTTATTGCTTTTTGATTTGGATTTCTCAATTAGCCACAAGCATTATGACGTCACATGTAAACAAATCTATTGTTTTAATGCTAAGAATCATGGGCAAAAGACATCTTAAAATCAATGAAAAATAGGGTAAAAGTGCACTTATAATATTGGAACAAATTATAAGTATACTGAGTACAATACCAAATGTATTAAAGGAAAAATATTTTGCCAGAACTAGATGCATTTTTTTTTTCATGTAAACAAGCCATGACGTCATAGTGCTTGACGGCAATTCAATCGTAAATCTCACTATATTTATCAAGTTTTTCTATTGTGCATTAAATAGGTGATCTTGCAAAATCATAAAAATCAATGATGCGGACATATCACATCAGTATTTTGAGTAAAGGAATAATTATCTTAGGTTCAGTTTATAAGGGTGCGATATATAAGGCGTTTTTTTCCACATTACATCCGTCGAAAACAATTCAAACAATAGGTTATAAGACGGTCGTCTTGGATGTCTTTACATCCGACGCATACGAAAAACGCCTTGTAAACTTGGCCTTACCTTCTAAAGGAATATAAAGATCAAGTTTTGCAGGTCCCTTGCTATATAAACGACTAATTTGTGTGGTCCAAGGTTTTCGAGAGCCTTTCTTCCCGACTGTAATCCAAGAACAGTTTTCACAAGGAACTAATGGACTCACAGCACCAATATCATACAGAGATGATACATTTTCCTCTCCGTGTAATCTAATGTACAAGTAGACAAATTAAATAAAAATACTTTCAAAAATATTAATTCGAAAGAATAGTTTGGTAAATAAAGCAAAAAGTTGATGCGAACTGTGATAGGGCATAATCAGATATTCACCTGAAAGTGATCAGGAAGTATTGTATTTATGTATTTAGCATATCATGTAAACAGAACGTTTCACCTGGAGGGGGCTAATCCTCTTTATTTGCCAGATGGGGATGTAGGCGCTATGTTAAGAATTGCAGTTAAATGAACTAGCCTAGAGCCCTTTCCATTTATTACACGGAGTCCTGGAGTCTCCAAACCTCTCAAAACTTCTTAAGGATAAAAAATAGTCGATATAATTGTATATGACTCTTAAACAAAAGGGTTAAGAGTGGAGTACATCAACTGCTCACCTGTGTCCAGCCCCAAGTACAGCTACAATAATAATGGACTGATTCTCCTGTGTTTCGATGAAATTTGCCAACTCGTTAGCAGCTGTATCATCGCTTGAAGTGTTGAAGTACGTCGCGTTAACAACATCTCCAGTTGAAGGATCGAGTACGATAACATTATGACCTATTTTTCCTGGACATTTCTCTTCGCTGTTTACCTGTACAAAGAATCAAAATACCATCAAACGAGCAGCATACAATCATTGATTATTATATAATTCAGATATATTTTTTTCTGGCTATTTGAATGGGAAAACTGCATGAATAATTGCGTAAAAATAATTATCTGCATATGCACAAACAAAAAAAGTGCAATTGCAAACTGCGATTGTAATTCGGAGTATTAGTGTGTCTATTTCTCATATAACCATCACCTTTGGTTCCAACACCTGGATGAGATTGGGCTATCACTTGTTTTTGATATATGTATCAGATATACCTTAATAGAGCAGTTTGGTTTTCGTTTTGATAAGACAAGGTCACTCCATCCCTCTGATAAAACTTCTAAACGAACATCATCTACAAAGAATAAAGCAAACCTGTTATGCTATATATAATCATGACCTCCTTCCGACAGTCGTGATAATGCGTTTAGCATGATTCTCTTGCAAATAAATACTCGAAACATCTTACCTAGTTGCATTGCAGTGAAAGAAACTTTCATACATGGCCATTTTGTCCATGTCACAGGGTAAATGCGCAGGTAACGAGCAGCAAGAATAGGCACGACATTTTTACCACTGTTCGCTCCATCTACTTCAATAGTCTGCATAAGAAGAGCAATGACAAAAAATGTATCAAATGCAGATAATGTTGTACTTCGGCATAAGAAGTGCATTTTATCCATTATATAGTAAACACCTATACCGCACAGTTAACAGTCAAAACACGTTTGTACATAGTATAGATCCACCGCACCTCTACAGTGCAGCTTAAATTCAAAGCAAGTTATTCGCAAAAGAGTAGCGTACTAGAAGAAGCGGCGCCAGTCTATTATTATCTGCACATCAATGAAAGTCACAGTCTAATCGCGTTGAATTAAATTGGGGTAGAAGATACACCTTTCCCATATCAATTCATACTACAACCAATAAGTGTGGTTGAAGAACAAAACGCTCTAAATAGTGTACAATTAAAAACAAATATTGGCTACCCTTATCTAACCTATGACAACATATGAAATACTTTAGATTCACCGCTTTTGTAAATGAAGAATATCCATATGAGTCGTAACTGCTTAAATAGGGTCTAAGGGTTTCTGAAACATTGACTTCGAAAGAAAGAAAAGTGAAAAACGAAAAAGATGTGCATTAAAATTAAGGGGTCTTCGCCAGCTAGACCAGTTTTAAGTTATCACGACTCATATGTATATACTTTTGTTTATTCATCATCATCTATAGACTAGTATTAGTATTTGATTATGACTTACATATGGGTAGTCGTGCCATAACACCCCATCTGAAGATCGTGTCAGATTATAACTTCTTACTAATCTATTTTCCGCAGCTGCTTCAGTATTAATAGAACAAACTGAAAAAGTACAAACTCTGTTATATCAGCAACACAGCAAGATTCACATTGAAGAGAGTTGGGCCTAACTTATACCTCAAAAAGACCAGCTCTACTAGCTGGGGCTAGTTGACGCAACATTCGCAAAGAAAAGAAAGGAGAGAAATCAAGGAAAAGTAATGGAAACAAAAGATGATTTGTAAAAGAAAAGAAAGGGAAAAAGGGGAAATAAGGTAAAGGAAAGGTAATGAAAGAAAGACAACAATTATGTCATATATTTCTAACCATAAGTAAGCTTGCGGAAAGAGAATTGTACAAAATGTCCAGCAGTTTCGTTGCTTGATCCACACCATACTACTGCATTATTTTCTCGTCGCTCGCGTCGATAGTACTCAAACGTAATCGACGAAAAGTCAAAGTCATCAGGCGAAATAACTGGACAACCTAAAATGATAGATCCTCAGTGATACATCATCCTCGATATTACCATTGTTATTTACAGTTATATAGTTTTAGTACATTCACCATCATCATCAACATCATCACCACTATCATTGTTATCACCATCATCATTATCGTCATCATCATCACCACCACCATCATCATCATCACTACCATTATCATCATCACTTCCATGTATCAACATCAAAGTTTCGTAAAGCCACAATATGACTGGATTTAATTAATAAACCAAAATCAAATACAGCAATCTTCCACTGTGTGTGTTGAGTCCATTACTTTATTTTCTGCTGAGTTTCAAGACCAAAACCTTGATGTCTGCTGTTTTCTCGAAAGTAGCTGATTTTTATGCAACCACTTATAAGTTGCAGGATACGCTTTGGGCTCGTGAAACTAGTTATGGTAAGTGCTGTGGGTATACTTCATACGAATCTCTAATCTATCGATCGGACGTATGTTTCTAGTATCTTTACTTTCAATCTCAGAGTCATCTGTGTCTTTACGCCGAGTAAGAATTAGATGAAAGAGACAATATCTATGGTTGTATGTTTTACAGGCAAATTCGTTGTATCGTAGCCCACCGTTTTAAAACTTTGTTTTTATTTGTTTTTTCCTGAACCGTCAATCAATTTCAAGGGTGGAGTTTATTTTAGATTAACCAATGACAGAACGTGTTAGGGCAAGCTCCGCCCTATCAAATTGATTAACGGTTCAGAAAAGACCAAAATCCAAACAAAATTTTGAAACGGCGGGTCGCGATACAACGAATTCAGCTATAAATGTAAGATATAATTTTAAGACTATTTTTTCTAATATAATTAATGCAAATATAATGCATGTTTTCTTGCATTTTCTAAATGTGTTCAGTGTCGAAGTCAAGCCCAGAGCCCTGTTGTTTAAAGTTTTAATCCTGTGTTAAACCTTTAGAAAACCGTATAATGATACCGATAATACCGATCTTTGAACAACTGGGCCTTGAAGAATTCAAGTATATAGCTCTATAATGACGTTAGATTAACTGAATGCAGATGATTAAAATGTAATAGCCCTTCCGCAAGTTCAACACCGGCTGCGCAACATTCACCTATATCGACTCATTTCATTTCTTTTTTACAACGCTTTTTAATATGTCTTAATTTTGATATTGGAATATTTCGCAACAATTTTACTCGTGAATTTTTGCTGTAACGAAGCTTTACTTTGGGATATCACGCAAACGTTTTTTTTTTTTCAAGTTGCACAATTATATACTTCAAAAATTTCAATGCGCTTTACATATGTATACGTTTATACGGAATACTATTCTTATACTATACATCAGTGATGTTGCAAAAAATAAAAAAAGGTTGTGGAAAATAGTTTTGCATCTTCTTGCCGGTACGCTAACAAGAGATGGATCAATAGCTGATAGTGATGGGGGAAGGTGGGGAATTTTCATATTAAAGGATTTTTGTTTAGTTGAACAAACATTTGATTTTACTGAGCAGTTTTCTCCTTACATGAAGTTTTTTTCTTTATACGAACTTTTCTGTATTCCCCAACCGGCCAATCATCACTTTTGTAGTATAGGCGGTCCCTAAAGCCCTGTTTACTCGGGCGATTTTTGCGGCGATTTAAGAGTCGTCGAAAAAAATCGCCACCAAAATCGCCCGTCTTCATTGGAACAGGATTTAACAGACTCTTATCAATTCATCAATTTATTTGTATTTTTATCGAAACAAAATAAGTGGAAGCCTCCTTACATTCGTGGTTTTATATTAAATTAAATATAAACGAAAAACGAACCCACAAGTGAACGAAAGAACAAACAAACAAACAAACAGCCAATTAAAGACGAACAAGAAATTTTATCATGCAAAACCTCATTGTCGTGCAATGGAATCCCATGTAGATTTTGTTTTAGATTCATGCGCGGGTTTACGTCATTAAGAACGATAACCAAGCAACATCGTGTGATTTTTCAAAATAATCCTTTTTATTATTGCGCATTCTGCAACTTTGAAATGATGTTTTGATATTGGGTTCAGATGGTGTTTTTAGACGGAGATAATGGCAGTTTTTACACTCTAAACTGTTGTTTTTACTATTGGCAATTTTGCTAAATCAGTATTAAAAAAAAAACTGCTTTAACCTAATTTAAAGATAAAGAAAGCGGAAGTCAAATTAATTCATTTGATATTGATAGTGAACACTTTTCAAAACGATTGAATAAAGGCTCTTGATAAATACAATTTATAACTGTTACGCAATAAATTTTGTTTTTCGTCTTTATGGTTTCTTACGGTGGTTCAGTTAACACAATGGCCAGGTTTATTTTGCAAGTCCCAATGTATTTGAAACAGTGACAGCTCTTGATATTCTTTTTGTTTAGTAATGAAGGTTCTTCAACATTTTAAATAATCTTACTTTCACAGTTAAATGCAACTCTTTTCTGTAGTTAAAAGAGTTAATAATGTAACGAGTAATGCTCAAGTCATAAGATAGTTTCACTAGCTAACGAACGTTTCTTTCTTTACTGAAGAAGGCAAAAAGCCGTAAAATAAAAATCCAAAACTGTCAAATGTCTACTAACTTAAAACAACATAATTGGTTTATGGATGTTCAGGAGATGTAAACTTTTAGCTTATAGTCAAACACTGATCTTCCTTAGCTAAAAAAATAGTAGCTTATATGCTACATAAATTTAATGACTCAATACTTACTCTCTTTTGGCGTAAATTATCACAACTAATGATAATTAACGAATTGGCATCGGTCATAGAAAACTTTGTTTGAAGTCTTGGTTATAACGTAATGTGTTAACCGAAAATTATAACAACGCATTACAAAGATCTTATACACTTGCTTGACATTTTAAAGATAAATAAACTGATTAAGATCAATATAAAAAAGATGTTATTTAAAACAGCTAACTGGATAAACCAAGAACTGACAAAGTTACTTACTGTTGCTGTCGCTTGGTATTTTCTGCACACCGTTGACAGTAAGCAATTCGTTTCCACATAAAGTGAGAATCACTATAAGAAATAAACGCATTCTCAGGGTTAAATCATGCAGTCCATGTATGACTTTTTAAAGTCAACGATTAATACTGGTGTATAGGGTTGAATAGCGACAGGTGCGTTCTATGCTAAGGGACGGTCTTATTATTGTTTTAGTGCGAAAACGTTTTATGCTGCTCAGTGGGATTGCGGTGGTTAACAATTGCTTTTAGAAACATGCATAAGTTGCTTAAAGTGCACCTACACTCTACGAGTTGTGACTTTGGATAGATTGTTTGAACCATGTTAAACATGGTATGAAGCTTTGGTAGCTTTTGAAAAAATATCTAGGTATTTTTTACAACATTCAAAAGTTGTCCACCAAATGCCGCGCCTCGTAAAATGAGACTGGGTCCGATGTTGGACGATATCCCAGCGCATATAGCGTAAAAACTATACACCACTTTCATAAATGCCGAACAACAACCAACAATGATTTCTTAAGATTGACTATATCCTGAATACTTTCAGTACAACTACGTCAAAGATCTGTTGGAAATAGACACTTTTGAAAATGTTTGAAGCTTTTCACAAAATATCAACAAAGTTATGGAGGAACGAAAATACAAGGATTTGTATGGAATTCTTTGCCGAGGCCTTTGTAGCCTCGTTTTGGTGTTTTTTGGACCGTTTAAACTCCTATAACTTTAAGGGGATTTAACCTTTTTCTGCCAAACTTTCAGGACTTATTATTAGCTTTGATATGTATGTTTTTAAAATATTTCCTATCACTAAAACTGTTTTTAAAAATAATATGCTAATCAGTGGCGGCCATTTTTGAAAGTCGTGTATAGTAGAGTGCAAACAATATATCCCTGAAACACTAATTGCTAAATAGAACAAAATAGTGCTAATTAAACAAAAGAAAACAATAGAATTTGCATAAAATAGCACTATTTAGTATTACTAAAGTTTCACGGATTAATTGTTTGCACTCTAGCTTTTATTCTCACTTTACGAATGAAATAATTTGTGGCCATGGATTTAGATTATTCTGGTAACGACATGGAACAATTAAGTTAGTAATATTATTAAAAAAAGTTTTTCTGATTCAAATTCAGACAAATTTTAGGGACGGAATTAGTTGTGCCATTAACAGATGCGTACAAAGTGCTTTTAATTTAAAAGGATCGATGCATTCCTTAGCATTTCTAATAAGCTTTCCTAAATAATCACGTTTCTAGGGTCTATTCAACAATAATTCAGAAGTAAGATTTATGAAGCATCTTTAATTCTTGTGACTTAAATGATCATTTAAGCTTTCCAGAGGTAGATATTTATATTCGCAAAGTCCGAAAACGGATCCCATATGACCTTTCAAAAAGAAAGCAAACATTTTACTTCAAAACTATGAAGTTGTTTCTGTGATAAATTCCATGTATGTATATGTTTTTAAAATATGTATATTGAAATGAACGAGAATTTGTTAGTCCTTTTCATCGTTATGCACCTTTTCAGATACACTGTCTCAGTCCAGGGGAGGGGGGGGGGGGGGTACTCCGAGGGTAAACGATCGGGAATGCTCGTCGTATCTTTTACGGGTAAAAATCGACGATTTGATCTCTTTTAGGGGTTAAGAATATGAAATTTGACAAATTCTCCCTTTTTGGTATCTTTTAGGGGCTTAAAGCCACTGGAACCAATGCTTTTGGTATCTTTTGGAGATGAAAAATTTGTGAGCCACGCGTTTTTGAAAAAGGTCCGGTATCTTTTAGGGGTATTTAAAAAAATTCCGGCGAGCATCACCGATCGTTTATTCCCGTCGTTCTCCCTCCGCGGGGGTCTCAGTACGCGTTCGTTTTCTGTTGAACTTTTTCAAGCAAACAAAATCGGAAATAATTATCAAATTATATTTTCTCATACTTAAAACGATGGGCATTTGTGATTGTTGAGTTATTTATTTAATCGACATATATTTTAGAATTAATGGCCTTCAAGAAAATTGGGAAGTTAATTTTAAATAATACATATAAAGAAAAAAAATTAACAATTCTATCACTCTGCGCCCGACTCCGCAACTGCAAAATATTTTTATTCGGGAATGTTTTTATTCACCTCGTGGCTTTCAGCTCTGAGAAAAACAGACCTTATTTACCGGTATTTCTTTTAAAAATTCCATTTTTTCATTTGGTTTGAATCGAAGGAGTGAATGTTAACATCATTTTTCATGTTTGGTCAACATTTCAAGTGTTAGCCTAATTAACTGAGTCGTCAGTGGTTACCCACCATCCTACGCATTTTAATCTTTCAATGGACAATAACAGTTGAACGAGAGACATTGAAAAACAAACAGCAGGATAGAAGAAAATCTTCAAAACATGCATTCTTTCTTTGATTTGTTTATTCATTTATATCCAAGTATCTTTGATGTGTATTTAGCTCAATCGTTTGTTTTAAATTCTGGATATATCTTTTTAGTAGATAGTTATAGTATGAAAAAACTATATTAAAGATATTTTAAGACATTATATTTCTGATTTATTTACAAATCAGAGCCAAAAGTATCAGTATGTCCTTGCTCTCTATCCTTGTATTGGATTTATTTTTAGTAATAGAGAGTTAGAGAGCCGTTTTTCTTGTTTTCTAAGTTGTTGAAAGAAAACGGTCTGATACGGTAAACTCCATGGACTTGAATACCCGCAGTATGAGCTTGGAATTGACTCATAGAGAAAAGACCAAATCAAAACAAAATTTTGAAACGACGGATCGCGTTACAACGAATTTGGCTGTAACACCATGTGAAAATTTATAGAGCTGCCTTCCCAGAGTGCCAGAACAATTTGGCCATTTTCAAATGGAAGGAAAAGACTTGAATTACTTATAAAGACCTGATCAATTTCATTAACACCAGGCCATGGCTTGTTGTTTTGATCAGCCCGTGTACAAAAGAGAGAACCAGTATTTTTGCATTAAATGTATGCATCAATAGGCGATGTGCGTGGACGCCATTTTGGATTTATTTCGCGCAGGGAATCAAGAGAAAACGAGTCCTTCGTTTACACTTGGCAGTCGCCAACCATAGGCCTTTTCTGAGTTTGATAAAAAAAAGCATTGTGGTCAAGCTTCAGTACAAACAACGCCATATATAACATAATGAACCAAAGATGTTTGAACCGAATCTAGACCAAAAAGCACCATGTTTGCTATTTTGTGCTTCGTTAGAATATCTGTAAGGTTTACATAAAAATCTATGACAAATCTAACGAAATTGCTAAGGATCTACTACCTGTTGCTTTTTGAGAATGTTGGGTAATTTGTCAAGATTTTGCAAACAATAGGCGATTTACATGATGACGTCAGAATACTTCCACTACCCAGAATGCTTTGTCTCCACAGGCATTAAAAATTTGAACACGAAAGAGAATTTCAAAGGATGCTGGTATTGGTAGTAAAATGACGCATAAATATAAATGTATCGATTTGTAAAATATACACTTTCGCACTTTCCAATATATTAACTATGTTCATACCTACTGCTTTGAAATATTTTCCTGAGTGTTTCAATTTCATCAATACAAAGATTTTTGCTTTCTGCTATGGTTTGTAAATTGCAACACGTGTGCAACAATTACTTTTAAGGTAATTCCGTAGTAATAGAACTAGCCATAGAATTTTGATAAAACTTTCTACGGTAAAACATTTTGAGTTTTTCATCAAAAATGTAAAATAAAAAAATGGGGTCACCGTATTGGATTTCGCGAGAAAATGTTTTAAAGTATACCCGCTTTTGTCAATTTAGCGTCTATCGAAAATGGGCATCATTCATAAAAGTATCTCTTGACTGAGCTTGGTCAATACCAAATATTTTGAATGTGCTTAAATGTGCTGCTTATACATTGGGCTACCGATGTAAAGGAAAAGATTTTCACTAAAATTCAACAGCGAAGAGAAATAAAGCAAAAATTACCAAAATGTTCGAATTTGTACGGGCCTCAATAATGCTTTGAAGGAAACACTTTTCGAAATATCGAAAAATCTAGCCATAGAATTTTGTCATCGATCACATATGTTTTAAAAAACATGATTTAAAATGATATTATGAAATAAAAAAGATAGGTGCCCGTATTGGTTTGCGAGATATTTTGAGAAATATTCTCAAAATTCAATAATATCAAGGCTTTTCCGAGTGTGGACTGGGACGAGTTTAAAGAAATTCGTAATTTCTCGCTTGAAAATGTGAAAACTGTTCGCATTTTTACGTTAAAGTGTTTCTCAGACATAACTCTGTATGTATTGATGATAAGAAATGTGAAACTCTAAAATTCGAAATATGCGCAGAACTGTGCGCAGTGCAAAACTACGGAATTACCTTAAGGGCAGGTGTGCTGATGGGATTCCTGTATAAAGATGTTTCGTTAGTTCGCGACAGGTGCAGAATCAGAAATCTTTCAGGGGGTCTCATGACAAATATGATACATAGATAATGGCTTAGAGATTTAAATATTTTTCTTTATCAAAAGAATCTAAGTCAGTTGTAACCAGGGCTACTAAGGGGTGTCACGTACACCGTAGGAAGACCGCCCCCCCCTAAATTCATCCTTGCTTGAGATTAGACCATTTTACATTTTATTATTTTCCAGTCTGCTATTTTTGTTCAAGTTTCTTCTTTGAGCAGGCAGCCCAGTTTACCCAGATTTTTCAGAGTATAGTATTTTTGTGCTGTAACTTAATAAACATGTTACTTTTCATGAAGAATATAAATGAATATGTTTTGGGTAGATGTCTTGTCGAGTCCAACCAGAATATTTTCATTGTTCAGAATTTAATTCTAAACACTACCAGGGACGGGTTCAGGGGAGGGACAAAGAGGTTGCAACCCCTCCTTTTTGCCAAGTAAAAAAATAGAAAATACAATTTACAAGCTGCCCCCCTCTTTTAATTCTGGGTCCACCCCAGTATAACATTTATATCTCACTTTCTATTCAAAAAATATACTCACCATATCTAATCTCATGGGACAAGTGCACTATATATTGGTAAAGTAGTAATTTATGAATGCGTTCGGTGTGTGGTAATGTCTTGGTACATTGGTAAACAAGAAACATAGCAAAATTGGAGTTTTTTAGTAGGGTTTTAGTGATTATCACGATATGACAAAGGAAGAAATGTCATTGTGATATCACTAGTTTCCTTCAGTGTTTGCTATCTAGACATGGATAAACAATCTATTTCTATTTTGATGGTAGACAGGTGCAAATCTAGGCATCAAAGGATTTGTGGGCTATGGCATTTTTGCAGAAACAAAATCTTCTATTACTGGTAAGTCTATAGCAAAGTCAAACATTTCTCAATATTTTCATTTAGCAAACCAGAAAAATGCAGTTGTACACAATCCAACTTTGGGTTCAAATTTGGGATTCCCAAAATGGGTTTATTTTGGGTTAATCTTGGGAAAGTGCAACAAAAACCAAAAGAAACCAATTATGGGAATCACAAATTTTTTCCTGTGGTATTTTAATTTTTTTTCGGGTTAGTATGGATAAAGTCTAAAGGCTGATTTACACATTGTGATTCATAGTATACAACAAGTTGCGAGGTTCAAAACCTTCTAAAACTAGTCGTAGGACATTCTGAAACATGTTTTAGAGCATGTGTGACTAGTTTTAGAAGTTACAGCTAGTCTTATACTACAAATTGTGTGTGAAAAATCGAGCTTAATACGACAATTGGCACAAAAAAGTCGATCTAAGCACTTGAGATAATTAAAATATTATATATTTCATTTAAACACAAAGGTATATTTGTACAACAGTACGTTGTAAGACAAAACATATTTTTTTCATCATGCGATGACTTCATGTCCACTTTCCTTCACTTGTAAAGTCTTAAGTAAAAGAGTGTTCTTGAAACCAATAAGCTTGAGTTTTAATATGGAGTCATATTCATGATGATCAAATCACACCAAATTTTGATGCAAGTGTTCACCTTTATAACAATACAATCCAAGTCGATGATAGATTCCACCAATATTTACAAAGTTATCCTTACGAAATTAGCACATCAAATGATCCACATAACAAATTATATAACTTTATATCAATGGTGTCCTTCGTCTGGCTTTTCAAACACTTTTTCCAGCGCACAAGCAACGATGAAAGCACCAATACCCCATCCAAGACCAGGGAACATTCTTCGTATATTTGCATGTTTGTTGATAGCAGGATGATATCTCCAGGCTTCAAAACGTGCCCAAGGGTCTCTTCCAGATGGAACTGTCTTTTTCACTCGATCCATGGAAATTAAAAGAGCTAAAACAATATCTTTTCCAACCACCAACTACAACAGTGTATTTTTACAAATTTTACGAACAAGAACTGTACGCAGGCTTGGCTGCTTAGCTCAGAACAGAGTGGTCCTGGGGACGAAAATCGATTGTTCTTCTTCCTCAGTCTCTCGCTACGCACAACCTCGTCCCCAGGGCCACTCTGTTCGCTCTTTTTTCAAAATGGCGGTCGCTCACACATTGACCCTGGCACCGGCTGGTCTGACACGTGATCAAAATCTCCAAGATTTTTGGAGATTTTGATCACGTGACCAATAAAATCAATATGGCCGACAGTCACGTGTCAAACCAGCCGGTACCAGGGTCAATGTGTGAGCGACCGCCATTTTGAAAAAAGAGCGAACAGAGTGGCCCTGGGGACGAGGTTGCGCTACGCATAGATCTATGCGACGGAGCGAGAGACTGAGGAAGAGTCTATTGGGTTCTCAGTGACGTTCTCAGAAAATGTTCTCAGATCGTTCTCAGAAGGAAAGCGGAAGTGCGTTCCGGTATTGATGAAATTGCTATTGATTTTCACTTTCCTTCAGGTAAGAATATGATAGATACTTAGCGCATTGACTGCTCCTTTGTTTGAATTAACGTTTGGTTTAGAAAGAATGTTTTATTGTGCCGGATTTGTACAGAGAATTGATTTACTTGTGTTACCTTACATAAATTTTCCAAAAAACATGAACAATAGAAAGTATTTTCATTATCCATGTCAGTTAACTTATAAACATCAACCTTTTCTTTTCTTTGTGGAATAACTCTACATAATACAAAAGATAATATATATTTGGTGTGTGTGTGTGTGTGTGTGTGTGTGTGTGGGGGGGGGGGGGGGGTAGGGGGAGCTCAGAGGGTGTGGTGGAATTTTACATTATTCTGTAGTACAAAGCCTAAGCAATACCACAATAATTGTCTCTATAGCAATAGATGGCAGCATGTTATTTGATATGTTTTTCTCGTTTTATTTCTATAGGTTTCTGTATCTGTTAAACATAATAAAAAGACTATGGCAACAGATTCAGATGAGCTTAACTATCATCTTAGGAAGTTTTCAGCTGACTATGTAAAGATTCAGGAGAGTGACATTGAATGGGCAAATGGGTTGCTGGATAAATATATCAAAGGAGAATTACAAAGATACCTCAAGCTCAACTCTGGTGACATACCTTTCCATAGTCTTGAATACACTGGCAGCCATTATGAGGGTCTAAAGACTGAAGCTGCTGATGAAATAGATATCATGGTCATGTTAGATGCCTCTAAGTACATGACTGTTGAGAAAGCTAGAGGGGTTCCAGGATGGGTCAAGCTGAAGACAAACAACAACTATACACCATTCAACAAGTTTGCTAATAAAGATGGATATATTAAGCCAGACAAAATGCGATCATGGCTGATGTCATTGGTAATCAAGGCCAAGAACTCCTTTGAAGAAGATGGATCTATCTCTTTTGTTGTGCGTCAACATGGTCCAGCAGTTCAAATAGATATCATTGAAATCAAATCAGGAAAATTGTTAGCTGTTGACCTTGTACTATCCTGTCACTTTGGAAATCAGAATTATTATGTGGTAAAACCATTTAAAATCCCCAAAGGAACAAAAAGTAATCTTGGTGATGTACATCTGTTGCTGCGTCAATCATTTTCAGTGGAAGAGAAATCCTTGCTTAAGAATATGGACAATAAGGACAGTGGATGCAGGCATGAACTTTTAAGAATTGTGAAAACAATAGTTAGAAATGATTCATCCTTGAAAGGAAAGATAACGTCATACCACCTGAAGACAGCATTTCTCAGGTAGATATAAACAGAGAAATACGCAGACTGTGAGCAGAGGAATTTTACCTCTGCATGTATCCTGCTGTAATTGTTTTTCTAACCATTATCCAGAGTAATGAAAAATCCATTTTCTTTGAATTAAATTTGTTATTTAGTTCAGATGATTTCACTTCTCTTGCATTGCTTAAAGATTCTGAGCCACATGCTCTACAGAATACCAATTGTATATGATATTTTCAGATAAAAAGAGCAGTTCAAAATTCCCATTTGTGAAAATTTTCACTGAGGTACTTTTTTCAGGCTTAAATATATACTTTTGAATAGAGAAGTGATGAAGTGATCAGGCTTGTAATCTTGGGTATTCAGTATGGCACTGCATTTCTGTGTCTAAACTCACATGTTAATTTTTTACTGCCAAAAAAAACCTCACCATATTATAATATTTTTACCTGAGCCATAGATTGAACTTGGGCCTCAGTGATGATCATCACAAGGTAACCTATGCCTCTTAGTGTGCTAAGATGGTAATATGAGCTGGTTCACATTTATTTTACATGTTATCTGTCTGACTTTTAAATTCACTGTTGTGTATTAATTTTTCTTAGATATAATCAAGACAAATCTTTCTCTTGGGATCGAAATGACCTTTCTCAAAGGTTTATTGGCTACATCAATCACCTTGTCAAAGCCTTGGAGGCAAAGAAACTTCAACACTTCTTCATTCCTGATGTAAATCTTGTGAAGGACATTGATGATATTGTAATTCAGAACATCATTGGGAGACTAGGACGTCTAATCAACAATGAAAAAGAAAGGAATAAGATTCTGAAAGGTAAATTTCAAACTTTTTAGTGAAATTAAAATCTGCCATTATGAACAAAATAAAATTACTACATTCATCCAATGAGTGTCAAATTAGTGCATTTTTAGAATATGTCCGATATCTAGCTTTTAGAATTTTGTATGATAATTTATATTATTGGCTGAATAGGTTTGTGCAACAGCTCAAACAAGCTGTACTTTACCAGACAACTTTAAATCCAATCAGCTTTAACAGTAATGCCCTATGAATGATGAATTTGACAAAGTATTCTCATATGTTTTTTCCATATTTAACAGTTTCAGATGCTTATTTGTCAAAAAAAATGGATAAGCTCACCATGAATGATGACAGTAGCAACACCTTGAGTATCATTCGAAAATTTTTGAATGAGCTGAACAGTGCTACACTGATGTACACAAAGACTATGAAAGACGTCTTTAACCGAGTTGTGAAGGACAGAATATTGAAAAACTGCAAAGAGAGTCATTCAGAGCTTATTAGTACTTTTGAATATGCTGGAAATCTTCATGAACGTCTTATTACAGAGAGCCAAGATGATGATGATGTTGTGGTCCTTGCATTCTTGAAAACAAAGAAAAATAATGGAGATGTCAAGCCAGAAGTTTACGAAGGATATGCCAAATTTCAAGTGATACAAGGTTCCTATTACATGCAGTTCATTGAAGATGGGTTGTATGTCAATCCAGGAAAGTTAGCTGATTGGTTTTTCAAACAAGTTCAGCGTGAAGTTCAGAAATGCTCTGACTTTGCTATATCTTTGACACCACCACAGTCAGGAAAAGATCATGTTGTGAAACTCACCATAAAACTGCACTTAGATATGGCTAGATGTCCATGGAAGCCAGAACAAACCCTCACCATAAATATTTTACCAGCATTTGTTGTTGGTGAGCAAGTGTTTGTGCCATTAGAGCCACAAAATGGTGTACACAAGAATAGCTGCAACAGATGGAAGCAGTCATTTGCAATACAGAAGAAAGCTATTTTGCAAAATATGGATAAAGATTCAGGCTGCCGTCATGATCTTTACAAAGTAGCTACAACAGTTTTGAAACGAGAGCCAACATTTTCCCCTGTTCTTGCTCATGTAAAGATGATGTTCATTGTCTACATGAACAGATGTAGTGATTGGAGCAAAGACAAACTTGCTGAAAGGTTTGATGATTTCATGAGGTTTATTGCAGAGTCCTTGCAAAAGAAAGACTTACGACACTATTGGCTGAAAGATGTAAACCTCCTGTCTTCCATTCCTGAGGTAACACTCCACAATATGGAAACAAGAATTCTGAGAATACTTAGTAGTCAGCAAGAGAAAGAGAAAGTTCTTACTTTCTCATTGCATCCCTTGTACTCTTCTTCTGCTTCTTCTTTACAGTGACATTTTACTCAAATGACACAGTCTGAATATAAAAATGAACAGAATTTTGTTTGATAAACATCATCAATAATTATAAATTCAGTAATAGATAAATAAATGTAAATGTATTATGTAGGTTTCAAGTCAGTATGACTCACTGCTAGTTTGTCTTCACATTCAATGAAAACTAAAAAAGGCAACTTTGATTTAGTTATTATTCCAATAGTATAGAATGATATATTAAATGCAATACAATAGGTCAAAATAGGTTTTTTTTTCTTCAAGGAAAACAATTTGTACTATTATATTCTATCATTTTTATGGAGATCAATCATAATATATTATAACTATGATATTATAGTTTTTGGTTCAAACAAGACTATTGGTTGATAATGTGCCTAGTATATCATTAATGAAATTGTACTTATTAGCTGACATATACTCTTTGGTAAAGAAAATAAACAAATGTCCGTTATTAATTATTTCACTAGTAATAAAATTAATTTAAAAAAATCATTTGTTAATTCTGTTGTTCTTTTTGTTTTACAGCTGCAATTAAAAATATGCATATGATAGACAAGAATCTTGAGATAGAAAAAATTTATTATATTATGTTCTTTGTAATTGTTGTTGTTATGTTTATTGTAGCGCAGCAGCAGATCCAGAAATTTTGAAGGGCCTCATGACTGAAATTGTAAAAGTTGAATTATTGGATAAAGTACGCTGAAAACAAATTTTATCAAAAAAATTGATTTTACTGGTTAAAAAGGGGGGGGGGGGTGACTAGTGACCCCTAATTACAAGATCTGAACAGAGTACCAACATGAATGTCAAATAACAAAATACAGCTATTCTTGAAATGGTTCAGGTTGTCCAGTTGAAAGACAATTAAGCCAATCTTTCATGAAATGATGACTCAAAGTGTACAAAACAAAATTACATGTAACTATACATGTACTCATGTGGTAAAGTAGCTGATACCATAAAGAAAGTGCTCAATACACTAGAAGTGTAGAGCTGAATACAATGAATAAAATCATACCCAGATTTTATTTATTGTAACTATACATGTAACTATATACCCGGTAATATTGTTGTTTTACAGGGACTGTGGAGCAAGGGGACTACAGCCACCCCCCCCCCCCCCCCCCAACAATTATTACTATTATTTTAATTTGTATGTGTTGCTATCAGTGTCTCTTCTCAACAAATTTCCTCTTTGGTTTGGCTAACATTCCTCTCCTGCTCTGCCTTGATGTAGCAAATGAATCTGTAGACAGGAATGGCAACAAAAGAAGGAATTTTTACAAAAAAGGACTTATAAATATAAATAAAAATAAATATGTGGTCATCCTTGATGGCATCAGAGGCCAGAGGGGGGCAGGGATAAACGATCGGGGAAGCTCGTCAGAATTTTTCAAAAATACCCATAAAAGATATCGGATGTTTTTCAAAAGGGCATGTCAGTATTTTTTTAATCTCTAAAAGATACCAAACACATGAGTTTTTTAAAAAAATCCTTTTTTTAGTATGGGGAAGAGTAAAAATTAAAAAAAGGCTTTTTTTGTATTTATTGAGACTTCTTTAATGACCTTGATTTGTATTCTTAATTCATTTCAAGTTTAACACTGAAATGATTTTTATAAATATTGACAGTTAATCGGAGCTTGGGCTGCCTGTGGATACACCTACGGTTTTGTGAATCCCAACGTTAAGGGTCTGGGTACGAAAAATGGGGTCTGTTTACGTTGCCATATCAACTGAATACAAAGCTCCTTTCATAATCCGCGAAGCACAACTATTTTGTCAGTTGGACAAGTTTTGTGAGATCAGAAGCATCTAAGTGTGAATATAAAAGACTTAGCGAAGAAAAACGAAGTGTTTCTACAGTTAACATAATGCCAAACCCTAATATTTCTACTCAAGGTAAGTGATAAATCTAATATGTAACCCCCTTCCGTTGTTCAGCTTTACAACGCAGTTGTTTCTCCAAATTATGACAATTTTATATTGTGCTTATGATTATTTACCGTTTTTATACTCGGAAATGCGTTATTATACTGTACAAATACTGCTATAAAAGTTCACAAAGTAAATTTATATCAAAATATGTGTACTTTCAATGTTCGAAATCGGCAGATCTGACAGGAGTTCGTGTTCATCGACATTCCTTCATAATTCACTAATATTGTTCGATCAGAAATATCGAGAAGTTGAAATGTGATGGATTTCATCACTGCTGTCTACTTGAAAATCATCGAAATTGTGAAGGCAAATTGATTTCTGTAAAGCTGAAGAAAACTCGGCTGTTTCTACTTCGTGTTTCATCACAGAAAATTGGTCTGCAATTCTGATCTTCACATAATTATTTCAATTGACTTCCTTGATTTTTTTATTTCTATGACAATTTGTTTATCTACTGTTAATATATCAAAAGTTTTTTGTTCTTTGTCAATACAATGAATTATTAATAAAATGTTGTTTATAATCAGATTGGTACTATCATGCTCCCACTAAAAGAGAAACAAGGCCAGAACCCCAGGAGCCACCACCTCCCTCTCAAATACCTGGTCTGAGTAATGTCATTGAAATGCCAGATGAAATGGAAGAGAGGAGGTTCAGAAGAAAATGGATAAGAGATACAGATTCAAAGTATATCCAACTTGCAAAAGGAGGAGGAAGGAAAAATCTGTTGACCTATAAAGACCCCCCTGTTGAAGACAAAACATCAGTAGGTTATCCAAGGGTGGATTGGTTTGATCACTATAATCCAGACCTTGGAATTCCTCCAAATAATCCAGAACCTGAATACATGAAAAGTTCAAAGAAGATGCAACCCAGAACAGAACCGTAAGTGCCAACATTTTATACTTTGTTATAATAGTTATTGACACTGGAAAGATGTTGGATTTTGCAAGCATTTCAGATTTTAATGTGTAATTCCACTTATATACATCTACACACCTATGATTTCGTGATTATCAAATGCAGGAGGAGAAGGGGGGTTAGAGTAAGAACAAAATTATTATAAACATTTCTGAATGTGAGAAAGTGTACAAATTTCAACGTGTGAAAACAGAATGGTATTGTGATGTTATGGTTATGATAGTGCATGCATTTTCTATTCTAATACCAAAATACATGTGCCATAACTGTATGTTTTTGACTTTTTATAGTCATAGGGTTTTACCAGAATGGTATGTCCATGATTTGAATGAAGAGAAACAAGGTCAAGATGAACAGTTTGGAGCAGTAAACATGCACAACAACTGCAGTCAAAGAAAGAAAAAAGTTGTTGAATTTGACAACATGTCAGCATGGGAAAGGTTAGTAATTAAAATGTTAATAGAGTGCAAACACTATGTCCATGAAATAAAATCTAATTAGTTACTAACTATTTAAGGACTATTTAGTTGCTATCATTCAACCAGAACAGTCAAAGAAAAGGAAAATAGAAAGGAAACAATACCTCGTTACAACTTAAATAGTCACTAAATATCAACTAATAGGTAGTAACTATTTAGATTTTATTTCATGGACATACAGTAAGCACTCTATGATTTACAAAATATTGATAAAAGGAGATAGATCATCCAGGTAAGAGTGGTCTTGAGAATATTTGGCGAAGGTTTTCTGTATTTATCCAATTGAACAAAACACATAAATTTATACAGAAAACTGTCATATTCTCAGGCCCTTGTATTCTAAATATGGCTTCTTTGAGACTGCCAATACCATCATATACCATTTTCTATACTGTTGTCTTATAGTTAAATTGTATGTGTTAACTTTGCAGGGAAGCAAAAGACGAAGAAGATGCAAGAAAAGGAGTGAGACTTCCTCATATCCATTCAAAGAAACAAGCCTTTAAACATACCACAGATCCAAAGTCATTCCCCAAAAGAATGGTTAGACCTTCAAATGAGTAAGACATATATTATAGTTTAGTGCATAGTATGGTTCCGTAATACTATACTATGCCTCTCTATATACACTATATAGTATAGTGAAGGATTATATTAAGAACCTCACGTGTAATGATATCATTGTAATGTAATGATGTTTATTTGCAGACCAAGTGAACCAGTTGACATCAGACACTTGCTATCAATGGGTTATCAAAAAGATTGGTTTCAAGAGCAGAATGACAAATATATTGATGAAAGAAAGAAGAAACAGGTTAATATAATTATTATATCAAATATGTTATTTAATTCAGACAGATGATTATTATCATGATGTATCTGAAAAATGACCTTGATTGTGTTTCAATGCCCTACAAACAGAGGAATGTTTTTACCTCTCTCAACTCTTTCTTCATGGAAGAGTTAAAAAATCATATACTACATCTATCAGACTTACTTTCTTAAGAATTTGAATATGAAAGAAAATTTGACAAGAATGTTAGAAGTTGTAGTAAAATGACGCCATAATGCAGACCATCCCTTGTTTGATTAGAGAGTTGTCAATCTATCATTAATTTTAATTTAATAAGTTCTAAACCGAAGGTCTCATTTCATATTACGTGATACTAACCACAATATTATACTATGTTGTACTTGCAGATAGAAAGAATGAAACAAGAAGAGAAAAGAAACGATCAAATAAGAGATACCATTGAGATGAGGTATGCATATCCATTTTCAAATAATAATAATTTATTGAATTCCAGATAACCTAAGCCAAATAACAAAAAAACAATAAATTTAGAATTGAACTAAAAAAAAAACATCTTACGGATTAATCAATCAACCAGTGAAACATTAAAAAGAACTTTTGAAGCTGTTTGGGCCATACATTTTGAGCATGCTTACCCCGCCTCTCACCCTCAATAATTGTACTGAACTGAACAAGGGAGAACAGCTAGTAAACGTATATCTTTAAAACATCTTTATTGATTTATATGCCACATTTCCTTTGAAGGAGACCAAAGTTCAATGCTACACAAGATGAAGACAGACATATGTTCAAACTATCAAGGTATGGAAAACAGTCCAATGCACAAGGGATATTAGTCCTCTATAGTTGCCCAATTTCAAACCATGAGTGCCTGGAGTTAATTTCCCAAACGTTTGGTGTTGATTGAATGAATTCAGAATGAAATATGAGCATTCAAATTTACAAAAAAATGTAGGGAACCCAGACGTTTTGAAATTTTGGAACCTTGATGTGGTCATTCAAAATATTGACTCTTTTGTTCACCCCAGGCCTCATGGTTTGATATCAGGGAAAGGGACCCTTGATAGTCATGAGTATCTCCAGCTCCACTGTAATATTATTTTTGGTTATGTTGATGAAATTCTTAGTTTTACACCCTTTCAATGATCATACTGAATCCACCCTTGCATAGAATAGTAAAAAAAAATGAAGCATGTACTTTGCCATTTTGTTTGAAATCGCTATTAATCTTGCCATGTTTTTGTAATATTGTAGATTCCAAAATGTCCAACCAAGAGTGGAAAGCTTTCGTACATAACTTAGACACATATTTTAATGTAAAATAGGTTATATTTAAATAATGTATTGAATTGTAAGAATATATAATGACAAAGATTTATAATATTTTGGGCTTCATGTCTATTTTTACACATTGTATACAATGTTTTATCAGAAATCTATCATACATTTTTAGAATGATTAGAAATCAATGTAAATACTGTTGTTTTATTATTCCATCTAATTTTTGTTTAAAGTTTGAATACAGAAAGTGTATCATTGAAGAATAGATTATTGATAATTTATCCAAAAAATGTCATGACTGTAAAAAATATAAAGGAATTGAAAAAATAAAATGAGTTTTAAATAATATTAAATTATTGAATACTGTTAGTGCACAAACAATTGGAAGCTAGGGCAGCATAGTCATTTTTTGTCTTTTTCCTACATGCTCCAGCTGCACGTCCTCGGGAACCCAGGGGTTAATCTGTCACTTGTTCCTCGAACGAGTGACAGATATAGCCCTGGGTTCCCCAGGATGCCAACTGCATAGCATACAAGATACTATTTTCCCTCTTATCCTTTACTGTCTGTGACTAACTTTACTGGTTTTTCTCTATGGCAATATTAAGTAGAGTGGTAAACCAGTGAAACAACCAATACCATTTACTATCAAATATAACAGCAAAAGCAAAACAACTCTTTGATGGGTTTATGAGAACCACTCTAGTGAAGATGATGAATCACATTATTGTTTGAATAAATAAAATTGATAAGGGTACCAATTTCAAAAAAATAACTTCAAAGCTAAAAATACTTGAAAGTTATACACCCCTGGCAGTTTCTAAACTCAGATTGAGAAGCGTGATAGGGCTGATTGCATGTAGCCTGGTAAAAGTTATCTACTGTATAAGATGTCCTAGCACCTATTTGGGCCAGTTGCAAGAAAGTTATCAATAGAATTTCTTTACACTGGTTTGTGGATATAGTGCTAGTCTAGTCTTTGTGAAACTAGCCCCAGCTGCAAAAATTAACTTGGGGAATAGCATTAATGGAATTGCAAGGCTTTAAACATTAAAGGACTATGTGACACAGTGAAATTTTATTGGGGAGAGATAGGGTGCTTTACATGATTCAATATCCATCATGCCTGGGGTACGTTCCCCTTGCACTGCATCAATCAACAAAATACTTTTTTGAATGATCACATCTGATTTTTAAAATCTTATTAAAAACTTTATGTTGTATCAAAAATCATTGAAAGAAATGACTTGTGTATTGATTGGCATGATATAGCCTTTCCCAGGGTCTCATGGAATGCTGCATTAATTGATAAAAAAATGATTATGGCAACAGTCATGTGATACATTAGTAATATACTTTATTGTCAATAATATAATATATAATTATATACATTCTAAAGACAAACATCTGTATTTACATGTTTGTACAAATATTTACATACATTTACATAATAAATTAAGGAGATGTAGGTACAAGAATCATAGCTGTAAATATTCACATCGCGAGATGATAATGGACTAATTGGACAAATTTAAATAATTATTGACTAAAGAGCTTTCACTATGATATCACTATATATTAGAGGATTTCATTATTGGTGAATAGTTTAAAGGTACGGTAAGTTCAATTTTGTATTAAAAAGTCCTAAGCAACACTATATTACACATCTACATTCACATCATCTTAATCCAGAATATAATCGAGAAAATCTAACATTTCCAGTTCCAGCATTGCCATGACGATAGCCAATATCATGGAGTTTATGTGATGGAACTAAAGGTCTAGCAAAGACATCATCATCATGGGTAAACCTTCTTTTGATATAACCAGTATCATTCTCTTTATCAGTGAGGTAATTGTAATTACCAAAGTAGTTAGGATTTCCTCTTTTAAAAGGGACATTTTCTCTGTAGTTTGAAGGTCCTGATTCAACTTCCATCCTAAAACAAAAAGAAAAAAAAAGAGCAACTTCATTTTACGACTAGATTAAACATAACTTAAAGGGAGTCTACCTAGATGCGATACTTTCCTGTTACGCATTGTGGTTTCCTACACCCCCTCTCATGTTCTCTCAACATCCTACGCGTTTTGACCAGAGTAACAAACACAGAAAACTGTTTTTGATTTGTTAACACAGAATCACCTTAGTTCTCTGACTATATACATATATAAGCAATCTTGCTCACCTTGATAATCTATCCTCCCTTTCCTCTAGGATTTTCTCTCTGTGAGTAAGATCTTTTTCTTTTCCTGAAGTCCAAATCATAACATCATTCAATTCAGGCAATGCACAGTACTGTCAGTATTTGTTAACCAAAAGACAATAACTTTTACCAATAAACTTGCTTACTTTCTAATTCCTTTTCTTTTTCATTGAGAGTTTTCTCCCATCTTCTGAGCGATTCTTCTTTATCACTAGAATTTCTGTTAAAACAGCAAAACACAATTATTAATGATAACTGATTTATGAATCCTTGAATCATTGGAACTGAATTGTCCCATTTTGAGTATGTGATGGTCTGACAAATCTTTACAGCAAAAACCGTTTGAACGTTTAATGTAAACATTTGGATCGTTTGTTTGGACGTTTTTTTTACTCAATTAAATGTTGTGTTTCCAAGGAGATCCGACATTGTTTTACTCGTAAACCAATGAAAAGTCTCTTGTGATGGCTACGCCCCTAGAAACGTTTGACATATCTCACAGAACAACGGAAGATTTAAACTGTCTAAAGAAACCATCAAAATGTTCTCATATTTTTGCTGTATTTTTGACTGCTGACTGATCTGACTTACACATTTCTTGTTTCTCTTTGCAACTTGGAAAAGTGAGGATTTTGCAGTAATTCATCAATACTTGGTCTTAGGTTTTGCTGAAGTTCAATGTTGAAATAATAATGGGAGAAGTTAATATTAAGCTGAGCCATAACAAACTATCAACAACCAGAGTGCAATGTTTTCCAGTTCTTTGAAATATCTTGTAGTACTTGATGTATAGGCAGTCCAATCTATGCTCCTTTAAGTAAGTTAGGAGTTGGAAGTTGTCACATGTGACTAAATCACAACTTTTCTCCAAGTGAATGGGATTTTTTATAATATTATTGATGATCACTTTCACAAAAGTCGTATTTGAAAATTCATTATGTTGATATTTTTAGCAAGGTTTCATTTATAGATACAAATTGTATCGTTGTAAATAATAATGTGAACTAAAGTGTGTAGCTTTTTTGGTTCTGTAACACTTAATTTCTATCAAAAAAGCCTAAAAATGAATTGAAATAATTTACTCACATTTACTTCCAACATTGAGCTGATAACTTTGTTGAGACTTGAGGAGAAATGACCACTTGGAATGGGATGAAATCGCCCAATCTTAATCTTGGCCTCTAGACTTCTTTGATTCATAGCAGTGAAGGGGGGACTAAGAGCACATAGTTCATACAGTAGACAACCTAGAGACCAAATGTCTGACTTCTCATTGTAACTCATCTTGTTTACTTGTTCCTGGGCATCAAAATATTTTTTTTGTATACTTAGAAACAAGAATGATTATATACTTTTGCTCTTGCCTCCTTAACTCCACAGGACTCCCAAGCTGGACATGTGCTTGCTGAGGAAACTACCCTAACTTGCACTTCTTCATTAATTTTTTATACAAGTCATAAACCAGAGGAGGGAAATGCATTTTGTGGTTAGAAAACCTTGCAAACTAAAAAGGCTAGATCCAGATAATTTCATTTCTGAATGACATTATAGCTATTGTATTAATTTCAAGAAAACCTTTAGGTAAGAACTAAGAAAACAATGGTTGTATCATGGCCAACACAGGGGTTTAAATAATAGTGATAAATAAGGTATCTGTAAGCAAATGAATGGTGCTGGCTATTGTTAGATATGTCACTGCTGATTTATAGTAATTTGTATTAATTTTGTGCTCTAGATAGCAATTCAGGTAAAAGTCTGTCTAGATATCACATAGTTGACCATTTCTGCAATGGTCCATTTGAAATTTCCTTCAATTTGTTTTCAATTCATCTTCTTTTATTACTTACAGGAGACATATAGTATGGTGTACCAACAAATGTTTGAGCAAAGCTTGTATCATGAACAAGTACTCTAGCCAAACCAAAATCTCCTAGCTTGACATTTTGATCAACATCTAAGAATACATTAGCAGGTTTGAGGTCTCTGTGCAAAACATGTCCTCCATTCTTCCTTCTGTGACATTCTTGTACTGCCAAAACAAGCTGATACATAATTTTCCATACATATTCCTCTGAAACAAACCTCCTATTGAAAAAAAAAAAAAAAAAAAAAAAAAAAAATACATAGAATCTTTTAAAGTTGAGTAATGAGAAGAATAAATGTGTAGTGCATCACTTGGATACATAGTGATTTGAAATGTCTTATAATAACAAAACTTTAAATCATTCTTCACTTTTTCAAAGGAAATTCAACGTTTTGGGACCAAGTCTGATGAATAAACAAAAAATCTAGATAATTATGCTTGGCCTTATGTTGCAAAATTCAGCAACATGTATATGTGTATTCAAGGAATATTTTTATTCAAATTCAAGCTTTACAATTTTTATCCAACCACAAATATCATTCAATTTCAAGGCAAAATGTATATTTATATCCACATTCAAGAAATATTTTTGTCCAACTTCAAGCTTAACAATTATTATTCTTATTCAACCTAAATAAATGTATTCAACTTCAAGGAAAAATATTCACATTCAAGAAATTTAATTATATTCATGCAACGTTTTCAATATCTATTCTATTTCAGTGGAATATTTTTTTAGTCTGATGCGTAAATATAGATTCCATTTGAACACAATTTTTTAATCATTTATTAAAAAATACACATTCAAACTTTCTCAAGTTCCCGGACATCGCGTAAATTTTTATTCAACAAAATTGCCCTAGCCTCCTCTCCCACCCTTCACCTAGATTGTTCGACAATTACAAAGACTTCTGAGAAAAACATTTTTTGCTCTGCTCTGGTCCAAAGGGCTCAGAGCTTAGTAATATATTTTCATTGGAGCCTCTCAACTACAAAGCCTCGGGTAAAGGAGTATGGGAAAATCAGCCCGAGGCGGAAGGAGCGAGAGCTCCGCTAAAGTATGTGTGTCGTCATCGCTGCGGGGAGGTGGGTGGGGCTTCAAGACCTACGCGGTAAACCGTTATGGCGGTTAATTTATACCTAGGGTTTGTTTATGATTATGTAATCTAGTCTTCAGGGGATAGATATTTACGCGAGAATTGGAGTAATGTCAGGATTAAGCTTTTTCTTTGAGGAGTCCCCAGACAAAATAGTTTTCGAACTGAGGAGCAGAAGATGACATTCAACAACTGCGCATACTCGGAGAGTGTCTGGATGGGAACAAACGCATTTTCAGTCATTAATATTTAGTTTTCAACCAATGATAAATAGATGGAACACTCGAATGCAGTTCGATCTGTGCCGATTTCTTTAATGAGCTGTTTTCGAGGCCTTCGTGCATATTTCGTTGCAAAAAAAAGTTTTTAAAAAAACATTTCTCTGTCGTGTTATCCGTTCATGTTCTCCGTCGTGCTGCTCACTAGGTTCACATTAAAAAATTAAAAAAAAATAAAAAAATAAAAAAAAATGTTTTCCTCAGAAGTCTTTGTAATTGTCGAACAATCTAGGTGAAGGGTGGGAGGGGAGGCTAGGGCAATTTTGTTGAATAAAAATTTACGCGATGTCCGGGAACTTGAGAAAGTTTGAATGTGTATTTTTTAATAAATGATTAAAAAATTGTGTTCAAATGGAATCTATATTTAAGCAGCAGACTAAAAAATATTCCACTGAAATAGAATAGATATTGAAAACGTTGAATAAAATTATATTTCTTGAATGTGAATATTTTTCCTTGAAGTTGAATACATTTATTTAGGTTAAATAAGAATAATAATTGTTAAGCTTTAAGTTGGATAAAAATATTTCTTGAATGTGGATATAAATATACATTTTGCCTTGAAATTGAATGATATTTGTGGTTGGATAAAAATTGTAAAGCTTGAAGTTGAATAAAAATATTCCTTGAATACAAATATATATGTTGCTGAATTTTGCAACATAAGGCCAACCATAGATAATCAAAGGTCCAGTTGTATAATTTAACATTATTATTATTGAGACCATGATAAATATATTAATAATATATCTACTTACTTTTCAGTTTTATGTTTGGATATAAGAGCGCTCAAGTCACCACCTTCACAGTATTCCATAACAATATAGATTGTTGTATTCGTTCTATCAATGATTCTGTCATAATATCGAACAATATGTGGATGTTTTAGCTCTCGTAAGAGATTCACTTCTGAGACAAGCATTTGTTTCTCCATTTCAGACATTCTGCCATAGTCTAATTCTTTCCAAACCAGAACCTATAGAAAAATCATACATGTAAGATGTCATTTCTCAAAAAAAAAAATATATATATATTCTATAAAGATAAAGATAAGATAATGCTGATGTCTCTACTCTCGTTTTTTTACAGTGGAAGTAATCCTCTCCTTTAAAGGTAGAGACTTCGACATGTAATGCAAAACATATAATTTGCTACCAAATGTTGAAGGTTGCATGGTTTGATGAGACAGTCTGCTTTATTGAGTAAATTTTAGGACAAAGACTAAAAAATGAAGTCATCACAGACATAAGGTATATAAGAGTATTTATGAGGCCGCATTCCATCCAAAACAGTAAACTATATTTTGATTTCTCAACACTTAAATTAACAAGATCAGTTTGATGTTGAATATCCTGTGTTTTGGTGCATAATTTGCACCTTCCTGTGAATGCCATTTGGTTCACACAGTTGATTGCCTTCAATTGTTACAGTTAAAACCACGTGTAACTTAGATTGAGAAAATCAAGAATCAAATCAAATTCCCTACCTTGCCATCTTTCTTTCTACGAATTTTCTTACAAGTCCCATAAGATCCTGATCCTATTGTGCCAAGGACAGTATAGTCTTGTAGATGAGAAGGCATAGCAATCTGATATTTTGAAAAAAAACATTGCGTTTGATTTTAAATAAATACCCTGCCTTATCCAAACTTTATAGCTAAAAATGCTAGTACATTTACGACATTGTTCACTTAAGAGTATATTTATGGTGTTAAATGCCGAGTATCGATACTTTAGATTGGACTATTATACACGATCTGAAGCTAATAAACTTTTCTGCAAGGAAGCGCAGAAAAAAGTTTTTAACAAAAAAGCAGATTTAATATTACTTTCAAATTTGCTTTTACTGTACCCAAACAGCATTGATTGTGATGAAATATAATAAATTAACCATAAAAGAAACTGCTTACCGTTTAAGTTGCAAGATACTAAATAAGGTTATTTTTCAAGTCAAATCAATCAGAACGAAGTTTCAAAATGGCGACTAGAAATTGAATTTACCACGCTACGGACAAGCTGTGTTTTGATTGGCTCATCGCGCGCATTTACCGTTGACCGACCGCTGAACAACAATAGGCGCGCTTTCAAAAAAAATAAAAAAACAACAACAACAACAAAACAACAACAACAACAACAACAACAACAAAATAATAATAATTAAATAATAAATAAATAAATGAAAAAATGAATAAATGAATAAGTGAGTAAATAAATGAGTAAATGAATAAGATAGTAAACAAAAAATATAAGAAATTAAACGGAAACTATATTTTTAATTGTTATACTTAGGACGTTCCTGGGTAAATGAAGTTCTAATGTCATTTTTATGAAACTTTGTACAAAGCTATTTCATTATATGAGGATTTTAGAAATGCAATAAAAATCGGGGGTCACCGAGTTTGTTTTTGAGGTACAAGGCGTAGAAAATGGGGTATTTTGATGAAAAAACGCGCGTATTTAAACACTACCATTTTCAAAGAATAAAGTCATAAAAATGTTGTAAAACAGAAATCAACTCTCTTCAAAATTTGGAAAGAAAATTAATAACCTGTTGTCTTCCATTTCCAAGAATGAATAGGATTGTTTATGCCTTTCTTTACAAATAAAGATGCGTTTAAGTTAAGCGGTGTCGCTGGATTCATCCAAAGGTAGGGGTCGATTTATTTTACAAAACTGTACTGTTCCTCGCTCCATGTAATGTCATTTTTTTGTGTTTCACATATGTTGTAGTCTTGATAAAAAGCTTCATTTCACGAAAGAAAAAAATAGGGGTCACCGGCTTTGTTTTCGAGATATCTTGCGGCAAAGTTGAAAAAAAAATCTGGCCATCTTGAATACCGCGCGGAGACTGGGTTCTAATAATTTACCGTTTACCGCATAAAACGTTTAATATTTGCTCTTTTTGTAGCAAATTGACTTTAAACTACAGAAAAATAAACTCAATTGCTTTTCAATCGAAGACAATTGGGACTTAGATGAAAAAAATGAAGGAAAAATTATCATTAATTTGACCAACGGTAATGAGCGCGCGCGCTCAATCTTGCGCAGTAACGATGCGCGCGACCAATACCCAGGAACGTCCTTAATACAGAGGTTGACCATCCACTGTTTACTTGTCCTGTCAGTTTGAATTTTCAGTTTTGGATTTCTGTTTTGACAGATTGATCGATAACTTCTTGAATGTCAGTAATCCAAAATGTTGTTTGTTGCCAATCTCAACCACAACCCACCCCTCCCCATACCAGACAATTTAGGGAGTGTGGGCTGACCAGTAAGTTAGACCCTTTGTCTCACAGGGAGAGGTAGGGCGGCTTAAGATTGACAACAAACAACAATCCTGGGATTGTTTCAATATGACCTTGGTCTCCCAAGAAGCTGATGATGCACACTTTTCCCCCTCTATCCATCAATGCTTTTACTACAAGCCACAGAATAATACTTTTTCAAATAATTTCACATTGTCATTTTTCCACCCACTGTTCCAAGGTCTTAAATGTCATAAATCAATTTTATTAGGTAAAGAAAAGCATAATAGCAAGTCCTTATATTGGTTTTGATATTTATTTGGAAGAGTTCATCCAATTCATATGGCAGGTCTAAAATGCAGACAAGAAAATGCAGACTGCGCCAGTAAATAAGCGAGACAACTTAACGATCAAACAGATTTATGGCGGACACGACAACAACCCAAATCCAACAGGCGTTACATGCGGTAGCGCGCGCACAATAACGTGAGAATGACTGCAGGCGGACTGCCTGCTGACGCTGTCTGGTAAAATGCAGACTGGGAAAATGCAAACTTTTTAAACATGATTTGTTCACTGTCATAGAATTGCTGAATGTTGAATTTTTCGCAGTCTGCATTTTAGCTGCACTTTCCAGTCTGCATTTTAGACCTGCCGCCAATCCATATGGGCTGACATGTTTTAGATGATCTTTTATACTTTGGAGAGGGTCAACCACCTTTTAATCCTAATAAATAATGAAACAATTATTATCTTGCCCCCAAATAATCAATGACCATGCCTGCTGGACCAGTTCAAGAGATGTGCTGTCATTTTGATCCAAAGTGCAGATCAAAAATCTATAAGGTGGAATTAAATTTACTCAGGCTTTGAGCAAACAACGAATCATATACTTTTATAATCTATTCAATTATCAATAATATCTAATGTCATGGCTTTTTGGAAAACAATCTATCATGTCGTACATAACATGCTGAATATGGATGACGACACAGTAGTAGTGAGCTATATCACAGAAACAAGGCTAATTTTAGTCAATTGTCATTCATCAAGTGTTTTGTGTTGGAATCCTTACATTTTGTAGTTAATACTTCAAATAGGCTGGATTACAAGGGTTTTGTACCATTTTACAACAATAACAACAAAGCTCAATGATGAAAAGCATGTTTGACACTGACTAGCCTAATTCTTGCCCACAATTTTTTTGTGAATGGTCATATCAAAACCACTGAATATAAACACAACATAAACCAGTTTAAATACAAGCTGTTTTATTGGATTATTCCCCTACTGCAAAGTGTTCAATGTTTATTAGAGTGATTTTCATCCGACTGTGAAAGAGCTACTTTGATAATGTTAGCTCACTTGTTTTCTTTTGTTGGGAGTTCACTATTACCATTACGCACATTAGCAAGTAACTTCTATTTCACAGTCTGAGAAAAATCACTAATGCATAAAGATACAAAGTGCTTACAAAAAGATATAATTTATGTTCTTGTGCCATTCTCCCTTTGAGTATGAACATAATGAATTCAGCCTCAGTTCTATCCAAAATTGGATTTTTTTTTTTCAAATAGAACCAAACAAAGATGACCCATAATATGAATTTCAAAATCCTTCACTCTTCTACATTTTCCATCTCTATTTTGTTTTCCACAAATCTAGCTTTCAATTCCCCAAACATAATGCAGACATTTTGATGAGAGACTTAATATCAACAATATACTAACAAAAGTAAAATCAAAGACTGATTAATTGCTAACTAATATGAACAAAAACTGCATGTCAAGATACTACCACTTAAATGAAGCAATTTTTAGAATGACTGCCAAACTGCACACAATTGATCTTTGACAAAATGGTTTATTGATCAAAAATACTGTGATCCTTCACCAAACACTCATGTAAATAAACCTATTTCCTAAAGGCTTTGTTAATCTTCCACCTCACTCTAGTCTAATTAAAAAGGCATTGTGGGAGCAAGCTGCATATATACTGCCATATTATTTCAAGAATTACTCAGGGTGAAAATAAAAGTATCAATGTGGTATGCATAAAGATTAGATATTACAGTACTACAGCACTTACAATTAAGTTAATGCATGAACAAGAGAAATGTTTGAACTACTATTATTAACTAAAGACAATACACTCTCAAATATTGCATTTAATTTAGACCATTACATGACTTCATACTCCTTCTTGATAGATCGCATCATACAGCAGGCAAACAGGATGCCAATCAGCTATCGGAATAAGAAAAAGGTACAATTGTTTAACAAACATTTTTGAAATGATTGAAGCAAGAATAATTCTTTAATTTTTTTATTATAATAAATTATTGACTTATTGGGATAAATTATAATAAATTGCATGTCATATAAAATTATGTCTGCTAATGTTAATGTTTATTGCAATGTGTATTGGTATTTTATCAAATAAATATTAAGGTAACATGAATGACGGCATCTGGTGATGTTTGATATATCAGGGGTCAAGCTAAGTAACACGGAAATGTGAATAACGCATTCTATATTTTGTAAGGTTTTTCTTTAATTGTATCATCAAAGTGTCAGGTGTTTCATGATAATCATATGTCCAATATAATTGACTGTGGGTTTTAATAACTTAAGGGTCCTGACTACTTTAGAACAACAACGACGCTTGAAACCTGTGCCCGCGAGCAATTTACCGCTGAGAACGCCGCGCGCGCGCCAAATCCCGCCAAAAGACAACATGAGAATAACACAAGGAGCCTTCGAAAATTATACTTCAACCAGCCAAAACCCTCATTTTTTGCGCGGGACTCTATATTTTTCTTCATTTTTTCTGAAAGATTTTGTAAAAATCTTTCTTTTGGCAAGATTTGAAAAAATCCTGATGACTTTTCAACTTTACACGCGATGGTAAGTGGTTTAGTGTTTCACTTTTCAAAGCGATTTTAAGTCAAAAACGAAAACAAAACTGTAAATTTTGACAAAATTTTAAAATATATATGATTTATTTTCCCGTATTTGTGTAAAATAATGTCTGGTTGAGATTGTCTGAAAAAACTACGTCAATAGCTTTATTAGTTTTTGAATAATAAATTCTTTTGTGAAAGATGCATTTTTCGACATTTGTTCTTCAAAAATGTCAAAACATGGTTCCGTTCAAAAAATTTTATCTCGAAAACGGGCTCGGGACCATATAGCTTTCTATCCATTTTTCGATTAATTGATAAATTCTCTATAAAATATCTTTCTAAGAAAAAATCGTGATGACTTTTTGCTTAAGTAATCAGGACCCTTAATTGTCAAAACATATTTCTGGTATCATTCATTATATAACATGAATCAGTCAAGATTGACCATCACCTGTACAAATGCAATGCCAATGCCAACTCCACCAATGATGACTAGATGATCCTTCAAATTTTGCTCAAGGCCTTTCACACAGTTCTGCCAACAAAATGTATATTATTCAAGATTATTCAAGAAATTTTCATACTAAAGTATTTCAATGCATGCGTGAAAAATGTTGTTCAAAAGTGATGCGTTTCAAGGGACGTCTGCACTACGGTGGCCCATAATCAAAATTCACAACACATTAACAAATTCTTGCTACACAAATCAAAATTCATAACACATTTACAAATTCTCGGTTACGAAAAGAGTGAATATCACACAAAAAGTACCAGACTTGCAAACACTTACCGTTGTATTTTTAGCTGTAGGGCAAGTTGGTGGAACTTTGATACCTGCTTTTTTGTAATCCTCAGCCCCATCTTTATAGCCACAACATTTGAACTGATAAGATAGTGTAATTTTCAGGAATGGTTATTAAAAAAGTCACATGTGCTAGAACAAATACCTTAAATTACAATCATATTTTTACCTCTTTCTGAACTTTGTCCATAAACTCTTTGTACTCGCCTTTACTTGAATTGTAGTTTTTCACCCCATTTTCCAATGTTTTTGTAACAATGTTCTCCATCTGAATGACAGATAAAGAAAGTTCTCCTTCAATATCATATTGTTTTGTAACTGGACCAAATATTAACACTGGGCTCAACATTAGGATCTTTTCTGTTCCTCAAGTGTGGAGTGTACTGCAGACTAAGGACTTTCTAAATGTTTTTTTTAATACAGAAGGTGCATGATTGTACCTAAATTTGTTTACCTTTGATCTGTAGGCATACGCCAATGCTCCAGCAGCAATTTCAAGGATAAAGATTATAGCAAGCAAAATGGCAAACTGAAAAACAAAGATAATCATTCAAAATTTAGAGTGATTTTCTATGAGCAGGGAAACAGTACTGATAAGTTGGTTCCATAATCCCCCCCCCCCAAAAAAAAAAAAAAAAACGAATTGCAACATGTGCACACAGTCATATACCACATCTCACTCATACCAATGAAAATAAAAGCTCATAATATAACATCTATAAGTGTCTATCATATCTATAACCAGATCAAAGATGCAAAAAAATACTCTAGTACCCTCACAACTCAAAAAACCCTTAATTTTGCATTCTTGCAAATCTCTCTTTCCTAGATAAAGGGACACACAATTTATTAATATCAAAATTGGGTAGTATTAATTGTGAAGCACACCAAGGAGTTTATTCAAATGCTTACAATATTCCATGTGTTTAAATTAATTCTGGTGACTATTTGCATTTATGTATACCTCATTCAAAATGACACAATTTATAACACATTTTTGGTGAAATTCTAATGACTTGTTTTGTTAAATGGTTAACACAATGATACTACCCAAAATTGATACACTTGGAAATGATCATTTGCATCATTCAATGTGCTTACAGTTGTGACCATGCAATAGTTTTCTTTGATAGCACCACAGCATCCAAGGAATCCAACAACAGCCACAATCACACCAACAACAATCAGAAACACTGGTGCAGAAGCAAAGTTACTAGTTGATGAAACTTTCAAGAAGTAACCATATTCTTTCTTGACCAAAGCACCAATGATGATCAGGGCAAGACCACTTAGCTAGATGGAGAACATATTATAATTATTAAAATAGTTTTCAAATAATCCATTTATCAACAATAGAGATAAAACACTGGAATGGACTTGGTAGTTTTTATCCAATTTATTATAATGATACAGCAATTAAACCATACATGAAACAAGGCCTGATGATAATAATTTTGTCATTCATGGAATTAATTTGCTTTCAATGAATCAAGGGTACATTTGTACTATACATATGTATTTGTAGCCATATCAGTAATAATACTTTACTCTCTATCAATCTCATTAGATCTCATCTAATCAATACAAGATATGTAATTGAATATGTAAAATATACATGAAATCCAGTTGCTTTGTTAATACATTCACAAATATTCAAATAAATACTGCTGGCTAATATGTAAATCATGTTATTTCAGGTGGTTTGTTTTAATCCTTGAATAACTGAAACAGACTGAGCTGTAATGAGAAGGATATGTTACAATCCTTTTTTTACTTCAAACAACATTTTTGTGACATTTCTGTGACATTTACAGTAAAACAGATCAATCTCAGAAATCAAAGATGCAACACTAATTGTTCACTCTCTGAGGTGGACAGGCTGTTTTTTTTTTGACAATTAGATATTGTTATTCAAATGGTCTCCATCAGATCATAATTATTAAAAAATGAAAGAAAAAGAGCAAATTGTACAATGTACAATATATCATAACACAATATATTGTGAGTCATCAAGCTAAAATATTCTCACATGTTTTCACCTTTTTCAAAGTAGCTAGGAAACTGAAAATGAGATACAGAACAAAGTTCATACATTGCAAGGACATATTCATGGCATTAATTCGACTGTACATTAATATAAGATTCTCATATTCCTTTTAGTGTCAACCAATGATAAAAATATTAGCATAATCTTTGATATTATCGATATTGAATCTGAATATCATTTGATTTTGTTTTCGTTTAGACAAAAAAAAGTTAATTGTTATAATGAGGGACACTCAACTGTGCATTTTGTTTTGTTTAAAGCTATATATTTTAGTTAAATATGCTTGGCAAGTCATGCATAAATAAAACCAACAAAATATACCTCAGTCTCGAAAGTACAAAGTCCGAGGTTTAAAAAGCTAAATATCTGTAGAGTCAAATTGTCTTAGCTCTGCTTAATAATTTGTGGTAGTTCGGGGAAACAGTTCTTTATATATGAAATTTCATTAGCCCACCGTCAGCGAGAGGGAATAATTCGTATAATTGTCAACATTTGATCATGAGACATCCAACTCAAGTAGCTTCAAATTAAAACACTTTTAGATTTAAATCCTTATTGGTAAATTGTTTCTTAATCTTAACAATGCTATGTCATTGCTATAAAATTTATGAAAGACAGTCGGTTGCGTACTCAAAGCTATAAAGGATAAAAAAGTTAATTATAAGCCTCTCACTTGTTCGGTTCGAGCTAATTTGCATAGGATAATGTTCGGCGGGCGATCGAATGTACAACTGTAAAATTGCACTTTCGTACAACATTCTCAGCAAATAATTTGTTTCTCGTTTGGATCAATTTTATTTCAAGTTGAACTAATGGCTACGCTATTCGGGGCTAAAGAGTGTGATGTTTAGTCTAATAAGAGCAAACAAATGCATTAATTTATTCATTCCAAGTGAGCAAACATGCAGCAGGGCAACTAATTCGTTCACCAAATGAGCAGCAGGCTTACAGTTACGTTCTACCGAGGCTAAAATCGATAACAAAAGCAAGTGAATATAGCGGAAACATATTTAGGTCGATAAGTAATTATTACGTCTTATGAAATAAGGCTCCAGCTTGCTTTTCCTCGATCAAAAACAACTTCGTGACATGCACTAGACTTCTCTTTGGATAGCTGGATGTGGATAATAGTTCACGAAACTTACCCAAAATATAAAGTTGAAGATGAAAAGAAGATATTTCACAATTATCATTCCACCAGATGCCATTTTTGACGTTGTTCGAAGCTACAAAACTCGAAACACTTCCTCCTTTGCTTCGCTTGTGAGATATGACGCTGCTTCTAACTTGCGAAATCTATTTGCATTTCACATAGCATAAATTTAGACTTTTACATAACCCTAAACAACACTCACTCCGATTGGTTGGGAGATATGTTTAACATATAACGAGATCGCTGATTGGATGAATGTGATAGTGGGTGTATCGATCACCAACTAATCAGATGACTTGTTTTAGAAACTTTTAATGAAGTCATGAAAGTATGCGAAACTTAGATATTTTAAGAATTGTTTTCTCGAACTAATATATAAATATAATATACAAAATATCACCAGAAACTTGTATTCAGTAATCACAGTTAATAAATGATTATTTAAAATATTTTGAAAATTTATTGAACCATGGACGTGTTTATTTAATTATAAAAACTCAGGACAAATAATTCAAAATATTCAAATTTGTTCAAACAGTGCTCAGTGAGCTGAAAAAAAAAAATATATATATGTATATATAATTTTTGTTTCTAATGCCTTTATATGCATTTTTATTCTTGATAATTGAAGGCTATAAATTTTCATTGTCATTTTCTTTTTTCTCTTATCAAAGCATCTAATAAATTTGCAATGGTTGCTCCTTACTAACAGTAAATTAATGCTTTTATGTACAATGATAAGAATTTTAAAGGTTTGCTTTGGTTGCTTGAAATTTGCTTGTTTAGTAGTATTTTTATTGCTAGAGTGTTAACACTAGAGTCAAGAGCGTAAGCACTAAAAGTGTGCAACATAATATAAATAACACTAATTATATATAAATAGTGCTATTTTATGCTAACTAAAATAGTGACAACTGTTGCACACTTTTAATTCGTTGCACTCTATGTCCATGAAATAAAATCTAATCAGTTGACTAAATATTAAAGGACTATTTAGATGCTATCATTCAACCAGAACAGTCAAAGAAAAGGAAAATATGAAGGAAACAATACCTCGTTACAACTTACTTGTCTAAAATAGTCACTAAATATGAACTAATAGGTAGTAACTATTAGGATTTTATTTCATGGACATACTGTAAACACTCTATCAGGTATATATTTTTTATACTGGCTCCAATTAGGACTCATAAACAGATCACTGATAACTGCTCTGCAATGTTATGTATGTAAAGATCATGAATGACCAAACAAACAAACAATCAACAGACCACAACAAATCTTAAAATAACCTGTTTATTAGTGCATAATTACTACACACACCTTCTGTATTCAAATATATTTTACACGTCCATTATGTTTTCTCAATCATTGTATATACACCTTTGATAACATGCAAGGAATCTTTAATATGTGCAGGCATTGTTTTTGTATTGTGTTTCTCTATTTCGTTTTAGTAGTTGGTTTATACAGTATTCACTTTCTTGTCCAACTTCTGTCAGTCGTAAATCCATGGTTCGTATAGTGGTATTTTCTTCCATTCCTTCTTGGAGTGATTTACCTCCATCCTGGAAATTAAATGAATGCTGAATAAAGAACTAAATGATATTAACATAAGAACCTAAGAGGTAACAAAGAAACTAATCAATTAAGAGCAAGATTTAACAATTAATTAACAATGGTATACACTTCTGGCTCTCTCAACATTAATGTTGCTGTGTGGGGACAGGCAAGAATGTACCCACAGAAACAAGTGAATTTAGCCAAATCAAAGCTATTGAAACAAGAGAAGGAATTATAAAAGTAGAACAGACAAATGATAAATTAACACAAATAAAACTATTCTTACAGGTCCAATTTTGTTGCAGGATAAGTTCAGATCCACCAATGTTTTGTTGCTAGCTAAGACCTTCAGAAAAAAAAACAAGAATAGATGAACAAATTAAGAAATAGAGAAAATTGGGACTTTGGAGTTTGAGTGGTACAGTGTTGGCTCACAAAAATGCAATGTTGAAAAATTGTTATGACATTGCAGCTGATGCCAAAACCTTGTGAGTGTGTTCTTTACATTTACATGCAATGTTCAACAAGTGAAGTTAAAACATTTGCACTGTTATGATTTTCATGGATATACATGAAAAAAATTTTCAACACATAATAATAATTTAATACATCTTTACATTGACAATAAATTGTTGACCCATATTTTTTTTTTGCTGCACAAAGTCCCCCTCCACAGAACATAATGTTAAGTAGCAGTTTGTGTTTTCCCTTTTTTGGGGTTTGGGTTTATCTCTGTGACGGACCATGTCACAATGAGAAAATAATAACTATTTTTCCAGAATCAATGTATATCTATGTATACATAGATCATGGTACATACTTGTGCTAATATTGCTGCTGTAGGTTCACCAAGGTCATTACTCCCTATGTGTACTTCTGTTAGAGTATTGTTCTTTAATAATGAACGACAGACACTTTGACCTCCATCATCACCAAGCCTAGTAAACAATGAATTCATTTTTATATGCATAATATAAACAATGAAGAAAAACTGGAAATCATTTATAGTTTACAATGAAAATTTTTACTGAAAAATAAATCTTTAATATTCTGATGGAGTGCACGCACTAGAGGTATGCAACATAATTGCCACAGACTAAGTAGTGCTATTCTATGCTAATTCTATTGTTTTCTTTTGTTTAATCAGTGCTAATTATTACTAAATAGTGACAACTGTTGCACAGTCATATTATTAACTTTGCATTCTATTAAATCATTGGAAACAAAATAAACACTGTCTAGTTACTACCCTAGTATTCTGATGTTCAAAAGGGATGCAGTACTCATTGCCCTGAGATCTTCAGGGATCCCATGTCTTGTTGGAAAAAGGACTGGTAGTGCAGGCCTGTGGAATGAGTCAGGGGAAGACACGTGGGCTAGACCCAGCACACTGCAGCTAGAAATAGTAAATACCTATTCATTCTCAAGTTGATAGTTTTCAGGATATTATTTTTTCCAAGGGCATGTCCAATTGCAGCAGCTCCATTGGAACGTATCTTGTTGTCACAAAGGTTAAGGGTTGTTAGCTTGCATCTTCCATTTAAAAGTTTACCAATAGCTCGAGCACCACTGTCACCAATCTTGTTATGAGATAAATCTGAAATGGAAAGAAGAATCTGATAATTAAATTATTGTAATAATGATGATCTATCTAAGCACTTGTCAATAATGTAAGTCTCCTTTGACGTCTGATAATGTTAATGGCTTCAGTATTATGATAAGCCCATCAATCCAATCCACCAATACAATGATGACATATTAGCCCAAAATATTAACTAAAATACTATTGCATTTACTTTGATGATTTCCATAGATCCATTCATGCATTTATGTGAAGAATTTGGTGCATAAACTGCAGATGAGTACACATTACTTCTCCTTGGCTTAGGGATGACGGAGCACTTTTTCAATTGGGGGGGGGGGGGTTAGGCTCAATTTCTGATCCACTCTCCACACCCCCTCTCCAAAAAATAAATAAATAATTAAATAAATCATTCAACAAAAAAAAATATTAATCAATCTCAAAAAATTGTGTGGCTCTAGCCCTCCCAGCTCCCCTGGCTCTGCCGTCACTGTGGCTGTACATTCTCTTGACAGACTAGGCATGCCAAGTATATTAATGTATAAACAATAAAAAGCTTTAGTTTTACTAGGCTTCAATTTTGAAAGAAATACAATACCCAGTCAGGTATAACAAATAGTAAGTAAACATGTTTACCTAATGTAATTAATGACGGATGATCTAAGATGTGACTGATTAGAACTCTGACTTTTTCATCATCTACTTGACTACGATGCAGATGGAAAACCTTCAAGGTTGTACATGCTTTTACAGCCTAATGGACAAACAAAAAAAATAGTCAAGTCAATACTGCTATCAATTCAACGGCTTTTTACTTTCCTCAATTAAAGATATCCAGTATTCACTCGCATGGCTGATGTTTTAGATGTTAAAGCCTAAAATAATCTTTATTGCCTCTTTAAACACTGACAGCAACCTAGTATAACACAAATGTGTTTCAGAAAAAAAACAGACTCACCTTTGCTAGTAGAAGACAATCTCTAGCAGTGAATGAAAACAAGTTCCATTCAAAATTCATTCCACAGTCTCTGACACTGAACAATAAAGAGCATTCAGTTATTTAATTTAACAGCCTGGTTTTCATAACATAAATTCATTTGCGATTACTTTTCAACTTACCCATATGTTAAATGCAGCTCTTCTAGGAAATGTAATTTAGGAGTGATGACACCAAAGTCAAAGTGGTCGATATTGGGTCCATCCTGTCCAGCATCACTGCCACTATAAAAATGCACACACACTTTTTGTTTTGTTTTGTTTTTCAATTTTATTTTTAAGATTAGGCAAAGTGGAAGTATGTACTTCACAGACATTAATATTTTTAGCACAAATAAGTTAGAAAATTGGATGAAAAACTATGACAAGTAGATGACAACATAACAAACCTGATGCATGTAATCATTTCTGGCCTTTTTCAAAAGTGAAAGCTAATTTTAAATTTGATATGGTACAGGAAATGGTCACAGTCAACAAAGACTCCACATTTATAGCCAGCCTGCATGGTTATTCTAATGTAAAAATCAATAACTCGATAACAGCAATACACCCATTCTGACAATGAGAAACTAATTTTTAGTAGCTTACAGATTACTTCATTTATATTTCAAGGGGAGAGAGACACTTTATAGTGATATCCAGACCCTTAGGGAGTATAAATCAAAGAAACTTGAAAAAATTTCCCCATTCATATCTGATGTATCATCCTGGGGAACCCAGGGGTTATATCTGTCTCACTTGTTCCTCACTCCAAGATATAACCCCTTGGTTTCATAGGATGCTGATGTACCTGTTTGACATGTTTAGTTACTAATATAAACCAAGTCACCACATATAAGACCTTTACAACAACAATATGATGTACATTACAGCTACAATATTGGAAAACCACTTGGTACATTAAGGAGATTTTTCACAATTTTTAGTGTCTCACTAACATGCTGCTGTTCAATCTCCCCTCCCCCTCCACATCAATGTTTTGTGTTCATTCAGACACTTGCAGGAATAACACCAATTTACATTATCATCATTGAAACAGGGGGTATCTATACAGAAATATAAGGAATCACAAAAAAAGCAAAAATTTACTGGGTACCAATTAGTTTTCTGTTTGTAGCTGCAGTGCATATAATACTCACGCATCAGAAGTGTCATCATCTTTGATGGGTATTTCTTTCACTGGCGGTAGCAGTTGTTTGATTGTGAGAGACTTGACATATGCTGCCGACAATTTAAGAGTCTCATACAGCTGAAAATTCAAACAATAATAATATAGAACACTAAAAATTAAACCATGTCAAGGCATAGGGATACTTGGAACAGCTCGTATTTTAAGAAAAGCACTATCATGAATGCAAATAGCTAGATAACACCCAGGGTCTATAGTTTAAACCTCTGGTGAAATTGTAAAAACTTAATTGAAATGAATTCAAATAATAATCATCATCGTTGGAGTGCTACACACTCTTGAAACACACATGGCATTATGGTGGTAACAGAAGATACCCTTATTTTTACTTACTGGCATTGGATCTGTGCTCTCAGGAACAAAGTTTTCTATAATACCTAAAGGCAAATAAACAATGATTTTTTTAAATGGTATATTTTCTCATTATAGAGTGCAGGCACTAAAGGTGTACTGCAACATAAATACCACTAAATAATGCTATTTTATTCTAATTCTATTGTTTTCTTTTGTTTAATTAGCGCTATTTACTACTAAATAGTGACAACTGTTGTACATTTTTTTGTGTGCATTCTAAGTCTTTAACATCACCTATGCATCATTCTATGAGAGCATCAACATCACAGCAGTACATGTTACACAAGTTAATAAATAAGCAAAACTGTGCCTGAGAGAAGTGGGGCATAAGCCCGGGGAGAGGGGGTACTCCCTTCAGATCTGGGTAGGGGTGTCCACTGGGATCCTGTCGGGGTTACCCTGTTTATGACAAAAAATACCTAACTTCCATACCCTGTTTATGACAAATTACAATTATTGTTTACGAACATTATATGACTTATATAGTCAAATAGTTGTTTCTTCCACGTTTTATTTTGAGCCAAGCTTTCGCGCTAATTGCGCATCTTCAGGGCAGAATGAATGTGTTAACAATTTGTTACAACTACATAATGTAAGAACGCGCTATTTTACAAACAACCAATAGATTTAAAAGGAGGATGCGAAAGCAATCCAAAGTAAACGGAATTATAGACATTATATGACTTGTATAAATATATCAATTCAGACACACATACTGCTCTTATCTTCAACGATCTTATTCCTGCCGATTTCCTAAATGCAAAATAATATTTCTCACTTTTTGGGCCCTCAGTATGACAGGAAGTTTGGATTAAATTGGAAATAGAGTAGAATTGGATACCCTGTTCATGGCACCAAGGTCAAAAAACCATACCCTGTTCAGCCGATCATCCCCGTATAGTCGATATAGGGTAGTACCCCCCCGGGGGCATAAGGGGTGTTTGAATACTGTAATACCACACTGAAAGATGCTCAGTAACCAAATGCCACGGCCTAAATTTACCACTTTGAAAACAATACTGTAAATCTCAAATATCTCTTTTGGAAATTATCCATTGATTGTCCATAATTACCTTCAAGATTTCTTTCAAAATACATTCTTTTCCAACTGTTACCATGTTTTGCAACATCACAAACTTCCCATCTTGATTTACAACATCTTTTCCAGTATTCTTCATCAGAGACTAAGCTTGATGTTACTCTGAAAATTTTATAACAAAAAAAAAAACAGCTTGAGTACTATGTTTCCCTAATCTCAGATAGATAATTATTTGGATCTCCCATTAAGCTATCATCCCAATTATGAAGGAGGTTAGTATTTTAGTTATAGTCTGGTTCTATCACTATTAATAACCATTGCTTCACTACCAGTGGTAAAAAACAGTGTTTTGAATGAGGGTCTTATTACTAATAGTTTTCGATTGTTGGCTTCATGTGTGTAGTTTGGAATCACTAAGGCACCTGTCCAACATTTGGGTGTTCTCCCATATAATTTAATAATTTTATGCTGTTTTGATAGGCAATAATCCCTTTAGTTTCTTCATTATTGTGACCTCACTTGTGCGCATAAATTATAATATTACATGTGAGATAACCCCAATATTTTTCAATTTTTTAAATCTTCCAGCTGACAGTTCAGTAGGTCTCATGAAGTGTATTATACAATCTTGTTCTTGAGAACTTTCTTTGAAATAATGTTAAGCAAAATACTTACTTCATTGATATTCCTGTCGATAATGCTTCCAAGACTTTATTCTTGTGTTTTAAAAGTAGTTCATCTAAAATAGGATTGTCTAAAAGACAGATGTTACAATGTTATATGTAAAATTAATATCATTTTATATCAATCAGTTCTTATTAGTATTTGAACAAACTTTTAAAATTTTTTTATTACTTTTTACATTTTTTTTAAGAAATGAAAACTAAGAAATGTAAACAAACTAGATCCTCCTATAAATACAGTTGACTCAGTCTCTCATAACCAACCACTCTTGCCGGAGCAAGTGGGCAGTAGTTCTTTCCTTTACAGGGAGCCAACATAATGAAAAATCTTAACACAGGAATCCCAAAGCATTGATATAGGGGGTATTGTATTTTGTAACTTGATAATTGTCAATGACTCAATAGTTATAGTGAAAATTTAGACTGATTTCATTATTCCTAGTTTTTGCTTTTTGCAATTAGAAAGTTGTTCAACTATCAGTCAAAAGGAGCAAGAAAACAAGACTGACAGAGAGTGACCAGGCCCGACTAACGGAAAATCAGGCAAGTCTAGTGATAATTATGAAGGTGCTAAAATGTTTTTAATGGAAGAAAAGGTTATGTGACATTTGGTTGCTTAATGAAAGAGGGAAAACAATGAAAAATTCAGAAATTTTAATACCAAAGGCAAAGGTGGCCATGGTCATTTTAATATGAGTCAGAGTGGCTGTTGCGAGAAATTTTAAAAGTTGCGTATGTATGGAAAACGAAATGGGGAGTTTGCTTACAGACGATGGTTGTTATTTACAAGAGTTTTCTTTCAAAGAAAGTCACCTGTACAAATGTGTCATTAAAAACACTAACTTATTTTTCTTCTTCTTATAAACAACAACAGATTAAATAATATAATATTAAATTTATAGTCTATACCTTCAAAATTTTGAACAATGTGCTTGATACATAGCTCTGTGAGTAACGGAACTGTAGCTAAACTCCTTTGGGAATTAATGATAAAACATATTGTTAAGATTCTGTCCACAAATTATATAAAAATCAAGATGGAAACAAAGTAACTTGTATTTTTTTAAAAACCTCACCAATCTGGATCTTCTGCTATTATTCTTCTCATCTGTCTTGGATCTACAGCAGGGTTATCCCTTGTCGCTATTACCTGGAAAATAAAATAACTCACATAGTTAAAAAGTACAAATTTTATCGTCTGAATTTTTTGTAAACATCCATGGGATTTGATGTAGGATATCTATCCAGATTACACGAGAATGCGTCACAAAAATACTTACAAAACTGAAATAAAATACACTAATACATAGTCTACTTACCGGAGATGGTATCTTTCTGTCTCCTGCACTCATTTTGAAGCGTTTTTCAATAACTTTCCTGCAAATTTTAAACTTTATAATACTAAATCTTATAAAATTAGTCACTATGACTACCACAATTTGAGCCCGCTATACTAACAGACTGCAGCGATAAACTATTCAACATGCTTTTTTATTGGTTAGTAATTAATTTCTTTAGCCAATCAAAATGCTTGTTATATTGGTACGGAAGTTGTGATACACCAAGTACCCAAAATTTCCCCGAAATATACAAATATTTTGGGAAGTATGATTAGTAATGTTGAGCAATCTCAGTATTTTTCTTGGGTATAAAGTGAGCTGCGTTTGAAGTAATGGATATTTTCGCCTTCAAAGATTTGGCATTTCTTTGAACTTGTTTTTGTGAGGTAAGAAAGGTTCCACTTACTCAAATACGCGTATCTTGGAAAGTACGTCTTGAAAAGTTGGCTTCCTCTGATCTCCCTATATTAATTTATGTCCTTTATAAGACACCTATTATTCGTTGAAATCTGATGGGTTCATATATGCAATCTTGAGCAAACCTTGGGCTTGTTATTTGACGCTAGAAAAGTTTTTAGAACATCGTTTTTTTACGTACCAGCTCAGGTCCTTAACTTTCATACACATGCTTCTTCCAAATCTCTTTTTGGGAGTGTCTTGTTCAAGGCCTTTTTACGATTTCTCCTTTCACTGTAGGGTATTTTATTTGAAAGACACCGTAGAAAGTTTTGTATTCATCTTGTGTTAGAAGGAAACAGCGTCGAAAATGGATGTTCACAAGTCTTCTAGTCTGTTAAATTCATTTTGCATGCATGCTTCCTATTGCTGAAATACTAGGGACTGTTTGTAATAACCATGGTCAGGAGTGGGAGAGAGAGAGCATAAAAATGTTACCATTCCAAATATAGAAAGTCCAAAAACGTGTTAAAAACACAACTCACAAATTCATGAGTTGATTGTTTGAATTTCTACATCAATAAAGTTTGATTCAAGAACTTTTAAAATCGAAGTAGGAGCTGCATGTGGGCAAATCGATAGGCTTGCTTTACTCACTTAAGACTTTGAAATGTTGGTATGCATGCAAGTAATGTCAGTAATATTATAAGACACATATAAAGGACACATCTTAAGTTAAACAAGGAATGAGAGACAACATCCCATCAACAAATGACTTACAAAGCATTGAGTCATACATAAGTGAAATTGATTTTATCTAGTAAAGAACTTGATGATATTTTGAAGATTTGTTCCACAAAACCAGTCAATACATGGGCTTCCAGGATATTACTACCAAAAGAATCCATATCTCTAGCGTTACATTGAGTACATGATGGTATTAAAGGTGGTGATCTTGGTATTTTTAAAACACTTTAAAAAACAACAACAATTCTGGCATCAAGGTTAAGCACAGATCAATAATTATTGCAAGTCTTGCACCAGCTCCACTAACAACTATGACTTTAGGTACACCAATGCAAAGAGTTCATATTGACATTATTGGACCGCTGCCACAATGCAAAAAAGGAAACAAATATATCTTGAACAGTCCAGTGCTTCTTTACTAAATGGGCAGACGCATATGCCACAGAACCAGTAAAATTATCAGTGAATGGAACCAAAGATATGGTATTCTGATATGTCCATACAGATCAATGGATAAACTTTGAATCAAGTGTGTTTTGAGAAAGTGACGTGTGACTTACTGGATATCAAGAAGACACAAACCATATCATATCATCAGGAAATGGTCATTTGGAAAACATCAACAAGATTCTGAAGGGTTTATATAGTTAATGTTGAGGAAGAAACAAACAAACAAAAGTCTTTTTAGAGAGAGGAGTGGTGTAGAGTGTTGCGACAGGGAGGACGGGTGGAATGGTGTGAGTGTGATGGCGGCTAGATTTTGGATGTCACAGCTGTCATGGTTGTAGAAGTTGTTGAACAAGATTCAGAATGTTGTCTAAATTTGGTTGGTATTTGGGCATCGTTATATAGTCAATTAGTTGTTTTTTCCATGTTTTATTTATATAGCCAAGCTTTCGCACTAATTGCGCATCTTCAGGGCATAAGCTTGGATATATAAATAAAATGTGGACAAAACAACTAATTGAAGTATTCAGAATAATGTTTGTACGTAAAGATTTGTGAGTTGTAATTTATTTAATCATCAAGTATAAAGCAATAAAAGTATTCATTCATTCATTTACTGCAGGTATATTGTATATCTCCTGAATTAGTTTAGCTGCCTCCATTCACTCACCCCAGGTTTGCACCTGGAAGCAATAAAGAACATAATTGTTTTAACACTTTTTATGATTTCATTTCAATTTTCAGGGAAAGTTTTGTGTTATTGTCAAGAATGGCAGAAGACAACAGTGACCAAAGTGAAGATGACTTTATAAACATTTGTATGGTACCAGATGATATTGCAGCAAAAGTTGTTAATGGACTGATGACAGCTGATTTATCTAACTATGATGTCATTCCAGAGTTTCCTAATTTCGCCAATAACCTACAGGTAATAAGGATGGCCACGGCAGGACTCAAAGATATTCCAGGTGAAAGTAGTAAAATTCCAAATAGTTTCTGTCAAATGAGATGCCTGAAGGAACTATTTCTTTATGGGGATTATGACCTTCCAGATATTGGCTTATCAAATCTTCCAACTGATTTTGGAAATCTAAAAACTTTAGAAGTGCTCAATTTGGAGCATAATATCTTTGGCGAATTTCCAGAGCAATTATTTGAATTAGAGAACCTAAAGAAGTTATATCTGAATGCCTGCGGTTTGACAAGCATCCCATCCAAGATAATTAAGATTTATAATTTATTGGAGTTAGATTTGAGTGATAATAACTTCTCATCAGGGCTTTGTAATGAGCTGTTTTGCCTCCCTAAACTCAGAGATCTATATCTCATGAATTGTAGCCTAAGTGAACTCCCTGATGTTACTGGAAATTTGCTTGGTTTGGAAGGGCTACGTGTCAATGACAATTTCTTGACCAAGTTCCCAATGAGCCTTTACACCATGAAACACCTGAGGAAGTTATCAGCATCCAACAATAAAATTTCTAAATTGTCAACAAACATTGTTGGACTGCAATCTCTTGAGCATCTTGTGTTGGCAAACAATGAATTAACTTCTTTACCAAGTACAATTAGTAAGCTGCCATTTCTAAAACACTTAAATGTATTTGGAAATAAATTGACCTGTTTACCCGATAGTGTGGTAGATCTAGATTCATCTTTAAAGATTGTCATTCATGGAAACTACTTTCTACACAAGCCACCACTCAGTATCTGCACTGAAGGTATTGACAGTATTAAAGGTTTTTTTACCTCACTGGCCAAAACTGATACCATTCACTCAAATCGGATCAAGATTGTCATGCTAGGAGAATCAGAAGCTGGTAAAACGCATTTGTCACATGCTTTGGTTAATTGCAAAGCCTGTGAAACAGATTTTAATGACAGCACAGTTGGTGTGGAAATGCACCATTGTATCATTGAGGATGGATTAGAGGCTTGTATTGTGGATTGTGCTGGTCAGCGACGATATCAACTCACCCATCCATTTTTCTTGTCTGAAGGTATGTGCTTTGATTAAATCTCGCTAGGATTTGGATACATGTAAGGTGGATGTTATGCTAAAATCTTTAATAGGCTACCCTGCATGTTTGCAACAAAAGATAATAATTGTATCAACTCTGGGGGTTTCTTACTTAAAAGCAATTATTTGATTGCATGGAACTTGGGTTTCATTTATTGTGTGATTGAATAAGAAACGAGATACCTTTATTAAGAAGGTAGCATGTCCACGTGCTCTTTCTTCAGGGGAGGAAAAAGGGAGGATGTCCCTTCTTTCCCCCTCCCCATGTCAAAATTGTGGTATTGCTTCAAAAGTGAAGGGCAGGGGTCATTGTAGTTAAATGATGACATAATGTACATTCAATTACATAACTTTAGATTTACCAGTAGATAAATTAAAATACATTATTTTATACAAGTCTAAAATCACCTTCTACTTTGTGTTTTTCAGAGGCACTTCATTTTGTAGTGGTCAATCTCACAACTTACAGAATGACCCAAGAATCATTTGAGAAGTATGTAGAAGATTGGATAAATTGGGTTACTGCACGACTTCGGAAACCACGTATAATGATTGTGGCAACTCACAAAGATGAACTGAATGAAGATGAAGTGGAGAAAAAGTGTCAAGACATACTGACACGAATCAAGAAACATGAGGAAACAGAAATCAAGAAGCTAGACAGGGAAATCAAAGTTGCATCCAAGAAAAGTTTTCAATCCTATCAAGTATGCAGAGAAGGTGCAAAGTCCAAAATAGAAAATCTGCTTTGGCTTAGGAATAATAGGCCCTTCCTCTCCACAAAACTTTTGACCAAAGGCAGTTCTGTAAGTAGAAAATATATTTATTCATTTTATAGTAGAGATAATTATATGATTGATCAGTACCTGCACTGGCAAATAGAAAAGACCTTTCAATGGTATGGTGTGGGAAACAGTGCTGTATGCATTTTATTTGCATTTTCTGTCATATTGCAGCGGTAATATTGGAAACTGTACTGTTTCCCACTCATGTGAAAGCGACTTGATCATACCCTAAGTAAACTTTAAAACAAAATGTCATAATGGAACTACACCAAGGGCGATGGGACTTTTTAACTTTTGTTATCAAATTTGGGCTTCCTGTGGTGAAATACACAAGGGTCTTTAAGGTTTTTAAAAAAAATAATTATTTTGGATTTTTTTTAAATATGTTATTTTGAATTTTTAAGACTGGATTTCAAATTTTAATATGTTTACAATTCAGGTAGTTTGACTGAAAAATTCTAATTATAACTTATTAACAATCATGCATTAGTATACGTGTTGTAATATTGAGCATCAATAATAGTTTGTTGCATTATTTTCATTTGTTTTAGTTCAAAACAGAAAAAAGTACATGCTTGAATCTTGTTGCTGTGTCATCCATTGAACAACTGGATGGATTGATAACTCTACGTAAAGAAATTTGTCGAGCTGTAAGATGTAGATGTGAGACAGCTTGCTCCAAAGAAGATCCTTTGTTTCCTTTAGTAGGAATTGACCTTCCAAAACAATGGGTGTGTCTAGAGGAAGCAGTGAGACAGTACAGAAGAGAGATCAAACCTTCTCAAGTGCCTTGCATGACAAAAGAACAGTTTGATCAGTTTGCATACAAGACAGCAGGGCTTGAAGGTCTGGAGGTGTTATCAGCATTACATTACCTTGATTCAGTTGGTGAGGTAAGCACTTATTATTAATTCTGGCCTATGACTGACCTTTGGGTCTAGTAAACCTTGATCATTTTAGTCAAGTTCAATAAAAATGTACCCAATTTACCCTTGTTAGTGTATGTATGCATATAATATTATTTCCTGAATTTATCATAGTATTAATTTTGACTAATATCAATAAATTGACCATTGAACACTGTTAGTAATAAATAGTTAGATTGCTGAACATATAGTTTTGTAATGTAAGCTTGCAAATTGAATTATCATATGACCCTTACCAGTACCTGTATTTAATGATTTCAAAATTGAATATTCGAATCGAATAATCAAATCAAGATTCAAAAAATGAAATCAACAATGAACTTTTGGTAGGTATGCTTGATGTGTTTTGACTGTAAATGGTCAATTACAGATATAATTAAATAGTACAATGTTATACGTACATTAAGATATCATGGGACATATTTTAGCTTTCTAAATATGTAAATTTCTAAAATTACCTCTTTACATGCTAACCAAATATGTGTTATATCCTGATTGTATATTGTACCTACCTAGTTGAAGTAATAATGTTCTATGCAATTTCATTTTAGTTAAAGTTTTATGAGAAGATTCCTGAAACAGAGTACAGTGTATTTCTTGATCTCCCCTGGTTGTGCATGCTGGTCAAACTGCTTTTTAGACATGATTATGATGAACAACCTATTGCGTTTGTTGATGACTTCTATGAGTTTGACATGGAGAAAGTAAAATTTGAACATCATCTTGAACAGCTAAAGCAGCATGGAAGGTTATCTGTGCCATTGCTGAGGTAATAAAAATTATTCTATAAATCCCCAGCACACAGGGATTTTAACAATTCTGAGGCTCAGGGAATAAAAGTTTGTGCTTCTGTTGTCTGTGTATACCATTTGTGCCTGTGTATACCATCTGTGTATACCATTCACCAACATAATTTTAACAAAGGCACAGTGGAAGATTAGCTTTGGCTGAACTGGCACGCTTATGTTAAGTGGTTTTGTAATGTTCTTTAAAGAATCTAAGTGCTCCACAATGTCTTCTATTGTTTGTTTTCATATGGGACATCAGGTCACATTTGAACAGGGATATCGTGACATAGCTCAGCTGTTAACCAAGAGGCTGAGGGTTCAAGCCCTCAGCCGAGCCATCATTAGGGTCTTTAAATAATTTAGGAGAATGTTCTTCGATTTATAATTGTTTGGCTTCACGTCTTCTCGGATAAGGACGATAAACTGGAGGTCCCTTCTCACCACACTTCACATTAACCAATAATGGGGGGGGGGGGGGGGGGATGTAAAAAAACGACTGGGGACGCAGGTCACAACCATCCTTGGTGATGGGCCTACACTAATACATACTAACTACTAATCAAACTCATGTTGTAAAACCGGATTACATTCTATAAATATTAAAGATTGTAAAACACATTGAGACATTAGTCAAATGCACTATATAAGCACTGCAACATTACATTACGTTACGTTATATTACGTTAAGTTACGTTACATTACGCTATGTTTTATTATGTTATGTTACGTTACGTTACATTACAGTAGCAATATATATTGTTTCTGTATCTATATACAATATTATATTTGTTTTACTTAATACATTTTAGGTGCATCTGGAGAGAATTGAACCTCAATGATGTAGAGTTTTTTAAAATGATCAGGAGTCTAATGACATTTGGTTTGGCTTGTGAAATACCTGGCAAGAAAGATGAGTTGTTCATTCCTTGGTTTTTACATACAGAGCTGCACCCTCAAACCAGACAAGACCTATTCCCATGTCTACCACCTAGTGATTCTGTAAGTCTATGGATACAATTTGACAAAACTGTTGATTATTAATAAGAAACTATTTGATTACATGAGTTCAAAGTATTTTAATTGACTCCAAAGGTCTGACACTCATTTAACTTTTTACCAATATACATATATGTTCCCTTTTTAGACTGAATTACAGCTGAAGTTCTGTTTTGTGGGGTATCTACCATCTTGTCTGTTTGACCGTTTATGTGTACAATGCTATTCCCTTGGTATTGATGTTAATACTTGGAAGAATAGCATGTTGATTTACAGGGGAGATATTGAAATTTACCTTGAAGTGGTCCAATCAGAAATCACTGTTACCGGCCGCACTAAATCTGAATTATTGGAAAAACTGTGGAATGCAATTTGGGAAATAGTCAAGGTATTAAAATGTCAAATATATGATGGTTATAAGAGTAACTGTTGTTTTGCAGGGGTGTAGGAATAGCGTATAGGGGAAAGGGGGCTACAATACAGATGATGATTGTATTGAAGGTCTGGGGATATACTCCTAAAGGGGGTACAAATGAGCTTGGCTGAAGTGAGAGTCTACTAGCCCTCTCATCCATGACATCCAAGTGATATTGTGCATGACAAGATTGTGTTCATGGCAATTTTGATGATCATGTAACTGTGTACAATGAAGGTGATTTGATGATTACATGAGACTTTTGGCAATTAGTTTTGATCCATATTGTGAAATATCAAAACATTTACCTCTATTACAAAGTGCAGTTTATTATCTTGATTGACATTGGCATGCACAAATGCAGACCTGGTCAAAATGGAGGGTGAACTGGCCTTTCTCCATGTAACATACTTCTATGGGTATTACTTAGTAACAGCTTGGAGAAAATCAGTGGCGGTAACTTATGGTGATGGCTTTGTACCTCTTTATATAGAATAACCATTGCCCCATCTATGCCATTCAAAATCACTGGAAAAATGTTGTGATTCCCACAATGGATTTGAAAGGAAACCCATTGCTGGACCAACATTGGGTTCAAATATACCCATCATTTCCCCCATTAACTGCGAACATTTCCCATGTAATTCCCATCTTTGGACAATTTTAATTCAGTTTTTCTTCCTGTGTATTTGGCTATTATTGTCTTATGTCTATTTGAATTTATTTCCAGGAACTTCGCAACTTGTTGTCAGAGTGGCCACGAATTGTTTACTACATGTATACAGTTTGTCCTCATTGTATCAAAAACCAGTCTTCAAATCCATATCACTTTGAGTACAAGTCTTGGGATGGCCAGTCAACTAGTATGCGATGTAAAAGGTCAATGAAAAAACACATGGTTGAAGTGAAGTTACTTTTTCCTCCAAAAGGTAATTAATATTGATACAATGAATGAAGTTATATTGCAGGATAGTTATTTTGATAGCCTGGTTTCAATCTGATAGCCTTAAAACTGAAGAAGATATGAATTTTGAAAACTTAATATAAAATAATGTGCATTGTATGTACCTGGTAAGCCTCGTTTTCAGTTCTTTCATATGGCTTGTAATGGATTGATATCTTCTTTACTTCACGAGTTATTTTCTCAAAACGTTCAAGGTATTTTTGATGTTACCAATTGTGAATGGATGCTCTCTTGTACATTCAAATGCATCAAGTTTATTTAATAGATAATCACTGAGGCACACAGCATTCGTGGGTATAATACAGGCAGCTGAGGGCACAGCCCGAAGCTGCCTGCATTATACCCACGAATGCTGTGTGCCTCAGTGATTATCTAGTATAATTATTGTTCTTATCGTTGTCTTTTTCGTTTTCGTTATATTGACTCCTAGGCGGAACTCGCTGCATTATTAAAAATAATGCTTTTAGCTAGAAGCATTATTTTTTATAATGCAGTTTGCTGTTTGTTGAAGTGGGACCTATGCATTCGTTGGGATAATGCTGAGTAAAAACAATGGGTTGTGATGAGAACAGTGATTATTTAAACCTAATTGTGTTGCCTATTTCAACCTTAGAAATACACTTGTTTTATCACTTGTCAATGCATTTGCCAACAAATATAACTAATGCCCTTTTTTTTTTTTCTTTTTTTTTTTTTCTCAGAACTATCCGTGCCTCTTCCAGGTAAATAGACATAATTGTTCAGATTATGTTACTAATAAGAAATCAATGTTTCGAAACTTTAACTTGGGGTTTAATCCCCAATATTCTGATGAAATTCTTGACTTACTCATGTATGTTTTGTGTTAATGTATCAGCTTCTGTACCAGATGAGCTACTAAGAGAGTTATCATCAAAGATGCCACTTCACTGGCAACGACTTGGTACATTCCTCGGCGTCTCTAGTCATAAAATCGAAGCAATCAAACAAGACCGTATTGGTGACGTCACTGAACAAGCTTATTCTATGTTTTCATCGTGGAAACAAACCAAAGCAAGTCAGGCTACTCCTAAAGCACTAATTGATGCTTTGAAGAGAAGTGAAAGAGAAGATTTAATCACTAATGTACTGGAATATTTTAGGAAATAATATACTAGGCGTAGGTTTTATTTCTCACGTAAGCGTTTTGGGGGTCCAGGGCTCAGACAGTAAACGAATAGAGTTCCAGCTACAAAAGAAAATTAAAATATTAGGCCTTTAAGTCAATTTTCACGCAGGTCTCCAAGGCAAAAACCAATGGAGCTCCAGAAAACTTTCTTCTATGAAGGACTCCAGGACATCCCATAAGGGTGCCTGATTTATAGAACCAATAATGTTTCAATAATTTATTTTGAGGCTGTCCGGCTGTGGATTGTCCGGCTTACCATAGGTACCAACCTTAGATACTCTAGACTGTGGAGTAGTTGGAATATTAGAGTGATTATAACGCGCACTCGTTGTTACATGTGGGTTTTTACTGGAACGTATTATATGAATATAAATTCAATGCCGTTAATTTGAATGTAAAAATGAAGTAAAGAGAGAGTGATGCGAATTATTGGAAAGAATGCAGGTATTATATATTTTTCTGGTATACCATGTTTCTCTCGTGCAGTTTTTGCGAGGAAAATGGTGGAAGAAAATGCGCTGCACACCCTTGTATTCTAGCGTATTGTATTTTCCCAGCCCATGAACCCGGCCTGCTGTGTTTGTGCTTGCGTTATCCGCTATTGATGGTTTTCAACGATTCCCAGGAGACAAATTAAACAAAAGACATGGCAGCCATGTTGGTGGACTTTTCAAAAGTAAACCACCACCGTGACTGGTGGATCCTTTTGTTCCACTCACTCTCCTGGGAATGGTTGAAAACCATCACAGTGACTGGTGGACCCTTTTGTTCCACTCACTCTCCTGGGAATGGTTGAAAACCATCACAGTGACTGGTGGACCCTTTTGTTCCACTCACTCTCCTGGGAATGGTTGAAAACTATCAATCGACATTAAAGGTCAGTACACTCTACGCGACAAGTCGCAGCGACTTTCCCCCGTGACAGGTTGCAGCAACAATTTCTCCCCGTGTGTATTAAGTATTTTTTTGGCGAAAATTGTTGGGTCCAACCGGTTGGATTGTTGAACCAGTTCACATTGAAGCGACCTGTCGCGGGCACAAGTCGCCTAGTGTTTACCGACCTTAAAATCTACTGTTAGCTACAACTTGGTTTTAAGCAGTTTTGATTACAAATCGACAATTTATAAGGCTAAGATGAATAGCTAATGAAATCGTTGAATAATCGATAAGCCAAATTAACTGAGGGTTTCAGGCGGGCAGCAATGTAAATGTTCAACTACAAATTATTAAATAATATGAATTTTAAACCAGTCATGCATTTGCATTTGTAAATTATTTCTAAATTTTGAGAAGAAATTTTAGTATAGTTCACAATAAAAGTAAAAAAAAAATTGACAGCGAATCTTCAATTCATATTCAAAGCATGACTGTGGGTTTTGGGCGGATTTTGTTGTTATCTGGAGTAGACAGCAACAAGCTAGGAGACACGTTACCTAGAGTTCATAGGTTTCGGATATTCAGTGCGCAATTTTGTCTAGTATATTTCCAGATTTTTTCGCAATCTCACTTATCATCAGGGATCGCGGAGAGGGATGGAGCTGGGGGCTGTTGCCCCTCCCCCCCCCCCCCCCCCCCATAACAATTTTTACCAAATTATCATTTGGCTGTCAGCCCCTTACTTTTCAACATGCTCCGCGGTCCCTGATCATCCCGATCCTCAGTGTTCCTTGCATAACCTTTTACTTTTAAGGTATGAGATAGTTTTTGTTATTGTCATTTCAGCACACAGCTAGAAACAAATTCCAAATTTTTTGTAGGTGTTTTTTAACGAACTAGTACTTTCCCTTGGCTTTTGACCGGGAAGGGGGGAATTCCTTGGAAAGTTGGTAGGAGCTGTTTGAAGGACCTTATAGTGTCAGAGTTTTCGCTTCAAACGCACAATATTCTTTGTTGGATATGACGATACATCAATACAGCAGATATTTGTTTCTGTGAAATTGATTAAATGTCAATGTGGTCGTAGCCAAAGCCTTAGGGTTTGCAAATTAGTATCTCAGATTTCGAATAATTTATACGTACCTTTATTTTAAGACCTTTTTAAAGCCGACTATCGAGTATCCCTACCCATTTTTCAAGGGAGTCCCGTGTGGCTTTTGCAATTTCATATCGTGCTATGTGAGGACGCATGTCCAAAATCCAAACGTTACCACGTGCGCAGATGTCATTAACAGTAGTCTAGTAATTTCCCATTCTTTTGCTCTATCCTACTGTTACTACCCCCTCGCACACCTTTGGCACTTTTTGTGCAATATCGCACAGAGCAGCACAAAGAAATTAAAACATATAACTCGTGATGTAATATCCAAAATTAATAAGGAAAATGTTATTGCAAGATCTAGCAATATCCAAAATTCCTAAACTAATCCTGCACACCGGGTTACCGGGGAAAAAGAGTCTTAAAGAGCCCATCAAAACACACTCATAAGACAATCACAGTTGCAAAGCATGAGATGTATCTTGTTTAATTATAGGAGGCAGCATGACCGAGGGGTCAGAGCTTTGGTCTCGCAAATCGGTCGTCCTAGGTTGGATTCCCGCTCTGGCCACAAAAATTGTATTTGTTTGGATTTTTGATTGGGCCAATTTCTCGGCCATGCTTTGTATATAGCCAACTGGTTTGCCTCCTAACCAGTTGGGATTCAGTCTTAACAATGTTACGTTTGAATTTATTTGTATTCAGTTTCTGATTTGTCTCCCCAATCAGCTAAACAGCTAAATGCATCGAGATGTAAATAAAGTGGATTTATTTTTTTGTGCATGACTGGACAATGTTCAGTTGTGCTCCAACTGAATAACAACTAAGAAAGTTGCTCGGTGAAATGCATTGTGTTAAGACTATTAATTTGTACAATAAAAGATGCACTGAGACAAAGTTGCCTTTCCTTTGTCAAGCAATCAAATTATATTATAGGCTATCTATGAGGTACACTTCTAGTTCCTTGGGATAAGAAAACAAAAGATCAGAGTTGTTCCTATTACTACATAGGGGACACGTACCAATTGGACCGATTGCACAAATATAGTTCCAACGAAAAACCGTCCGACAGAGAGCGAACTGGGACTGACTTATAAAATCAGTTTAAGGGGCCTTAAACCACTTATAGCATTGACATTAAAGGCAGTACAAGGGGTCGTACAATGCAGGTATGTCCTTAACCAAATTTAGGCTCATGCAAACAAACTTGCTGTCATCTGTGAGATGCCACTTTCCATTTTGGTTGACAACAAGAATAATTAAAAACCTAATTGTTAATATCTGATATAAATGTATGGAGGTGGGCTCAAAATGATCACCAGGTTTTTAATGTCTTAAGTTCTTCTGCGCGGGCATATAATGCACGCGTATATATCTATAGTTTATAACATAGTGATGTTAATCATGCAACCAGAACAGCGTTCCTTACAGAATCTCCTAGTGAACCGTGTACGAGGGAGGCGGGGGGGACAAGGGCTGGACTATAAAATCACATCTTGCTACCCAATGGGGTACCCAAGAGCAAGGAATACATTACAAATCTAGAAACATCTTTCCGACACCCATAAATAACGGCCACCCCCAACTGACTGTTTTAAACTAGGTCTCGCTGTCCATTGTCAAAAGCAACGGTTGGTTTCGTTACGAGTTTCATAGGGTGTAGATTTGTAACAAGAGTCCAATTCCCTGATAAATCCCTGACTGCACTTTACATCAGTATCGTGTGAAACCATAGATGTCACAGATCATAGTTCTATGAATGTAACAAAAGAAATTCACATTTATCAAGGAACTTTGCCTTCTCTATTGTTTTGCTTTGCACAGTCATTAACTCAGAAAAGTTGGAATGTTAACGTCGAGAAGGCAGAAACATATTCAAGAATTTGCACAAATATAGTTCCAACGAAAAACCGTCCGACAGAGAGCGAACTGGGACTGACTTATAAAATCAGTTTAAGGGGCCTTAAACCACTTATAGCATTGACATTAAAGGCAGTACAAGGGGTCGTACAATGCAGGTATGTCCTTAACCAAATTTAGGCTCATGCAAACAAACTTGCTGTCATCTGTGAGATGCCACTTTCCATTTTGGTTGACAACAAGAATAATTAAAAACCTAATTGTTAATATCTGATATAAATGTATGGAGGTGGGCTCAAAATGATCACCAGGTTTTTAATGTCTTAAGTTCTTCTGCGCGGGCATATAATGCACGCGTATATATCTATAGTTTATAACATAGTGATGTTAATCATGCAACCAGAACAGCGTTCCTTACAGAATCTCCTAGTGAACCGTGTACGAGGGAGGCGGGGGGGACAAGGGCTGGACTATAAAATCACATCTTGCTACCCAATGGGGTACCCAAGAGCAAGGAATACATTACAAATCTAGAAACATCTTTCCGACACCCATAAATAACGGCCACCCCCAACTGACTGTTTTAAACTAGGTCTCGCTGTCCATTGTCAAAAGCAACGGTTGGTTTCGTTACGAGTTTCATAGGGTGTAGATTTGTAACAAGAGTCCAATTCCCTGATAAATCCCTGACTGCACTTTACATCAGTATCGTGTGAAACCATAGATGTCACAGATCATAGTTCTATGAATGTAACAAAAGAAATTCACATTTATCAAGGAACTTTGCCTTCTCTATTGTTTTGCTTTGCACAGTCATTAACTCAGAAAAGTTGGAATGTTAACGTCGAGAAGGCAGAAACATATTCAAGAATTTGTTTTTAACACATGCTTATCAATGAACTACACTTTTCTTGGCATGGCTTTCGCCAGCTTTTATTAATATTGTTCTATATTGGGACGCATGTCTAAAATCCAAGCGTTATCACGTGCACAGATATCATTATAAGTAGTCTAGTAATTTCCCATTAATTGCTCGATCCTACTGTTACTACTCCCCTCGCATACGTTTGGAGGTAGATCATCAAACGCTTTTTCCGGGGGATGTAGGATTTTGAAAAACAATATCCTGCAATATCATTAGTACATCAAAGAACAAAAAAAATAAGATAAGGACTTGAAAGAACATAAATCAAAAACACACTTCGAAAATGCTAAAAAATATCGTGAACGCCAGGTTGTCTTGAAAATAATTTTTATAGATCAAACAACCCACCTACCCAGACCCACCTTGAGCAAAGTTTGAATTGTCGAACACCTAAGTGATTTTGCGAGGAGGGTCATCCCAAAGTGTTTATTAAAAAAAATCCAATTATTCGTCAGCTTTCTTTTTATTTTCAATTAATCATTTCATTTCGCAGAGATGAACCTAAATCACACTATCATATTTAATTACTGAATTAAATCTATCCTAGTTTAAAGTAAAGCCCCATTTGATTGTTCCATTTTGTTGTCTATTAGTTTCCTGAGTCATTTTGCGCAATCACTATCCCTACCCCTCCCTACCCAACCCTCTCACACATGTACGTACGTAACCTAGATTTGTCACGAAATGCTTTCCTGGTCGTGTTACCAGAAGAAAAACTCCAAAATTCAATTTTTCTTTCGTTCGGTGCGTTTTTATAGCCTTCTTTATTCCCCAATTTAACAACGAACCCTGGTGTTCCATTTATAGATGCATAACATATCTTTATTTTACAACATTGTAATGCCTCAGCTCCTTGTCTGAAAAGCGTTGTCTAGTAATTTTCCATTCAAAAAAATTTGCGCAACTCTACTATCCCCCCCCCCCCCCCCGCCCTCTCTCCACTCACATGTGCGTGACTGAAATTGTCTTTTCGGAGTCTCTTGCGTTACGCTTCACTACGCGTACAAAGTCGGTTTTATCTTTTCTTAATCATTTCAGCTCATAGAAATATCCAAAATGACGCTTATTTTTTTTTACTCCAAATGTATCAACTGCACATTTCTTTAACGTTTGATAGCTGAGGTGATTGGCTCCTCCGGAGTGCCATTGTTTGACGCCGGCATGTTTTAGAAATATTAAATATGCAAGAAAACCACGCGTTGTCACGTGCACAAATATCACCATATTTGTCAAAAATTTAAATTTGACATGTCTAGTGATTTTCCATGATCAGGCTAGGTTGGTTGGTGTTCCTCAATTTCATTTTGTCTTTACAGTTTGGTAAAACAACTATAAAAGTAATATACAACAGAAAAAGGGATTTATTTATTTTTATATGAATGAACGCCTTGTTTTGGATTGACCAAAATAAAGATCAAAAGACCTTTCGTTTAGATTCCAACATACGCTTTGATTACCGGCGTTTGGCACTATTAATCCTGTTCTTTTATAGTTCACGCTGTTCAATTCTCTGATTCAACATTATTCTAACTTCATACTGTCTCCGACAAAATTGTCGAGAGAGGACACTAAACGAGGTACGTTTTTATTGTCAATTTAAGTTTTCATATCAGTGATCATTCACCTGTACAAGTCATATTAGAAACACCCTACCAGTATGCACAAACCGCTGTTATATTATGCTAATCATTGTCGCTCATTGCACTATTTTTATTTTTACATTGCAATAATAATAAGTTTTCTTCCGTGCGTTACTTGTTTATGTAGTATATTTGTAATATTTTTAAAAACGTTATATTGGCATGTTTATTGCATGACGAATTTTTTACGTTCCTGAAACGCGAAAAAAATAACAAAGCGTAAACGATAGCATTAGAATATAAATTTCGTAACGCACGAGAAAGCTCGACCCATAACAAGCTCCCTTGGTCTGTCGATGTTCTTTCTAGCAGGTATTGATGCAAATCGTCCACATCCGATGATTTTTCCTCGTTTGTTCTTACATCGGTCCCTCGTCTGTACAAGTCATGATGCTCTCACATGCGCATGTTTCGGGACTGAGTTCTCCAGCAACAAGCTCGATCGATCGTATGTAGGCCTTTGCAGAAAACAAATTGTATATGAGTTTCATGAGTAAAGCTAGTGGAAATTACAGGGCGCACCTCTTTTTGTGCAATCTAGATACTGTGTTTCCAAAGAAATTCTATCCCCCATATGGGGAATTATATTTCTTTAAAAACACAGGTAGCCCATTGTTTGCTTAACAAATATGACCGAATGAATAGGACAAAATAGTTTCCGTGCCAATGTCTCGATTCAAGCATCTTCATGTGAAATAAGAATGAAACACCGGAGGTTAAGATAACAAGTGCTGGTCTATTATCCATTTTCAAAGTGATAAATGAGATGTGTGACTAATGAAGTATCATTTTTCATTTGATTTATTTTTAGGCAATGCCCGGGATGAACTGCGATCTACGGTTCAATATCCAAATAGTTGTCCTCATTCTTTTGAGCTACGTTTTCTTCAGTAGCTGCAGTGGACCTTACTGGTCGGAAATATTCGGAGAAGTTCATAATTACCATTATTCAGGTAAAAATATGTTATATCTAATGTGCGTCCTTGGATGACCTTGAAGCCAACACCTCCTTAAAGCTATACTATTGAACAGCGGATTTTCGCTATAAGACAGACTATTTGCTTGACTATGCAAAGCATGGTTAGGTTGCGTAAGAAAGTGTGACCAATTTTTGTCGAAATAATGACGTTGTTTCTCTCGAAAAGAATCTTACAAAGATCGTTAGTTGGAGATTTAAAGCTCCTTAATGTTGTTCTCAAAAATGGAACTAAAATTAACGAGTTTTCCGGAAGATATTTGGTTTTGACTGCGAATAGCCTACGAGGTTGTTCTTCGTATTCAAACACCAAGTCATTTCCAGGTCAGTTTGTTTGAAAAGACAATATTAAACGATGAAAATATTAAAAAGCTGATATTTATTAAAATTTCTAGCGATTAGCTTTCCATTCAGCCATGGAAATGTAGGGATTTCGTCGTATGTAAGCGTGTTTCACGCTCGGAGTGTTACTCGAATTTAGCTCAAATTTTTTCACGCTTGACAGATTGACTATATTGCTTTGTGTACATTTCGTGCTTTTGTGTGGTCTTGTTCTTTCGTATTCATTGTTTATGTTTGGTAATTTATATATATATATGTTTAAATATTTTAAGTGTTGTGTTTGGTATACTCGTGCTCATTGCTTGTACATATTGAGAGGTATTGCCTACAAACTTTAAGGGGAGGGGGGGGGGGAGAAATGGCACACTTTGTCTGTGTCCCACTGTAGTTTTTGTTTGCTTGGCAAGTGAAAGGTCATTATTATCAATGATAGCAACACACAGTTATTTGCTGCCTTGTTTCGTTTGTTTTATTTTTAGAAGAAAACTCTGGAAGCCCTCCTTTGAGTTATTTTGTTTCAGCAAATTTTGCTTTGTTGATATGATGAAACCAAAAATAATGGGCATGCGTTTTATTTGTAATTTTCTCATGATTATATTAAACTTTATTTTAGGGAGATTTGCTCATGGGTTTAGAAGATACTGGGACTCGTTAAAATGGTTTAGTATTCCGGCTAGTCTTGGATTTGCATATATCTGTTTTCAACAATATGGACATATTAGGAAAAGAGAACAAAATAGAATATCAGGCCATGACCCAGAACAATTGCTGGCTAAAAATTGGCAGGTAAAGTATTCATTTAGAGTGATTTTCATATGACTGTGAAAGAAAATAGACCATTTAGTTTGTACTAGTCGATAAACAACAAAAGAAAACAATGGCATAAGTGTTCACTAGTAACTATTAGTTTGCCTATTCTTTCACGGTCATATGAAAAGCACTCTAACTCCAACATATTATTGTGAATAACTTTTGATTCAAGACAAGATTATTCTAGTTGTCACCCAGTCAGATAATATTTATAGCATCTCACCCCACTGTCTGAAATAACTCAATCTAAAATTTAAATTCTATAAATAATCATAAACTCACTAGTTGATGTACCTTTCTATTCCAGGTTGCATTGTATAGAAAAATTCCAACAAGAGCATTATCTAGGATATTTGGTCAATTAATTAATGTAGATTTACCATTGTGGATGAGATGGCCAATGATAGGTTTATATTCTTGGACATTTTCATGTAATCTAGAAGAGGCTGTTGATGGAGACATTAAAAACTACCCAAGTGTAGGGGCATTTTTCCGTCGTGAACTTAGACCAGAAACTAGACCAGTAGATCAATTATCTGATTTGGTGAGTAAATCTGCTATCACTTGGTATTACTTGTTTGCAAGACAGTGATGTTATAACAGCTAGAGTGCTCACACTAAAAGTGTGCAACAAATACCACCAAATAGTGCTATTTTAAGCTAATTATGTTGTTTTCTTTTGTTTAATTAGCGCTATTTACAACTCAATATTTACAATTGTTGCACACATTTAGTGCTTGCACTCTGTCTTGGATGAAGCTCAGCAAAATACATCTTATTGATGTTTATTTGTTAGTATATTTGTAATGAACCATGGTGGAATGTACTGCAAATGTGAATGATTTTCATAGTGATAAAATGTGACCAGTAGCTCATTTGATAGAGCACTGAACACACAAAGGCTGTGTTTTTTTGCATTTCCCATATTGATTTTATTGATTATTTTATTGTCTGTTCATGAATCCAAAATGATTACTACAGTGAAACCCCTCTATACTGGACTCTACTAGGACCAAATAAAATTTCCGGTTTACAGGGGGTTCAGGTTTATTGAGGTTTTTGTATAATCATTGAAAAACACGCTTTAAAATACAGCACAATAGCTTGATTACAAATTAATGTCATTTTTGCATTTAAGTATCGTCATATCGATAAAGTGTAGATGTTATATTCATTTACAGTTTCATTGTCAACTGCAGCACTTTCTCCGCAGATCTGAAATGCTTTGAAAAAATAACAAGATTTCAAACAATCAAGCCAGTCATTTGAATTCTTGAAATCTGGCAAGCTTACTCTTGCATGGTTAGCCCAGAAACAGGAATGTTCTTTTATCATGCGCATTGCGACCACAGGACAATAAGATCAATCAGATGATCGTAATATGTACTGTTCCTTATAGACTTTGTTATAATGGTTCTCACTTTTTCACAGCTAATTGGGTGATTTTTATCACAAACATTATATTCTGCTTCACACTAGGACAATGCTAAAGTGTTAATTTTACTTTTGTTTCCAATTTGAACAGACCCACACAAGTATTGTTCTGGACTAGCGGGGTGAATTCTATTGTTAAATATCGTTTTGAAGAGAAAATATTGTCCAGTTTCTGGAATAGAGGGGTTGTGGTTCACTTTACTAAAGATTATATAGGGGAAATTTCCAGACCAAAAACATTGTCTGGTATAGAGAGAATTCCAGTAAACTGAGGGTCTGGTATAGAGCAGTTTCACTGTATTACACTAGACAAAATATGTCAGACATTAATATGCTTACCTGGTTAATTGCCCAGGAAGTATTTCTTCTCTTTTTCCTTACCTCCGCTTACCTAACCCATATGCCATAGGTTGAATACACCTTCCTTCACTCCCATTTTTTCCCAGCTGTCCTTGTGAACCCACTCTAAGTGTTAAATGGTTTTGAATAAATATTATTCTTGCAGACAAGCCCTTCAGATGGTGTAGTTCTTCACTATGGTAAAGTTGAAGGCAATGCAATAGAACAAGTGAAAGGAATAACATATGATATGACAACATTCTTGGGACCTGGTCATCCACGATATTATACTCCTGATAGTAACAATGAATTATATCAATGCGTCCTTTACTTGGGTCCTGGGGATTATCATTGTTTTCACTCCCCAGCAGAATGGCAAGTGAAAATTAGAAGACATTTTCCAGGTAAGATGTTATTTTATGACACATAATAATAATATGAATAAAGGCCATTATAAGCTCCAGGCTGATGAACTACATAGCTCACAGGCACATATACAGTCTATGATTTCTTTGAATTCTAACACCTTTTTTATCTGTATGTTTTTCGTTAATTTTGTTTCAATCTAAATAGTTTTCACCCTGCATCAACCAACAACAAACCAACTTGTTTGATAATGTTTTGGTAACATTTTGGTGGAAAAGGTCTTTTTAAGCTTTCACCACTTTCACAATATAACCATTGATTATACTTTCTGGTTTTTAGATAGTAGTTTTTGTGATGCAAATAAAATTGATTTTTATTCAAATACAAATGATAATATTATCAATAACAACCGCCAGGAAATGAGAAGGTATTATGGGAATGTGACAGTAGAACATAAAAACTTTTGTTGGAGAAATAATCAATAAATTTTGTTGCTTGTTTGCAGGTGATCTTCTGTCCGTAGGACCCAGTATACAAAGATTAATTAAAGGACTATTCAACTTCAATGAAAGAGTAGTATTATTAGGATCATGGCGTTATGGATTCTTTTCATATTCAGCTGTAGGAGCCCATAATGTGGGATCAATCTACTTGGACTTTGACCCGGTAATTATACATTTTTCACTACAAATCATCATTTTTGCTGGATAATATTGTTGCCAAGTGATTTATTTGAAATGTCAAGTGTTGAGGCCATTCAAAGCCACTAATATATATCAATATAGTTTTTGTAAACATGTAATTTTGTGTTTCTTCTCACCAGGAACTGAAAACCAATTTAAAAGGAAAGTACATACCAGGCAGTTATACAGAAAAACCATTAGCTGAATGTCCAGGCACAAGATTAAGAAAAGGCGACAAGATGGGAGGTTTTAACATGGGTTCAACTATTGTACTTATATTTGAAGCTGCTAAAGACTTTGAATTCTCTGTTAAGACAGGACAAAAACTAAAATATGGTGAACCCCTTGGGTGTCTACCAAACAAGTTACAGGAATAAACATTTAGCTGACAAGTGACAGTGGTTCTCATTATTCTATAGAGTAGTTAATTATTTGTGAAACAGTTTTGCTGGTTGGTTGATTTTATTAACTTTTTAAATCAAAGATGGGGTTGACATCAGGTTTTTCAAGAAACCAAGCATTCCTTGGTGTTACTTCAAACTTGGAATTGAGTTTTCTTTTTGTAGAATAGTTGGTACTAGAATTTTGAGTCGGAGTAAATTGAGATGTTTGATGTTGACACAATTCTCCCAAACATGCTTTATTTTACCTCACATTTTTCCACAAACCTTGGTGGTGTACATTGATATACGAAAATTTAAAGAAAGGACACTATGTAGCAAAACATTGACATTTATTGAACATCACTGTAATATTGAATTATGGTAAAATATGCATTCTACAATATAATTTAACTGTATTATTTTGATTTGTTGTGAAAAGGTATTTGATCTTATCTTCCTTCAGTAGAGGTTTTAAACAAGATAACACAAAACGTTATTTCTATTGTTTACTTACTTTTGATTGAACAAACATAATGCATTGATCAATTTGTTTAGAAGGATACATGCACCAACCATATTCCAAAGTAAAATGTCTTTAATAGGAAACTATCAGGACTGTTAAAAAAATATTACTATATTTTTAAGGTATAGAATACTGTAGACTGATTCCATAAGTCTTAGTTTTTGCTCTTTCTATTTGGTAGGTCGCGCAAGGAGCGACTAAAACAACTGACGGAGAGCGACTGGGACTGACTTATGGAATCAGTCTACGAATATTGATCTAGCAAGGGGTCTGAATACATAGAAAACAAATTGTTTTTAAATCATCAAGGACACAAACACAAGCAGCTGGGGCTGAAGTCAGTAATCAGGACCAAGATTTCCATCTCACATGAGTTGTGCAAATATTGATGCTGTACTCAGTGTGAGTGGAGATGTAATTTGCTTAATATGCTAATTTTATTTTTATGATGCCAAAATAAAAACAAAGTGCGGTTTTATAAAATCCATGACAAAAAAACTTAAAAGCAAAGGGTAATAAGGTCAGTGTAATATAAATAAAGTGTAAATACAATAACAAAAAACCAAAAATAAAATATGAGCTTTGAAGCATAACAAAGTGTACATAATAGGTTGAACTCTATTTAGGATTTTTGAAAACCACTCTATAACTCATTAGTGAGCAAAATGATTCATGTTTGATGAAACAATTCAAAAAAATATACAATTTTTATTGTTTTAAAATTCTGTTAGCATTCCTTGTGTTAGAAAGGTAAGCCAATGGTTGCAAAACCCATAACAGAATGGGCCCACATACTTATTAGCTGTTTCTTTAATAATATTGTTTACATAATGAATATGGCTTGTGTTTGTGCTTTTATTCTTACAAGCTCAATATTAAATCAATGTATGCACAACCTAATTGAATCTTGTTATCCAAATAGTGTGAAATACCAACAAATATTTTTTGAATGGAGGTTTTTTTGGAGGCAATCCATTCTTGATGTCATGATACAGTTTCATACACAAGCAAATCAAAATAGTCTGTTATCTTCTGTATAATGAATTTATGCTCACAACTTAGTCATAATAAAGGAGAAACAAAAGGAGTATATACCAAATCAAGACAGATATAGAGGTTATGTACTAGGTCAAGATCACTGAAAGGCTAGTCACTTGTTGCACATTGATAGTGTTTTGTGTTCATCCTTATATTGTAGTTTAATTGAACCGGGTTCTCCCATACATTAACTGTACCATGTAGTTATGGTTTATATCGTCGAATAAATTCTGGCACATCAAATTTTCTTTTACAGCCTTTGTAGTTCATGTAGCGTATTTTACCAAATACTTGTCGTTCTGCCCATCCTTGATCATGAATACCACAGATAGACCACATACAACCTGAAGAAAGTAGAAAAATAATACTGGTGATGTGTTGATAATTGTCTGTAGCCATACTATGAAGAGATTTTGATAACCTTGCAAAGCATATTCATTTGCTATAATGAAGTGCAATGTACTTATGACAAAACAATAATACAGTGTGATATGAAAATCCAAAAGATATTTATAATAGCAGGTGAAAATTTGATTTGCATGCCGAAAACTGAATACTTGGGAGGACAATTTTTGGCCATTTCAAGCTTACCATAAAGTTTGCTGGAAAAATTAGTATTAACTATCATTTTGATTCCTTTTGGTTTGACAACAACTTCAGAGTGCCACTATAGGCTCTTTGGAGTAAACAGTCAAGTCATCCAAAATCCATAATGATTAATATAAAAAAATACTATAAATCTGGACAAAGAAAAGATTAGAATCTTTTGTTTTTTAGGCCGACAATACTAATTTCCAGTTTAGCATTACATGTGATACTTTGTCAAGAGCACTTTCTGTTTGCATCATACCTACATATCCATTGGGATCAACACCATCTAGTGCATATTTATCATTAAAGTAGATGGCATCATCTAAGGCCTTTTCAGGTGATTCAGTCCATTCAAGAATCTTTTTAGCCCAGTACATACGTAGAAATCCATGCAGCTTGCCTTCTCTTGTAAGTTGTCTCTACAACAACAATGAAAAAAATATACATTACATTTCACTCAGTAACCCAAGTATATATTGCAATCCTTCATTAGAATTGTACCAAATACATCACAACGCCTTCTACAATGCTATCCTACTTATAAAATTCTACAATGTGCTTGGTTTAACTAAAGATGCTGCCAAGTACATGAAATGCATTTGCGTGCAGTCTACATTTATAGATAAAAGCTGAAAAGTATAATTCTTCCTCCTATTGTCTAATAGGTAAAGTCAGTATGAAAGAAGCAATATCATTACTAGAGAATAGAACCTTTGAGGACTCTATGTTACATATGGTCTATCACTAGAAAAACCTATTCTATTTTGTAAATGTTTGTTATAAAAATTTCTGATCTTGACTTTGAATATAATCACCAAATACAAAGGAAATTAATCACTTGGTATCAAATAGGCAAGACTGTGTATCATTTCATTTTTTGCACCTGTGCCGCATTCCACAAATCGTCATGTGTCTTTGCCATCTCCAGTGTCTCCCTATCATACAAGTATTCTCTCTTATCCTTGGCATGGTCTTTTAATGTTTTCTTAGCCCAGTCATTAGTACCATCGATGGAATCGTACTTGTCGTTATAGAAACAGAAATTGTCTGATAGTTCTCTACGGATGACACTTTCCTCAATGAAAGATTCCACAGAGTCTTTGTACTTTCCTCTGTATTCTCTTATCTTAAGTATGGTTCTCTGATTACTGATTTGACCTAATGGACAAAAATGCTGACCAGTTCTAAAGCTCAATATTTGCAAGGAATAAAGTTTGTTTAGGTATTTCACCTGTCATGACACAACTTGGGATCATATGTGTGGCATGGGTAGCCAAAAGGTCAAGTATCTTGCCTATTACTTCCATGGTTTGGGAATTGAGCCTCAGCACAGACTCTGGATTATATATAAATAGAATTTGTTAAAAGAGTTGTTTCTTTTCAATGCCATGGTTTCTTTCCAGGTTCTCTGGTTTACCTTCCTCATTTCAAATCAACTGTGTGCAAAAAAAGTGTGTTTTTTTTGTAGTAAATGCAGGGGTAGTGAGTGCGAGAGAATGTCTCTTTAAATTAGTAGAAATGCTAAATAACCTTTAGATTATAAACAAAGTATTTTTTATGATTTGTCTATAGATTGAGCCACTAGTTGGAATATGTTCAGTGTCTCTGAGCAACTGTAATGGTAACAGCTGCAGTAGCACTTTACTGAGTCACACAAAAGGAACTCTATCATTGCAGTAAAACAAACAAAGTTTATGAGTACCTGTGTTAAACCATGGGGATAAGTTACTGATAGCATTTTTAGTTGGGTCATTTCTTGATGCACCAAAAATCTTTAATCGTTGTTTACAGAACATTTCCAGCATTTTCAAACCCTCTGCTGTCCCTGGCTTGGCCCAATCTACCTCTTGTACACTTTTGTCTACCTCAATGAAATCCATTGCAGCTTTCCAATCTGCTTTCTGTGGGCATTTGAAAAAGATAAAAGAATCTGTATCAGACAAGATAACCTTATTGATTTTACAATAAAGATAAAGGGATCATTTTAAAAGTTGTTAACACTTCATTGAAAACCAAACGCCTGCTGATCATCAGGTATCAGTAAATGATATGAATACATTCAAAGTTCAAGTTCTCTAGGAACAATGTCAACTTTTAAAATGCTACTTAGCTATTTGAGCACCAGACAAGATGTAAACAAATATGCACAAATAAATGAACAATTAGATAAAAGAACGTCGAATGGTTGTGGCATCATAGAAATTTTTAAGAGTAATCTGACATTTGGATATTAGTATTTGGTCCTCAATACATTGAGTAATTTGTGCATGGGTGACTATAACTCTGAGCCATTGAAATCAAATAACTAAATTTTGAATCTACGAACAAAATCAACCAGATAATGAACATAAATAACTCACCTTGGTCTTTTCTTTAGATTTATGTGGATGCTGAATAACAGGTGGAAACTCTGTTAAGAATGACTGCAGCACTTTATGGATCTTGGGTCTTATTGTACGGGCACTATATTCTAACTTTGGTGAAGCTTCCCAGCAGGGAACAATGTTATGGGCATCAACCTGTTGAAGCAAATAGTATTATGATCATGATATGAAGTCAACATAAAATTAATCTGGCAAATGATTTAGAATTTGATTTTTATTTGTGTTGTTAGACAACACAATTTTTTTCGATTGAATGTCTCTCAGTTGATTACATATTATCTATACATTATAGCTTCTTCAGTGCATTTCATTTTTACTTTAGAATTAATGATCATAAATGACTAACTAAATGAATGAAAGAGCTATCAGTCTTGATTTGTTTTCAGATTTATATGAGAGACAAATGTCATTTATAATGATAAATATTAGTTAATCATGCATGGTGGTACTGTCGAATTCATTTTTTTAGTTTTTTTAGCTACTAACAAAATGTCATTACCTGACATACTGGAACATTCTTTGGAAGAGCTTGGACAACGTTATTTACCCATTGCCTGGGCAGTCTCAATGGACAAAAATCACAAACAACTCCACCAAAACCCTTGTCCTTAATAAAGCCTGGCAAAACTTGATCTGGCTCACCAAGAAGAAGATGAAATTGTATGGCAAGATCTTCCAATTCCTATAGAATAGTTGGACAAACCAAAATTTGATCAATATTTGGTGTTACAGCACATTATTGACAGAGCTGACTGTCTAGATCCAAGAACCATTTACAAAAACACTTACAAAAACTAGTGAAAAAATGGTCTTTGTAGCCAATACAAAATATTTACTACTAACAGTGTTGATTGAAGGAATAGAAAACAAGGTAGCCTCCTCTTAAATTTCCCAAGTGAGCACTGCTTCCAAGTTTTCTATTCCTTCTATAAAATACAATCATGCTCTTAGGCAGATTTTCTGGATTATTTGTTGCAAGAAATGTGCATGCACTGTGCTTAATAGAGCATGCACCTCATCCAATCAGAGTGCAAGAAAGTTATATCTCAAGTATTTCATAATGCCAGTTGGTATCATTGTTGTTTCAAACAAAACCAAGAATATTATTCACTCAAGCTATATTCAAAGTTATTGATATTAACCATACCTTTTCTACCAATTGAAGTCCTTTTATCATAAAGCCATATCTTCTTATGGCAGCATCAAGATATTGTTTAGGTAGACAGAAACACACATGTAGTGGAACTTGTTGTTTTATTGCTAGTCTCTGTGCATACAGTAATGCCCAGTTATCTGATGAAAACAATATCACGAGAGAACACAGTCATAAAATGTTGTTTATTCACCGTTGTCTCTATAATGTCATGTTTTTTTTACTGTAGTTTCTTTAGCTTGTAAAAAAGACACTCAAAATACTCGTTCGCCTGCGTTGCATCCGGAAATTGTTATTATAACGAGAGAAAATACCATATGTAACGCAGGCTATTAAAATACTCGTGTGATATACGTACCTTGTACTCGTTGATCTCTCCACATCCAGTACAAAATACCCTCACAGGTATCTGCCATATCGGTTTCACTCGTTAAAAGACGCACTCTTTTTTTGTTGAACTTGAATTCCCCAATAGAATCACACACTGCTTTCCTTGTCTCGTTGTAACGTTTTAAAATATCGTCGTCTTCTGTTTGGATTTCGGTTTTGATTTTCTTCTTTGGAGGACCCGACGCCATCTTTCTACTAATCGAGTTCTTACTTACGATTACTCTCAATGATTTACACAAGATAAATCCCCGATTCCACGAAAAATTCGAATGAAATGGACGCGTTTGCACAACAACAAAACACATGTGATTACATAACACGATATAATACTATTTTCCCGCGTAAAATTGTAGCTCCGCTGACCAGTAATTTTAATTTGACACGGCGAATCAAATTTGACTTGGTTGAATATATAAAAATATTTTTAAGTTGAAATGCTGTCCTTACTCTATAATTGTTGTCAATTGGGTGTTTTGTGTGCGTTATTCATACAATTTCTTATATTTTTTCTTCCATTTATTACATTTGGAAAATTTAAATCAGCTTTTGAAATAAAAAAAAAACGTCACTTCATATGGTAAAATTAAAAATTGTGAATTTCTGTTAACCGGCGGTCTCATTTGATGCTGCTGTGTTTTTTTTTACTATAGTTCATGTGGATCATGCTTGGCATGTCTGCGATAAACGCCTGAGTGGACATCAAATCTCGATTATTCATCTGCAAAACAACAACATACTTTTATGCATACTTAAAGTATCAAATCACCAAGTCAAAGGTTTGCAGTACCCTCGTCCAAAATATCACAACAGCTAAAAAAAAGAAATTCTATCAATTATTTAATTAACTACAAAACAAATATTGGGCTATTTGTTTGATTTGATGTAATTTAGATGTTTTTTGAGAAGTGTATATATGAATGGTTGCCAGGGTGACGTCATACACTCCATAATTAATTGTATAAACAGCTCATTAAAAAGGTTCTTATTTCAAGTAAGGTGTTTATGGCCGTTGTTTGACTAATGAATGAACCTAGTCCAACGTAAAGGAGTGTAAATGCAAATCAAAATGAGCGTAACTAATAGGTCAGAACAAGGCCAAACAGTATCGACTGCTAAGTCAGACAGGGATGTCGTGATTGTTAAGATGAATATGCCTCATAGGTTTAACATCACTCCGGGAAAAGAGTCCCATAGAGACCTGAACACAACAAAAAGATCCTTAAGAGATCGTGCTTTAGTGTTTAATAATTCAGACCGCGATGAAATGACTCGTAACACCACGGAAAATGCGTTCGCGACGGTGACTGTTAATCTTCTCTCTAGGCCTAAATACCAAGACGGCGAAGAACAGCCACACAGTGATGAAGACATCACAAATGGAGAAACTAATGACGGCGTAAAAATGCCAGATGATGAAGAGGACAATTCAGAAAAAGACGACAACAAAGATCATGAAAATATTGAAGAGACAGAAAGTGATTCTGACAATGAAGATGGGTCAATGCAAAGAACTAAAACACCACTTAGCAGCATTCGAAATGTTACTTTGACTCCATTGGTATTGCCAAATATTGCCCTTGCGTGTCCTAAATGTTCAACATATGTCAATATTTGTCATCTTAGAAGTCACAGAGATTTTCACGCAGCTCTACAAACGTTCAAATTTGACCAGCATTACATACCACAAAACCTAAAAACTTTAATCAAGCGAAGGAAAACATTAATTAAGAAACTCCAAGAAACAAGTAGACAAACAAACGGAAATGGTTTCAGTGATAAGAACTTACAGAGAATAAACACTGCATTTGAAATTTTGAAATCGGAACTGGAGGGAACAGGGGATACTTTTTGCATCCTTGAAACGGAGTTACGTAAGTATTTCAAGTAATACTAAGTGAGATATAACTAAATCAATACAACATTATTCCAGATATCAAGAAGAACTGGTATGAACATAATACAATTTATTTAATAAAGATTCGCGAAAAGATAATTTTGTCAGGTTCATATTAATCCGATTAGCAAGTATTGTTGAAGTGCAACTATTCCTGAAAATCTGGCAAAAAAATTCGGTGATTTGCACAACATTTTCCAAAGATTTTAAAATTCCGCAGATGTTTTGTTGTATGCATATAATCTACAAAAAAATGTTATGATTCCGCGTTTCACGTAGTTCGGAACATATCCAACAACAGTAAATTACTAACAAATAAAAGATGCACAACAATAAGTGATTTAGAATTTCACAATCAATTACAATTATGATGGTTTTAACAATTGTTTTTCTAAAAAAGACTCGTTTGTCTTATTTAGAATTAAAAAACTCACTGACCATATCATCTTCTTAACTCACGAAGAGTTGATTTCTGTTTGATTGTGAGGGTCCGTGTGAGAGTAGTTTTGGGGGAAAAAACCCTTTTAATAATGGTCTAGCGTTTTAATAAAAGGGATCAGAGTAAAAACAATGCCATTATAAAAATAGCCATAAACGTTCGTCAGCTTCTAAGGGGTAACATCAACCAAGAACTATATTAAGAATTCATATTGTTTTATTGTTTTAGACCCTGAGATCAAGCGAGTTGTCAGTCTTGAGATGTGTTGTACTCGAGCGGTTGGCTTGTGTGAAGAAAGCAATTCCCGGTGGAAACACATGGAAGACACGCACGCCTACCAAAACCAGTTTTTGGACGACCCAGAGTGTTGTTTTATAGGCATATACGATGGTTACTGCGGAAAAGTTACGGCTCAGAAATGCGCCAAATATCTCCATGTTTTTCTCAAAGAAGAGTTAGAACAACAAGGGAAAGTACGTTTACTGAAAGAAGGAATAAGTACAGCTTTCAAGAAAGCTTATCATAAATTCCAAGGAATGCTGCTGAAAACAACTGAAGACGAAGAGTTATCAAGAAGTAGATGGAGCGGCTGCTCAGCTCTCACTTGTCTGTTAATGTCAGACTCATGTTGTGTAGCTAACGCGGGGAATGTTGGCGCGCTTTTAGTAAGAGACAATGGGCTTGTAAAGGTACTCGCTAGTCGACATGATCTTTATAACAAAAAAGAAAGAGACAGGGTACGTAAGTGCAAAGGTGTCATAGTGAAGACAGAAAAATGTGCACTTATCAATGGTGCCTTGGGTACTACCAGAGGACTTGGGAACATTGGTGACATGGGGCTCAATCAGTGCATCAAAAACGACCCGAAATTCAAACAGGTTCAGCTAGTTGACAGCGATCAAGTGATTGTATTAGCATCCAGTGGACTTTGGAAGATGTTTTCCTACGAAGAAGTTTCACATTTGATATTTGGTTTCTTTAGGAAAATCAAACATGACATCATCACTCGAATTGCATATGGAGAAGCAATTCCCAGGCTCCAGGATGACGGACACCTTACCAATGACCTTGACGACATATATGAAAGGCTTGACAGTCGTCATGACTACTACAAGACGTTTGTCCGACCCAAGACAAGCTCTCAGCATAGTAACATTAGTGTTGGTTTTCGGCTTTATTCCATGTACACCATTGAAGAAGAGAAAGAGAAAACTACAGTGCGTGTGTCACTGAAGGTACCACGCTGGACGAAGAAACTAGGTAGACGTATGAGTGACACATGCTTGAGTTACCAAGGAGATGGCAACTCTAACAACAAAGATGTTCAGCAGGACAACGATGATGAATATGAGGAACTACCAAGCAAAAGATATTTAAAGCGTAGGCATTCTATGCCTCATCCATCAGGTCTATTCACATTGCAGCAGTTAACTAAAATTGACTTCAAATCAACAGAAAAAGATAAAGAGAATCTCTTAGCCAAGTACTTGTCTAGAAGACTAGTGAAAAGTTCAATTTTAGCTGGATCACTCGACAATATTACAGTTTTTGCTATACTTCTGCAGGGATTTTCTCTAGTCAATGTTCATCTTGTCACAGAGGACTTACTTGAAAAACTTGATGATTAACTTATCTCAAGAACTCTCTTTTATCTTTAAAGGACAGTTTGCCAAGCATGTTGCACCACAGTGACAATTAAGAAAATATACTGCGTAATTAACTTAGTACAAAGCTAGCATCTGATGCATATATTTCCAGAATTTCACTCAGTTATATAATGACAGTAAACTACCAGAAACAGATGCATCAGAAAAGCAAATGAAGTATTTTACCTAATAAAAGATTTTATTTGCTTGCAGAAGAAATTGTGTTATGACATGTTTGCGCCTCTTCATCAGATGTTAGTACTGTTATATGTTAAGCAAAGACACCCCCTGAACAAAAAATGTTACACATATTTGACATTTTGCAATTGAAATGCTAAATTAACCAGCAGAGACATCACAAATTATTCTCAAGGCCTTGCCGCCGTTTTCAAAACTACGGGGCCACCACAGGCAAAATTCACGACCTGCACTTTGCAATAGACTGCCGTCAATCAAACATGTGATGTCATCTACGAGCGTTTGGAACGCGATCGAAGAGCGTTCAAAATGCAAATTTGTAAAACTATTCGAATGGCTTCTCACAAGTATACACCTTTCCAGACGATCCGTCTCCGCTCGTCTTGCAACAGCATTTGTTTTGCAGATTACGTGGTCTTTTTAAAGAAATTTTGTTGTTGCCTTTTTCAACTTCGGGAAAGCAAAAAATTTTAGTCGACCTGACCAAGCTTGCGGCGTGAGTATGAACTTGAGTCTGCAACTTGTCAAAGAAGAAAAATAAAACTTGCCAATTTCTGCTGCCATTCTATTTGTGGCGGCTTTACAAAAAAGTTATTGAAATATTCAATTTTCTTTACCAACGATTTTTGGATTAAAAAAATATAAAACGATAAAAACTTATTTATATCTGATATTTTCCCATCCTTCTTTTCCCGAGAAGTCGCTCATGTGAATAAACGTGTCGTGTAGTTCCGTCGCACGAATTGGGAATAATGATCATGTAGATATAGTTTTTGTCGTGACCTATAACAGTAAATTACAGCATTTGTTCCGAGGAGATTTGCAGAATAACAGTTCATAATTTAGTTCATTTGCAGTGACATATTTCGCATGTGAGCTGACGCCAGTGCTTTACTTTCATTTATGAAATTATTCACCATTTCATTCATTTATTTTCTTGTTGTTGCTATTGAAAAACGAAATCTGACGACTTTCCACCCCGCCTGTGAAGTCGGCGAACAAGTGAAGTAGGAATACATGTAAACATAGAAATAGTTGAAAGGTAAAGAGGTAAAGGTACTTATATTTTCCCAGGAAGCCGACGGTGCGCACTTTTCCCCTTCTTTCCATCAATGCTCCTTTTCACGGGTATTTAAAGCTACTACAAGCTACACAGAATAGCAAGAAGTCGAAACAAAGATGTGAAGCCGCTGTGAATCGAACTCGTGGCCTCTCGCACAGACGGACGCGCACTAACCAAATGTGTCATCCTTGCTCCTAAAAAGTACTCATCACATCTTCTGGCTCGTCCCATATTTGTGTCTCTTCGAAATCTGGTAGAGCAATATTTACATACTCGGTGTCCAGGTCGAGTTCACTTTCTATTAAATCAGACGGGTCTATCTTTCCAAACAGCGATCAAAAAGACGCTCTTGGCGTTCCAAACGCGTGTAAATGACGTCACATCTATTGCAACCTTGCTTTGGAAAGTGCAGGTCGTGAATTTTGCCTGTGGTGGCCGTGTAGTTTTGAAAACGGCGGTAACACATATTACTATTTACAAAGCTGTGCCTACAGCATACCTTATTTCAAATTACTATGAAAGCTATTTAAAATAAAAAATAAAAATACAACCTACATACATTTGAACATCTTGAAAAACTTTTAACTGCTTCATGATAACAAATTTGACTCATGTCATATATTATATTCTCACTTTACCATATTCATTTATAATGAATGGAGAATTTCTGTTTGAGTATCTACAATGCTGCTAGTCTATATTCATCTAAAACATCGTTCAATGTAGAAAATGCATCCAGGAAGTCATCCTGAAAAATGAAGAACAGAAAGAAAACACATCATGGCATTACTTCTATATCTTTCAAATTCTATTCATTCATTTTACTGTTTTTAGGTTATTTTACTTTAAACATCCACCTTTTATAATAATCATAAACCAATATTTTGTGGTATAGAGTCTGCGTGGTACAGTATGATTTTGTATGGTAAGTTCTCAAACAGTGTGATATGCATTGTGTGGTTTAGCTTGGCATGGTATATGACATGGAACAGTACGGAATGGTTTGGTCTGACATATATGTATATGATATAAGGTATGGTCATTTTCATATGAGTGGGAAACTACTGTATTGTATTGTAACCCTAAATGCTAAGAAAACATTCAAATTATCTGCAGTACTGTAGTGGTATTGTAATCATACCTTTTCCACTCATATGGTTGATGTTATGGTATGGTGTGTGTTATGGTACAGTATGGTATAGTATAGTATGGTATATGGCCTGTTACAGTATGGTATGGTATGTAGCATGGTGCAGTATGGTTTGGTATGTGGTATGGTGCAGTATGGTATGGTATGTAGCATGGTGCAGTATGGTTTGGAATATGGCCTGTTACAGTATGGTATGGTATGTAGCATGGTACAGTACAGTATGGTATGTAGCATGGTACAATATGGTATGGTATGTAGCATGGTGCAGTATGGTATGTGGTATGGTATGGTATGTGACATGGTGCAGTATGGTTTGGTATGTGGTATGGTGCAGTATGGTGTGGTATGTTGCATGGTACAATATGGTTTGGTATGTGGTATGGTGCAGTATGGTATGGTATGGTATGTGACATGGTGCAGTATGGTATGGTAAGTGACATGTTACAGTATGGTATGTGGTATGGCACAATATGGTATGGTATGTGGTATGGTGCAGTTTGGTATGGTATGTTGCATGGTACATTATGGTATGGTATGTGACATGGTGCAGTATGGTATGGTATGTGGTATGGTACAATATGGTATGGTATGTGGTATGGTGCAGTATGGTATGGTATGTGGTATGGTACAATATGGTATGGTATGTGGTATGGTGCAGTATGGTATGGTATGTGACATGGTGCAGTATGGTATGGTATGTGACATGGTGCAGTATGCAGGGTTCAAAAAAGTTGCCCGCTACATGGTGCAGTATGGTATGGTATATGGCATGGTACAGTACGGTATATGGCAGGGTACAGTGTGGTAGGGTACTGTTTTGTCCATACCTTGGTACAACCATGTTTTTCATACCAGTGAACATAAGCCCCGACATCATACATGGTTTTTGCTTTTTTCATTGTATCTTGGAGAAAGTTAATGATTTTACTTGAGTTGAGACAAAGTGTGAGTGATTGTGCATCAGGACAGGCTGCAGCATCACTGTATCTACCTTTGATAAATTAACCAATACAACCCATTAAAAACACAATTAAACCAACCAACAGGCAGGGGATATCTGCATGAATAACATCCACATCCACTTGCAATTTCATCCTGTAAACAATTCACTCAGTCTATACAAATTCTATGCAGGGGGTAATTTTTATCCACTGAACAACTTTATCCAGGCTTTTTGTACAGATAAACAACTAAACAAAAAACAACAACAAAATCAGAAAATCAAACATGCAAATAGACAAACACTTAAATATAGAGTTTTCAAGATGTTTTGGACATAACTATGATCTTTATCAACTGATGAAGGTCATAGCATATGATAATTTTTTAAACACATAACTAACATTTTGTGCATTTCTTCTACTTATTGTCCTTACTTATCCAATAATCAATCGGGAATGGATTCCACTCCACACATCCAAGTGATGCCTTCAGTCTCTCCTCTATCTTTCCTAAAGAATCAATAAACAGTGTCTCTCCACCTCCCCTAGCAATTAGTAAAGCATTGAACGTAGCAAACTGTTGTCCTTCCTTGTCATAGCGGTTGGTTGAATGAAGCAACGATTGAGTAAGTGCTTCCCAAGTGACTTTAGATTTTGACAAGTGATGTATTGTGGCAAACTTTTTAGATGGTTCTGCACAAACGGACCTCAGCATGTCCCAGGGTTCATTGCCTTTTGTTGCAATATCAAATTCTGCATCACTCAAGCTTGACTTTTCCTTGCTGTGAGAATCAGAAAATGCACTTGCAACTGGTGCAATACCTCTGTATCTCATTAATGCAGATACGGTAGCTCTTGGTTGTCTTTGCATTACACAGCTGGATTCATCTTCATCAAATCCTGAAGCCTCTGATGCAGTTGAAAATGTAGACAACATAGAACTTGCTGACCAGAGGCTTCTGCCTGATCTGTAAGACAAGCTATGTGGACTGTCTCTTGTGGATGGAAGTTTTGTCCTTCCACTCTTTTTGAATACAGACTTATTGGTACCAGATTTTCTGGTCACTTTCTGTGGTTTGTCTCCCAGAGGAAGCAAGACTCCAGCAAGACTTGCAGCAATAAGTTGGTTCATCTGTTTCAGTGAGACAGTATTTGCTGTTTGTTGTTTTGATGTAACATTCATGTGAGAAATCAGATGGCGAAGGACATCATCATTACTGAATAGTGAAATGCAATCTGTATTCCTGAAATACCAAAAGAAATGATTATTAAAGCTATTTAATAGTAGGTTAAATTCAATAAGGCGTCTTTGGTGTTCTAGTTCAAATCACACCAAGAGCATATGATGTTTTTTTTGTCTAACTTATTCTTTATTTCATTTCATACACCAAACACATGAATTAATTACTACTATAATACAAAATCTCTAAACCCAGTCAGGCAAACCTAACCCTAACCCTAGTTTTGAGTTAACCCCAACCCTAAGTATCACCAGTGCATACCTTATTCACATTGTTCTTACACATAGAGAAACATATTGCACTGGGATCCTCACAGTTGCCCTATACTTTATATTCTGGTTACTTTACCAGTGTGATCTTGTGGTGTAGTGTACATTGGACTAAAATACTGAAACATGGGTTCAAATCCCAAGAGCTTATTTATTTTTATTTTTTTATTCTTTATTTCACTACATACACCGAACACATTAATGAACTACTATTTTCTAATAAAGGTATTGTTATTGTGAATTGTTTCTAGCTTACCTTTGTAGTGCTGCAAGACTTAGAAGTGAGTTATAATGTTGTAGTGGACTGTCGCCAGAGAGATGAGGTGACACTGATACTGCTGAGTTATATGCTAATGGATATGCATCACGTAGAGTCTCAATAAGCCGAGCACCAAGACCTGACCCTGTACCTCCAGTAAGACTATGAATAAGAATAGTACCTGGAATATAAAAACAATAGAAACTACATTACACTCAATTCTAGATATAAATTTATAATAATTCCACAGAATCTAAGTTGCTGGTCAAGCAATAAAGCTTTTCCAGATTTTTAACTGAAACAATTCCAGAGAGCTGAAGTGAAAATTTCCAGGTTGAATACAAGAGGCTTTTTCATGAGGCACAAATGAATTGTAATGTTAATGACCACCCAGGTTGAGCATCTTGTTAAGATCTTGTAAGATCTGGTAAGATCTGGTAAGATCTTATTCTAATCTTGCCATGGAAATGTCTTGGCATGATCTTGCATGATCTTGACAAGAACTTGCCATGATTTGAACATGATATTAGCAAGATCTTAGCAGTTTCCTAACACCAAAACATGCCAAGAACTTGACAAGTTTTTGCATGATCTTGGCAAGCATTTTCATGAAAATTATCCAAGATCTTGACCTGATCTTTGTAAGATCTTCTCATGATCTTGGAATGATTTCCTAAAGATCTTGGCATGATATTCTGACATTTTCTTGCAAAGATCTTAGCATGATCTTGGCAAGTTTTTTCATGAAAATTATCCATGATTTAGTTACGATCTTCACCTGATCTTTACAAGATCTTCTCATGATCTTGGAATGATTTCCTAAAGATCTTGACATGATATTCTGACACTGACATGTAAAGATCCTTGCATGATCTTGGCAAAGTTTTTGAAAGATCTTGTCAGGATCCTTTGAAGGTCTTGGCATGATCCTTGCAGGATCTTGTCAGGACCCTGCCAAGATCTTGCCATGCTACCTTGCAAGACCCTGCATGTTCCTTCAAGAATCATCAATGATCTTGGCAGTGATCATGTCAAGATCTTGGAAAATCATGTCAAGATCTTGGAAGATCATGCCTGGATCATGGTAGGATCTTGGAAGATCTTACATGTTTCTTGGCAAGACACTCAACCTGGGCAACCACAACACAAAACATTCTGATTGACACGTGAATGACAAATACTTATGTCAGTGTGGGCATATATCTATGAAATGGATAACTTTTATTTGGATGATAATTTCATTTGGGTGTATCGCAGTGTGCCCCTGCATGATCACACAAGGAATTGGAAATTTAAAGTAGGTTCACTATGATAATTCTATCGATGAGTTTACCTGCAAAGTAATCGCATCTTTCCACCTCCTTTCTGACAGCATCCATTGTTCTATTCAACAGGGAAGTCTCTTGTGAGATATCCCCGTGTCCATGGTAACCCATAGCAAAGTTATTACCTCGTCCAGTTTGTCCTACTATCATATTTTCATCTCTAAATAACTGACCATGTCTTTTGTCACTTCTTGAAACATGTCCTATTACCTTAGGTTCACTGTCGACACAAACACAACGCACTTTACCATCTCTGTGGCCAAGTGGATGCCTTGTAGCGTAGTTATCGATTAGAGTCATCAATTCGTAGCCTATTTGATTTCCGCATTGTCCAACAGGAATCAAAACTGATGACATTTTTGATTTTCACTGCTGAATTATCAGAACTTTAAATGTTAAAAAAATTCCAGGGAACACCATTGTTTTACATTCTGTTTTTTGATGTTTTTCTATAAGTACCTTTTTACGAATCTCCCGCCATCTTGAAAATACAGCCTCGTTTTGGTAACTCAGATAAAGGGCCAGGACTTGCACCAGTAACAGCAGTGCAAATGCACAGCGGTATTCTTTAGAATGAAAACATGAAAATTTTGCGAAGTCATTGAAACTTTATTTATAATTTTTAAACTTTTATTTTTCCTCGGAATACACGAAAAACAACGAACTTGTATCGGTTTTGATAAGTAGGATAGCTATGGGGGAGAGTGATGTACATTTTGAAGTGATTCTGCGTCGAGTTCGTGACAAATTGAACAAGGAGCACATTCAACTGTGGCAGTCACCTTACACGGTGCAGGGACAAACAACAGGTCATTTTCCTGAGGTAAATCGATGCGAAATTACGATTATTTAGACTGTCGTACTTGTTATTCAGTGTGCTCAGTGGAGAGTGGGAAACTGGGGAGGAAAATATGTTTGAAATATTAGATAAATAGTAGTCATTGCATCTTAATGCTTAGGGGGGCTTTTTCTGTTTATGACCAAAAATACCTAACTTCCATATCGTGTTTATGATAAATGATTGAATTGTATAGCTGTGCTAGGATATATTTCCCAATTATTCAAGTCATTAATTTTGATCAAAGTCAAATCCTGCCGATTTCCTATTCAAAATAATTGCTCTCATTTCCTGGGGCCTGAGTATAACAGTAAATTTGGATTAAATCAGAAATAGAGTAGAATTGGATAGCCTGTTAATGACACCAAGGTCAGAAAAAAACATATCCTGTTCAGCGGATCATCCCTGCATAGTCGATATAGGGTAGTACCCCCCCCCCCCCAAAACCCGGTCTCAATGCCATCATCATCATCATAACTTAATACATTAAACTCATCAAAAGTTTCTTATTTCTCCATCCTGAGATAAGACAGCAGTTGTTTGTTTATTTTTCATACATTTATTTCAATTATTTTTCCTCTGTACATATAGGAGCTTGTGTCACGTTTTTCTAGTGTTCTTGGTCTAAACAACTCACTTATCCTGGAAGCTTTTGAAAATTTACGCTGTCATGCTTTAGAAAAACTTGAAGCTAAAAAGAGATTCACTGAGATAGGAGAAGCAACTTTAAAGGCTAGAGTTGTAGGTAATCAAAGAAAAATCATTATCCATATTGGCTTGAATTCTACTGGTGCTGAACTGAAAAACAAGTAAGAACTGAAATGTCTTTTCAATTGCTGAGATGGGGCCTGGTTATCATATAATTGCTCATGATTGCCGGATCCTCGCATCACTAATTTTAGCGATCTGGCAAACATTATGTTACATAGAGATTATATGGAACCTGAGCTTAAACAAGTACTTACAATAGAATAGATTTTAGAAAAGATTGTTATTAATGTCATTACTTTGCAGCCTTGACTTACAAAGTATAATGAAATACATCACAGTCAAGTAATAACATAACATTTTACACAATGACATAAAAACAAAAGAGTGCATACCGGTAGTTCATAGTAGGTAAGGTTGCATGTTGACAGGTTTTGTTTTTAGTCCTCACTAATTTGAGGTTGGTTGAGGAGCCAGTTTAGTTGCTGACAACCGGAACATGAGGCAGGTTGTATTGGTTTACAATGTTACTAATAGCAGGGATGTCCAACATCCTTGACCTGACTTACAAAATAAGACAATTTTTTATTAAGTACTTACAACTTATTCAGATGTTCATTTTCCCCTTTTGTTAATTTTGTGTTAGGGCCATATTGGAACGTTATACCCTCTTTAAATAAAGTTTACTTTATGGTATTATACATAATATAGCTTGTAACTACACTACTCAGTCACTGCATAGACATTACTTTCCACAAATCATCTATAGTTTATTTTTGTTTGGTTGCATTTGTCAGATTAAGCAATGAAACAGGGATAGAGTCACAACTCATGAAACTAATTTGTAATGGACATGTTATTGAAGAAGGTAAGCTTGTTGCATCTCATGAGGTTTGTTATTAGCCCAGTCAATGATCATATCATACTTGATATCAATACAGTTAATGTTATAATAAACAAATAATAATTATTATCAAAACAAAGTAAAAAAGTCACAAATAAAGATGATTTTATGTGTGGTAGATTGTTTACTTTTGATGATTATTATTTTATGATTATTATGATTTTTCTGATTATTTAGTTATTTTATTATTGCTTATTGTTAATAATATTTGCATTTACATCATTCTGTACATTGCCATTAATAGGAATTTGTCCAGCAAATTATTATAATCATAATGATCAATATTATTATAGGATTGCATGATCATGACAACATAATTCATTGGGATATCAATAGGAAATACAGCTAGTATATGAATTTAGATTTAGATTAGCTTGCAAAAACATATTCTCTGCAATTTGCCAGAGCAGCCCTCTCTTTTATATATTTATGGAGAATTATATGAACTGGCAAGGTAAGCCCAAGACATGGGATGGAAGTGGACAAACTGTGTCAGGCTATGAGAGGCCGTGCTGTGTGGCAAGCTGTTGTCGTGGACATCCCGGTCTCAGTTGCCAAAGGATGATGATAAAGACCAAGACAAGTACAATAACTCACATAGTTGCAGTGACTGGCCAGAAAATGCCAATACACACTGCCCTCAAAAGGCTGTCACACTGCCTGGAAGAAAGCTCACAAAATTAGTGTGCAAGGGTGCCGTGACCCCGGCAATGAGAGGCTTAGAGTGTACTTACTTGCTCAAAGTGAGCATCTGGGCTAGTGGAGGGAAGAAGGCTACTTACTTCTCCATTCTAGACCAGCCCCAAGCTGCCAGGGTCTAATCACTGGTTATCATTACATCTATTACTTATACTCTTTATAGATAATACTTTAGAGAACCAGAATATAAGAAACAACAGTCAACTACTGCTTATCCACTTGTCACAGTCAGAAATTGAAATTAAACAACAACAGCAGGTTGAGCAAGAAATGGCTTCCCAGGTAACAAGAACAAGACATGCAGCTGAAGTACTATCAAAGAGAATGGATGGTATGATTAGATAAAGAACTTTAGTAATAATAATAATAATAATAATATTTAATACTTGTAAAGCGCAAATTACATGTGAATATGATCAAATGCGCGGAAAGCAACCCAACATGCATTCCTGACATTAGTTGGGTTTAGTCACATAGTCAAGGATTAGATCTATGCAAATTCTTAGTTGTTTTTGACAGACTTCCATATATCATTATATCCGTCTGAGGGCCCTAGGCTCTGCGTACTGTCCAGCCTCAAACGCATTCAGCTCACACTCGCGAACAACTGAGTGACACTGTGCCTCAAACACTCAGTAAACCCCAAAATTCCCGGGAGGGTCGGGAACACAGGAAACCCACTCTACAAATCATATAATTAAGACAATTTTATCAGATACTCACAAAGGGATTGAAATGTTTTAATTAGTGCTTCATAATTATTGGCAAATTCGAAACTGGATTGTACATGATGTACATGTAATATTGTGAATTTTTAGAAGAGATTTTCCTTTCCGCATTTTAATATGTATTGTTTATTTAATTTGTAAGGTTAGAAGTATTAAAAAGAGTTTTATTTGAAAAGGGTTTTCAACAAAAAATATTCTGGAGGATGGGACCAAATTAAGTAGTGTGCTGTTGCTACATGTTTCAATGAGTGGTTATCTGGTCACATGGATCAAATCAACAGCGAAAAGTAGTCAATTGACGTCTGTTGTTATTGCAAAAGAAAATGTTCTGATTTGGAATATAGTCATGCTAGTTGAAAAATAAAATTAGAATAAGTAAGATCACTGAAATGCTTGTTTCCTAACCAATACTTCAAGAAGTTTTGCAAACACACATATCTACTAGTTATCAGCCATCTTCAACTAGATTTTGATTGTACTTTTATTTGATTTGTAGGCGGAGACAAGGAAAGTGAGAAATATTTTTTAGAAATACAAGATCAAGAAGGCAGGCAGCTACAACTACCAGATTATGAACGAAAGGTAAACAATTTATGCCTGCAATGTTTTCTTTATTGTCAGAGTGTCATTGATTATTAGTACTAACTCTTTTTGAGGTGATATTGATGTTTTCAGGCATTGGCAGTTGCTATGACCCTACATGAGAAAGGCAAAAGCACAATGAACCAGAACCAGTATTCACAAGCTCTACTTTATCTGCTTGAGGCAGACAAGGAATTCAAGTGTGTATAATTATGTATTACAATTTCAAGGTTTTTGACACATATCATTAAAATGGTGTATTTTACAGTAGTTAAAAGCACTGCACATATTTCTTAATGAAAAATGTATCTTAGATCTAATGTATGCAGACTGTCCACATACTGTTTACATATCAAGGCACCATTCGTTCATTTGTTCGTTTATTTATTTATTTTTAGAGAAAGGATTGGACACTTATTACTTCAATCTAACCTAGGCTTTAAAGATTAAACAGTAACATCTTTTACATGAAGATACAACTTTTTCAGCATTTATTGGTATCTAGGTTTAATGATAATACAACTTGTTCTTTTTTAGACAGTGCAGAGCAGAGATTCTTGATGCTGTTGATAACTATGCCATACTTTGCATGGATATTGTATGGTGTTATCTCTGTTTGAAGAGTATCAATGATCTACCTGATGCAGGTAATGTCTCATTCTGTAGACCAACCTGGTGTAACACTGAGTTCACAACTTTAATTTCTATAGTGACCTTACATTCTCGCATGGTGCAAATTGAACTAGGCAGATACACCACAAGGCTACATGGCCTAGCTAGAACTTGCCAGAAGAACCAGAGAGCAATATCAGCCAAATCTGTTTTTTTGATAATAAAATCTATCACTCATCATAGTGATATCCCAAAGCTTATCTATTTTGATGTACATATGGTACTAAGTGCTTGCCAGTGCTCTAGCTGTGCCATATACCAATGAGACCCAAAAAGCAGAAACAGCTTTGCATGGCTGCTGGTTGCACTTGTTAATATTTTCTTCTCTTTTTGTGGTCATTGCACATCTTCCATTATTGAGGCCTAACAGCTATTTCATTGCTCACACATACCTACTGCACATGCTCAATTTACTTAATTCACAATGTATTATTTTGTTATTAGAACAGCCAAACTCAGTGCCATTTCAGAACTTTATCTTGAAGTTCATGCTGGTCTTTTCTTACTCCTTTAATCAATATCACACCTTTTCTCATTAGTTAATTTGAATTGAACTTTGCCCCTCTAATTGATAAGCACTAGATAAACGACCATATGAAGACAACTAGTCATGTAACAGCGAGTCGCAGTGCAACAAGTCTGGTTGTTAATAACATAACTGTTATGATTTGCTAAGCCTTGGGAAATCACTGTTGCAGAATTATTTTCTGACCAAGTACAGAATGGCTATAAAATAATACAGAATAATATGTTAATCACGATAATAAATACCTGCACATTTAAAGATGATTTGAGATTCAGATTTTTAAGAAGTTCCAACAGTTATTTTATTAAACAACTTCTGATCTTTCCCACCAGAACAAAGGCTTAATACCAGCCAGAAATGCTTTGAAAAAAGCTATGGAGCAAACCTGGAAAGACTTCAAGTTGTTCAGGTAAGGATGATAATATACCATAATATAAAATTTGTGTTCTGTCACTTATGATTGAAACCACTGACCTACATGAATTCCAGCATATTTCAATCATATCATCCCCTGAAATTCAGAGGCTACCTCACAAACACAGGCACCCCAAACACAATGACAAATGCAGTTAATTGAATCCTGACATAATTTTTGCATCTTTACTCAATCGATAATAATCTCAGCCTATATAATTATTATCTTGTCAGTTTTCATTACTTTTGATGTTAATGTTTTATTTATTATTTATAGGGTGGTACGGGTCGTGAGCGTGCATTATTTATCCGTCTTCATACCTTACAAGCAGTCTGTGCCTACCATACAGGTCGATATGACACTGCTTTATCTCTTCTGAATAAAGCTGAACAGGAAATAACAGTACTCCGTGTAGGAGACAGTCAACTTACACAATGTAGGTATTTGGCATCTTTATTCTTCTGCCCATTCCTTTCATTCTTTTGATGTTGTTCTCAACATGTCCATGCAACCATTTGTTTGTTCATTTTTGCTAATTTGACATTTTTTTGTTATTTATTTCATCTTTCTTTCGATCATGCATATTCCATTCTGTATTGATTTATTTAGTTATTTTTGATTGTATTTTTTTCTTACATTCAAAGTAATGGCTATGGGATTTAGCATACGTGAAGCTCGACTTGGATTACGTGCATGCAATGGTGATGTAACAAACGCTATAGATTATATTACAAGACGAAAACAGGTACTAGTAACTGTTCGACCAATAATAAAGTCATTTAATCATTTTTATTTAAGTTTCTTGTTTAATTGTGTTGATAGATGATATGGTTTTTGAGTGACACTGTTTTGACTGTTTTCATCTCTTATGAAAGGAATTTAAGGAAAGACAGGAAAACGAGAAACAGGAAAGAAAAAAAAGAAAAATACAGAGGAGATTAGGGAAAACTGCTAATGGTGAATGGTAAGTGTCAAGTGGTGGTAAGCATCATGGAATACTATAAATGCCTTGTTAATATAAAGTCTAACAACCCTCAAAGATGCAAAAGTATGGATAATCTTGCTCTTGTATATTCCAGGGTAAACATGTCAAATCTTGATGCTTTAGTTGATATGGGTTTCTCAAGACAAACAGCTGCTGAAGCGCTTAGACAGTCTGACAACAGCATAGACAAATCATTACAGGTTAGATCTCAATTTTGCAGATAATGATGATGATAATACTATGACGATGACTATGATGATGATGATGATGAGGATGATGATGATGATGATGGGTGTGGTGATGGTGATGATGAAAAAGATATAATAACAACTTAGTAGCCTGTCTACTTGTCTCTGTGTCTCTCCATCTATTATACAGTCATAAGCAAAACTTATCACACTTTCTACATGATGATCATGAGATTGTTTTGTCTGTTTCAACTGGATCTATTGTCTTTGGAGGTTACAGAATTAGTAAGTTCTTTATTTTTTTTAGATTTTTCAAGAACATCCTGAATTACTTGATCTTCCTCCAGAACAGTAAGTACATTTCAAAATATCTCAAACATTTTGTGTAAAATGATAATCTGTACGCCTATTACTGAGGATGAGCTCAAGAAAAAAAGTGAAATATAAAAGAAATTATATGAAACCATTATTTAGAAAAAAATTGATAGAGTATTTACAATATAGATATTCAGAATCATATAAATATTGACAATGCTCAATTTTGAAAACAAATAAAATTATAGCTTTGATCCAGTGTTTACCGTTGCTACTGCAATTTAACCTTGGAGATGTTCAGAGTTGTTAACTGTAATGAGTTGCCTTAATTGAATTATATCAAATTGAATGAGTGAAGGTTTTTTTGGTATTTAATCATTAGATCACATGATGAGTTTGAGCCATCAGATGAACTTGTTGCCCAGGTATCAATCTATTAGTGTACTTGGTGTTTATAAACATTTATAAATATATATTTAGTGTGTGAATCAAAACAATTAATACAAATCCTTTTTGAGGAAGAAGTGCAATTTCTGCTATTTCATTTCTTTTGATTCAAAGCATTATTTCAAACTAAAAAAAGTTTGTTCATGTTAGCATTTAGTGACAACAAGAATGACAGCAATGATGACTGTAGTGAATTGATCATGTTATCATCAGATGATAATCTTCAAGACTTTTATAATATGATGTGATCAGATAATACCAAATTAATGACATACAGAGAGAATGTTGATACAGGTCGCTGGATGGGAAATGCAAATGATTAATATATTAAAAATCTTGGTAAATGTAGCTAAATATTTACAGTTATATTGTCTACTTTGTGTAGCTATCTTTAGTTTGAAATAGTTAAATGCTATATTTTGAGATAATAGTTTTTGTTCCAACTGCAAATATATTCTGCATTTGACAACCGGCATTTGCATGGCATTCTCTCCAACATGAAATAGGTGTGTGCATGGTGACAACATAATGATTTTTCTGTATATCAAAAAGATCCTTTCTGTCATTGGCACTGATGGAAAAAAAATACTTGACATTCTATTTCCTACCCAATATTCTTGTAGGTTGTTTCCATGGGTTTCAACATTGATGCTATCAAGGAAGCTTTAAAAAGATTCAAAGGAAACACTCGAAAAGCTGTTGAGGAACTGGTTGCAACAGGAGGTGCCATTCCATCTTGTTCAATGCATGATGGTAAATGCATCTATAATTCTGACTAACTATTTGGCAATGAATACAGCCCTCCATATTCTGTTGCACAACCAAGCAAACAAAGTTGTGGCAATCTATCCTTGTGAAACCCAAACATGGGTCAAACGATGGCTGGGTTGGCCTTTTACAGTGAGGACACTGATTAACCCTTGACTTTATTCAAGTTTTTTATTTATTTTGCTACTTTCTGCTGCTTCAAGCCCTTCTAAGCATTTCAGGGGATGCATGTTAAAAAAAGCATTATTTTATAAATATGGCATATTTACAGTCCTCACTGTAATAATATTTGTTGATAACGAAAGGTAAATTAATTATTGACATCAAGTGACATTGCGCAAAGGTGTGAATATTTTTAACCCTGAAAAGTACCTTAGCTTGGCACTGATCAATCCCCTCCACAAAACATTACTACAAACGTTTGTCATTTTTTTAATCTCAAATGTGACAGTCAGTCTAGAAGACCTGGAAGTATTGAAGGTACCAAAAAAAATTGTTTATTTATTTAGTCTTTGTTTTCAATCAGAACCATCTAAACATAGTTCAGACAGTGAAGATTCAGATACAGAGCAAGCTGTTAAAGAACTAGGAGCAGACATATCAAAGGACAATGACCAAGAAGCTTATCTTGACCTAACCTTGGATGAAGAAGCATCAATCATTGCAGAATATAAAGCACTACTGTTGTCTTGTGGATTTACAAAGAATTTATGACCCGTGACTGATATTTTATGACCAACAAATTACAATGAGAATTGAAAATAAAAAAATGCTGCTAATCTGAAATGTATTAGAAATGTTATGAATTGTTTCAATTAATAATTAAAATTATTCATGCAATCTCAGGTGGCACACTACTGGACTTGGGTACAATAATTTTCTGTTTTGTTTGATTCACATTGTACCAGGGCTCACCTGTATATTTAACAATTTAATAATTTTTGGCTCTTGCTTATTAAAATCCAGATTGTCATTGCAGCGGAGTGAGCCTGGAGAAAGGAAAGAAAGGCAGTTATGCAAACTCTAGATATATTATATTAGCAGCAAAAATTGATATTTGATTGCATGCCATGCATTCTGCAAAATAACCAGGAGACTGGAGCAATAGGAGAAAGAGAGGGGAGGGGAATGGTGCAATGTCATGTGTGATCTTTTTAGACCCAACTCAGTCAGGTTCAGTTGCTTGGAAATTAAGCTCTATGCATGCACTGTACAAATTCCTATCCAGATGAAGAAATATTTCCAGTGGATAAAAGTTTTATCCTGTTGATATGGGATTTCAGTCATTAATTACCAAGGAGGATAATGATATGCTATTTACTGCATATGCATTAGTTAGTGTGTGGTGTGACAAGTTGTCCTTTAAATATAGCCATTCACCCATGTGCTATATCATTCAGACACACTAAATTGATGACGTAGCTAAAGTTTGTAGAAAAATTAAATTTCAAGCTATCAAAACAGAATTCATAAATGACAAGAACCTATCAATTTATCAATATCGGAAAATTTAAGACTGATTCAGTCAATAGTTTTTGAGGAATTAGCTTTATTTTTGAAATCTCAAAAGTTCATAAGAAATGACATGTTTTTACATACCAACCAGATGGACATGTAGATTAAAATTGTAAATATCTCCTACATTATAAAAGGAATAGCTCTTACATATTACTAGAAATAATAAACTCTTGATATTTTCATAAAAACCTGGCATTTAATTTATGCAAATGAGGCAATCATTGACATTATGCAATCCAACCTATTGCAATATAGGGTCAAAACATTACTAGCTGTACATGGCATTATTTTGATAAGGCAAAAATAGTATTTAAAAAATGTCTCACCATTCCTATGTGACGAAATGAAAATTAACAGGATAAAGATTGTAAAAATAAAGATTACAGGTGTAAAGTGAAATGTTGGGCTTCCTGTGTTGTTTTCTTTGGATTCGCATGACGTCACTTGGTGTGAGCTTCAAAGTCAAAATGGCGCTGTTCGAATCTTGTTCAAAACAACTCGTGAAAGATACAGGGCGATCATCCCTTCATCCTGTGCTGGATCTTAATTCAGCATCTCAATGTAGGGTAATGTGTGTCGTTGAGAGAAAGAAGAGCCGCTGGTTCTGGAAGTCTACGAAATATTTGCCAACACCTTTTACACTGAACGAACTGCTTACCAAGGTGGGACGGGAATGATTCTATTCTTACTTATAAATCCTCAAGATAATAAGTCAAAATGACACTATAATTTTAAATGGTCAAATAGTGCCTAAAAGTCAGTCACGAGCACATTTATTGTGTTGTTATTAAATTTGCGCAGCAGTGATTTCTAGTTACTGACCGCCCAAATTCGTGGAAAATTATGAATGAAAATGAAAGTAAAAGCTGCAACTTGTGACTAATGTTTCGAATGATGATGTACGTACTAAGACCTTGTAGCAGCAAAAAATTAATAGCTTAAAAATTTTGTTATACTTAGGAGGTCTTTAATAATTTAGTAAAATTTGATCTGAACCATAATTAGTTGAAAATTAAGCTTATGTTTGCATACTAATTTCTATAGCTATATTGCATGCAAATCACTTTTTCTAGTATCTGTCAGATAATGAAAAATGAAACTGAATTTGTATTCAAAAGTTGGTATGATAATTAATATAAGTTAACATGCTAATTAACCCATACAACAATAATCCTTTAAATCTTACCTTGTAGAGTACCTGCAATATTCTTATCTTAATATCAGATTTGGCTGGTGAAGCTTTTTAATTTGCTCGAAATGTATAATATATTGATGTTGATGGTTTATTTTCAGTTATCAAAGTGAAAACACTTGTTAACTTCTTTTACTTGACAATGGCATGTTAATGACACAGAAACATTGTTATCTTTTTCAATTTTAGTATAATACTTTTCAAATGAAATATGATGGTTTAGCTGAAGAACTCTTGGATTTATTTAAAAGACCTCCCCCCCCCCCCCCCCAAATAACAGTGATCTCTGTCATCCTTTATCATGCAGACTGCAGCCTTTAGAACAACTGTTCCTGTGTGCAAGGGAGGCCTTTCAAGAATTACTTGCAGTTGTATAGTGCATGGACTAAATAATCACAGATAACATGTATTATTTGTTTGTCATGTATAATGCATTTGAGGGTGTTGTCAATTCAGTGTTTTCTAGCCATGGAAGTATTATGGGAAATTTGTTACATGTCTAGATGACTCAGATCCATTAAAATGTTTTACACATCCTTTTATTCAAAATTTTTTATTCATCCTTTTATTTATTCAGCCAATAGATGTAAGTGATAAAATCAAGACATCAGAGTTTGTTGCTAACTATTCAAATGAACCCAACCTCCATGTAACAGGCAAGCTTGGTTGCAAGTTGGCAAAGGAACTTGGTATTGATGTATCAACAGCAGATTCATTTGTTGTTAAAATGGATTTAGGAACCATCAACAAGAGTGAGATAAGATGGCAAGACTTGAATGATGCCTTCAAAGACAAGACCCTTAATTTAGACCATGAATTTGTCCAGGCTATTTCAAACAGTAAAAGAAGGAAATTATGCATTGTTTCTGAATCACTTAATACTACAAAAGATACAAATATTCAGTCTGATCTTCAAGTAGAAGGTATTGATATGATTTGAGTTTGAAGGAACATGCCCTATTATATGATAATATGAACTCTGATTACTAAAGATCAGAGTTCCATTGTCGTTCTTTGTGATATATGCCACAAGCAGTTTGATTACTTTATTGTTTGAAAAACAAATGAGTCAAGAAATGAATCATATTTAGGGAAATAATTTTTGAGAATTCAAAGTTATTGTAAGATATTATCAATAATAATTTATTGCTTGTGTTTCCATGGCAACCAGGTAAAGCTGATGCTGAGGCTTCTGTTACCACTAAAGCTACAGTTGACATTGGTGGTTCTGTGCAAGACACACATCATCGTTCCTTTGATATTCCTAAAGATACTGTGCTTGCATATGGATGTTATGAGTTAAAGATCCTTGAAGGACTTGGCCAAATAGAGCTGGCAGTAGACAAGAAATTAGAGGATGTAGTTTCAGATGCTACTGACGGGACAAGAAGCCCTCCACTTGTCATTGATCAGACAGATGGAGCAGGTATAAATGAACAGCATACTTTGTTAACTTAAGGTGGTACTGGAGGCTATCCGGTGTCATTTTTGGTCAAATTTATACCTAATGAAAATAAGTCATAAATTGCTCCAAAATTCACTAAACTTTCACAAAAAACACTTTAATATGTCTTCTTACGAAAAAAATTGTTTGATTTAGTGTCAAATTGAAAACATCTTAGGAATGTTGGAAATTGTTATGCAAAGTCGAGAGACGTAAACAATCAGAAAAGCAGAGCTTAATTCTCCGGCTTTAAATTAAACTTTCTGTAATTTTCACACAATGTTAAACATGAATAAAGGGAATTTTTGACCGACGTTCGCCACAAAAAATTGCATTAGAACAGAATAATGGGCAAAAGTTTGATGAAAATTTTAGTCCTTCTTGTCACGATGATCAATCGGCCCCAAAATGTCGAACTATGTCGAACGTCGAAAAAAACTTTCTAAATTAATTGTACTTTTCACCTACAAAAGTTTAGGCTAAAACTTAAAAATGTCTTTACATTACAATACTTTCACTGTGATATGGTGTTATAATAATGCCGTTTTTTAGTCATAAATCCGTGAAATCTTCTCAAAATTCCTCGAGGATCTCTCAGTCAACGTAAAAAATCATATTGCGTGACACTGAGTCATCATCTGTCAAAAAAACCCATCCAAAGCTCCAAAAAAGGGAATAAACTCCATATACGATGGTGTGTTACTCCCGCGAAAACCAATCAGATGAGGTATCTGGCGTGACACGTAGCAACGTCACCTCAAACAAAGCATGTTTGTCATGGCCTTTACGTAAGAATTCATGTGCACAAAAATGGCGGACTTCAAAGGACTTTGCACATCAAAAAACATTTAATGAAAGCTAGAAATTCAAGATTAAACATGAAAAGTTTGAAAAAGCTCATAAAATTAATAAATTTATTGAGCTAGCAAGCAGAATTATAGAGGATGTTTTTGAAGCTATGATCACGGCTCATTCTTCGTAGGTGTGAACAAGCTGAAAACTGTCAGAGTCTCAACGTGCATCTGTCATCTAGTAATCGCGGTGCTTTAGTTTTAGTTTGTTTTGATACTCTAAGCTCATGATTTTTACGGCGAAATACCACTTAGATACCGAACTTTGGTTGCTAATATCTTTCCAAATAATGTAAGAACAGGTATGAAACTTTGTGTGTAAGTTTTTTTAATGTAAATCATTCGAAAAAGGTAGAAATTTTTTTCAAAATCAAGGGTCACGTTAGCCTCCAGTACTACCTTAAGGGGTATATATGCATGATGTTAACTGAGAAAAGGTGAAGCTAAAAGGTTGTGTGATGGTGGTCTTCTTGGGTGGGATATGTGAAATATATGTCAACATAACAATCCCATTTTACATCATGGTGTTTTCACATGGTCAGATGTTCATGTGGAAAACATCTACACATGGTATTTGCACATGAAAACAACATGGCAAATGGGATTGGTTTTGTTTTTCACATATATTTCACATACATCTCACATCATGTCCTCTCCCAACATTGCTTATGATAGGGTATTTAAAACTATTTCAAGCTACACCTAATAGAAAGAAATGGAACCAAAGACAAATAAATCAACCTGGTTGAAACCCATCTCAAAAATCTGGATATAAAACTTGAGTGGTATGTGAGGATCAAGGATGGTATTGGTCAAATTATCTGGCTAATAATTGATATTCACGCATTTGCTTAAGTTACAATAAAATGACTTTGGAACCCATCTCACAGATGGCCATGCAATTGGAACCATTAATGAAAACTGCATCAGATCTGACTTTGGAAGGTTTTTGCTATACTACTAGTGTGTAACAGCCCAAGACAGGCAGAAAGACAAATTACATTTGAATAGCTTATGTGGTAGTCAACTGATGCAATTTGTTTATTATCAAACAGATAGTGCACTAACATCTGCCTTCAATGCATTGATGAATTCTCCTCTGAAAAATGAGGTCCTCAAATGCTTCAGGGAGATTCTAGCTTTACCTGAGTGCTTGGAACAACTTGAACATCTGGTATGAAAAGTTACATGCTGTTCCATAACTAAGATACATTTTAATGTAATCCAATGTAGTGTTCATTTATCACATTTCACCTAATGTCTCAATGTGCTTTACATTCTCTAATATTTATAGTATGCAATCTAGTGTTTCACACAGTAGTCAGTAATAATATAATAGCTGTATGCCTGTCACCGGGGATGGTTGTGACCTGCGTTCTCAGTTCTTTTACATCTCCTTGTTACTAGTAATGAATGTGAAAGTGGTACAAGACGAGCCCTCCAATTTAACATGCTTATCTAAGAAGAAGTATGTAAAAGTCAATCACCTATCCAAAACTGTATGCATCCACATCAGAATTGCTAATTGTCAACTTTAAAAATATCTGTCATCTATTCTAGCTGGATGTTGCTATTATAATAAGCTCAATCTACATTGTGTTGCTATGTCTTTAATCATATCATTTACCATAATATCTATAGTCTCTTATTTATATCATATTAAATTACTATGTACTCCATTCTTTTCTTACAGCTTGATAATATCTGTGACTATTTTGAAAAAGAAAAAGCCATGTCTTACAGCCATGATGATGTAAAGACCATGTTTGGTTCTTGCAATGCCTGTGAGAAACTTCTGAAGATTTTAGGTTTTACTTTTGACGACAAGAAAGGAGGAAAGATGATTTATCCTGAGGATGATTCAGCCAGAGGACTTGTGTATTCATGTTGTGGATTTGCAACAGCTTTACATGGTAAATATGTGCGGTATAATTTTAGTATTGTCATGCGGTTGGTGAGAGTCTGATAAAATGTAAGGAATGTATTGCCTGTTATTTATGAAAATCTAACAGTTTATTGTTCAGAAACTGTTTTTATTTCATTCATTTGTAATTAATTATCAATCAATATTTTAATAAATTGTACTTTTCTATGCAGGTCTTACCAGTCACCAGTGTATTGCCTTGAAAGATCTCACATCAGAATATTGTGATCAACTCCTGTATTTGGTAAATCATTTTAATTTGTTTATTATTATTATTTTTTTTTAATTTGCCTTAACTGTTGAAAATCCAAACATTAAAGCTCTTTATTCACCTTAGCTTTTTAAACTGATAAATGATAGGGCTGGGGAGGGTGGTTAAAATTAGCTCCCCCATTGGAAAAACTGTTTTGTTGTCCCTGGATAATCAAGATCATTTGCTTTATTGTGGTATGAGATTGGAAGAGGAAGCCGATGGATCCGTCTAGATCAAATATCTTATTGTCTATTTCAGATACGTAATGCAATGTATGGCAAGAACACCGCTGCTGATGACCCTAAACTTAAAAGAATTTACACCCATCAATCCAACCCAGGGAAGAGTTTTCTGTTGGCCTTGGGGTTCAAACTTGAAAAACAAAATGGGAATGATATGTTGGTATTGCCTGCTGATGTATTCTGTCCTCTAGAAGATGCTTACATTGCAGTGTTTGTAATGACATCCAAGTAAAGCAGTGACCAATGTTAGCTTATTGTGTTCTTTTCTTCTGCAATGTAGGGGACAAAAAATATTCTTCCAGGATTTGAAATTTGTATATATCAAAAACAGTTTGAGGTAGTATTGTAAAATGTTGGTAAAGCTTGCAGGAAACAGAAACGGTACAAAATGTACCAGTATTTCATGTGTGGCAGAATATGTTTTTACTTTGCACATAATTTGATCTGAAATTGTACCTCAAACAGTAATCATATAACAAAAATAAGTTTGTAGTAAGTTATAAGTGCACTGCAAATGCAACCATCAGTGTGATAACTAACAGTATAATGATAGAGAAAACTGAAAACAAAGATATTTCAATGTGTGTTTATTATTATAATGAAAATGTAATATTTGGACTAATTGCTACTGATTTTATTTAAAAAATAAGAAATCAAGAGGAATAAAATCATATAACACTCTAATATTTACACTGTTCGATATTTTATTTATTTGGACTTTAAATTGCTTGACTTTGGAGTACTTTAGGGGCAGTAGCTTCATCCATGACATTTCTAAATGATTCAACACTGACCTAAAATGAAGAAAGTATTTTCTGTTAAAATTCCAACATTTTGAGTTCATAATAATTATTAACTGGTTGATTAAAAAAGGAAGTAGATATATAAGGTTAGTGAAAGTATTAGCAACTGAATGAGACAAAGAATAAAATAGAACTGGGACCAGTTGTACAAAGACAGGATAATGTTCTCTATCTGTTTTATATCCTCTGGATAAAAATTATTCACTAGTTCTTAGAACGTCTTTAGGATTTATCTTCTGCCATGTAATAAAAGAAATGTCAAATTGAAGGAATTATGGCATTAGGATGGAAACTAGAAAGGCAATGAACATAAGGCAGCTAAACACTAATGTTTCAAATGGGAGCAGCCTTGGCTGCCTCTATTGTCACTAAATATAACGATTATGATGGTGAAGAGCAGACATTGAGCTACAAGGACATTTTTAAAGATCGTGGGTGGTTCTTACCAATCCTTGAGGGCTGATGCTTGATGCCATGGACCATATCTGATCAAACGTCTCAGGGGTCATTTCAACACCAATACCATCTATGATTCTTCTCATCTATGAAATTTTACAGCCATTTTCTTTTACCAGAGAAATATAACACTGTCTGTATTGATGTGCATGAGTAGTTAGTGACAGAGAATTATATTAAGCATTAGTTTGTGTTTCAACAGCTTGTGCTAAGTAAATATTTGAAACAAGAAGAGTTACCCCACATACTTTCAAGAAAATTTACAGCTAGGTCAAGTGTTGAATATGCTGCACAATGTGCTATTGTTGACTTAGCATATGAGCTTGCATTACCAGCATTGTGTGCATTTGTGAATTGTTCTGACTGGCCATGATGCATTGGTAAACAGTTTAAGAAGTACAAGCTGTGATTTTACCTCTAGCTGATCTCTTGGTTGGAAGAAGTCTTTTTCGTATACACCATGGTTACTGTATATTGATGGGTTAACTAATCCATAGGCATCTGATTCATCACCATAATTCTGGGAAAGGAACACAACAGCAAATTTATTGAAAAGCTCTTCCAGGTCTATAGTATGACTGTATCACCCATACAGTCGGAAACTGATCAAGACTTTGGTTAGGCTCAGTCTCCAGCTGTCAGGCGTTTTTGAGTATTGTGAGCACACAAAACCCTGATGGCTGGAGACTGAGCCTAAACTTTTTAAAGTTTAAAATATTCAAGATAAAATTCATTTTATGATCTCATTACCATCAAAAAAAGGACAATGATGATTAATTTCCTTACCGTTCTGTCTCCAACTCTTCGTATTCTTGGTGCTGCAAGATCTGCTCTTATTGTTGGGACACCATAAGCTCTCCAATCTAAAGGCCAACAAAAATACAATCCATAAATAAAAAAAAGAGTTGATAACATTTTGCCATTTCTTAACCTTAGAGACCAGACTTATACTTACTCTCTGTTTTTATTCCTCTGACAGTTGCATTGATCATTGACGATGATTTTTTCCAACCACCAACTGCTTTGTCTATCTGCTTTGAAAGATTTTCAAGTTCTTCATTATCGCCCTGAAAAGAAATAGCATAATGTTTCTTAATTAACTTCTTTAAAAAAAACAGTTTTATGAGAAAAATAGAAATTAGATAAGAATGTAAATAGGTAAATTCTTGATTTATAGTTGGAAAGGCTGGACATAATGCAAAACTGGCAAAACATATTGGCTGTATGTGAGCCAGGAAGGCTTCTGCCAGAAATGAAAACCAAGATTTTGGAAAAGACTATGACTGTCTTGATTAATTCCTGATAATTTGAATTTTTAGAATTCCATTCATGATTTCAATTCTAAATAGGAGTTACAAATAACAGATAATTTAGCCATGCAAATACTGTAGGGCCGCCTCTAGTGTCTATGTTGGGACCTTAAGGGGAGGTGCAATGGAAATGTAAAATAAATACTTATATATGCTAGTACCTTTTTGGTCACAGTTCCTGTTTTACCACTTGGCATTTGGTCTTTCCAGTTGAGAAAGTTTGCAAACTCATTGTAGTCTATATGGCCATCTTTGTCAGAATCACATGTTGCAAGAAGGGATTTTAAAAGTTCTTGTTCCACAGGTAGATTGAATTGAATACAAACATTTGCTAGTTCATTCAGACTGATCTTGCCTGAATTGTCCTGAAATGGAGAAAAATCCAAATTTAGAAAACAAATTGGTTAATGAAAGTTGAGAAATGTTACAAAACAAAGCTTGGCAATAGGGTTCCTGAAACTTAAATTGCCAGTTTTGCACTATTGTTTTGCAGTATTGTTTTTACATGAGTGGGAGGTATGGAACTACTGGATGACCACTCATATGACAACGACTCTATTGCCTCAGTTGACAACTGTCACTCTCTTGTATCCTTGCAAGTTGACGAAAAGTACTATGTTCAACTATGGTGCAAGATTGTGGCATGTTAAATGAAATAGTGTTTAAACATAGGAATGTACAGGTGTGTACTTTGGGCTTTAAAAAAGGACTCTGGTGACACTTACCTTATCATAATGTTGAAATGCAGCCTGAAGATCCTCAAAGTTATGGTAGTTGGCTTTCTTGAGATGTTGTCTAATTGCTGCAATGATTCCTCTTTCTCTTTCTTTTCCTCTGAGATATTCTGATGGCATTCTCATGTGTATTAAATCTCCTGCACCATACTCGTCTGGTTTTACTATAACACCAAACACATGGTCAGGTCCAACATTAAGCGTGTCTTTGATTGGGTCATGTACTTGTCCCAGTTGTGGCTGTGTTCTCTCTCTGAAATCATCTACTCGCTTGGATACTATTTTAGTACACTTTGCCCTAGGGATTACAATTATAAAATAAGATAATTTAGCCTTTTGATGTTGTTTTACTCATTAAAAGAAGTGAAGTTTTATTCTGAATTTATTGTCAACAATCTTAGTGACAAATCTGTTGTCTTTGTGTCAGCATCATTTTTACATTCTATTTAATAAAACAGAATTAACTAAGAGATAATACTCTTGATATCAAGTACTTGCATCCAGGAAATAACTTCTAAACATGATACAAGTTTTTTTTCCAGTTTCCATGCCATGTGCCAATGTTATTGAACAAATTATATAACTGCAAGGGGATGCATACAGGGTACATCAACGTAAGATTAAGTAGTTTATCACACCAGAAGTACTGTGTGAGACTTCAGTTCACAGCTAAGCCTAGCTAACATATCACTCATTGACATTTGCTCTTAAAATATCTTAATTTAGGACATGACTTACTGCTGTGTGTCATGAAGCCACTTCAAGCTTTTCTTCACATGGATTCCATCATTGTTGTGTGGGGTTTCAATGCCAAATGTACTGTTTTTTGGTACACGACTCCAATCATACTTTCTCTCATAACCCTCACCTGAAAATACCTTAGATTTAATTTATGATCACTAAGTAAAGATTTACAACAATATTGGTAAGTTGGTACTCCCTGGCAATAAAATTTGGCAAATTATAATGTACATAAATGACCAGCAGACAAACAAACAAACAACAACAAAAATTCCACTCTACTCAAGTCTGGTTTCTTGCACATGCAGACACTATGAAGCACTTCGGGTTAACAGACTTTTCCCACTATAGCTAACAATCAAGTGCCTTTTATCAAGGCCACTCAAATGAAAAAAAAAATGTCTGGGTTTAGAGGAGGGTCAGGTATTAGGTAATGATCCTGTTTGAATAAAAGACACAAGTCATCAAAATAACCAACAGTTATGATGTTTGATAACACATTATATCTAATGGTTAAAACAACCAGTCTTGTAAATCCTGAATTACATGGCTAACACATTAAAGTAGTTCACTTACCAACTTCATAGTCATGGTGACTCATTTTATACAGTTCCTTTCCAACCATTGATTCTTGCATTACTTGATCAGCAGTTTTTGCAGGGCTTACAAGCTCTCCAGCTGCACCATCTGAAATAAAGAATTGATGACAAAGACCATACATTAGTTAATGAACCTTCACAGATATATCCAGGATTTGTCATTGAGGGATCCTAACATAACAAATAATACCCATCATGTCAGTAAGACATACGATTTTTTGCATTTTTGACTTTGAATATGCAGGGGGTCATGGGCAGACTATGAGCCTGACACCTACAGTCTACTTGGCTTGTTTACGGTACTTTTTTTTCAAATCATACTAGAATATTATTTTGATATCAATAATATTATATCACTTTATTTCCAAAAATTTAGGTATTGTACCTTTAATTGTATGTACTCCATAACAGTCTTCATAAAGCTTGGCCCCATTTGGTAGATTGGGTATTTGATCATGGCATTCACCTGGAGAAGATATAGGAAAAAATGTATTAAATAAGAATGACACCATAATGTAAAATATTTAATTGAGTTCCATATTATGCCAGGGACAAAATATACAATAGATCACATCATGTAATAATAATTGCTTACCTAAAGGAGCATTTTTACTGCTTGCATATATATTTGCTTTCTTTTCAAGCATTCTCTGTGCAAATAATGACTGCTTTGGTGGATTTACAAGATCACCAGCCTGTTACACAGACACAAAAATGTTATTCTTGTATCTACCGGTATTTAGATGATCACAACACAATATTATTATATATCAAAACCAAGACAGATCTCGATTCTTTCGACCTTGAAAGCTACCCTAGTCTTCATCCTTTACCCCAGCCTCTGATGTTCCTATTCACTATGCCCACAAGCCCCAGGAGGGATGAACAATTGGGGATGCCCATCATATCTTTTAGGGTAAAAATCAGCAATTTGATCTCTTTTAGGGTTTAAAGTATGATATTTGCCAAACCCTCATTTTTTGGTACATGCATCTTTTAGTGGTTGAATAGCACTGAAACTTATGATGTTGGTATATTTTAGAGATGGAAATTTGGTGAAGTCACACCATCTGGAAAACATCCGGTATCCTTAGGGGTACCTTTGAAAAATTCCCACAAGCATCCCTCCCTGATCGTTTATCCCTGGAGTCTCCCCCCAAGCCCACACGCCTATTGACTCCTGGTTGTACTGCCTCTGAATCAATATTTTCCATGACTTTTGTCTGTGATAATATTGTCATCATTATCATTTGTTGGATTGTATCCTTTGTTGGTGTTGTTTGACTTACCCAAAATGAGGGTCTTGTACTAACGCCATGTGTTACGTATTGTGCAATATTGGGATCATCAGCACGTCCATGGAACACTCTTTCAATACCAGCAGTTGGTTGAGTTGTTGCTCTGAACTTCTTTACTTTATTGGAATAATCAGTCTGTAGTAAATGGTGATTTTAGGCAGGAGGAATTAATATTGTGATCAATAAATTTTGATAAATATGGAAGATAAAATGATTTTAATATGATTTTTTAATACTGGGTTAAAAGCTACTTTGATTAATACTTTGTTACTATATTTTTGTTATACAGCATTATTTTATTTGGATGCACAATCATTATAAATGTAGATATGAATTTTCTCATTATTAAAAACAAATATTAGTCACATTAATTAGTATTACTTTATAATCGATATCAATTTCTATTAATTTGATAAAAATTCAAACAAAACAGGATATAATCTTCAAAATAAATTGAAATATTGTCTATTATATATTTTTCTTCTATAAATAAACAAATACCGGCATTAATAAATTAAAAAATAAATATGGTAAAAACACTAATTTTAACTGCATGTTGGTAGCAATAATAAAAAATAAATGTTTTTTCACCCTACCACATCTTTTATCTGCAGACATTCTCTTGCTGTGTCGCCAGAATCAAACAGTTTCCCAGCCTGAAAAGAAAAGAACTCGTCAATTATTTAAAGCAGAATAATGATATCTCGCTGTTATGTTTAGTGTTTTAGTATGCTTTCTCAACATTGTATCTCCCACCATGATAAAGATAAACAAAACTTTACGCTTTATAACATAATACATACAATCATTTTAATCTAATCAATGACCACTTTTTTCGTAAGCGCCTTGACTAAATGATCTGGGAAATTAGCCCTAGAACTTCATTGTCTCTCTCGAAGTGATTCGTGATAAAATCACATTTTGATACACACTCTGATCTTACACGAAACAGCTCTCTCTTGAACGGCACAAAATTTGATAAAACAACTTGCTATTAAATGAAAAAAATACAAGAAGACAGTGCTACAATGTAAAACACAGCAGTTTTCCATGTTATTAAATAAAGCCACATTCAACCCAGAAAATCCGATTGAATGGAAAGAAGCAGCAACAACAAAAACTTACCGCTGGAATATCCCGATTTCGGTCAATGAATTTTCCAGAATTGCTAAGCATACTGACTTCTTCTTTGTTACTATTTAAGAAACCTTTTCGTGTTTTTGTAAAAAAAGAGAGCGATAATTACTGATAATGTTGGATTCCGGTCTATCGGTGTCAAAGAGCGGTCCCAGTAAAGTGATGTAAAAATATTAAAAAATCGATGGTTATTGACTGCTTCTTGAGCACGCTGCGTTGCAATGGATGGTACTTCGCAGTGGTTCAGTAAAAGTTGTATAACGGATAAAGTAGGTTGATCTTCAATGCTGCGAAGAGGGAACTACCATCTCAGTTCAGGATCACAGTGTAAATAAACTTTAGCGTTGCCACGTTTGGTGATCCAAGGCGTCTGTTGCCTAGCAACAATTGTCAGGATTGTAGTTCATTTCCGGTGGTATGCCACTTCCGGATCGATTTTTTCTTCTTTTTTTTTTTTTTGTCTTCTGACTTGTCTCAGAATAAGAATAGAATAAAATAAAATGAAAAAGTATCATTGTAATTCCAAAATAAATTGAATTGACGCTGCAGTTTGAGCTCAGCAAGGCATTCATCAAAATATATTTTAAGTCCCCCCCCCCCCATGAATTCGCACTCACATCCGGATTTTTCATGTTTTTTTCTTGTTTTGCTCTTCATTTTGTGAAAAATTGATAAAATCTTCATTAAATATATTTTCTGTGTTATTCAGATGTAAATTTGTGTAGCCCGCATTAGCGGCTCTTGGGGAGAGGTGGGTGGGGAAGGAATTTGGGTAGGAAGTCGCAGGCTTAAATTTATGTGTATTAGAAAGCTTTTGCAGTGTCAGGATAAAGCTTCAAGGCAGTGAAAATCGTGTTTTTATAGTAAAGTGTAAAAAAAATAATAATGTCAATTTTGCGATTGGTTGATTTTTTTATGGAGAATATGAATTTTAAATAATATGTGAATGTTGTCAAGTCAGTAACAGGCAGCTCAGGCAATCAACTATTCTCTTATCACTTGATTTTTAAATCATATTTTTCTTGCTATTTTTACTTTTCATTTTTCCATAATAAAGTTCAATTTTTAAATTGTGAATGTAGATTGCCTGGGCTGCCTGTAATCAACCCATGCAGTCATTTCAGCGTGGAGCCTGGTTCTAGTATCAAAACCTTCAACGAGACGGATAGACGAGATATCATTGTGCACAGTATAGTTTTGTTCAGAGAAATACATGATTATTAAGCTCGACCTCCAAAATCATTCATTATGTCCAAGGTCTCCTTTTGTAGATTGAAGAATGGTCTACAAATTCGACGTATTATTAATGGGATGTGGCAAGTTTCGGGCTCGCACGGAACCATTGACGTCGATCGAGCTGTTGAGGACATGTTTACATATTATGATGCAGGACTAACTACATTCGATATGGCCGACGTTTATGGGCCTGCAGAGGACATTTTTGGACGATTTCTATCGCAGTTTAAAGAAAGACGTGGCACTAAAGAAGCAGAGAAAATACAGGGTAAATACCTCAAATTTTAGCCGAGGTTGTGTTTTCATTTACTAGGCGTTGACTGCAGTGTTTTTGCTTTGGTTCACGGGGCGGTTTGCAAGCGGGATATCACTCCATTCTGCCTCTCTTATTCAATAGTTTACTTTGCAATTTGGCGGGCTTTAATTACTACTTGTCTAATGACATCTGTAGCTATATATTGATCAAGTAAATACGACAAATCTGTGGTACACATCGTAGACCGTAAACATAGCCGTTGTTTACTGTGGTGGGGGGCGGAACCTGTGGCCTCATCGACAATGCTCCACTCAGATTGAGTATTCTTCTATATGAAAGGTTTCAACGAAATGTTTTTCAACACTGTTTAAGTTATATATTTTGAATATGGCTCAACGAAATGTTTTGTCATTAAATACAATGTGTGCTCATTAATCAGGCTCTTAACGTTTTTATTTTTTATTTTTGGGTGCGGTGAAGTGAGGGGGGGATGTAATTGTCTGACTGGTCAGACAATTATGATAATATCGTTAACAAAACATAAAGAAAATTCACACATGCTCCTCCCACTAAATAAATGCAAAGCTGCCAAATCCAAATTTCTAAAATTTCATTTTCCATAAAGTAGAGAGCAAGGTTTGTTTTGGCACTGTTCCTACTTCTTCCGTCAGTTTTATCAAAATGCCAACAGTTTGTGCTATCTAGTTTTTGATCGGAAGACAACTTAGGTAGAATGTTGTAGACTTTATAAAGTGTTTTGTCAAATAAGTTTTGAGCAAGACAACTCAATGTTCAGGGCTCTAAATGATAGAAAGGGAGGGTATTTGGGGCTCCAGACTTTGATTTACATTCCTGTCTTCGCTGTTAAATTGTAGCCTGCATTGCATCCAGAAAAATTGTCATTATAACCGTCTGCGAAACAGTGCACAAATATCTTGCTCGACCGTGCCAGAATTTTGGCACCCACTCTGATTGACTGTTTCTTACATATTATCTGATTGGCTCTAAATGCTCTTCCCAGTCCTTCTCAGTTGTCAAGAATTGCTTTGTTGCTTATAATATTACACATGATTCTCGATAAAAAAAATATGAGAGCTTATCTTGTTACATGTGTAATTGAAAATATTTTGCCAAATTTGACTATTCCAAGTAACATTACAGCCAAATTAATTGTATCGCAACCCACTGTTTCAAAACTTTGTTTTCATTTTGTTTTTTTCTGAAGGGTCAATCAATTTCATAGCTTGCCCTAACATGTTCTGTCATTGGTTAATCCAAAATAAACTCTTCCTTTGAAATTGATTGACAGTTCAGAAAAGATAAAATAAAAATAAAAATTTTATAATGGCAGGTTACGATACAATGGATTTGGCTGTAATTTCATGATATTTTGTTTAACTTTGTATGTAACAATGAAGCTACTTCCAACCAACATAATAATGAAATTAAAGCTGCTGTACATGAGTCTTCTTGTGTATTTTGAGAGCACTGACTTATGCATACGTTTTTTTTTTCTTTTTTGAAGGGGATGCAGGATGGAGGGGAGGAGGGGGTTTCATATTCATTTGATTATTCATCTGCACTGTTTTAATTGTCAATATTAATTGTGTGATTCTTCAAAACCAGAGAGTCTAAAACCTAAAAAATTTTCATTTTATTTTGCAGCTTTAACCAAATGGGTGCCTCAACCAGGAACAATGACGAAAAAGGTAGTACAAACAAATATTGAGAAATCTTTAAAACGTATGGGTGTTGATAAACTAGATATGTTACAGTTTCACTGGTGGGACTTTCATGACAAAAGGTACCTAGATGCACTTGTACATTTAGCAGATCTACAAAAACAAGGTATAATACAAGAACTCTCTTTAACAAACTTTAATACTGATCGTTTAAAAGAGGTAACTAAACTAGGAATTAATATATCAACCAATCAAATTCAATATTCAATAATAGACAATAGAGCCTCAGTAAAAATGACTGAATTTTGTGAATCACATGGCATTGGACTTCTAACCTATGGAACAGTAGCTGGAGGACTTTTATCAGAGAGGTATCTAAACATAGCTGAACCTAAATTGGATGAACTAGAGACTGCATCACTAAGGAAATATAAACAGTGCATCGATGCTTGGGGAGGCTGGAAGTTATTTCAGGAACTTCTTATACAGATGTCCAAAATTTCCAAAAATCGAAGTAATGGAATGAGTATAGCTAATGTAGCAACAAGTTACATTCTTGACAAACCAGCTGTTGCGGCAGTTATTGTAGGGTGTCGGTTTGGAGTGCCAGGCACAGTACATATAGAAGATAATTTAGCATTTTTAGACTCACAGCTAGACCACAATGAACTTGACAGTCTAAATACCATTGTCAAGAAAGGAAGTGATTTATTTAAGTCTACAGGAGATTGCGGTGATGAATATCAATGATGATTATTACAGATAAGTGTTCATTAATGTAATTTTTTTATCATTAATAATTTGAATATCAATAACAGGGTGTCAGCTAAATCTGTGCTTCACCATTTAAATATACTAGCTACACTTTTGAAAAAGATTGTGTGACAGGAATATCCCAGAACTTAGCCAATGAGAGCAAGGTATTCAATGAAGATAGTCACCCATGCATATTCAATTTGACAATCTTTGAGATATTACCCCAATCATTAATGACTTTTTCAAAGTACAAATTTTCCAGTACATTTCTTTCCATACTAGAAAACCGCCATCAGTATTGCCTTTTACTGTCAGTTCCCTTCTCCCCCAACTCCTTTTTTCCTTACTGGCTGAACATGGGCCAGGATGTCCCAGTCATGTAATCTTATTTGAAAGTACAAATTTGAATGGTCAACTACTGCATATTTATTGGAGGTGCAGTCATGGTATTTTAATCAATAAAATGTCTATGATAGCGGTGTTAATAATGGAAAACCGTTTCACAGTAATTGCAAAAACAGATTATGATACTATTTTCAATAATGCTGTGTTTATGCAAAGAGATACTAGATAGACTGTACTGTTCTAGATACAATTTAACATTATTGAACATGTATGTGGGTGTTCCATTTGAGAGTATATTTCTGTAGCTTGGCATCTTGTTGTACCTTTGTATTTTTAATATTATTCTTGATAACAGACTTTGATAAAAAAAAAATTATGTTTTCACAACTGTATAACTAAAATTTATATATATTGTACTCCAAAATATTGAGACTATTACGTGTAGAGAAATGAATGTTGTGATATGTTGCTGTATCATATTATAGAGAAAGTGCTATAAAACAATGATATACAATTTTGGATACAAAAAATAGGAAATATTTAGTAATATCTTACTCTGTCAGTTTTTATTTGAAACGAACAATGCAAAGCATAAAGTGTGCTATTCAAATGGCTAGATTAATTTGATGTTGAAATGTATAATGTAGTAAATTCAAAAGTAGTATTAAAATATGCCACAAATGTTGTGTGGTTTTTAAACCACATGTTAAAACACTTGAAGCCTCAATTAGCAATTTTCCAAGTTTTAGTTCTATAGAGCTGGTCTCCCCATTGACCAACAATCAACTTGAATATGACCCCCTCACCCAGATTGAGTGGCACTTAGCCAATACTAGAACTGATGCCCTCACACAAAACACAAATTCATTGATTGAAATTGCTCCCTTAAAAACTGGTAAATGCCAAAAAGACCCTCTTCTTCAATCTGACAGCTCTTTAGCATTGGTATTGGAATATGTACAGATTTGGCCAACATTACATGAGCTTCATCCTTTGATAAAGTGGGTAAAATGTAATAGATGGGTTCAATACGATAGAATCATGGTATATATTTCATTGAAAATTAAAAATCATCTTAAACATATTTTATTATCATATTTTATTTTTTTCTTTGATACTGTACAATTATTTGATAATGAAAATGTAACCAATATTTCATGCAAAAATTAGTCTTTTCAAAAGCATTTTATTTTAATCCTTTAAGTGGCTCCTTTAATCTGTCACTATCCAGCGTGCTGATAGCCATGCATATTCTAAAAGTCATAATTGCTTTAAATTGTTTTCATTTATGTCTGTCTCCTGATAAGAGTATAATAAGTACAGCTTTTCATTTTGTACTGTATTGTTGTTCACCATGTTGGTGCCATAGTAGTAATTGTTATTTACTGTAATTTATATTGCTCTAAACAGGTGCATGCGAAACCTAATAAGAATTCCTACTCTCATGTTTTAATTTTGTTTTTCAAAAAATCATTGTAGAGGCCATATGGAATTTTAGGACAAGAAATGAAAACATTGGAATGTCATTTTTAATGTCAATTGGAAATAAGATTGATTTAACTACTAGTGTATGTTAATTTTTATGGAATTTGAAATTGGTAGGACCAAACAATCATGCAGATTTGATATTTAGAAAATTGAAAATTTTGTAATTTTAGAATCTATGTTAAGTTTTAATTGCCAATTTCAAAATTTTGAGTTGTTTTGGTGTTCATTGCACCTGTTACAAAGAGATCATAGAAGCATGGATATTCAATTGATTTCAAACAATTTATTAATGTTTATTGCTGCAAGTGTTGTGGAAAACTTGATTAATATGACCATCTGTTATTATTGCTTTTTATAGTAGTTATAAACTATTGGTTTATTCATTTGCTTTTTATTCATTCATTTATTTTCATTTGTCAATAATTTTATTTATTTGATATACATGTTCATTTTGTATTCACCATTGCTCACTTTTTGTCATTCATCTATAATTCCTTTTCTTGAACTTCCATCATCAATAATGTTCATATCTTCTAGTTAATTAAACAAAATGTTCTAGATCAATATGGAATGACTGACAATTAGTTATTTTGTTTGAATTGCTTGCCTTTTGTTTATAAATTTAAAATCATACTGTAAATCCAAAAAAACAATTGATAATCATTGAAGTGTTGTTATTCAAATTCCTAATAATGTTTTCATGCTGGTATATATGTCTACTTGAGAATTTTAAACTAGTCAGTCACTTAATTTTTACACTCTAGCAAATAGCTAGAAAGATAATTAGAAATTTAAATTTAAAAGTGGTTCTGATCTCAATGTAACATAGCATACAAGACACGTATCAAAATATTAAACATGAAGAATTTGAAAACAATAAATTATTTTGTAATATTATGTTAGAATGTTATTTATTTCCATTGTATTTTTGCAGCCGCTAGCTGATTGATTGATTGATTGATTGATTGATGATTGATTGATTGATTGACTGACAGACTGATTGATTGATTGGCATAAACTATTAATAAAAATAGTCATAGTTGTACCCAGAACATTTGTTTAACAAAATATAAACCTTTTACTAATGCAAGATTACTGTAATAAAAAATATCCATGTACTCGTAAAGGCAATTCCATATTGTCTTGAAAAAAAGAATTTTGACATACAGCAGTTTTTGAAATGTTAACATTGTAGAGCAGAAAGTGTTTTTCTCCTCTCGCCAGGGAATCTTTGTCTGTGTTCCTACCGTGCATGCTGATAATGGCAGACATAACATGTGGCTAGCATAAAATAATACTAAATATTTGTTGCTGATTACTATGTTCCTAGCTGTTACAATTTGTTATTTTTTTTAAAAAAATCAGAATTAAAAAAAAGTCATTTTGTGATTGCAGAGAAGAAAAAAAAAAGAAATGAAAGTTTTTATGAATTAAAGTAGAGAGATGATCAACATGGACACATAACATGTGGCTTGCAAAAAATAATACTAAGTAATGTTTTGCCAATAATTGCATTGTTCATGCTGTTACACTTTGCTATTTTTTCAAAAACATTTTCAGAGCAAAAGGAACAGGAATGAATGACGAGAAATGAAAATTCCAATAAAATAGAGAGATCTTGTGAGCTCACAAAATTAATAGTGTCATTATATAACATGATATGGATTCATGTTGTATTTACCTTTACCATTGGTATTGAGTGTTTCCATTAAAACAACTATGCTGAATGGAACAACAAATATTTAATGATAAGCGCCATTGAACTCACGGAAATGTGCACTATATAAATATATTTATTATTATTATTATTATTATTATTATTATTATTATTATTATTATTATTATTATTATTATTATTATTATTATTATTATTATTATTATTATTATTATTATTAATGATAAATCTTTAGATATTACATGCCTATGTTGTAAACTCAGATATATGATCTATGATTATTCATGTTGTAAAAATGTGACTGTATTATTTATATTGAACTTGAGTGCATACCAGACTGATCACTTGAAAGTGAAAGAAAAAATAAAAATGAATGCATTGATTGTAAGTAGATTGACATATTTTGAACAGCAATATATCTTTGAATTACAATGAAATATAATAATGATTCCTGAAAAAAATGCTTCTTTCCTTGACTAAAAAGGATTATATATACGGTAGCTCTCAAAATATTGGTAATCTCATGTACGACCTATCAAAAGCTGGCTTTTTATGAAATTTGTAAATTAAAAAAATAGACTAAAATACCCGATTGAATTTAACATTTTCTAGTCTAGTTAATTGTGCTGTTCCTCCCCTCCCCCACAGAAAAACTAACATCATTTCTCATTCCATCGTTCGATTATTTACATTCCATAACACGAAATCCCAAAAACGTTTATCTCATACGCTGATATAGATATCATTCATTAAGTTATATTATAACACATTATACGTTTTTCTCCGACAAAGAACTGTATGAAAGTGAAGTAGCGTCTTGAAGTACCATTTCTGCGCACTAGTAGAACATTAGTTCAGTTCAGTTCTTTAATACACTTTGGAATGCCTTAGGCTAGTAATATTCATGTGTGCAAATCCAGATAAGTCAAATTGATCATTTCTTTTTGAAATACATTTTAGTTGCGCATGACATCCCGGAATAACCAACATATTATATTTAGATCTTACTATTATTACATTTGTGATGAAACGCATTTTTTTGCTCATCTTGAAAAGCAATACTTTGAATTAGTTAATTTTCGCGTCGGCTTCTTTTCGGCGATCCTTTGATGGCATTTGCTGCATAAGAATTTAGAGTCCTTTTTCAACTATTGTCAAGAAGTGATTGTTTTGAATTTGTTAATTTCAGTGAGTAACAAAGAGGTTTAAAATTTGAATTTGCTTTGGTCGAGGGGTTTAATTTGTTCTTTTTCCAATTAGAACCGTTTTCTTTGGTTTTGAATTGCAGTATTGTTACAGACCATTAGTTGATTGGTTTATTCTGTGAATATTTCTGTTTGCGTTACGCTGTACGACTATTTATTCAGTTTTTAGTAAACAATATTAATATTTTTGTTATGCAGAATCATTGGAACGACTAGAAACGTGACTACTAACGAAATGAAAAGGTAACGCTCTTGGGCCTAACCATAATGGAATCACCCAAAAATAATTTCTTTGGAAATTATTTCCATTGTGACCTTTTTTAAGTCTGATAAAGGACTATAGTCTTGCTAATCTTTCCATTTCCGCTTGGCTGACCCAAGAGCATGGTAAAGAACGCTCTAGTAGAGGTTACTCTCAGTTTTGCGTCGACCATTTTAATGAGACGCTGTCTATTTTGCATATTCAATAGCAAGACACGCTTGAGTAAGCCTCACTGAACACAATAAATAATAAATCTATAAGTTACTTCATTATATAAGATTAATGCGTGGGAAAGTAAATGCCGTTTTACTTATCTCAAAGGTTGATAGGTCAATCGTGAATGATTCTAGCAAAAAAAAAAGTGCATGATTCTGTTCTACGAATTGCCATTGAATAAACATTTATAAATACAAAACCGAAAACATTGTTCGCATGGGGGGTTTGTTATGGATTGCGTCCCGGCTTTTTCCTTCCAAATATTTAATTCATTTTCATTCTGTGGTTTTCGTTTACAACTTATGTTTGTGAAATTGCACTTAAATATTTATGAAAACATTTGTTGAAATTTTTAACCCTACAATGAGAAAGACTTCTTAAAATGTAACAAATTAACGAAACCTAAGTGAAGTAAGTGAAATTGAGTTTATGCATTAAAAGTGAATATGGATTCTTTGCAGGAGTTAGTCATTACAAATGTACGACCGTCTGTAGGAATTGTTTTTGCATATACAGGATATAGCCATTCACTACAATGCTGTTGACACGCGTACAATTTCTTTCAGTAATTGACAATCTTAGTGTTCATGATAAATTCGAAAACACTATTTGGTAGATTTACCACAACACCGTTTACAACGAGGACGATATAGGGTCTTATATATACAGCCATCAGCTAATAAAACTAGTTATTTTTAATCAGTGTGTTTAAAATTTCTCGAGATAAATGGCTTTTGAAAAAAGTGAATTATGGTTTAAAATTTAATGACGACCGGGCAGGTGATCGCCAGCTAAATGAACTGCCATTCAGAGGCCGAGGCTACATAGCGTCGTCGGCTTTCAAAACATTCAACTGGTTGTATTAAAATCAATCAGCAAATCTCAATACCTGCATACTCTTCAAAATCATTTGATTCAATAAACCCTCAATGAACCACCATTGTGTCTTCAAGATTTTAAATATACTTTTCGTAGAATCGGAACTACGTTTACCTTGAGGATATGTGGTGAAAACCCAAAATGTACGATTGTACTGATTTTCGGGTTCCATCGTTGTTCCGACAAATAGATCAAATTTCAAAAATGCTACTTGAATATGAAAACCACTTTGGTTGGTCGAAAAGGTCATAGCAAAGTCAATAAATACACGATAAAAATTTTCGAAAATTTGATAAACATCCTATTGCAATGTGGCAGAATTTTCATTGAATGGTAATTATTTCGAATTTCGCGACTGCACTCATTTTCGTACGAAAACGAAATTGGATCAAGAAGAGCAAGAAATCCTATAATCAAATCTGCCATACATCTATTGTAGAAACCAGTGAACTTTTGATGTAAATAATATCAAGTGAATGGTCGCAAATAAAAAACTTGTTGGCTTGTTTTTTTTAGGTGTCTGGAGTTTGCTCAAGAGCTGTCCCTTCTCTCCAACAAACAAAAAAAATAGTAAATAAAATTCACACGTGAATGAAATATCATTTTTAAAGCAAGAGCACTTAAAGTGACGACATAAAGAGCGTCCTTTTAGCTTCGAATCAAACGACATCTGGTTAGCGTTCGAACAATACATTCACGAAAAATAGCTTTCTCTATTTTTGCAAAGAAATAAAGAAGACTGACTCGCAGTGATCATTTCTTTTTCAATTTTAATATTTTTATATACAATTGATTTGTATGTCTAGTGGATGTATTTACAAGTTGACTCTATATACTTTATGTTATTCTCATGTGTGAATTTGAATGATTTGTAGTTTGGTCATTGTTGTTGGCCTAAGAATATATACATATCATTGGACCGTGTCATTATATCTTTTTAGACAGACTTAGTACACGCTCTCCGTGTTCTAATTTATCTGTAATAAAAGTATTTTCACTTTTTTGTTCCTATATCTTTGTCCCTACGTTCTGATTGAACACTGGATAATTCTACTAAAGCTATATTTTCTTTCCTTCCGCTAACTCATTTGTATGCAAACAATCTGCTTTGCACTTGTCTCATAGACAAAGTGTGAACTCACGATCAATTCCAATTGAAACAAGGTCTAATAAAATCAGCAAAATCCAAGCAAACCATGATAGTCTTTGGCTGTTGTCATTTCGCGTTGTTTTCAAATCATATGTTACGAATATCATATGACGAGTTCACGGCGCCTCGTCCAAGCACCTGGGGTGCTCGACTTTGAATTATTTATAGAAATATTCTAATTCTCCACAATGGCAAGTTACTGCGATCTCCAGTATGTTTATGTATGTCTTTTCATATGTAGGGCTAGATGGTCAGATCGCGAGAAACATCGATCACAATGTTGACATTTAAATGGTTTTGCTCCTGTATGTTTCCTATAATGTCTGGTAAGTTCATCAGAACGAGCAAAGCGCCATTGACATCCTTCCCAAGAACATTTATATGGCTTTTCGCCTGTATGCGTACGCTGATGAGCTTTGAGATGAGAACTTTTCGTGTATACTTTGCGACATCCACTAAAATTACATCGGTGCACCCTACGCTTGCTTTCAGCACCCTCCTTAGGACTGCTAGGATCGCTTGTGTTAGCTACTGCTGCTGCTGTTGTTGCTGCATTATTGCTACTTTTAGTGCGGGGTCCACGCGACACAGGCCGCGCTACCCGTTGTTGACTTACGATTGAAGGTACAGGGGACTCCGGTGAACTCGGCGGAGTTAATGGTAACACTGGTTTAGACACCTTACTAAAATCCCCAGAAACGTGGATAGGTAACTTGATCTTTAATGGCTTTACTGTGAGTTGTACTATCGGTTGCTTTGGCTCAGTTGGAGTATCGGGTAGAACAGTCGGTACAGAAGGTAGTGAATTTACTGATGTATTGAAGTCAATGGGCTTTAAGTCCCAATCGTCTCCGAAAGGAAACGTAGTCTCGTCAAACGGTAATAGAAATTCATTCCAAGGTGTAGGAGTTCCTAAATTCGACTCTTTATTTTCTACAGCATTCGGTTCAGGACACAAATATCGATCCATTTCCAGTCGAGTCTAAAAAACAACAATATAAAGTCTAAGATTGGTCATCGAATAGAAATTGAAACAGTTGTGACAATAAAATCATACGAATGTTATTGTGCAAAACTGTATTTATGGTAGCAAATCTGTAGTAATGAATAAACGAAGACCTCGTGCCGCGAGTTCACTAGTAGTAAGCAGTAGTAGTATTATAGTAATATGTACAAAACAAACGCTTTTTACCTGTGCCCAATCGTCCTCTAGTGATGGTAAAGAATAGAAATAACCGGTATCGTGAACTGTTTGCAGCTCAACAAATATTGTAGAAGAAGGTATAGTCGATTGAAGATCCATGGTGAAAGAACAACAGAGCCAGTGAGTGCACTAGTGTGAGAGTGACTACGGCCCAGTGCAGCACTGGAATTTGGCAGATATATAATCTGTAGCTCACAAAACACTTGGTGTTCGTAGTAGTGTCATGCACTTCACCGACGCTCAAATCAATGGCGGAAATTAGAGCGGGCCGAAAGTTCCATTGGGTACGTGCTGTATTTAATTGTGATTTCAATCGGCACGTTGTGATTGGACAATACAAGACAAATAGACCAATCGTCGATGGGTATTTATCAACATAGACAATTAGTCAAAACAACAAAAATATCCAGCCAATGGGGACCGATTGAGCATTATCACTCAAAAGCCTTCTTCTTAACATCCTTATATGGAAACATCTATTTTGAGAGATGATCTCAAGTCAGCTGTAGACATTGTAGGCTCAACAATAATTTACTCCAACAAAATACACCATTCTCGCGCTACAAAACATCACAACAGATGCCTAATGAAATTTTGTGTAATTTTCTGTTTATTTGAAAAGTCCGTGATTTTAAAAGTCTTGATTCTTGACGGAAATGTCACGTTTTAATGTGTATCAGTATGTGACAGAAATAATGGTGACCGGCGATAAGATGTCATGTCATTTTCCCGCGAATGTTCGTGACCTGTTGTTTGATGCTAATGATATACTAACTGTGGATCTAACGCAGTCTACTCATCAACCGTAACTTCTCAGAATAAAAGTACATCAACCGTTACTAAATTACATCGTGGCTATGTGTTCTGTTGCGTGAACTTATATTTAAGTAGATAACAACAAATGTGTTACGTAAACTAACAAAATGCTTGCGTTGGCGTTTGAAATGCACGGCTACCGACGCGTATCACAACAACCAACACTGTATCTGTTTCTTGAAATGTTTTATACTAATATTCTTAGTACATGATTTGAAAACAAATAGAATTAGCATCTGGAATTTTTCGGTTTAATGGTAAAGTACATTATTAAAACACTTATTATCACATTATTATGTATGTGCGCTTGGAGTAAATACGTCGCTTGCCCTGGGGTTATGCACCACGGTGACAGATTTTAGGGGGTTTAGTTTAGCTGTACTTTGCGTAAGTTATGTGGAATATCACTGCCAGAGACGTCTTGAAGACTTAATCAAATCTGTTTGCACTGTGACCGTTTGTTTGTCGATTATGTTAATAAATTAATCTTCATATTACCCCTGAAGATATTGTTAATGTTATTCCAAGCGTTCAAACAAATACAATAGATGTTATTGTATAAGAAAGCGAGTTAATTGCCACCTACGAAAAGAGTCTCCATTAATAACCTCGCAAATGGCTCTACTTTTATCTTTGTTCTGATTCACTGTCATTACATTCCTGCCCGCAAGACAAACAAACCAAGATTATAGCAGTTGTTGATCACCTTTTGTGTAATATTTGACACTATTTAGCTAGTATACCGGCAAGGGATTTTCACTCAATTAGACTATATAACACGTTTTAAATCAAGATTTACCTCATCGATCATCACGATACGATCACTCAAAATAAAACTACATATTCCTTTATTGCTATTTGCAAACCACAATAACATTACTTGAATCAAAACATTCAAGTCATCCAAAGTTTATGTAAATAATATTATAATTACTTTCTCTGAGTAGAAGTGTCTGATTTTGGATGTATGTCTAGAGGGTTTGACCGTGCATTTTGATTTGCAGTTAATAATTATAGACTCATTTCCAATAAAATGTTTTCTCGGAAAGTTTTGTTATTTTTCCATATCAATCAGCAGATAATGAATTCGTACGTGGAGTCTATGGAATGTCTTTGTTAGGCGCGCATTCTCGAGCTCTATTGTAAAAATATCTCCGGAAAACTATATAACTCAAGTAAAATTTTACTCTGTTTGCATGTCAAACTTTATATCGACCAAAATATAGAGCTAGCAAATAGTGATAGTCACTTAAAATGACAAAATGATTAGAATCCCTGAAGAGCAAAGCCGCAGTTTAACGAATCAACAAGAAACTCACGCTATGCCGAACACGTTAATGAGATTATTCGATTTGTATTTATTTTTCAGTGTTCTTGTTCTGTTTATTTTTATATTTTTATTTCTGTTAAACTGTCTTAAGCATCTCTGAGTACAAGTGGTAATTCCATCATGAACTGCAATGTAAACTGTTGTTTTAACCATCTTCGATGTGGACTGTCTGTGTATAGTATGTCATTAATGTTATAGGATATCACAGCTTCGGCGATAGCCCCTACGCTAGGTTATCGTCCGTATAAAGCTTTCTCTCGACTAACTTTGAACAAAATTGCGAACTATGATTTATGTTTGTGTTGTGCAAATTGCAAGCCCTCAAATATCACTTACGGTGTCATTAGCCTCCAACGTTTTAGTGTCACGAATGTTCTATTTAGCATTTAATAATGGCTTGATTGAGATGTGTGTTATATGAATCAATCCATGATTGCAGCATGGATGGAGTGTCGAGATAAATAATCAGACTTGACTTTTGATATCTTTTGCTATGCAAATCAGATTTATTATTTCTGGTTTTGTACGTGTTTGTCAATGGTTACATTTTTGTTTATTTTGATGGACTGTTTTTTTGCTTTCAATACTTCGTCTCCGCGTCATTTGCCTGACCTCTGTTGTTACCGTCCTTGTTGATAAACTAGATGCGACAACAACGACGAGTTCCCATTTAGCCAGGTGATGTGTCCCTAGTTTTTTTAGCTCCCAGGCATGTTGTGGACAACATGCAGTTCGATGTTTTGACCAAAACTGGCACATTGCACATGTTTTTTTTTACCAAAAATATATCAGCTACACTCGTCGGTGCAGTCTCTCTCGTGTTTATACTGCTGATTTGTTAGTTGTTTACTTCATTGACGTGTTAATCAATCAAAATTCTATAATGATATCAATTGTTTGCGTCCTAGCCTCCCGGCCCCCAACTAGGAACGCCTGTAAGCAGGCTATTTGCGTCCACGTCAGGATTGTTGGTCATTTGATCTGACTTGTTTGTTATTGTTTGTGAATTTACACAATAAAGAGCCAGCAAAATATTCTTGTGCACGATACATTTTTTTACCATCTCCATTTCAAATATGTTGTGAATTTCCTTTTTCAACATTTGATAATTGTGAAAACAATTCTAATCTGTTATGATCTACAGGTGAATGAGGCCAGTGACAGACAACAAACACTCGACAGCAACTCATTACTGCATACTAGAAATGTTCATCACAAAAATAATGAAGTGCACAAGATCACGACATAGTCTTTATAAGTGCTGCAGAGGATTGTATTCGACAAATCTCAAAATTAATTAATTGATACACATAAGACGGAGATAACTGTGCAGATTAATGTCAGATCGATGTATTGAAATGTCCGAAGTTTATTTGTTTAGCCAGAATGAAGTGGGAAGCAGCAGATTTACTAAGCATCCATGGTAAACCATGGGAAAACGTTATTTGGGAGGGATAACATTTTTATAAGGAGAAAAAACAAGGTCAGACTGTTGGTGATGTAGTTTTGTTGGGATCTGCTATAACCATCAAAACTGATTTCAATGATGGAACTTTCTCCTGTTTTTGGTAAGGGTGCGTCGCAGAGCCAGGGCGTCAATGGTCAAAATCCTTCATCTACTAATTTACACTCATTTCAAAAAACTTTCTCGAAGAGTGCCTGATGCAAAATACTAATTAATCTGATGAAATGTTTTGGTAAATGCAACAAAATATATGTTAAAACAGGGTTTTTTATTTTCTTTATTTCATAATAGTTAAATTGCCGCGTTTTGGCGTCTTACGTTTTGTTTCAATTGCAAATAAGAAGGTGGCAAAGGGGATTTGTTTGTGACTTCGGTCTTTACTACTCTAAAAACAATTCACCTTCGCCTCCTTCCTTCTCCATGTTTTTATGACTGTTGTGGTTAACCACGTCCATTTACAGTCATTTAAACAATGAACTGCGTGGGGAATTAACATGTTTAAACTTATTCATTAGTATAAAAATCGTTGAATAAATATAGATTATGAGAATTGTGCGGTCAATAGGCCTTTTCGCTATGACGTCACAACAAAACAATCTATTGTTTTAACACTGGTCGTCTGAGTTAGCACAAATTCACAAAAGCTATAGATTACGTGACTAGATCGATTAAAGGGAAGGAATTTATAGCTTTAAAATGTTTTCAAAAATCCCGTGAAACGACACGAAACTACTCCACAGATGAACCTAAACTGGAATTTAGCCACATGGTGCAGGCACATGACTAAAATGTAGATTGGTGTTAGTCAGTCATGAAAGTCCAAGGCAAAAAACGAGAGCTCATTTCACCGTGTCTGTATCGAATCTTCATTAGTTTTTATTCCCCGTGATGTCTTAATGTAGGGTAATTTCAAATATGCCAATTTCACAAGTGTTCGTGTGCATCATCTAGTGGTAATGTAAATGAACACCTTATTGTTTTATCGTACACAGAAGATATTTCAGTCAAACCTGAAAACCATGCGGCAGAGGAATATCGAGAAACCTGTTGAAAAGCCCTCACCAACGTACTGTCGATCAGGAGATACAATTAAAATGTTTTCTCTCTATTTCTATAATATCATGTGTTGCTCTTCAACTAAACATGTATATATCACCTGGCGATATTTGACGACATATAACTTGTTTTCGACGTGGTTTGTTGTGTGTTTATTTGTATAATTACATCGATTTTTAAAATGAAATTAAATGAAACAAACAAACTGGAGAAGTGCACTCTTGTATTTAAGTTCAGAACTCTTTAGTGGAATTCCTGTGCAGTGACTAATTTAAGTTAAGGACCGAGTTGTGACTTGCATATTGTGCACTGGTAATGTAACCCCCTGGATGTACAAAAAACAGGGACGGGTCCAGGGTTGTTTCCAGGAGGGGGTGCATCGTCTTCAGGAGGGGATGCACTACCCAGGTAAACATGAAATACTGAGGTTTACCAGGGGAAATACTTGATAAAACAAGGACTCGAAATCCTTCCAGGAGGGGGAGCGCACCCCCTGCACCTCTCAATACTGTTTAGTGTACAAACGGAATCAGTAGCCAGCGTTGCATCCCGATTAATCAGTTATAATATTTACCATTTTCTAAAAGAGCAAGGAACTGGGCACCCTCACCTCTTAGCTAGAAAATCGAGAACAAGAAAAGATGCATGCAAAACTGTGAAGGTTTGTGATTGCATTCCCTTGGATAAATACTTACCAAGAAATGTATGTTTGAAAGTGTAACCTACCCTGCGTGTAGTCTGTAGAGGTAGGCTATGGCTGGGAGGGTAAACAAAACTGTCTTTGCGCGCAGAGCCACACGGTTTGGGGGACGTACAAACTCTCCGTTCAGCTAATCATTTCCTCGTAATTTTTCACATCATACCAATGCTGTTTGGATGTAGCATGTATGGTTACCATAACGCCCAACTGCTAGACAATAATTATAAAATCTGGATAGACAGATATAGATTAAAAGAATTCAAAGATTATCTGGCGTTTTGATGTAGTCTTCCACAGACATCGTCTATTGATCAAAGTATTCACTGGAATATTTGACCGCACTTTAGACTGAAATGCAAGGTAGACTATTGCTAGGTTTATTTCAAATTGATTGTGCTAATGTAACAACAAATAGGAAAACAATAACTATGTTTATATCCGTTACATGTTTTTATCCCTTGGAAAGCTGTGAGCTTAAGTGCGCTGCAACATTTATTAGCACTGCAAAACCCACGAGCATGAAAAAAATTCAAAACCCGATGATATTTTACTGAAAGGTCCTAGAAAAAAACATAAAATTAGCCTCACACAATGCACGATTTTGTGATTTTGTTTTCCGAACCGGCTGAGCTGTAAGTCGCCATGCTGTGTTTGTGCAAAACAACGATTGTTTTCCAAATGAATGATATCTTCTGAATGTTTTCATGGAAAATTACACTAACGCGCTGTAGGGTTCCCTATAAGAAGCGATCTTTCGGATCGTTTCAACATCTAATGTCTTGGGTTGATTGGAACGTACGTCGCATGCACCCCTGTGTGCCAAACAGATCGTAAACAGGACTAGGCCACGATAATTGATCCTATCACTTGATTGCAAACTATAGCTGCATAAGGAGTCAATCAGTGTCACAAGGGGAAATTCAATTGTTGGATAAGCTAGATAGCTTACGCCACTTCTAAATGTCTTTGCTTTCGTCTACTGCAAAAACGGAATAATATGTGTGAACGCTTTTTCTGAGCACAATATACAAATACAAGTTGTCGTTGATAAGTTACAGAGTATAGAAGAATAGATTATTTGCAAAATATACACTACGCGAACTATGATAGGTTCAGGTAAATTGGATCACGATCACCTGCTATTTTCTCAAAATTTTAATGACATCAATTTAGGCCTTCGTGGGTTTCGGTGTTTAAGACAATCTTGAAGCGGTACAAAAAGGTTTCTTCAAATGTTTTTCGGTTACTTCCATAATCCGTTTGCTGTACAGCAATTATCATTACAATGTATTGTAAATTAATGTTTTTATTTATTTTTTATCGTCTAAATTTCTCTTTTGATGCGGGAGCAGATTGCCCATCGAGATTAAATGAACTCGACTAAAATGCCCGACATGTACACAGGGGTTAATGTCATTTCTGATTTACTTCGGCAAAATAAAACCGTACCATCCTAACTGTTAGAGTATAGTTAAGGAGGACTAGTTTTACTGGATTTTAGCAGCTTGCAGGTCTAGTCTGTCATCGGTTTTAGTTGCACGCAACAATGAGTCTGCATATCTGCTGGCTTGATCGTAGAAACATAGCAACAAACTGATTCAACTAATGGTTTACAAAATGGGAATATATTTGTCAAAATAAACACTTGGTGTGCTTATTCATTCAAACAACAACTTATACACGTTTAGTGGGTTTTGGGAAGTGTTTTTGGTTTTAATTAGCTACCAAACTGGTGAAGGGTATCGGGATGTATTTGTCAGTACGAAATTAATTTCGGGATGTAAATCAGAAGTAAATAAATTATTCATCCCAAGCTATTAGAAGCAGTTGTAAATTCTGTAAATTAAAAAGTTCACACTTAGCCGATTATAATTTATGACTAAAAATATCAACTGAAAGGTAATCCTCAAAAAGTCATTGTTCTACGTCATTTTTGCCTTGAAACACTATCAATGTGTTTTGACCTAGCTTTTCTTATGTACAACTGCAGTGTAGTCTGCCGATGGAGAAACGAAAATGAATTGCGCATGCGGAACTAATTTTACTTTTATTTTAATTTATATTTATTTAATTTCATTACGTGTCCAGCACGTCTCAGGTGTTGGCAGGGTGCAATCCCCCGGCGAAGTTGACGATGCTAGCGTTTACTTACCTCCTTGGGGCATACCTGAATATAGTGTCACAAGGTCTGGACTGCCTTAAAATATTCAGGGCACCAAAAATAATAGTTTCACCTGTGTTTGAGTGGAGAGTAAGCAGTGGAAATACTCGAAAAAGCCACTAGGGACAATATCACGATCGATGTGGGATATTCAGTTTTCGTTAAAGTAAAAAAATCAGTCGGAGCATTTCTTCAGATGTTTCAATAGAGTTTATTGCAACAATAACTTTCAAATACAGGTTGAAGTGTATTGTACAACTTGTTACAGTAGCTGGTTGGCATAAAGTTCACATGAACATATCGAGTCCAAAAATAGTTATACACTGCCAAACTATTATTTCTATCCTCATTTTATAGTTACAAGCTATTTTTTTGACGGCACTGGCTTCGGTTTTACATCGACGTTTGACAATAATTACCAAATAGAATTCATTTTATTTTAGCCAGTGCGACAAACCTTTCCTTTTGGACACGGCATTAACTACCAACCAAACGTTTTTACCCCCAAAAGAAAAGTTTTAGACGTTGGCCATCATGTTTTGTTAGAAATAATTTCGTTTTGTACCACAAAAGTGATTTGTCTTGTCCGTGAAAGCTCTAAAAATTGTACAAAAACCCTGACGAGTTGAAACTATGAAATTTTCCACTCGACTCCAAATCTGAATTTGTAAAATGTTTTTTCCCTCGATAGAATGATCGCAATTAGCACATCAAAAAGTACAATAGTAGTACGTATTGGCCTGAATTAAATAATTGAAAAATATTTGAAATTTTGTACTATCTATTTTTTGTACTCGTTTCATGGTAATTGCAATCATACCCAATGTTATATTACAAAATATGCCAAACGTTAAACACAGGCTTTCACGAAGAAAGACAAATCACTCATTACATGGAATCGAGTCGAACAACTTAGGTCGACAATTTAGTCACGCAACAGGTCTGTAAGAACCACCATAATCGGCGGAAGCTAACGTGTGTGATAGTTTCTCTGCAAATGGCCTAGCTAGCCATGTTGCATTGTGGTAAGTGATGTGTGTTTCTGTACGCTGTCCAGTAAGGTGACGTCATTGGGTTCACCTCGCCCCAGTTTCACGCACACTCCCATTCGCGCGCACTCTCACGCTCGCTCTCACGCAGTCGAATTCTCCTCTGCACCTGAAATTTAAAATTGAAAATCATAATCAACACTACTGAACATAGATGAGGCTTGAACTTTTACAAGTATTTACGCTATAATATAGTAAATGATGAAATAATGTGATAGAATGAAGGTGATAGATACCCGAGCACTAAAATCTAATGAAGAAGACTTTGCGTGATAGTAGGAACAACGTTGAAACATATCTGCTTTTAATCCATCGTTACTGTTCGATCAATCAACTATCGACATTTTTGCCATGATCTTTTTATTAGTGACAAAATAGCGTCTTTCTTTTTGGCGCCACGCAATATTTTCCCCAGAAATCTTTGTGAGTGGGAATATCTTCTAGGAATAGAAATTATGGAGTGCACGTAGTACTTACACTTTATAGCTGCTTCAAGGCACGAAGCTTTCGTGAAGCCCATGTAGCAACGTTTTTAGTCTTTTTGTTTTTGGACCGTCTTCCCTCTTGTAGCAGTTCATTGATGTTTGGTTTGTCTAACATAGGGTGTACAACCACACCAAATGCCTCGCAGATATCACTGAAATATGAAGGAGAATTAATGACGACATTAGAAAAACATTGAAACCAAAATGATATACTAGATGAGAAACAACAAAAACAATTGCTACCGAAAAGCAAATGTATCTCAGACTGTTTAATCTTCACCACATTAAGGGCTATGTGAATTTGTAGCGTTTATTTGGTGCATAAAGCTAAATAGGATTTGTGCAAGTTACTACAGGGGAATTAAAGGTTGTGGTGGGAAAATATCAAAACTTTGTCATTTTTATTCACTTTTCTCGACGAAGCAAACTAACAATAAACAATTGTTTTTGTGATGGTAAAATGACAAGTGCCTTACCCAATAAGTCCACTGGCACATGTTATTGCTCCTTCTGATTTCTCAGGGTCTTCTGCAATCAGTTCCAAGAAGCTAACAATGTGCGCAATGTGGGGTTTCATAATCTCAACATCAGCTGAAAATATATAAGGAAAAAAAACAGAGTCACATACCATATTGATCAGAAAGTTGTCAAAGAACTGAATTGAATACTTACGACTCACAGCCTTTTCATCATCGCCTTTTAAACCTTGAATAATTCCAGTGTATGCCTCTAAACATGCCTCACGGAGCTCATTAATGTAATCTATCATATCATAATCAGGCTGAAACAAGAATATAATACAGTATCTTAGACCTTCATCATTCAGACTTTACATTGAGTTATTCAGACTTACAGGTTGCAATCAAAACTAGTCCAATAAACCAGACATTTGAATGAGGAATGAATAACTACTGCATAATTTATTTCAACGATTAAAACTATTGTCAACTGTGAAGTATATTGTTATGACACTGTCCTATTTTGTACCAAGAGATCCCTTAGATGTGATGTCAAAGCAGTCTCATCTGAGGGACAAAACAAAAGCTTCTTTCTCTCTTGGGAGCTGAAATCCCTTGTTTTGCCCTCCAGATTTAGCTGCATTCCAATGAACTGCAAGGGATCTATATTGGCTCTTGCACTATGATGGGAATTGTTTTAGATACCCCCCTCTGGAACCTCCACTACAATGCCTTTAAAATGTTTTAAGTCCCTGTGATAATGATATTACTTGTGGAACTACACAATATTAGTTTTGTTACTGCTAAAATAATACCTTTTCAACTCTGAATTCAGAAGCTAGTTTCAACGCACCAACAGCAGGTTCAATGTAGTTCTTAAAGTAGCTTCCAATAGCAAGAGCAATGTCACCAAAAGCCGAGAGGATATGGGGTTTGACCGATCTGTGGACATTCTCATCCTGTTAACCACAACATGCAATTCATTACAAACAATAAAAACTCTGGACATAATTATATATGGACTATCTATTAGTTTATTCACAGTGATTTGAGTACTATTTATGAGCAAATATTCCTGCTTGCAGAGTCTCTCGCTTATCATTTCTCATCAGGAATCACAAACAAGAGAAATAGCAGGGATTGAACAAACAAGTTACATGATAGTCATTTTGTGAGTGGAAAACAGCCATTACCGTGTCATAGCTGTAATTTCTCAGAACACATTTGAATAAAGCTGCTGTGTTATACATGTACTGTCAGTTGCACTCATGTGAAATCAACTTTATATGAGCATACTTACTGCAAGATGCGTTAAGAAGATTTTCATGAACAGGTCTGTGTATTTAGTAATATTAACTCCAAGTCCTCTAGCTATATCTCCAACAAGACCAATGGCTGCAATGCACACCTGTTGTAAATGACACATGGTTAACCCTTTCGCTCCTGTACCGGCCAAAACCGGCCATAGAGAACTACCTTGCTTTAAAAAATCATATCCTCCTGAATTAAGTCATTAATGCCATAAATCACCATTCAAAGCAAACACTAGAAATGTGGCTAACTTTTAAGTATCATTCAGGTTGAAGAAACTAGCAATTTGGGCAAAAACATACAGTTCAAACTTTCAAAAGCAGGAAAATCACGTTTTTTCGCTATTTTCAGATGTTGAAAATCACACATTTTGCAGGTTGAGTTTTTTGGCAAAAAACCTTGTCTTCAAGCAAAAAGTTTCATATCCTAGGAAAATTCAGTCCTTCTACTAAGCGTATGCAAGTTTTTCAAGTTTTATTTCATTCTACTTACAGCGCTAAATCCCTACGAACATGCCTATTTCGAACTACACGTGTTTCGACAAAAATACCACTGCAATGCATTCTGGGAAATCAACCAAATTTTCGGCAGCCGTCATAGCCTCCCCCCATTTCAAGTTTTTTTTATAAGTCTTACGCTGCCGAAATTTCAGGCTTGTTGTGTTCTTCTATCACCACAACTTGCAAAAATAGCCGCGGCAGTCCGAGAATTTGCCTCTAAAACAGTCTTGAAGTGATGATTTCTTCAACGGTCACCAAAATTCACGAGTGCGAAAAAAACACGAATTTTAACTGGAAATCATCTCACCAGCTTGATTTCTTTCAAACAGTAGACTCATCACAACTAGAAAGCTTAATGATGCTTTTCCAGAAGCGTTTAGAGGCAAAATAATAGCAAAAAACAACGACGAAATCACGAATGATGCGAATTCGTCAAAGTTCTGATTAAACTGAAAACCTGTTTCTAACGTGTTAAACCTGTTTGCCAGCTTCATGCCTCCCCGGTAACACAAAAACACAGGAATCTTGATCGAAGACAAAAACAAACTGCTCTGGACGAGCTAAAAGTTTGTACGTGTCAAAAAACGCCTAAAAACGCCAAAAATCTCCAGGAGGAGGGTTAATGTATGTCATTTTACAGCTAAAAACATACTAAAGTGTTAGCCATTCACTGGCTTCTCTTGTGAGTTATCGCAATTAGTGCAAATTGTTTTACTAATCTCCAAAGGGATTGAAAACTTGAATATTAAAGAAAATTTGCAACGAATGCTGGTAGTAGAATCAATGAAAATTGCGTATTCAACACTTAAAGATAATGGTCACATAATATCCTGTATTTTCTCCAACACACCTGATATTCTGCAATGTTCTTGAGTGCAACTTCCAAGTAAGGCATGAAAGGATCCATGTATTTCATGAAATCCATACCAATAACTGCAAGGGAATTATTGATGTTAGCTTTTCACAAGTCACACAGATCTTCTCAAGTGCAGTGGTGTTGGATTGCTGTCACAGAATCAATTACCTTCAACTAACGTCCCAACAGCCATCAAAGCATCCTCCTGGGTACCACTGATGTTCTCCCGCGCTGACGTCTCAAACATCATAAGCAATGCATTCATGATTGGATCTGATATTTGCTGTGCATCTTGTGGACTAACCTTTCTTAGAACACTCTGCAACAACAAAACAAGTAAAAAAATGATATAAAAAGAGGTATACCATATGAACTTTTACTTTGCTTTATTAGAAATAAAGATAAGGATAAACAGTGTTTACTCTGTAATTTTTTGGCGTGTCATGACATCATTATCGAGTGATAAACTATGTTTTACAAATTTTTATTGTTATGTTTGTTAATATGTTGCTAATGAGCAACCATGACAAAGTTAAGGAACACCTGGCAGAATACCATGGAGATATCATGCCATGATTACCTGTGTGCCATACAATTTTAAATGACACTTGTCAAAAGGTGTGTTTGACACTGTTTGATGTTTATCAACAGATATTACAAAATAATCCAGAAAAATAACCAAGAGTATTTATTAGACGTTCAATGTTTAGGCAGTGTAATAAAGAAAATGGCAATAACACAATTTACCCACCTGTAATGTGGCACAGAGTAATGACTGCATGTCATTGTACTGACCTCTCTCAGAATTCTGTACTTGTTTCTATACATGCAGTTAAGAGTACAGAAATTAGTCATTCAAACAATACAATAACAAGTCAACTTCAATGGTTAATCATAGTGCTTTAATTTAAGACAATTCAAAGATATTGTTTTATTTTTGTAACTTTACCTCGATTTGTAAAATATGCTGTAGACGTTCAATGATCAGGAGAGTAGTTGATTGGACAACATTATAACAATCCTGCAGAATGAAAAAGATGCAATTTAAGATAACTATGCACAATAATGGTAGGGATTTTATACTTTCCATTTATCACAATATCAACTTTGTATACAATGAATTTTTGACCTGTCAAAACATGTCCAGTACTGTGCAATCTTGGCCTTATTGGTTATTTTGTTTTTACCACACAATCTATACAGCTCCTCTTTTTCTTCTTAGTGCATAAACTCAACAAGACTTTCATACTATCATTTTACATCTGATTTACCAGGCTATTATCTAACCCTGTATTCTAGAAATTTGTACGTGGTACTTCATAATAATATTATTGAAACCTTATATCATTGATATACAAACCTTCGCACTGTTTTTGATCATTTCCATGATTGCTTCATAGGCTGCACTTCTCAAGTTACACTGATTTGCATCTGGCCTGTTGTAAAACACATACATACATTGAAAATGAAATAAACCAACAGGAGCTCGTTGCAGGATGCATAGATAAAGTTATCTAGGGCAGGGTTTTCAATAATAGATGGCTACCAGCAATATAGCGCCACCTATTTTACCTTTTACCACTGTTGATTTTGTGTCTTACTTAAAAAATCTCCCCAAACGCCTACTTCAATTACTCAGACGCTTATTCAGAAAGATAATGAAACCCCTGCTAGGGATAAAAGTTATACACACTGCATAGAATATATCTGCTGGACAGGGGCTTGTTCTGCAAAGCATACACTGGATAAAGTTATCCACACCATAGAATTTATCGACTGGATAGCAATTTATCCAGTAGATAGCGCTATTCAGGCTTCGTACAACCAACCCCAAGGGTTTATCTGCTGCACATCACTGGCACCAGTGTATGTGTTCACCCACAAACTCACAAGGAGATTGAAACTTGTAGTGACAGTACATTGCTCTGGTTTCATACTCTGAAATATTGGATTTTTTTCATTGAAAAGCCTTTCTCAAATAAAACCATATATTTTGTGCTTCTCAAACCTTACAAACTAAATAAACAATATAAACACCCTGAGATACAAACCCGATACACTGTGGGTCTGCTTGTAAAAAGCCTGGATAGCTCGATCCACTTGATTCTGAAGTGATCAATTCTACAAACTTCTATTCTGTGGATATCTTTTATTCAACCGATAACTGTATCATGCAAACTGGTCTGGGATTTTGTGCTCACCTTACAGTAACTTCCAGTAGTTTTTCAATAATAGTTGCAAAGTAACTTGACAGACAGTAAGTTGCTGGTTCCTCACCAGTGTTGGGATCACTACTGGCTAAATATGCTGCTTCACTAAGAGAATTGAATGCCTGTGTATAAAAATAGAGAGAGATGATTGAAAGTCATTAAATTCTTGAGAACAGAGCTCTTTTCTCATTATAGTTACACTGTCAGAAGTAACACAGTTAAGACATGGTTGCACTAGAACATTTTGCAGTGCAACTCTTCTGCATTAATCTCTATGATCAAAGTTTAACAGCCTGCAAATCTCACAGTATTTATCAGGCAATACCTACAGTAAATTCAAACATGCTCGAAATTATCTCCATGATTCCACTAGAAAATGGAATATGTTTTTAACATTTCATATTTTAGAGCATGATCTGACAAAAATTAGTTTTTTTAAATCAAATGAAACTTTGTGGTAATCACTGCAGCCGTTGCCAGTTGTTTGCACAAGTTGAAACTCAATTCCGGCAATATTTGCACAAGAATCACTGCAAAATGTGGTGTTTATGGTTGTAGCAATATCTAGTCTCCTACCCAGCAAACATTAGCTGCTACTCTTGGTTCTGCTGTTAAGTTATGGATAAGAGTTGTCACAACCGAGTCAAGAAATTGTTCATTTAATATGGTCTGAGGCATCAGTTCACAGACACGACCAATGACCCACGCAGCCGAATCCCTTACAGCAACATTTGGATCTTTCATTCTATCTGAGACAACAGGTAACAAGGCCTGGAAATAGAGAAATACACACAAAATCCATCTCACAAATGAACAATGGGATGACCTTTATACAGAGTCAGTCATGAGCAAACAGTGGAGATTTTTACTTTACAAAACTCACTTTGATTTTTTTTCTGAAAGCTTTTGTCACCTCTTTTTAACATGGAAAACCTTTTTGAAACATATTATTGTTATACTTTACTTACTGATGTAATGTATGGTTCCAAGACACTACTGTCAGGCCCCTCCAATATAGCTCCTGTAATATTGAACATTAACAAAAACATTTAATTTGATAAATTATTCCATTTGTCTGGCAAAGCAGATAAAATCTTACCAAATGCCATGATAGCTGCATCTCTTTCTTGCCAGTTTTGACTTTGGAAATTTGCTTGAACAAAAGCCAGTACAGGTTGCACAATGGCATTCTCACAGCATTGGGCAAGTAACATCAGGCAAACTCCAGCTGCTTTAGATGGTATCCAATCATCCTCATCATCAAATTCTTCCTGAATATATCAAATAAAGTATAGTTTCAGAGCCTAATTTACAAAGATATATATGAGCCGTGACTGCTTAAGGTAGTTGCACTGACAAATATTGTTCATTTCAGAAGGAATTTTAAGCAAGATCTTTTTTGAGATGTAAACGGGAGACTTTTTTTTGTGAAGTAAAACATAGTGAAAACAATGCATTTGAATTATTATCCAAAAATTAATGTATCTATTTTGTATCTAAGTCAACTATTAAAAGCATATTGTTGCATTGGCATCATTCTATACTGTAGAGCGATTTGAAAGAAATCTGTTCAACCTATATCAAGAAATCGTGGTCTAAGTGATATGCAGTTTGATATCAACTGTTGTCTTGTTGATCTAGATTTGTTCTATTTTTGCTCAAACACGCGTATCACAAAAAAATCACTGATTAAATTTTTTCTTCATCAGTAGTTAAAAAATTTACACAGCAGACCCTACGATGGCAAAGTTTCAACGTGATTGAAATATTTTAAAGCGACCAAATTTTATTATAAATCTGGACTTTTTTCGACTCATTTCTGCAGTTACTGGTTTGTTGATTCATTATGCAAGTCTCTTGTTCTGATTTCACATCTCTTACACATTCCAGCATTGAATGCAAATGATTGAACCGCTTCGTTACCTTCCGAACTATGAAGGAATGCTTTAACGAATAATAATCTTAAGCTTATAATAAATATGTGCAAATATTAATATAAAGGTGAATTAAAACCGTTGGGTTGGAAAATAATTTACGCTAATTTTTGCTTGCGACATACCATTGCATTACATTTAAACAAATTGGCATAGTTCGGAATACAGTTTGGAAGGTAACGAAGAAGTTCAATCATTTGCATTCAAACTGGAATGTGTAAGAGGTGTTTTCAAAAGATGCAGTGATTATTAAGTTATGCTCTGTGTAAAAAGCAGTCAAAAGAACAATAGGCAGTGGCAATATTATTACCTGTCTTTTCAAAGATTCTGTCAATGGTCCAATCAGATGTGGAAGGGCACCTTTGGCATAAAAACGACTTGCTTGCTCTACTGTTCTGTTTTGTTCTTGTGCCTTGATAATGAAAGCAAGTTTGAGATTACAAAATGATAGTTACTCAATTAAGTATATAGGAGTTGTTACTTTCTGGATGAGCAAAATTAATATTCTTGAGAAGGTCTGTTGTTTAGGGTTACAGGAAGGGTTTAAGGGTCTTTTTGTAAAAAAAAAAAAAAAAAAAAAAAGAATAAAAGATATATTATTTTGTTGAAAAATAACCAGGAGTTGAATTTTTTCAATCCATTTTTTTAGTGAAATCTGATACTTTTCACCATAAAATAAAAAGTAAAAACATTATCAAAAATCGCTCACACACTGACACTGCACAAAACTTTGAACATTCTTGGGTTACCTTTTCAAACACAAGCTCTCACTCTTCATTCAGAGCACTAAAACACGCAATATTTTTTTCACTTTTGAAATAAAAACAACAGTCATTTTCTTCAGCTATTTAGCTTTAGAATGATAAATATACTGTAATCCATTCAATCAGGAAAATATCCAATGCTCTGGGGATTTTCTTATGAAAAGATCCTATGAACCGTTCCTGTAAACTTGAACAAATTAAAAAATTGATGTCTGCATAACAAGGTGTTTAACAGTTCTTGTATTTAATTACCTCAGCTAATTCAATGGCCAAATCCATTTCTTCGTCGCATACTGTAGACCAGAACTCTATTCCTTGTAAACTGACTTCATCCACATCTGATGTGATTGCTTCTATAGTTATCTATGTGACATATTAACATATCTTGTATGAAAGTGATTCAAGTGAAATGCTTAAATAGTTCAAGTAAAACAGAAATTTTCAAAACATTCATATTGTTGTTGTTTGAAAATTTATCACTTGGACCTTTGCTACTATCATTATTTTTGATGTGTTTAATGTGGTTGTAGATGGATGACTTTATGGTAGAAGTTACAGAGGGTAAAATGATTTTGTCATTCACTTCCATATGCCAGATCAAAAAGGACAATCTCAAATAGAAACAAGCAAAGACAAAGATTATTCATTTTTCCCTCTGTATACCCAAATATGCTAATAATATTAATTTCTCAATGTTTTCTTATGTCATATCTAGGTTTATTATGACTGGTACTTACAGCAAAGAGGGCAACTCTCATGTATTCCTCCATTAACTGATAATATAATGACATTATTTTCACCAGACATTGCAATGCAGCAACTTTTATCTAAAGAGGAGTTTGGGAAAAAGAGTATGAAACTTTGATTGGCAGTGATTTTATAATGAAACATTATTCAGATGCAGCAATTGATAAGACTTTTAGCAAATAACTGAATAAACTTACTGCTGTCTCAGTGCTTTGTGTTGCATCACAAACAACTTCCATAATAAAGTTTCTTTCAGCCTGTTGAGAAAGAAAATATCTCTCAAACATGTCAATAAACAAACAAATCAACATTTTAATAATGCTTACTGTAGTTTCAAAGTTCTTTTTTGTGAATTCCAAGGAATTGAGCAAAGCTTTTGTGGCAGCTAGTCGTATATTATCACTGAAAAAAGAAGATAATACGGTAATTCATAATCCCAGATGGAGTTGCATTACATATAAATGGATAGATTGATAAATGTTCTAACACTTTCATACTTAACATCAGGGGTCTCCAGGGTGGCTTTAGAGATAACATGCTTCGTGTTTAGCTCTAAATTTCTTTAGGAACCTTTGATGATTTTTTTCCTTTAAATTTCGGTAAAACCTTATAAGCAAACTTCTAAAACTTTGAGAGAATGTGTAAAATAAGCAAGAGGAGTCATCAACATGAGTATTTCTTTGGTCTGTCATTAAGTGTCCACTGTTAATTTGATTAAAAGTCTCTCAGTAGATTTTGTAGTAAATTATTTTGAAAGTAAAAAAAACTCTACCAGATACTCTTATGCCAATGTATTTGTGATGACAACCCATCTCCTATGCTTAACGGTTGTAAATTACCTTGGTTCCTCCTTACGCATCCCTTGCACAATGGCCATTAAGATTTCATTGCCTTTAGATACCAAATGCTCTGGGTCCTAAAAACATACATTGAACCAGGTTTTAATCCTAGAACTTAGTCTGACTGACATGATCTTTTGAATTTAAATAATGCAATGTTTTGATATGACATCATTAATTAGTGTAATGGACTGGTAGTGTACTTACAAGATCTTGACATATATAGCCAATAGCTTCTAATGTTTGTTCTCGTAATGCCTCTAGGTCTCTTGGAGAACCAGTCACATTGGCAACCAAAGTGTCTATCAGATGTAAATTCTCACTGTTTGGGATTTCTGCACAAGCAATGGCTGCTATGCACTACAAATTAAAAAAAATAAATAGTTAATAAATTCTAAATCACAAATTTATAAAAAGAAAAATTAAAGTGATTATACTCTAAAGATTCTGACATAAAAAGACATAAAAAGTCTTGCACACATGATTGTGAAACATGTATCATCTATGACTTTTGATGAATGAACAAACAAACAAACAAACAAACAAACAAAAAACAAGTAAACAAACAATGAAGGAAACTAACATGCATAAAAAACAATATTGATATATTGATTTTGCACAAGTTAATGTGATTGATAATGTCATGCATTTTACATATGATTCAGAGAAGGTTCTACTGAATTAATAGTACTTGTTTTGGATGACCATTTTTATTTCCAAATGATCAATGTTAACACCAAGAAAATGCCAACAACATACCATTGGTACTTATTTATTTAAAAAAAAGACAGCACAATAGTGTGCACACTGAAAACTCATAGTCGTTGTCGTATTCAATGTTGAATCTAAAGGTCTCTAATACTGAATGGGAAAGCACCATGTGACTATCTATATCACTATTCCTACCATCATGATCATCTTTACTATTCCAACTACTAAGACCATTGTAACTACAGTAAGTACCACAATCATGGTGCCTACCATGGTCACTGCAACCATTGTCACTATTATGACCATCATGACCATTGTTACTATTGCCACTATCGTGATCACCATGACTACCATGAACATTGTCACTATTACAATCATCACAACCACTGTTACTATTGGGACTACTGAGACTATTGCAACAACAATAGAAACCATTGTAACCACCACAACTGAATTGAATACTGAGACTAATGTGAGTAGCACTACCATTGCGACTGCCACAACTACAACAGCCATTGACACTATTAAGTTCTATTGACTATCGTTGTACATCCTTATTATAATGTAATGAGAACAGTGGGAATCTAAAATATATTTCTCATTTTCACATGATAATATAACAGTAATATGGTACTATCAACCAGAATCAATGTCAAGTAATACGACTCATTCTGATTTTAGCTTTGTTAATTTCTTTACAACGATTCAGCGACTGCCGATATCAAAATACTATCGACTATAGCAAAACCAAATGCTTTTTTTAAGCGATCAAATAACATCCAAGCAAATTGGAGCTTTCGAGTAATGCATTACTAGCACTCGACAACTTACTTGAGGTGCGATTGCTGGCCTAGCCGTTTCAGTTCCAAGTGTTGAAATCGTCTGCAAAACACGAATAATCAAAGTGAAATTATGAAATTGCCAAACAAAAAATGTACAAAACTTCAATAAAAGAACACAATTTGTTTAATTATGTGGGTATCTTAATTCATATTTTTACCATTTGTTTAACGTGGGCCGTCACTTTGGGATCCAAGGTAAGCCATCTCTGTTGAAACTGAGCTCTGACGTTTGGATCTTTAGAGGTTAACTGATTTTTTAGCTGTAAGCCCGCCGCCATGCGGGCGACTTGAGACTTTGCAGGATTTGCTAATACATCGACCAAAGCAACTAAGAATTGGGGCTATTAAAATCAACAATAAATTTAAACCAGTTATCACAAATAGTACGAAAGTGGACCGGAAACTCCATCATCACATTCCTCAACAAACGTTTACTCGTCAGAAGTAAATATGAACGTTTTTACTTAACTTACTAAATTTGTATGAGCAGCTTGTTCCAAGTGTTTTTGAGCAGCCTGTAGTATACTTGGATCTAATAACAAAAGAAGAAAGACATTCATACGACTTTTCTTGCAATAAGCCGGCAATATTTGAGGCGGACGTAACGTTATCGGCCATGTGCTTTCGCACTAAAAACTGTCCTAAATTAACATTTAATGCCAAAAAAACTTTCATTCTCTACATTACACTACCTGGTGATACGGTCGCTTCGAGAACTTGGGTTAAATCCATTGTAAAAGCCTTAAAAGTTTGAAAAAGCTTCCAAACTCAACCAGAGTAGCCAACAACTCAGATGAGTACAGGCCAAATTTTGAAATGGAAGAAACCCGACTGCTTTTCGCGCGTTCGTGATAAACCATAAAAGTAATTAACCAATCACATCATCAGGTTTAATCCCGACAAAAGTACGGAAAGCTGCGAATGGAACGGTTTCTGAACGACTAGAAATTGACCTATTAGCGAATTTAGAAATTGCTATAATTATATAAAAAGGCAACAATAAAATACATGTTTTCAAAACAAATGACTTCAAAGCCATTTTAAAAGGCCAAATATAGGGTGTTAATGAGATGACATTGAAAGTTGGAAATTTGTAAAATTCAAATAGTCCAGGAATATCAGTCGATAAACGTCCGGAGATTGCTTACGAGAGCAAAAATCGAAAACCCGTGTCAAATAATCTGTCGGCAATTCAACTACAAGTTCCAGTTATATGAAGGTGAACGTAACGACGTAAACTGATAGAGAAATGTTTAGAAAACTTTATTTTGGTGGAAAGACACTAGTATTTCAAAAAAGAATTTGAAATCACCTCATCAGCTTTTATCGCATTTGAAAAATATAAGTCATATGGAAGAAAAATCCGGAAAATGTCTCAACAAACTTGTTTTTTTCGATGTTGGTTTATTCGAAGATGTAAACCCAGCAAAGATCTTCATTCCTGGAATTTTGGCAGCATTATTTTATGGAGTAGTTTCAGGATCTATGTCCTTTATTAATAAGGTGAGAAAATCTATTGACGCTGTTTATTTAAAGGAAAAAATTTACTAATTTTGTATAAATGAAGTTAATCATTATCTCGATATATGATAATGCCTTCGAATTAAAATTCTTTCCAATTAACTTATTTTGTCATTCATTCTTCCGTATACTCTTGCAATCATATGATTCACTCATTTATTTATCCACTCTTTTATTCATCTATCCATTAAGTCATTTATTCGTTCGTTCGTTCATTCATTCATTGATTCATCCAAAGTCACACCTTATTTAATTTCAAGCACATAAGTATAATAATGATAATAATAGCTCTATACAATGAAAAAAACCCGTAAATAATAAAATCAGTCCACAACTTATGGAAGAGTGCATCACATGTATCTCACAAATGGGATTTAACTGCTCGTGCTGCCAGTTGGGCACTCATAACAGGCAAATATCCATTAGTGGTTATCTTGTGTTGCAGTTATGCTACTGGTTGTCCATCCATTAGCTCTTGCATCACATCACTCATACGTGCTGCCAGTAGGGCACTCATAACAGATAAAAATTTATCTGCAAATAGTTGTCTTGCAATGCTTCACAAGTTGTTGTAACAGATGAAATCGCTCTATCCATTCAATAGCCATTTACTAGCTCCTTGGCAAATGATAATCTTGCTTTATGTGAGTTGTGGATGCGATTGTTCTTGTAGCATACACTAGATAAGATATATCGACTATAACTAAAGAGTCCCAATCATAGAATACCCATCTACAAAGAAGTTGTAGGTTTTGACTATTAAACAATCGTTGATTTTTTAAGTGTGAATTTTACATTGATTTTTGTACTAGACAATTAATAAAATTATTCTTAAATATTTATTGAAACAATTATAAGATTTACTGGGGTCAGTTGCATTAATCCTAGACAAAAATTAATTACTCTCAAATTACTCTCTTCACATGTCTTCCTAACAAATGATCTTCTCTAAACATAGTATAAAGGGGGATTTATTTCCATAGCAACTTGCATTAATCTAAAATCTCATAATTATTATTATTCAAAGATGGGAATTTCATGTGAAATGTTTCCATTTAATTGGGAAAATATGTGTAAATTTGAACTCAATATTGGGTTTGGTATCACTTTCCCGGCGATAATCCAAAATAAACCTATAGTAGGAATCCAGCATTTGTTCCTGTGATATTAAGCACTATTTTCATAATGCACTCAACTGATCAAAGTCCATTACAGTCAAAACACCTCAAGCTTACCCATCAAAAGTTCATTGTTGATTTCATTCTTGATTTGATTACTTGATTTGAATATTCAATTTAAAATCGACCCATCTAATGCATTCAAAACAAGAAGTCACCATTTGAGACAGAAAAAAACTTTAAGGTATCAGGGGGCCTTAGAAACCGATGCCCACAAAACGCCTTATAGCGAGCGAACTATTATAGTTACTACCACACATTTCGATGTGATCCATTGATTATTTTTAAGTGAGTGTTTTATGATTTTTGACCGCCTCTTTTCATGGAGTTCCAGGAATACGGGATTACTTTACACAAACTAACAAATGACATTATCGTTTAGAGGAAAGTCCGATCTCAAAAACTGTGTCTCATTTTTGATTAACATATTCCTTGCAAAAATATTCGCTGTTAAAGTTGAAAAACGTCATTTTTAGCATTTTTTGGCATTAATCGGTAATACTTCACAAACTCAGCAAGATATTGAAAAACTGAGACACTGTTTTTGTGTCGACATCTAAAGCTACATCGATGCAAAATTTCAACACAATCGATTGAAATCCCGTGTTCCTGGAACTTAGGGAAAAGAGACGGTCAAGAACCACAAAACACTTATTGAAACAAATAAGAATCAATTTTATCAAAATAATTTTTATGCCATTGTAATCTCCATTTATTCAGCTTTAAGAAAATGTATACTTTTATAGTAGTAACTATAATAGTTTGCGCACCATGAGACGTTTTCTGGACATCGGTTTTTAGGGTCCCCTGATACCTTAAAATCTTAATCTGAAAGATATTAAACTGAAACTTTCACTGAAATATGTTTTGACAAAAGAAAGACTTTCTTTTGCTTATTAAGTTTTTTTTTGTAAATACATTATTTTAAATTTTGTAGACTAAAAAAATTGGAATCAAATAATCAATTTATTATTCAAATAATGAAATCAATAATGAACTTTTGGTGGGTACATTTGAGGTGTGCTTGACTGCAAGTTTTTTAGTTAGACGATTGCTCCGTCAATTACAGTGCGACTACTCCAACCAAAGCCAGCCTGACAAATTTTTCACAAATTGTCCAATCACGTTCGAGCATTTGCAAAAATATTTGCCAATATTATTTGCACAATACATTGTTGCTCGCGATCGATCAGTTGTTGCAATATTTGAAATTTATGGGAAATCTATTGTTCAAATGCTCGAACGTGACTGGACAATTTGTGAAAAATTTGTCAGGGTGGCTTTGGCTGGAGTAGTCGCAAAGCAGGCAAGATTCAGAAAACTAAGATATCCACAAATATAGGTTCAAGAGTATTTTTTTAATTGTTTATATATTAGAGAAGGATTACAGTTAATTTCATAACACTTAATTCAGCCTCTAACTTATGGAACTTCATTATTGTGAAGTTGAGAAATGCATTCTGCACTTTGAGAACTTTTATTCATGTTCATGCCCAACTTCTGAGCTTTGTTCAGAACATTTCAACAAACTGTCAGAATGAAGTTGCAAAGTTCATAAGCCATATACTGCTATTTCACAAGAAATAGTAAAACCAAAATGGCCATAGTTATAGCAATAGGCATCAAGAACATTTTGGGTTAGTATATCTCAAATGTAAGTGGTTTGCAGCAACTCAGCTGAGGGTGCATGTTTTTACTTCAGTACTAAATCTCTTGTACATTATTCATACGTTAAGTACTGTTTTTGAGCAGAATTATACCGAGTTGCCTCTTATCCCTCATCCATGGTACATTTTAAGGGAGTTTGGTATCCACACTTCCCGTCAATAGAATTTTTTTAAACTTTTTCTACATAAGGACTGACACATATGAAAAACAAAAATGAAATAAAAAATTGGAGTCACCCTACTTGTTTTAGAACTGTGGGGGTGGTAATAGGCCCATTCAGGGTGGGTTAACCATTCATACATGGTAGTTGTGGTGTACAGTATGTGTGCAGTGTCTAATAGTGTGTGTTGGTATCATGTATTCTAGTCAGGGTGGGTTAACCATTCATACATGGTACTGGTGGTGTACAGTATGTGTGCAGTGTCTAATAGTGTGTGTTGGTATCATGTATTCTAGTCAGGGTGGGTTAACCATGCATACATGATAGTGGTAGTGTACAGTATGTGTGCAGTGTCTAATAGTGTGTGCTGGTATCATGTATTCTAGTCAGGGTGGGTTAACCATTCATACATGGTAGTAGTGGTAGTGTACAGTATGTGTGCAGTGTCTAATAGTGTGTGTCCCATTTTAACTAAAAGAAGTAGCATCAATTTTGTTGAAAGTAATATTCTTGCGAACAGATTTGAAAGTTTTTCACAAATCTGCTCTAAGAGTCTGACAAAATGCTCCCTTCACTATAGCTCTCATGAATTTATTCCTTGGAAAAGACATCAACTGAGATATTTTAAGGAAATTTAAATGAAGAACTTCATTAATTTTTTTGTACAATTTACCAAAAAAAAGTCAAATTACAATGTCTTGGTCTCGAAGACCATGTATATTTTATTCCACAAATTTTAGGCTGGTTTTATGTCAAACATAAAACTTGAAAAATAATTGGGTGTCACCATGCTAATTTTGGAGCTATCAGCAAAAAACCTGTGAAAAATAAGATGATTTCAATGTTTTGGATGCGTGGGAATGGGCACTAGTTGCTTTTGAGGCCAGTATATAATGCTATGATGTCATTTTTTAACAAAAAGTTCAAGAATGACCATATTTTGGCTCTAAAGCAAAAAGTTATTTTTAATCACACTAGAAATTTTATTTGATTTCACGTGTGCAAGAACTTTTATCATTAACAATTAAAACAGTTCACAATCTTGCCAAGCCTTTTCTCACACACCAACAAATCATTGGTATTCAAAATTTGCATGAAATTGACAAATGAAATTAAAAAGAAACAATACATGCAATATTACAATGTTCAACCAAACCCACAAATTGTAAATGGCGCATGTGATCAGTATCACCACTATTCAACTCAAGAAACTCAAGTGAAACAAAGTCATTTTAAACATCATGGTCATGGTCAGGGCTATGACTTTGTATAAGTTGAAATATAGCTGAGTAAACGTCATCTGTTGCTTGTAATTCAAAAGTTGAATCACTGCTATAAACCATCCTTGGACTTTCACCTATCCTCATTTATGGTCATGTAATGTACTTGACTTTTGTAACCTTACATTCAAAGTACCTTGTTCTTGGAAAATTGCTTTGATTAGTGATTTGAATATTCAATTTTGAAATCCAAATCTATTACATTTGAAACAAGATGTTGCCAATTCAGACAGAAAAATCTTAAACTGTCACTGAAGTATTTACGGTATTGATATTGTTTTGTTTATTTTTGATTTTCTTAGACTTGTTTTTAATTTTGATAATTATAAATTAACTGTAAACTAATTGACACTTTTTTTTTACTGTTTATTGTAGATATTATTGACATCTTATGATTTCCACTTCCCTAATGTTCTAATGCTTGCACAAGTAACAGTAACTTCCATTATACTAGAAGGGCTTAGATTAACAGGCTATTTGGATATACCAAAATATACAAAGGAAAGGTAAAGGATAATAATGTTTTTTAACAGCCATTAACAGCCAGGTTTTGTTCCTGGTGGCTATTATTCCTGGGGGTGAGGGGAAGGTAGCAGGCAGGGTTTCAATTGACTAATGCAGATGCTTTCTTACGATTTACAGCTGTTTTCCAACCTTACAATGATTGTTGTAGAGTGTATATGTGCCATAAAGTACTGTCAGTGGCAATCTCTAGATAATTTTGGTTTGTATTATCTTTTTCAGGGCAATACGATTCTTGATCCCATCTGTATGTTTTGGATTACAGACAACCTTGGCTCTCAAAGCACTAACAATATTATCCATTCCAATGTAAGATTGCAATTATAACATCTAATTAAGAATAATTGAGAGTGAATGATTTGAACCCAGCTGAAAATGATGACAAGGTGGGACAATTGTCAAGTTGAGAGTGTTTGTGGTCAAGAATTCGACAACTTGCAATGAAGTCATGACTTTAATAAAAGTGTTGGACTGCAAGACTACTCTCGCTGATAGTCCTATCTACTCCATCATCTTCTTTAATTGTAGGTTTTTTGTCCATTTCTCATTCAAAAGCATTATATAATGTTCGGTTCTGCTTATCTTAAATATATATATACAATTCCTTGTTTTTATTTTATTCAGGTACAATGTTCTTAGAAGATTACTTCCATTGGTCACTTTAATATTTGGTCGTGTCATTCTGAATAAAACTCCATCTCTTTTGATAATAACATCAATAATTATGGTTGTCTCTGGGTGCTTTTTAGCTGGTAAGAATTAGTGCAATCATGTACCAGTAGTTAAAACAGTTTTTTACTAAATAATATAGAATATACAAGTCATATATATTATATATGAGTCGTGAGTGCTTATAAAGGGTCTAAGGGTTTCTGAACTGAGAAACATTGACTTTGAAAGAAAGAAAAGTGAAAAATATATTTGAGATTTTACTGTAGCCTTTTAGGATGTATGTGCTCCTTTTTTATTATATACCTGTTTTTATATGAAATTTTTACATGCATATATATGCACTATTTACACAAGTATATGTGTTATGTTTGTGTTTGTAAGTGGTTGCTACATCCTGCACAGTGTTTTCAGGAGCCCCTAACAATCATGACCCTGGGGTCCCAATGCCATGGACAAACTCCTAGAATTAGTTATACAGCAAGTTTTAGGATGTGCAAATACACTTAGGAGTAAAACCTTCATTAAAACCACTTATATATTACACTAAATGTTTTTTTTTTTTTTACTTCTAGGTGTGGGAGATCTACAGTTTTCTCTTGATGCTTATGTGTGTGCATTAGCGAGTGTCTTAAGTCAAGCTATATATCTAACTTACGTACAGAAAACAGGAGTTGAGGAAGGAATATCAGCTTTAGGAGTCTTACACTTGAACAGTGTCAACTGCATTCCTATTTTATTGATTTATGTATTGACAACCAAAGAGATATCAGTATCATTACATTACACTGGTTATGTAAATTCAGGATTTGAGGTATTTGCAAAGCATTAGTTAGTTGAAATAAAGGCAAGCTAGGAGGGCTGCTGGTCCTTCCTGCAAGCCTTTAAAAAGGGTCAATTGATCACAAAATAGTATTAGGTTTTAACATGAAATATCCCATGTAATATCATCTATGTCTCTTTATGTATTTGATATTTTTTAGCTTGCATATTTTGTTTGACGATAGCAAGTGACCACTTTAGGTTGATTAGAATTTTAAACTGGAGTAGAATTTGATATTCTGTTTATGACAAGAAGCTTGAAAAACCCTACCCTGTTCAGCAGTTCAACGTCATGTAGTCCATCTTTGGAAGAATTCCCATTCCCCTTGCATGAAAAAAATTTTTTTTAATCAAACTTTGTTTTTTATTTTTATAACATATAGCCTTACCAATGTATTAAATAGTTGGAAGAATAATATATGAAAATTATTTTATAATGACATTTCCAACTATTTTCTTGATTTTTTTTAGGTCACTTTAATTGTTGATGTTCTCATGGGATGTATTTTAAATTATTCACTATTCTTATGTGCCACAATGAATTCTGCTTTAACTACAAGGTATGTAAGAAATGCTCATTTAGTTATTGGTCATTTTCCTAGTTGATAGGTTGTGATGATTGGTTGGTTGATCAGCTCATGCTATAGTTGAAAGGTTGACTGCATAGCTAGTAGGTTTGTTAGTTGGTTGGTACTTTTTAAATTAGTCTTGAAGACTGTTAGCTTTTTGTTTTGTTGGTCAGTAGGCCTGCTGTGTGGTATCCTAATCTCTGTCCTACTTTTGGATCAAATACTGTGGCTAGCTGGTTTGTTTATTACTTATTGTTATGTCCTCTCCACAAGGACAGCATAGCCAGGGGGGTTGGTGAGGGGGGACTAGAGCAATCGACTGATAATATTTAAAAATTTTCTTGGAGATAAATGATAGGGGTGGGGAGGGTGAATAAGAAATTGAGCTTTGCTCCTCCAATTGAAAAACTGTTCCGCTGTCCCTGTTCCGGTTCACCTTCCCAACTCTGTCTGAAGGAAATAATACTTATCAAGTTAACAGATATTCTACCATTCTAGTGTAAAAAACTGCCTCTAATTGCAGGGTACAGGACACCTACTCAAGTCATTGCCTTTTAAATTCTCTTTTACACAACCTTAGTCTAATGTAATCTTTTGTGTAGTAAAGCCATGTGTAAAAAAGACAATTAAATTTCTGTGTCAAAGAAAATTCCAAAATGGACTATTACCTCTGAAGAGCTAAATATGTTTTGACGTTATGTTATCACTCACACTAATTCATTCAATTTTTATTCATTCATTCAATTTTTATTCATCCATTTGTTTGTCTGTATATTTATTTGATACTTACTTATTTATTTGATACTATTTATTCATTCATTCATTCATTCATTCATTTATTCATTCTTTCATTCATTCATTCAATCATTCATTCATTCATTCATTCATTCATTCATTTATTTATTTATTTATTTATTTATTTATTTATTTATTTATTTATTCAACAGTCTAGTTGGTGTAATCAAAGGAGTTCTGACCACCATCATAGGTTTCTTTACATTTGGAGGAGTGCCAGTAACCGTTCTTATAGTAACAGGAATATGTCTCAACTCATTGGGTGGTATTTTATATGCATATGGAAAATACTTAGAAAACGTACAAAAACGAATAGAAAAACATAGTCATTTACAGGAGATAGAAATACAGCCAACAAAATGAAGAGGTTGGAAGATGAACATGCAGATCAAACAATAAAGAACACTCGGATGCAAAATAATGAAAATCCCGATGATATTTTTAAATATAAAGAAACCCCAAATTATTGACAAATGTCATATTCACGTTATTCCAACAAAAACTAACCAAGAAAATTATATTGTTTTAATGTGATAGATTACTTGTCTTTACTGACGTATTAAAACTATCGCTCCATGACAATAGCAACGAACCCATTCGTAATGTGCAGAATAAATTAAATAAGAGGGAAATATCAAATTTTAATTTTCTTTTTCTTTTTCTTTATGTTATTCCATGATAGAGTGCACGCACTAAAAGTGTGCAACAGTTGTCACTATTTAGTGGTAAATAGCACTAATTAAACATTAACATAGAATAGCAGTATTTAGTGGTATTTATGTTGCACACTTTTAGTGCGTGCACTCTACTAGATCTAAAATCTAAGTTGAATCCAACAACATGCTAGTAAATAATAGAGTGTCAACTAGGAGTTGAATAAAAGTATAGTATCTCGGAGAGACTTTGATGGGAAATAGGCGAGATTTCTCCTTGTAAATTTTGAAAGAGACTCCAAAAAGGTATCAAAGTCATATCCAGGCGGGCGTGACTATACGCAATGCACGACTTTTAACATTTTGCGTATTTTGAAAGTATTAAAAGGGAAGTTTTCATATGCTTTCCAAATTATTATTAAATTCTTTTATAAATTTTAAACATATAGCACATGTGTGGGTGTAAACTTTTATTTTGTGTCGTTAAATGAAATGCCTATATCTATCTAAGTATTTAACAATATTTAAGAAATAAAAATTACATTGTATTTTATTTGGCTTTGTGAATATCCTTTATATCGCTTCGGAATTTCGATTTTCGAGAAGTGCGTTGCACAATTCTGGAGAGCACTAACAATCTTTCGCTTGAAACATTAACAAAGAAAACATTGCGATGTTCACCATTTCACAGTTATTATCTTCTTAACATACGGCTAATAACTAAAACACCACTTGTTACGTACTAATAGGGCGTGTCTCTAAGCCCATTCACCTTATCCAGTATACAAATGATCGCAATGTCATTTGGATATGTCATTTTTTGCCAATTTGAAATCAAGTATCCTTAAATGTAAAGGCGTTTTTCTCTAAAGGATGCGACAGACTATATTTCGTATGCTGACATAAGGATAATTAAGGCCAGAATTTGTGCTTACCAGATAAGGGATTATCACGTGATTCAAACAGGTGCTACGTATTTTGTTATTGTTATGGTTTAGTTGAAGGACAGTAACGTGCGTCTTTTGGTTTTCTTTATTTAATGTTTTAATGATCTGTAAAATCCACGACATATCTCTAAAGTCATCAATTAAGCTAGTTTCGTGGATCGACCGCATATCAAGCTTTTCCCTTAAGAATGTTGTTGTTTTCTATCAAGCCTCACATATTCCCTTTTAAGGATTGTACCTACCACATTTGGGCATTGGAGTAATTCGGCAATGCGAAAAAAGCGATTATTCTCCAAAAATTATTCTAATTTTTTATTTATTTATTTATTTATTCATTCATCCATTCATTCATTCATTCATTCATTCATTCATTCATTTATTTATTTATTTATTTATTTATTTATTTATTTATTTATTTATTTATTTATTTATTTATTTATTTATTTATTTATTTATTTATTTATTTATTTATTTTGAGTGAAAACATACAAAACCATTCTGACATTTTGATTTCTGGCTGAAAAGAGACTGTTAAGCCCCGGTGTATACACCACAGGAAGCCCAAAATCGACAGCAAAAGTTTGATCGGTCTCTTGTGTACATGCTTGATATGATGGTTAAAAATACATTTTTTTACACAAATGTTCACTTATCATTTCAGCATGTAACTTTTAAAGTGCTCTACTTGCCATTTGTACATGATTTTGCGCATGCCGCTGCTTAAACTGGCCATAATACGGTATGTAGAACGTGAACGCAGCGAAAGTCTCAAAATATCCGTGTTTTCTTGAGAAATAAAGAAGTTTTGAACGTGTCAGAGAACAAAGAACAAATAAATAATTTGGTGAGCTAGTGATATATTTATATCTCTGCTCTCCGCATGCGTGCTGTCAATTACCAAAGTCCCTTCCCTCCCGTCACCTTTATAGCTCGTGGTTATCGGTGTCTAGGGTCCCCTTCATTAGTCACGGTGAATCAATCAGATATTGTATAGTTATCCATATCAAATAATTGCCTTTAAAAAGTTGTCCTTCGAACAGTCATGGTTTCATAGCCATATTTGGAATAGCTTACCTTATTTGGAAGTACCTTTCAACTCTTTTTGGTGTTTTTCTGGTCTTTTTTAAAAAGCCTTAAATCGTCTCAAACTTACAGGAATTGAAGTGGAAACACTACTGAACAGGCGGCCATTTTGTATATGGTCTAAACGCATTCTGGGAGCCAGATACTGAAACGTATAGGGATCCGCGCGAAAGACAACAATTCTTTGATTTGTCATCAAAGGAGAAACAAAAAGCGCATTGTATTGCATGTTAGCTGATTGACTATATCAGTAGCACTGTTTCATAATCGTTACGGCGTATGATGACAAAGCTATCGTAGCACGGTGAATTTCGGCTAAGATCGTAAGAGGTATCTCAGTACGTTAAAGAGCTCGATAACTACTTGAAAAACTATCCAAGTGGTCAGTAAGTTATAGTAACCAATGAATTTCAATAGAGCACAAGAGATGTTTTGATAAATAAGGTACCACATCAACAATTTCACACCAAATCACGCGGTCTATGAGTTCCACAGCTCCACTGCATGGAAACTGCAATAACTGAAAATAAGAAAGTCCGCGAAGTTCGCTCTCCGTAAAATTTCGAATTCATATAAAATGGATTAATGGCCGATGGCAAACAATCAATGTTTAATTGGCTTCAGAGATCTTCTGAGATTATAGTTCAGAGATCTAGCTTTTCAAATTTTTTTGTATAGCTATAATAATCGTAAATATCTTTTTTGTTCTATATATTTACTTTTCCAATCGATCAACCATATAACCTAACAAACTCCACTCATAAACTTCATTATCATTATTATATCCGCAAATAGAATTAATTATAATTTTCATTCGCTTCGTTCATATAAACGTATAGTAATTATTCCGATTTTTTTCGGTTCTAAATTATTATTCTGTTTTTACAAAATATTGATCTTATCGCCGTAATATGTATTTCTTGTCCTCATATACTTTGGTTAATTCTTAAAAAATGACAATGATTTTTTTCTGGTTTTTCATATTTTGTGCTGGTGTTTGTAGTCAATCAAACCACGCCCTTGCATTCATGCGATTAAACAATTAAAGTCAAATACTGACAAACTTATTAGTTTTTTTTTTAGTTTTTAGATTTTTAATTCATCTGAAATCAAAATTGGCACGTTTTTTCGTATAGTTTAGACAATGCAATACATACAAAATATCAAAAAAATAATACATTAAGCATTTTTTTTATTAGTCTTCTTGATTTGATTAGATTTTTCTATTGTTTTCTCTCTGATATCTGTGATCAAAAGTCCTTGTTTCCAGTACATTTTCATGTAGTTTTGGTATCATGGTTTGTTTTGACTATATATAGGTAATTCATTTAAATAGAGAAAAAACAAAACTGGCAGTTGGTGTCAAGGTAAATAAAAATCACAGACACCCGTATAAACCCTAAGTTCATCTCCTAGATTAGCCCGCTCTGTTACCTAGATGAGATTTTCTTAAATTAATTAGGATCATAACTTAATTTAAATTCTCATTGGTAGTCAGGTTATTTGCGAATGGCATTGATAATGCTGCGACGTTATTATGACTGCAGTTTTCGTGTTTGTATAGGTTTTGTTTTACGCTATGTATTCAAACTAGATTATTTATCTCAATCAAAGGAAAATAACGGCAAATAAAGACAAATAAGAAAGAGAATTGAATGAAATTGACGTTTTCCAGTAAAAGCCGTCGTGTCGTGTGCGTGCATGCAACGATGACATGATTTTCTAAAATCGGCTTTGCAAGAGTTGCGCATTTTTTTAAGAACACTGCAGAATCAAATCGTAAATCTCTCATGCAAAAATGGATCAATTTTCCTCTAAACAGAAAAGTGCAGGCTGATCAAGGTTCACTAACTCCTGTAGCACTTCTTTGTTTTGCGCATTCTGCTAGCGATCCTTTTAATTGCTGGTACTTTAACAGTTAACAATTATAAACAAAGCTAAAGCACTCACTTAAACATTCATTGTTGGTGTAGTTTATTAAAGAATAAAAACGAGTGGTCGGAAAAGATAGACCATTGGTCGCGTGACGACTTTCTATGCATTAACGAGTTAAAGTTTATAAACACATTACTGTCATTTGTGAGTGAAGAATGTTTTGGCGAGTCTCCAGTGGCACCTGTTGGGGGATGTTTGGGGGTGATTGAGGTCATGTTGCGTTATGAACCGTGTGACAGGTACTAATCTTCAACAATCGAAAACCAATCACCGTTTCTCCCAATCAAAATTGTCAGTTGTAGTTACCATAGCAATAAGCCCTTGACCAGTAAGAGGCTAAGGTAGTGATATCAGCGTTTTGCTATGGCATGATACAAGACTAAAACATTTCAGAATTTTCGAGGGGGCCCTCGCTGGGTTTTCTTGATCCTTGGTTGACCAAGGATATTTTTTAGGGTGACATTAAATCTCTCAATTACATGGTTGGGTGGAGGAAGGCGCAAAACACATCGCAATGTAGTTGGTCGTACCAAGATAGCACCCTAGCTGTAGTTTGTAGTTGAAAATGGACGAACCACAAGAAGCAACGTTTTACCAAGATGAAGGAATATCTTCGCATCTTATGCCACATTATCTTTACGATAAAAATGAACTGCAACTTAATCTGCATCCTGTGGCTACTGAGCCAAAGTATAACGAAGGGATCAGGAAAAATGCTACACCATCTGAGCTACGTTCACCAGACTTTGGCATTCTTAAACTTGGATCTCCTGAGCTTGAAAAAATGATCATGTCTTTGCAAGGTTCGGTGACAACGAGTTCAACACCGTGTTCTATTTACAACACAACATCAAACGCTCCAATCATTTCAACCAACGAGAACTATTCGCGCGGTTTCACAGAGGCGCTTCAAGATTTACACGATAAACAAACATCAGGAGAAGGTTTGATTGATCTTGCTGATACTGCGCCAGATATAAACGATCCGTTTTTAGGACAGCATACGGTTCCTAACGGAAACACACTCCTTAATGCACCACCCGTTATAAGAACTACAACTGAACAGTTAGTTTTGTCAAACAACAATTCAAGGAATGAGCACAGCGAATTTTTTCCATCAACTAGCAATATGTACTCTAATTCTAGAGGTGGGGCAGCAATGTTTAATCCTTATAGCCAAGTTGTTGGCCAAGGGTACCCCACCAATGTATTCTCATATCCTACTGATAACCTAGCATATCAAGATCACTATAATAATGATAATGCATTCCGCACTTTTTCACAGTACGGAAACATGATAAACCAACAGCAAAAACATGATCTACAGCCTGCATTTAAAATAGAACCACCACAGGCTCAGATTATGACCGATCCAGGCGTACTGCAGCCTATAGATCTGGAAATACAGGAGGTCGTTAAGCGAGAGAGAAAGAAGCAGAGGAATCGCCTGGCTTCTTCTAAATGTAGAAAGCGCAAGCTCGAGAGAGAAGCGCGCTTAGAAAACAGAGTCAAAGACCTGAAAGAACGAAATATTGAGCTGAATGCAGTTGCAAATGCATTGAAGCAACAAGTATGTGATTTAAAGCAAAAAGTGATGGACCATGTCGGTGAAGGTTGTCAAATAATGCTTGTCCACCAGTCACAGTTGACAACAAGTTGATTGTTGTCACCGTTCACCTCCATTTCACCTGTTATTGTTTACATCAAAATCGACAGCCGTATAATCAACTTAATTCCCATCCTCGTATTTCCAAGACATTCATTATTGGATGTACTGGATTTGTGAAGGAACACTACGGAAGAATACAAGAATTTCATATATTTTATATTATTTATTTGACTGTTGTTGAAACGGCCATTAGAATGATCTCATAGGTAAGAGATTTACCGACGTCCAAAATGGATTTCATCAGATCAGTAAGTTAATAAGGCTTCTTGAAAGCATTTTAAAACTGGAATAATTGGACTGTTCGTGATTTTGTAATATTTGTTCGTTTAGAATGATGTAGCCTATATAATTATATAATTTATCTATATTAGATGTTATTTAGCTGTTGTATATTATAAACAGAACTATATTATATCTTTTCAAATGTAGAGTAGTGCATGACCCATCAGACTTTTGCTACTTTTTCTGATTACTTTCGCCACAAAATGCAATATATAACATATCAAATAAAGATGAATGTATCAATGGGAATGATATCTTCACATTCTAAGCTCTGTTGTCTAATATATTGTTTTAACGATGTTCTATTACCATTTCACTTAAATAAATGTGTATTCTTGCTTGTGGGTCGTTAAATGATCGCCGCAAAGCAAAACACAGCTGTTGTAAAGGCTCAGCAGTCTTAACTATCCTTTTTAAATGTGTTTTCTACTAATCATTACTACGAGTGATGCTATTCTGCGACGATCATTTATAATCAATTTATAGTTTTAGATTTTCAAGCCTGCAGGTTATCCGGCCATGTCTATAGGAAGAACAGGGCGTAGCGAGTCAACGAAAAAACAAAAAAACAACAAACAAAACAGTTCATGGATTACTGAGTTAACTTCGCGTCCGTTGAACTTTGCATGTTTTAAGGGTTAGTTTTGTTTGCTCGTTTAATCTTTGCAGGGCCGTAACCAAGGGGGGTGCACAGGGTGCACGAGCACCCCCCGGCCCCAAGAAAAGTAAAAAGGTCAGCTCCGGTCCATCTCCATTTTTTTATCACAAGAATTTCTGTTTAGATTTGGAATCAAGAGCACAAAACTATAATAACCACCGAAAATACAATGAGTAAAGTCATTCAAAAAAACTGTAAAGCGCAATAAGAGCAGTAAATTGTGATACGGGTTTTCGTAGGTTTTTGAAAAGCACGCCGACTTTTGAAAAATATAACAGCTACTAATAAAAAAGCTATTAAAAGCCATCAGTGGTACAGGATTTTTTTATATGCACTTGTAAAAGTTCTGGTTACGGCCCTGCTTTGAGGTTTGCTCTTGAGCAGGTAAATGTCTTCTTGGGCTCTTTATAAGCTTTCGGTGCATACGCTCGGAATATGTGTCCCTGACCGAATCCTGGAGTCATTTGCGGTGATTGGTGTGTAAAACATGCCATGCACCAACTACCAAGCAACAATAAAGCCTAGTCTACACAGCGCAAATATCAAGAATTAACCTTTGTCCAATGCAAGCGTAAGCACAATGTGCAAGTTAGGAGCAAACTGTTGTTCAAAAGTTTCTTGATACTTTCTATTTTCCTTCATCTCTGCGTTTGCGCTTGCGTCGCATCAAATGATACTAATTTCTATACCAAAATTATATTTTTATTTCTGCCAATAGGATTCAAGCAGATTAAATATAAAACAGAATTATCCCTGATCGAGTTTTGGACGTCATTGTAATAATGTTTCCTGTACACGTCCAGATGTGGCTGATCCAAAAACTATTTGATTTGATCTAAGTATTGAACATATGAAATCACACTACTTTAGTAACTTACAAATAGATGGTTTTCAACCATTCCCAGGAGGCATGGTAGCCATGCTGGTGGACTTTTCAAAAGAAAACCACCACAATGACTGGTGGACCCTTTTGTTCCACTCACTCTCCTGGGGATGGTTGAAAACCATCAATACAACGGATCTTGCTGATTTATCTAACCACAAGAAGCTGGCTTACGTGCCTGTTTCAGTTAATGATACCATTGCATAAGAACCCTACATTCTCGCACCCAGTCTTACTCTTCTTAATTTCTTAAGGGAAATTCAAAACACTGGGGTATCCTGTAATTATACGCTACTTGATTGGCTAAAAGAAGATGCCAAAAATTAACGTTTGTGCAAAATAATCAATGTAGAGTTGTCGGCGCCCATCTTAGGAATAACCACGTGTGGATGAATGCATGCATGTGCCCATGCACACATGTTGTACGTAATTAAGAAAGAGGATTTTTTTTATTTCTTATCATTTTCTATAATATGCAGTCAGTTTCATTTGTCTAAATATCTGCTGCGCATGTCCATTTCATTTTACAACATTCTCCTAAAACTCTCTTGCTGACAAGTCTTGGGTTGAGACATCCATGTGGGATAGCCGGTGGGCTAGGACACTGCTTAAAGTGTAAGTAACCATTATTGCATTCCATGATGCCTGCGCATGATGCATCGGTCAGACGTTCACCATGGTCAATTTTCAACTTGTTATACGTACAGCTTTTGTCTGATGATGAAAAAAAACCCACAGATATCTTACAATTAAGTTATGTATGCTGCATGTTTGGGATTGTTGACTGTTTTAAATATCTTCAATTACTTATGAGTTCTACTATTTTTTAATGTAAGGATTGATATGCAAAGGTAGACAAAAGTTTTCTTTGACGTTTCGGTGTCGTCATGAGGCCGTTTTTTTTAAAAAAACGCAAGTATAAGTCCAATTAGTGCTGTTCTTCATTGTGAAATAGTGTAAAACAAGAATAAGCGCCAGCACAAGAAAAGCGGACTGGATTGTCATGCGCTTGCATGCGTCTGTGCTTATTCACGAGTAAGGACAGCACCAGACAAATGTACATGTTTGGTCGCATATGCTTGCGCTTGCTCCACAAAAGAGGGCCAGGCTTTACATAATAGTTTGCAAAGGAGACACATCCTGAGGACTTTCCAGAACCTACCTTCACACACCCATTTTCTTTGGCAGCATTTTCCAGGAACAGTTGTTATCTTTAACCGTGGATTGGCACAGTTGGTCGGCTTGTTGGGAATATCTGGACATGTAGTGGTTTTGAGATGACCATTAAAACAAGTTATAATACCAGTGCATAGCGGATCGCTCAAACTGACTCCATGGGGTATTTTACGCGGTCCATACATACAAGATTTGTCTGAAGATGTAAAACATGATATTTGATCAATAAACGATTGATTTGTGTTGTTTGTCGGAAGATAAATCACGCGAGATGTTGCATGTGGGAACACGAAGCAGGTCGAAAAAAATCGCGAGCAACGGGTAATAGTACGTGGGTCCGGTGACCTATCTATGGCAAGAAAATTGTACATCAAAGTTTAGCTTGGTGGCTTCAGAAAAGGTTACATGTATAGTTTTTAATTTAGGATGGTGCAAGAAGGTGCTTTGGGCCACATTATTATTTCGGAAATTTCAGATCATCTTTCACGCGAGAGTATGCATCTAAGTCAGCTATGAGCTGTAATACAAAGAGCAAAGCAAGATATAAATAAGGTGTAGAAACTCGAATGAAAGGAAGTAAAAAAAGCTGATTGATAGTATATGGAGAGCAAGTAAAAACAGTTACCTTTGCAATGCCATTTCTTTATACAACACTGTCCCGGTCTTTGCTTAACAAATAGCTTTGGATTAGCACAGTCTTTAGGTTTTGGAGGTATACCTGGACACTTTTCTAGATGAATGATACCATTCTTACAAGATACAACCCCTCCACAAAGCTCTCCCGACCATCTGTGGTTGTTACGTATTGTTAACTCTCCGTATTTACAGTCATACTCTGAAGAAAAACATGCACAGTAAAACAATTAATTCATTCAAAACTAAGTCACAAATAAACTGTATAAAACATCGAAAGCATTAGCATTGAATCATTAAACATTTAAAACTGCTTTGCGAAGACAGCTTCCAATATCATGTAATATGAAATCTATCCTAATTTAATAATTTACAAACATTTCTTCGGTACGCAAGAAAGAGCTGTACCAGAGTTGCGAGTTTAGGCTAACTCGCTAAGTTTGCAGAAACTATCAAACAAATCGACCCTCGTGTATGATGATCATTTAGGTAGAAAACAGTTTCAAAGTATGAAATCGGCATGGCAAAGTTTCCGGTCATTCAAAAGAATACACCCTGTGAACCACATTGGTTAGTTGAAAGTAAAGTAGCATTGATGTTGCTTAGAGAAAAAAGTGAATAGAACAAATACCTGGTCTAGTTCGTTCAACTTCTGTTCTCCTCTCAGCTTGATTCAGAAAAGCAATTTTTGAAGAGACATAATGAGGATGAGGTACAGCTATTGGTTGGCAAAGCTCCTTGCTGAAACAAGACACACCAAAGCACCGCCCATCGAGTAATAAAGCAACATCGCATATCTTTTTATTGCAACACCGTTTAATGCAGTCATGTATGCTTGCGGTCCCACCCAGATCGTTCACGTGACCAGCACGTGTACCTCCTTTTAAGGAATAGCCAGATTTTATTTCATCTGAGTAGCATTTATGTGAAGCAGTCTTGTCTATAACGCAAAATAACACAGATTAGTAAGCAGCCCCGGGAGGGAGGGGGACGACTGCCATAAGGTAAGGATGATCGTCTCAAATGTTCAAAAGTACTCATAAAAGATACTGCAGTCATACGAACGTGGGTATGACAACATACGACTTTAACGCATGAAAGTAAACTTTTTGACCCAAAACCTTTTAGATCGACGGCTTTAAAGATATCAGATGCCTGGTTATGACTTCTAAAGGATACTGGGGCTCCTCCCGTGTTTGGTGGAAATTGGATATTGGCCGCCTCAACAACATACTGGTATAGAAATGGATGTTGTTGAGCTTTATGTGTACAGACAAGACCAGATATCGATTTGCAGCTGGATGCATAATAATATCGAAATTTTGTTTTGTTCATAAATAGGCTAACACAAGAATCTGGTTTCGATTAGTAAAAACAAAGAGATTCATATATATGCTATCACTTACTCTCAACTGTGACAGGGCTTGTTACTCTGTGGATGTACTTCAATAAGGGTTTCTTAAAGACCTTCTTTTCTGGTTTGTCAACTGATTCCTTCAAAACAACTTTAGCTTTAGTTGCCGGCTTAAAATGTTGCACTTGCTTCATTTCTTTATGTATTGATAGTTTTGTTTTCTCTCTGATCTCAAGATGTACTTTTTGTTTAACTGGTTCTTCCTGTTTATGGAGATCCTTATGTACTTCGATAACTGGATTTCTCCCCAAAGTTGTAGGCATTTGAAGAGGTTTGACTTTATTAGGATTTTGGTCTGGGCCTTTCCCCGATGTTTGGTCCATATTTGCATTTGATTCCAGTGGCTTTTGGGCGCTTGTATCTGGTTTTGATTCAGTTGTTTTTTCCATTTCCATAATGTCAATATTGTCTTTGTTGTCGTCTAGGTTTTCGTTGTTTTTCTGCAGTGGACTTCTGTGGTTGTCCTCTTCAGATTCTTTCACGTCATTGTCTGCCGAATCTTTGGAAAAAAGAGACACAATCTAGTTATCAAGGGTTGGATCATAGAGTTGAATTAACATTTCATCACCTCTAGAGTAACCACCTTCCCGAAACACAAACCGGCTTTCTGTCAGTAGAAACGACATGTCAGCGGCCTAATTTGAGCTGTGACAACCAAGTACTGCTTAGCAACAATAGCAAATCAAGTCCATCAGCATATATAACTGAATTAAAGCAACAGGGAACACATCCCATTACCAGCATAGTTCTGACAACAAAAATAACAACAAAGTTTAAGAAGTCTTAGAAGAATGTCTTTCTAATGATTTTGTCAGTATAATCATTGTTTAGCAACGTTGATATCTTACTTGTTTCTTTGTCTAAAGCGTCTTCTACAGCATTTTCCATGTCATGGTCTCCTTCATGGGTATCTGCAATTGGTTGTTCTTGTTTGGTGCCTATCTTTACAGCTCCATTAGTTGAGGTCAGCGTATGGTTATCATGTAGAAATGACTTTTCTTTGTCTTCCAGCAGGTTCTCCTCTTCTCCAGAACCTGAATCATCATCATTATCATCATCATCATCATCATCGTTATCATCGTCTTTATCATCTTGTTTTTCTTTAATATGTGGTACATTATTCGGACTTTCTTGTTCTTCATCTTCTTCGTCGTCATCACCACTACCACTTGTATCCAAATCTACTTTTGGCGAACTATCCTTGTTTGTCTTCATATTGCCACCCTGGCCAGCGTTAAGGTCCTTGGTTTCACTGGGTTTCTCAGCAATATTTGAAGGCTTCTTGACAGTAAAAACTGCTGGAGAGCCTGTCGCTGGTGAGCCGGCCACAGTTACTGGTGGCGCGTTTGTTGACTTGCTCAGAGTAGCAAGTATAGGTTTTAAAGTTGTGTTGCTGTTTTGCTGATTATCGCTCTCATCTTTCTTTATGTTGTCGTCTGTATTCGTTTCCGCAGGAATGCTTTTGATTGGAGTCAGTGGTTTGGATAGAGTTCCAAAGCTGACACTCTCTGATGCAACTCTTCGCTCGTTATTTGCAACTGGAGCAGTAATATTGTTGTTTTGAGAATGATTTGGTTCTTCATTCGTTGTGTTTATGTGTGGTTGACTAACAGTAGTTTGAGCTGTTTGAGAAGCAAGGTTTGCTTGCTGATTTGCTTGTTGAGAGACAAAGGAATTGCCAATTGATGTTGCATTAGGCGTTAATTGATTTTGCAAAGTAGTAATTGCAGCAACTTTTATGTTTTCTGGCTGTTTTGCTGTGTTATTTGTTGTAAATGTCTTGTTCATCTTCTGTTCAACCGTCACATTAGCTGCTTGCTGTGACGCTCTAGGTTTCCCGCTAATAATTTTGTATGTATTGTCAGCTTGGCTAGTGTAGAGCGGTTTTGCCTGGACAGCAGCAGGAGTAACGGGAACACTGTTCATTGGATGAGGGATGGAAGAACGTGGTTCTAGGTTCATTTCCTTGAAAGCTTCATTCTCAGGGTCCATTTTTTCTGGAGCAAAGTCAGCTGATAATTAAATTGACCACAAATTGTTAAAATTAAGGAACGCTAGAAAAACGAGATCCAGGACACGACTCAAGACACGGGTAAAATGCACTGTTTGTAAAATAGGATTGAAAATAGTGGTGTGGTCGAATAAAAATTTGGATCAATTCAGACACCAGGGACCGGTTGTACTAAGCCTGAACACTCTATCCATAGGATAAATATAAATCCTTATTCATAGGATAAAATATATAAAATTTGATACAGTGGATATCTTTTTTTTTTCTTGCATTGATAACTTTTTGTAAGAAGCCAACTAACCTGAAGCTCCATTAAAAGCAACTTTTGAACTGGACATTATCTGTTGAAAAGAATCAATCAATTGTAGCAATTTGGGACTATGTATACGTTCTTAGAGCATGTTCAAAGTTCAACTCACAGCAGTGCGTACTTTTATAAAAGTAATAATCTTGGTAGAGTGAAGGCTATAGATGGAGTCCACGCACTAAAAGTTGCTAATTTTGCTAAGTATGCTAATTTTGTTTTCTTTTGTTTAATTAGTGATATTTACTACTAAATAGTGACCACTGTTGCACATATTTAGTGTTTGCGCTCTACTGTTACAAGGCACGTCCTGAGAAACTATGCAAAAACTATTTTTCAGTTCAAAATAAATAAGAGTAAAACAACTAACAGTAATATCAACAACCTTTTAACAGAAATATTACTGTGTAATATAAAAATGTAACTTATTAACACCGATTTAATATTATTTTTCTTTTACATATAAAAAAGCTTTAAAGACAAAACAAATTCTTTAATCTCTTATCTTTGTAGCCGGACACTAAAGTTACTTACCATTAATATTTCTAGCAGGAAGCGTAAAATTCTGGTGATTTCCATTATGGTTTAATTAGTAGCCGCGAGATGAGATCCAGTCGAGGTAATTTAAGGATATTTTTTCCTTGCTATTCTTATACTTATTTCTACTGTTATTTACATGAAGAAAAATGTTATCTATTTCAGTTTTAGACTTGGAAACAGCTTTACATTCCAAGACGACAAATCAAATTGACAAAGCTAAAATATCAATTCTTCTTAAAATTGATTCTCTTAAAAGCCGGAAAATTATAGGTAGTTTGTAGCTATGCAACCTATCAAATTGTTCGTTGTTAGTAGGTTGTGCATTTGTTCAACAGGTTTTGAGAGACAACAGACTGGTGGTGGTTACTGGTGGATGAGCTAGACCGCCATTTTGATGACGTCACACGTCTATGTCAAAACATTCAAATGGCTGTGCAGGATATACAAATACTGAAATAAGATGTAGTTCTTTGTGCTTCTTTGTACAAGTAATGGATAGCGTTACGATCAACTTAGGGAGATAGTTACGGGACGTTCTGACCCATGGACCTTTCGGCCCAGGACTTCTACATGAAACTTATAACGAGATTGAAAAGTGTAGCGACCGTACATTTCTTTGATTCCATGTTCCGGAATATGCTAATTTTTTCGTTGAAAATCCTTTCTCAGATAAAATTATATAAAGGAAAATCTCTACCCGTGAAAATTTGCAATATGTTTGATTTGCTGTATCAGCGGCTATTTTGATACCGAGCATCAAATATTGACCAAATATGGTGTCAATATTATGCTAATTAGTTGGAGCATGGAACCACACTATATATTCGAATCTTCTTACGAGTTTCTGTTTCTACATATCTGCTATGTGGATATTTGCCGTCAACCATACACTGAGCATACTCACTCTTAAGCCTGCACCGTATACTTCACGAAACCTGTGTTGATTTTGTGAGCACGAAGGACTCAGCGGGCACTTAGTATCAGTCTCATAAGCAAATATTCAAAGGAAGAGAGGAAGACTGACAAGATAACGAGAGAAACGAGAGGTGACTATTAAGGGATAAGACAATTAACGTGAAATTAAGATACTAAAACGGCTGTGTTTGTAATCAACGTCATGTTCACTTTCTCATTATAAAATACAAAACAGTCTATTCTCAATAAATCATCTGAGCTATTTCTTTCCAATAAAATCTATCATAATTTCATACAGAACTTTTGTTACATCAATACAAATCTCTTCTAATTTGGTCTTCAACGTTTGTAACGTTTGGTAATGTCAACTTTGTGGTTTTCTATAGAATACAGTACGTTTTACTGTCCTACCTCTATTATAATTTTTCAAATGGCGAAAACAGACATTTCAGTGTCTAACACAACGAATATTTCTCCTTTTTTGCGTGGTGCAAATAACGGTGTTTTTTGAGTCTTAACTCAACCAAATTGTAATAATACTTATAGCCTACAGCTTCCTCATTTCAACATTAATAAATTTTCACAGTTTCATCTAGATAATTATTTTAGGATAACTTCAGCTCGAAGTATAGAAGAGTCATCGTGGGACAACATAACGTCCATTTAGGTCTTGAATATTCCTAAAAGGCAAACATATTTGATTTTGTTAAAAAATACGTTTGTCAATGTTCTTACTACCATAATATTAATCTTCACTTCAATTAATGTCAACATTTTCACATTAACATAACATCAAACAAAATAAAGCCTCTTCACAATTCTATTCTGATGGAAGACCTTTATCAACGAGAGGAACTGATTCTTGCAATAACTGAATTGCTGTGAGGGGATCACACTAACCTGGCCACTGTTCATTCTTGTCACATAATGGTACATATATAACACCCATGAGTTTTTTCTTGGCCACCTCACCATTAGCTAGTTTGTCATATTGTTCTAATGTCTGGTTACGTCCTTCAGGACCAACAGGAATGATCAACCTGCCACCAGGTTTTAACTGATCAACAAGCTAAAAGAAAATCATTCAAAATGACATTATTGAAGATTATGAGTTTAGCCAATGTTCTGCAAGCCATAACAAGAGGGAGGTTCGTGATTGCATACACTGTAGATTTCTTAAGAAAACAATGTACTAGTTGGCTAATTTGCATTCATTTGCATAAAGTTTCTGCAATCGTGCACCTTGGTGCCAAAGAGTCTACAATGATACTTTTATGTAAACATAAGCCCCTATTCAGTATGACTTCACATCAAAACAATGCTGACAATCCTCACAAATATTGTTTAAATGCAAATTAAAGGATCATGATTGTTAATTAGCAATGTTAAATCAATGCAAATTCACTGAAAGTTGTTCTAGCCCCCAAACCCCCTTAATATAACTAAGCACATATTAACAAAATATCAACACTGAAAACCAGGTCCTTTTATATTTTAAATTTAAATGTTTCACCAGGTTTCAATTTTGTTGTATTTTCTATTGGATTTGGCAAATCTATCCCCACATGAACAAGCAGTGACGTTATTGTGAATTATGATAATTACTCGTGCCCAGGCCCTTAGGCCGGGGGCACGGGTTTTAAAATGCAACCCGTATCACGATTTTTTTTCGTCCAAGTCGAACTTTTACTCATGTTCAGACTTGCCCGCTTGAAATCGACGTTTAAATCTAACCTCCCCTCCCCTCCCCTTATACATTGCTAACTACCCTCCCTCCACTGAATTTACGACCTTGGACCTTTGGCTACTAATAACCTGAAATGAATAGTGTGAACTCAGCCTTTATACCTCTACAATTTTTTTCAGCAAAACGTGTGGGAATATTATGATTTCTAACTCCAATTAATAAAAGAAAATAAAGCGTCATATACTAAATCAGTTTTGTTCTTTATACAAGAAATTACGATAGTTAGACCGGCTATTATTCTTTTTGTGCTGTCGTTCGCAAAAATACTCCTGTTGAATTTGTTTATTTTTTTTACATTTGCACATGCGCAATGTCATGCATTATTCGAAATGTCGACAAAACAAACTGGAAAATAGTATAAACCTGCAGTAACTTGTTCAAAAACAAGAGATCTAACTAGCAGTATATTGATAGGTTCGATTTTAGTAACATTTGTTTTGTTTACACGACGTTTGAGTATGTTACCCGTCGTTTGACGGTACGAAGAGACAACCTCACGGAAAAGAGCCCTGGGGACGTGAATCAGTTGTTACTAGGCGTTCCTTTTCTGTCAGAAGAAGATTGCTAGCTAGTAAATCAACCACGAGGGATTTTCATCGATCTTCAGACGAAGAGGCCAGCAATAATGTGTCGCTACTCCTTCCATTCGTGAGCCAAACTGCCTTGGCATTGAAAAACGATGAGACCAACATGGTCGTCACCCCTTCCACTCGTGAGGGAGCTGTCTTAGCAGCAATTGACGAGGAGAGCGACAGTGTGCTCGATCTGACAAAGTTTAATAAGCAAAAACTGTATAAGAAATCTGCTAGAGATAATTGTATGTTGTTGATTCGTGACTGGATATATAAGGTAACTCTTTTTTGCTGTTATTAGCATATTAATTCGGTATTGAGTTGAATGTAAGAAATTTAAATCTATATACCTTGCAAAATGTTTGTAAAAATAAAATCCATATTGTTGTAAAAAATAAACTCAGTTTTTGCGTGAATTACCTTTTTATTATTGTTTCCCTTCTTATGTCATTTTCATTGTCAAGTTGTTGAGTTTTTTTATTTTCATTCAAAGTTCAGTTTCAAAAAATGTGGACAATGAAATCAAATTGTTAAATGCTCAACCCAAAATATCTTTGCAATAATAAAAAATCCATAAGAATTTTTTTTAAAGAAAGAATATGCTACTTGATAGTTTAAATACCAGGCCTGAATCACAGAAAGTAGGCATTGACTACTATAGGTCAAATTAGAAGTATCCTATCAAGAAAATTATCGTAACATTAATTATTCATAAATTACCACTTTACAATATCATACACATAAGTTGTTTACCTGAAAACATACCATTTATCCTAATATAAGTATTTATTTCACTTTCTAAGAACAGGGTTCTGGACTAATACAGTGTAAATGATTCATTACAACATATATAATCTAATGTATAAGTGGTTGTCCTCTAGAAAGTTGAAACTATTTTCGACAACCACGCACATTTTATGTTTTAACAAACTCTGACTTGTATATAAACAAAGAAAAAAGATAAATAAGATATATAAAGATTTAATATATTTATATTGTAGACCAGTGTGCAAATATAATTAAAGTCTAAATCTAAGTCATTTATCATCATCATATTCACAAAACCAAACTATCCATAAACAGGACTCAAGTGTTATTTTGCCAAACAGTCAATCAATAGTCATGTATGCTCTTGATAGGTGGATCTTTGTTTACATTTTTACCTTATTTGAATGTTGCAAAAAGTATGAGAAAAATACAAATTAAGTCAAAATCTTATAAGAACTGATCTATTTTATCTTTATGCTAAAATGCTATGGCTTTTTACCAAAATGCTAATTAGCTGTACATTCTCTGCTAAATTTAGCCTTTTAAAATTTTCATAACACATAAACCATTGTTCATGTTTAGCTAAAAAGTTGTGGGAAAGCCAACAAGTTAACTTTCTTCCAATATATAATGGGTAGTCCACCCTCTCCTGAAAATGGTGCACCCATCCTGGAAATATTACACCCCCTCCTGAAAACAATCCTGGATCTACCTCTGCAGTCGGAACACCTCTGTGGTCCTTGTGTCTACACACATCAGTGCACAATGTCTATAACATACTTTACTCTGGCCACCAAAACAAAAAAACTTGCACTTCTCAACAATGCGTCAACTCATATCACAGGGCACGAGTCAACCCTGCTAACAGGGTCTAGTTCAGAAATGCAACATCACTCACTCGTCTGTTAAAGTCCAGATGGAGAACTTGACTAGTTAAACATGTACTTTAAAAAAAACATTGTGTGCGTGTGATCTTTCAATGCTCTGCAAATTACAACTTCCTTTTTTATTTAAAAAAACAAATGGAATAAACCTTAAAATATAACAATATAACAATAATGATATAAAAGTCATTATATAGCGCATCCTAATTGACTTGAGGCGCTTTACAATAGTTACACTAAATATTTATAAATTTATAAACCTGTATTGGTAGAACTTGTAAAATGTTCAAGTACAGATGTAAATGGAATTATGGTATTCTAATGTATTTCACACAGTTAGTGTCTTACATCTTCTGGTAATACTGGGGCTGCAGCACCAACATGTATAGCATCAAATGGAGCACCTGGTGGATATCCTTTACGACCATCTCCCTCTGAAATAACATTCATGTATGTACTGAATAACATTTAAATCTATACATTTTAGAAGGATTGTCTGATGTCCAGGGATATCCCAGAACTTGGAATCTATGTATACGTTTTAATGATTTACTAAACTTTGGGATACATCTGTCACACAATCTTACACAAAAGAACAGACTGATTTAAATGGTAAAAAGTCTGATTTATAATAATAATAATAAATAATAATATTCTTATATAGCGCATATAAGACTAACACAAAAGCATGAAGGACACTCATCATCACTAAGATCATAGCTTATTCCAACTTGAAATTAATAAAACTTACTGACTATCTGCACTCTTCCACTTTCTAGTAATTCCCCATTTCCTTTCTTGATGTTTGCTATGGCTTCATTGACTAACTGATCCATGTGATCCACACCATACACTTTACCTGACTGACCAACCTATATACAAATAAAGTTTATACTCATGTCTTTATTGATGAGTTTATTCAAGCATATGTACTCTGTAAATGCACCAAAGATGTCAAAATACCAAATGAGTTTTCTTTGACTTTAATTGCCCTATTTCATTATGACATCACGGTTTGTTTATGTAGGGGATAGAATCACCAAATCCAATAGAAAATTTGACCAAAATTACTCATAGTGAAACAAGTTGAACTAAAATAATCTGGTTTTTGGATATAATGTGTGTTCATATGTACTAAATAATGTTCAGGGCATTTAGAAACTATTCTACTTCTCCTTTTGAACTTATATGGTTCTTTAGAATGATTTTCAGTGAATTTGCATTGTTTTGTCCCCGACAAACGACCATGATCCCTTGCGTTAAACAAAAAAAAATTTGATGAATGTTTTGATGGTGACGTCATAATGAATTAGAGCAATTCTACTTATGTGTTGTGCTTACCATATATGCCATAGCAGCAGTCAAGTAGCCGCTACCACTACCAACATCAAGGGCTGTACCTCCTTCCTTTAAATGATCCTCTAGGATTTGTAACGCATAGCAGTGCTAACAAAACAATATAAAGGAAAATGTTACTGGAAGAGAACATCACATGTTACATGTACCTGGTAGTTACATCTGCACAAAGGTGGAAATATTAGTTTTTATATTTAATCAACTCAACTTCAAAAATTTAGAATAAATTCAAATAAAGGAGTATCTTTCCTAATTTGGTTAAAATAGACATCCAAAATTCTTCCTTGCTAGCAGAGTCTGTCTTGTTCATGATTGTTGATGTGGAAAATGAGAGACTGCTGACTCGAGATGCTCTATATGATATATGCAGACAAAACCAGTTTGATAACCAGTTTGACCAGAAATGAAAGATAATTGGAGTGCAACAAAATGGTAACACTGTTGTGGGATATTTGAGCCCTCTTTGTGGTTGCTTGGTTCTCCAAAAAACATACATCATAAGAAAAGAATCTTAAGTCTGCAGAAAAACATGTTTCTTATAAAAAAAGCTATGCAACAAGTAAAAATAAAGTGTTAAACGATGTTACTATGACAACAATCAAAAGGGTAAGCCTGCTGGAAAAGAAACTTATTATTATTATTTTTTTTTTTGAGTGTTTATCATATAATCTTCCATGCAAAACAGTCATCTTACAGTTATACAAAAATTCATGGAGTTCAGCTTTAACGTATATATATATGCCCTTTACGTACATGAAATGACGAGACATACAAAATTTAAACTTAATATTGACGCGTAAATATGTAAGAACAATAACATACAATATGGTAACCTAATGGTTTGTTGATGCGAGTCTGTACGTACCATATGCGGAGCGCTGATTGTTGCCTGAAATCCTGACAAATAGAGAGTAAATCAAACACAGACACAACACACTTCTAGCTAAATGTTGGTGGCATTACATTTGATATCCTACTTGAGCACTGCAATGAAGACTACGCAGCTTTCCCTAGAATAAACTTCAAACTACTATATTTACCAATATTGTAATTACCTATGGGCTGAGGAGAATCCATGAATGGATTAAGCCTTGTAAAGTTTTTTCTATCGACTTTTTTCAGTGCTTCTTCAACTCTATCACTCTTGAGGACACCATTTGCTGAAATAAAGTGGATGTCAACAACGTAGCATAATTCCAGTACCAGCAAAAGCGATCATGATCATTCATACTTCTAAGCTGATTGATGAGATCCTCGTGGCTCTTTCCATGGGATTTCCAGGCCATATTTCGCACTATAAACCTACAAAAAATTGGAATCTTTTGCATGCAAAGTCACAATCATGGAGGGAAAGCGCAAGGTAAGTGGGACACGTCTAAATTATCGATTCTAGTCCTTCCGGTCTTACTTTACAAAGGAAGCCCAAAAGACAATAATTATATTGATAAGTTTAGATTTTAAATATACCCCGACCAAACTTAAACTTAAAAATAACTAACACTGGTAAAAGCTGTATCTGGATAAGAATGAAGTCACGAATAGACACAGAAAATAACAATGTCTGATTTTTTTCAAATGAGTAATGGTCTTCCTGTGGCATACTTTGGAGAATACCGCTGTACGGAAACTTCCCGCCAAACTTCAAGTTCAAAACAATCTAATTCCAGGATTAAAGTGAAAATTCATTTTGTATTGCTATGAATTTACACAGACTACATTGTATATCTATCTGTAGATGGCATCAAAAGGTAAATTGGAGCAAAGGAGTGCAAGGTAAGAAGATTTTAATGGACATCGTGCTAGTGTGAAAATCAGTGTCTCCGTGTCAGGCAGCCCGACAAGGATCTCAGTTACTATTTGCTCTTTACTAATTTCCTTTGTGTTTTTAGTGAATTACAGCTTATTACAGCTTAGTTATTACACTTCGTTTAACGGGTTTTTGCAATCGACTCTACTAAATTTGGATATGACTTGCTAAAATTAAGCTTGTTTTGTTATTCACCGAATTGGGCTTACTGTGGTAACTGTGGACTGCGTACCACGGGTGCAGTAGTTTTTGTAGTAACAGGGGCGGCGGAACCGGGGGTGCCAGGGGGGCACGTGCCCAACCACAAAATATTTTTGGGGGGCTGGGCCCCCCACAAAATATTGGTTAAAAGATATTAATGCATGAGTTTATTCAAAAAATTTGTTGTGTGATTTTCCGGTTTGTAAAGTTTTCCAATTAGATGCTACATGGCATAATACCCATAAAACATAACCGCCTTGGATGCAGGAGCTGGTTTCCTGTGTCATAAGGAAATGCGGGATGACTGGGCTCTAGTTATTACTTTCCTTGGGGTGGGGAGGGGTTGGGGATTATAGTGCCCCCCAGGGCTGTTGCTGTTCCGCCACCCCTGAGTAATCTAAAGTAACAGGGTATTCTATAATCCAGCCTTTGGTTGTTGTGTTGTAGCAGACCAGCTGAGATAGGAGCATGTACTTGCTTTACTGATATTGATGATATTGATATTGTCACGTTGGCTGACATCCTATAAGCATCATATAAAGCACACAATCCAGTGACACAGATATATGGGTACAGATCCACAGTCAGTCAGTCAAATGCTTGTTGGAATTTTTGAAAATGACCCCTAAAAGGTATCAAAGTTCTATCGAGAAGGGCATGGCATGGTAATACATGGTTTTTACCCCTTAATGTCATTACGCTAATAAGAAAACTATGGATATGTAAATGTATATGTATATTGTAATTGAAGGAACAGTAACGCAAGAGTTTGGGCAAAACCGAGCAGTTTATTATATTGAACATATATTTGGTTACAATACAACTGCCCCATATATAGCCCAAATATGTGGAAATAATTCTATTCACTTGTCTGATGGTTGATAAGGCGAAGCGTACTGATAAGTGTTGTCTTGTGTTGTAGAGATTCTCTTAGAAATGTCTATAAATGTATTTAGTGGTGAGCGGATATAACGCTTGTAACACTCGAAGGATCAGCGACCAAGTAGTTGAATTTCAAAGTCTTTAAGGCCAGCTATGGCTGCTGAAGTAGCTCCACCAATTCGAAAACTGTGAGTACTGTAGTGATCCGCTAGACTCCCTCGCAGTCGTTTTTAGTTTCGGGCCCATTCCCCTACGTAGGGGAATGGGCCCGAAACTAAAAACGACTGCGAGGGAGTCTAGTGATCCGCAGGTATGCCTAGAAGGCCCAGAAGAGATGTAAGAAAAAGTCGTAAATTTTCACGCGATACAGGTAAACCAGTTGCAAGCCGGAAGAGATGTGAAGATGACTGAGTGCCGTGCTGTTGATTTTGCAATTGTAGATTCTTCTTCATTGAACAAACAGCGCAAACTTTGTGGCTAGCGTGACCGCAATACAAGACTATACCTTCCTGTTTCTGATCAGTTTTTGACTTAGTGATGTAAAGGGTCATATATTCCTGACCATCGAGAGTTTTTTTGATGTTAACGTCACTAATTGTAGGTACAACTTGTGACGAGTCGGTGACTACGAACTCGCCAGCACGAAGTAGGAGAAAGTGAGCAGTGGTTATGGCGGACCAGTAGACGATATCATCGTTATTAGTAAAATCAATAAGACTGTGCATTCTACAAAGTAAGTCAAAGGTGATAGGTAGTTTCTGTTTTGGTTTTGAAAAGTGTTCACGCTCAATCCCACGTAGGGTCTGGTTTAGTTTGATGGTGTTCGTAAGCGGGCTGTGAAACCCGTTGCTCAAGTGTAGAGCCCGAATACCGGCTAAATATACTTTGATACTTTGGGGCTTGATGCGTTGAGCTAGATCAATAGTAAATAATATAATAGTGTGTTCATCACCCGGAATGGCGGTAAGTTTATGCCTAGAACAAAAGTCCAGATATTGGCGTTGGGCTGTGGAATAAGTTCGTTGAGTATTATCAGCGAGTCCCTTAGCGAAGTAGTGATTCGCCTTTATTTGAAGAACGTCAAGTTCAGAGGATACACCGGCGTTGGAGAGAGAGTGGCGTGAGGAACCAATTCTCGGAAGCGGTCTACCTGTAGACGAGATAAGGCATCCGAAGGTGAGTTCTCAATACCAGGTATATGCACTGCCTTAATGACAATGTTATATTGACAACAAATATAGTACAAATAGCGCATCAAAGACATGATATGGCGACATTTGCTTGACCCGGAGGAGATTATATTTACAACGGCAAGATTGTCACAGTGGAAAATTATGCGTTTCGTTGACAAGTAAGTAGACCAGACGGTAACAGACATTGTTATGGCAAATAATTCTTTAAAGGTGATTGAACGACGTAGGGGGATGCCGACGGTTTGAAATGATTCGCAAAACCAGGACGTTCCAAAGAGACCGCCAAATGACGTCTTACAGGCGTCTGTGTATAGATGAAGACAATCATTAGTTAGCCATTGTTCATCGTAAAAGAAACTCTGAGCAGACCAATCGTGAAGAACCGCAATCCACCAGTCAATGTCCTTGAAGAATCGAGCGGTGAGACGGATATGATGTGTATTGAATTTAACGGAGGAAGTTAAGTCTATCAGGCGACGGAGAAATGTCCTGCCGGGTCGGCAAATATAACAAACAAAATTCAGTTTGCCAATAAGTGATTGAAGTTCGCGTTTGGTGCATGTTGAGCGTGAACGCCACGTTAGGAGTAACTCCAAAATCTCCTGACGGCGTGCGTCCGAAATGCGAGCAATTTGTTCAACACTATCGAGTTCAATTCCCAAAAGTTCTAAACAATGATTGGCTAATCCGCATGTCCAAAAGTCGTCCAGGTAATGCCAGACGGGTGACACACCGAGATGAGACATAACAGACGCCATTATGTCAACAAATCGTAAAAACAATCCAGGCGATGAACGGAGGCCAAAAGGAAGAAAAGCGTCGAAGAAATATGCGGTTTGAGTCACGCCATCGATTTCGATAGGCCAAGTTGAACCGAGAAGTTCCCAATCGTCGGGATGGACAAGAATATGTCGAAAAGCATCGGAGAGGTCGAGTTTGCTCATGTAAGTTCCTATACCGAGGCGTTTTAAGTGAGCGATAGCGGTGTCGAGAGTATCGTATGAACATGAAAAATCGTCTTTGGAAATACCATCGTTAATTGACTGGCCGGCGGGCCAAGACAAGTCATTAATAATTCGCCACTTTAGTGGCATAGAGCGCTTTTTTGGTATTGCGCCCATCGGCGATCCGACAAAGTGTGCAAATGGAGGTTTGAGAAAAGGACCGATCTTGCGATTCAGACCGATCTCCCGTTCGAGTTCCGCGGCTATAGCAGTGATATTCGATGAAGCGGACGGGTGATTAGATGAAATCAATGAAGTTCGTGGTCTGGTGTAGCCGATGCGTACACCGTTGTTCATATCATTAAGTAGATCATTAATAAACGTTGAATCAAGGCCACAGTCACGTAAATATTTAGTCCAATTGAAAATGTTAAAAGGTGATTTAAGGTTTGGGAGAGACTGAACAATCGGCCAGCGAATGGTTCCCCCGACAAGATTTGCATACATGGGCCCGCTTGCATTCTTTGCCTTGTTGGCAGGCCCGGCGTTGATACAAGTTGCATCCTTCGATGCCGTTATGCATCCATTTATCGTACTTCCATTCCTTCGTTGCATTGTCTTTCTTATTCTCCTCCATCGCGGGCCGCGGACGAAAGGGACAATCCCTGATTAAATGACGCGAAGATTTGCATCGTGGACAAGTTGTGGATTCCTTACGCACCGCTGAAGAATCCAGAATGGTGGCGTAGAGAGTTGTGTCGATGCTGCTGAGTCGACCCGGAGTGGTTGACAGACCTTGACGAAAACGTACATCGAAATCGTAAACAGTCGCCCATCGGAATTTTCTGTTGGCCTGTTGTATTAGTGAGCGGTACTGTGAGACATCGCCGAAGTGCGAAGGATCTGTTTTGATTATGTCACGTTCGTAGAGAGTCCAAGCCTCGAGCCAGTGGTCGAATGACTCCATAGTGGCCTGCTGCCGTTTATTATTATCTTTAGCAGTGCCATCGGAAGGTGACGATTCGGAAAAAGGTAACAGGGTGAGGAGGTCCACATAAGGGAGAGTATAGCATTTACCTTGAAGGGTTCCGCCCCCAATGTTATGTTGTGAAGTGCTCGGTTGAACTAGAGCTCTCAAATCGTTTTGGTCCACTTGTAGAGCCTGGATTTGTGATGCGAGTGTGCGTATGGCTTGGAGCACCTCAGAGTTCGATGCAGCTGGATTTGGCGATGGACGTGGGGCAGCAGTATGGTCGTCATCGCTTGGAGGTCCGTCGCAAATTCGTGACATAGGCCCAAAGCCGTGGTCGTTCTCGGCAGTATTGCACCCCGGGCACTTACGTGAACGGTTGGACCGACGTCGGGACGACATAGTTGGCTAATACGAAGAAAGACTGAATAACAATTATAAACTAGCTTTGTAAACGTGTACAGCACTCGAGGCAAGGGACACTAATACAATTCAATATAGTCCACGTGATCAGTGTCATATGATACATGTGCGATAAAAATAGCACCACTCCACTCCTACATTAATTATAGTAAACATTTTACATCATTAAAATGTACTCAAATACATATAATTGAATATAATGGTTGCAAAATGAAGACCTTGTTTTTGAATATCTGTGAATACAGAAGGTACCAACTTTAATTCTCAGAGTCTGAAAATCTTTCAGAGACCCTAAAAAGGACCCGATCTCTGATTTTAATGCCTAAAAGGTACAACGAGTATCCCTGCCCGGGGTTAGTCAGTTGGTCCACAAGGTGTGTATCAATCCTTGTACACCCTGTATCCATCTGCATGCTATCATGCTCACAAGAAAGCAAGCATAGAATGATAAGTCAGCCAATCGGTTGGTTGGTTAGTCAGTCAGTCACTCGCTGATTCGGTCACTAAGTCAGTCAGTCGATTAGCTGGTCAGTTGATCATTAGACTGATCTGAATTCTCTTTCTTTTTTGTTTACAAATTTATAGTTGAGCTATCAGTAGGTGATGTTTTTGAATGCACAGTTAAATTGTGTTCAGTAAAGGAATCAGTAGGACCATCAATTGTCTTTGTTTGGCATACAGATTGCTATTGCTTTTATCAAAACATCCTTTTATCTCAGTTGGTCAGTATCATTCATATCATCATATCTTCAAATCATTCAATCTATCATTACATAAAGAATTTATTTATCCTCCCTTCATCCTTATTTGCTTTATTTAACCCTTTCGCTCCTGGAGATTTTCGGCGTTTTTAGGCGTTTTTTGACACATACAAACTTTTAGCTCGTCCAGAGCAGTTTGTTTTTTACTTCGATCAAGATTCCTGTGTTTTTGTGTTACCGGGGAGGCATGAAGCTGGTAAACAGGTTTAACGCGTTTGAAACAGGTTTTCAGTCTAATCAGAACTTTGACGAATTCGCATCATTCGTGATTTCGTCGTTGTTTTTTGCTATTAATTTGCCTCTAAACGCTTCTGGAACAGCATCATTAAGCTTTCTAGTTGTGATGAGTCTACTGTTTGAAAGAAATCAAGCTGGTGAGATGATTTCGAGTAAAAATTAGTGTTTTTTTCGCACTCGTGAATCTTGGCGACCGTTGAAGAAATCATCACTTAAAGACTGTTTTAGAGGCGAATTCTCGGACTGCCGCGGCTATTTTTGCAAGTTGTGGTGATAGAAGAACACAACAAGCCTGAAATTTCGGCAGAATTCCGAGGTAGCGTTAGACTTGAAATGGGGGGAGGCTATGACGGCTGCCGAAAATTTGGTTGATTTCCCAGATTGCATTGCAGTGATATTTTTGTCTAAACACGTGTAGTTCGAAATAGGCATGTTCGTAGGGATTTAGCGCTGTAAGTAGAATGAAATAAAACTTGAAAAACTTGCATACGCTTAGTAGAAGGACTGAATTTTCATAGGATATGAAACTTTTTGCTTGAAGACAAGGTTTTTTGCCAAAAAACTCGACCTGCAAAATGTGTGATTTTCAACATCTGAAAATAGCGAAAAAACGTGATTTTCCTGCTTTTGAAAGTTTGAACTGTATGTTTTTGCCCAAATTGCTAGTTTCTTCAACCTGAATGATACTTAAAAGTTAGCCACATTTCTAGTGTTTGCTTTGAATGGTGATTTATGGCATGAATGACTCAATTCAGGAAGATATTATTTTTTAAAGCAAGGTAGTTGTCTACGGCCGGCTGAGGCCGGTACAGGAGCGAAAGGGTTAACCAGCTACATTTATCCATCCACCCTTCTTCTCCGGGAAACTGACTCATGAAAAGTGGGTATGTTTTTTTTAATGTCCATGAATTTACTGAGATTTCAAACTCTTAGTATTTCCACATTTTATCATGTATTTTTATTGATTTAAAAATAACTATAATAAGTAGTAATAAGTCTAACTTAATATAACTATGGACTTATCTGCATCAAATAATTTGTTTTTAGATGATTTCCAAACTTTTTTACATATTTATGCTGGGCCTGCTATGAAAATTGTGACTCTAATAGACCCGCATAGATTATGACCATACTTTTCAAGGGATTCCCCCACCTGGGTCTTTCTTCCTTCGGCCCTACCTACCTCCCTTCCTTGTTTTGTTCGTTCATCCATACACACACATACCTCTCTTTTTATACATTGCCTTTTCTGAAACGTATAACTTACCGAACTCTCTCTGTACAGATCCACAATGGACAAATAAAAGACTGCGTTCTTCTAATGGTAAAGATCTTTCAAGTAAAGACTTCTGGGAGCAGTTCTACACACGACCACGCAACAAAACGTTTGAATGGTTTCTTGGTTTTAAAGATGTGAAAGTCTACCTCATCGAAGCTCTTTTAGCTTCTAGTATTATGAATAAAAACAACTATTTTCACAGAATATTAGAGATTGGATGTGGAACGTCTGACATTAGCTTTGAATTATTTAACCATCTGGAAGGTAGGTGCACTATTGATTGTGTCGATTATTCAGAAAAAGCAGTAAAAATTATGAAATCACGCCTTGAAGAACTCAAAAGGCAAAACAAGGTAATTAACAGCGTAAATTGTGGAATAACTTTTCATGTAGCAGACGCTCGGTTTCTTCCTTTCAATGATCAACAGTTTGATCTTTCAATCGACAAAGGAACGTCTGATGCTATCTTGAGAGCTAAGAACGGAGAAGAGGAATTTATCAAAACTATTACCGAAAATCTGAGAGTTTTACGAAATGGTGGAATTCTACTTCAGTTTTCTGATGAAGGACCAGAATCAAGAATGGATTTGCTACACAAGACTATCGACATTATCGGGAAGGTTCACGAGTCCCGTAATTTCCGTGCACATTATAAAGAGTTGGGATGCTATCAAGGGATTGATTATTTTATGTATACAGTTCATAAAAAAACATGAGAAATCTTGAAATAGTACTATTACAAGATGAAAATCAAAATGAAAAGTGATTTCCTGGTCATAGACATTTCAATGGCATTTATAGTGTGTGCTATAATCCCGTTGCGAAGTGTGTGGTGAAGAAGGGTGGGACGGCGGTGAAGCTTTATGAACAAAGCATATTTTGTGTTCAAGGTTCCTGTGGATCAACTCAGCTTTGAAAGTGTGTCATATATTTTTGGTAATGGTAATGGTAATATGATAAGTGCAAACAGCTACAAGCAACTGGAGACTGTAGTCAGATTTATTAATAAATTGCATGATTTCGAGGCTAGAGTTGATAAGCAAATCTGTCAATTGGACTATTGGGCTCACATATATCAACGATTTATGTTTGTGCCCTGTAAATACCTTTGTAAGTTTTACTTCTTCATTTTAAAACCTTTCTTTCAGTAAACATCTAATCAAAGGACCAAAACATGAGTATTACATGATGCCTGACTCATTGCCTGCTGGGCTCGGAACATTCGGTCAGTTACCTCTTTAGAGCCCTGTGTTCTTTTGCGTATGCAAATTCCTGGTATTTTCATTTCAAAACGTTATTCTGAACTGATCAAAAATCGACAAATTGCCATGATATTTGAAATGATTGCGCTCATTTTATAACTGGAGCACACTGTACTATCCTAAAATAATAAGGAAGTGTCATTCCGGAATGTTCTGATAGTGAGGACACTCAAACCGTGCTTTTTTACATGTATCCTTTGAGTGCCGAATCGATTTGAAACAATTTCATTTTGATAACTCAGTGCATTTCAGTTCAGTCCTACTTTTTTAGAGAATTTGATGCAGTAGAAAAGTCGGAAAATAAAAATGTAAATAAAAACAAGTGTTCATGGTTGAAGTGCCCACACTGTAAAGAACGCGCAGGTTGCATGGGAATATCGAAACCACCAAGAGAATGCATGTTGGAATTAGCATAGCACGTGAACACTTCATGCAACTCTACTCAATATCACGTGCACACTTCCTGATCTTTACGTCACTATCACATGTACATTGATATTTACGTCACTTTCTACGTCAACTCAATACCTCACCACTGTTTCGTGAACGCTTCGGACAGTCTTTTTTGAATTACACTGTTAGGTTTGGCAGATATTTTGATTTAACTTTCAATTGAAATCTTTTTTTTGTGTGTGTGTCTTTAGGGTACTATACGATGTGTACTTGTAACTTTTTAGCTAGTTTGTTTGCACGAACCATTCATATTGTCCAATCCATAAACATCCTCGGAAACCCAGGCAAGTATACCGCCTGGGTTTCGAGAATGACCCATAATGTATTATTGACAGTGCAAATCTCCTGATCCGATGTTGTGAGCATTACTCGTACTATTCTTCGCATGTTTAGTTTGAGTTTATTTTTCCGTTATCTAGATCCCAGTTTACATGCTGGGTTTATCTTGTTGCTTTGGATATCTCGTGAAATGCAGTCAGTGAAAATCATTCTAAAATGGTGTACACAATATTCATTTTCAAAATTCCACTGAAGCCCGACGGGACTTAAACATTTTCGATTTCAGCAAAAGTTCGGTTTAAAGTTGTCAACTTCTGTCGTTTCCAAAAATGATTTCAGCCAGACAGTTAAACTAAAATGCGCTTTTTATCAAATCCACTTCAGGTTAGTCTAATCGTCCCTGTTTTGTTCAGATCAGACCCATACAGATTTGATTGATTTTGATTGACTTATTTTTATTGTCGTATAAATTGTCCGTTTTAGTATTTGTTTTTGTATTATTTTAAAAAGATTTCCCTCCACTGAATATGCGCTGTTAATTGTTACATAAGAGAATAGTAAAATGAAACATAACGTGCTGAATTGTTTTTATTTCCATCGTCGTTATGAAAATTTATCGAAAAATCAGTCCAAGGCAAATCATTGAAACCACTCCGTGAAAAAGATGGGGATAAAACCCGTTGTTGGATTCGCATTAGTATTTTGTAAATGTTAATCTCTTTTTTTAGGAAATATCATAAAATATTATGTAAGTTATATTTTAGGTTTAATAAAGACTCAATTTAGAAAACTGGTATTTTTCATTTCATAGTAGACATGATAAGGTTTATTTGAAGCTAGTAGTAGTTGTTGTTGTTTTTTTTTGTATTTTTTATACCCGATTTATTTTTGTTGTACTACAATTGCTTTAAAGTTTGTTTTTGTCAACAATAGAGTAAATTATTTGTTAGTTTATTCCATTTACACTCACGCATAAGCGTTAGCGATTGATTAAAGAAATGCCGGAGAAAGAAAGAAAAGGAAGAAAGAAAGAAAGAAAAGGAAGAAGGAAAGAAAAGGAAGAAAGAAAGAAAAGGGAGAAAGAAAGAAAGAAAGAAAGAAAGAAAGAAAAGGAAGAAAGAAAGAAAAGGGAGAAAGAAAGAAAAGGGAGAAAGAAAAAAAAAAAAGGGAGAAAGAAAGAAAAGGGAGAAAGAAAGAAAGAGACTAAAAAAAGGCAGAAAGAAGTTATCATTCAGGACGAAGATTAAAAATCATACATTATTACTAATAAATATGAACACACGGTAGATTTATTCTTGGTTCACATTGTTTGTTGATTGCTCGAAAATAAGTGCTCCCAAATTGCTAAATCTTTTGATTAATCAAGAACTGATTCCATAGACTTTAAGTGTGCAAGAACATGAGTATGGTTAAATGCTGGTATTAATGTATTTATTCTTAATTCACTGTTTAATCTTGGCCGTTGCATACTGAATTGCTTCAAAAATGTTTTATTTCTTGATCATATAAGTCAAAAATCTAAATGCTCCAATTCCTAGAAAAGATGCTAAAAATTGAAATCTCTGAATGATTTTCCCCTTGATGGCAGTGTTGAAGTTATATATAGAAAAATGTATTTTGTGTTGTCGGCAGTTTGAGTATATTTAGTGTAATATGATAATTATATTATAATAAGAAATGGTAAAAGCCTTGAAGAATAAACTATTACAATAATAATTTCAATGAAACTAATTGTGAAAATGGATTTTTTTTTGAAAGTTTTTCTTCGCGACCGTATATTATCAAAGGAAGTCAAATGTGACTAGTTTTACACTGTGATTTTTTATTTTTCCAATTACAGCCAAAAAATCTCAACTAAGTTGTTAGTTTATCGAAATTGGAGGAGGCCTAAATCGAAACAGTTTTGATTGGTCGAGGGATTTGGCACTTTTATTGTTAAAATTCTTCCAGATAAAGTATAGAACTGCCTTGACTACAAATTATACCTTGGCTAACAAATAGCGCTTGTGATTGGTTGTTTGTAACTAATTTGGGTAGTTTTGATTAGTCAGTCTTGATTTTCTATTGCTATAGGTACCAGTTGGTTACAGTCAAGAATGTCATAATTTTAAACTTACTTCTGATTGGTCCAATAGCAAAACTGTACTGTACCGAACGTTAAAAATGATTTTCCTAGAAAATTTAACCATTTTAGGCCATAGGCCTTACAGGAAGAACACGATTACTCCAATTCAAACCCACGAATATCAGAACAGTGGGAAAAGGAGTAAGAACATTATAATTTCCCTCGAGAACTGAAAAGGGGAATATTCAACAAATTAGTAAAAATAAATAATAAAATGAAAAAGAATTATCGAATGAATCCTGTACATATATCTTCATGGTTATTGATCCTGACCGTCCATCTATCAATCCCAATCGTTCTATCAAGGTAAGAATTTCTCTTATTTTTTAATATAATTTAGTAATTTCTCAATAAAATGTATCGAAGTACAGCTAAAATACACCGGAAGATTTTTACACTTTCACTGTACTAATGAAACGAAAACGAGTTTGTGACATAACAGTTTCCTTTTGCAAGACAACAGTTTTTCATTATTTGTAAATATAGTTCTTCGTTTTTTTTAAAAAATGTTTGAAAAGTATTCAACAAAAGAGAACAACTGCGAAAATTGCCGATTTAAACACTCAAAAACGTCTAAATTACTTTAAAAAAGAAAAACAGTATCAGTTCTCGAAGTTTCGTTAACAACCTGTTTCATTGCGAAATTCTTAGTTAAATTTCAAAAATCACATGCACTTTTTCATACCTAAAGAGGCACCCTAAAACTTCAAAATGCCGCGATTTTGTAACACCCATGTTAGTTGTGCTTGTAACTTGTTCAGCAAAAATTCACTTAAAGTGGACATTATTGATTAGTACAGCAACAATCTCAACTTTACAGTTTTTTAATTTAAAAAAGGTTTAAGATAAATACTGTTCTGTTACACATTCAAACATTTGTAAAACTTACAAAGAGAACCCTACAACCTTGACCACGAACAGTGTGTAACGCCTTTAAGAGTCGATAACAGGAAAGTACATTTTAAGTCCAAAAACCCTGCTCAGGCATTGAATAATCGATTTTATGAAAATGAAACTTTTGAAACATGTGAAAAAAATTAAAATTTTTGTGTTCTTCTAAGTGACACTCAAAATTTAAGACTGTGATCGCGGAAATCATTAATACCCGAGATTTCAAGCAGAAAATGGTTGTTCCGCACTCGAACGATTTTTTTTTTCAGTGTTGATGTCCCTGGTTCGTTTGAACGAGAAATTGATGGCTTAGCGGCTCTTGCAAGAGAACAGCGTAGCGGTGAGTATAATATTTGCTAAAACCGATAAAACGATATTCGCTCGAATATCCTCTGAGATTGAAAAAATGATAGATTGTACTGTAGTGAGTTGAGAGAGTTAACTATCGCAAAGGTGAAAAAGAAAAACGTAAAACTGAAAAACGACTTGTTTAAACGGAAGGTGAGGAGAAAAGGACGAAGGGAAGGAGTTCCTTGTGGAACCCTTGACCGAAGACAATCTAAGGGAAACGAGTTACACGGACCTCAAAACTGTGAGTGATATATAGCTCAGAAAAACGACCTTTTTGTCCTTCGTAGGAAAAATGGTTTACTCAAAAATGAAAAAGGGTTTTTCTCTTAGGGATTGGGATTGGAGTGATAGTTCATGTTATGCAATTACGCCTGCAGCGGCCACTATGAGAGGTGGCGAATTTTCGCCTTGGAGGAATTTTTCTCTTCTCCTGGCCTCCTGGCTAGTCTTGCAGGATTTTTTTTTCTCGAAATTTAACTAACTTTTAAAATTCCTTGAATTAGTTTTCGATTTTTTCCGATTACTTTTCGAAAGATCAATCTCTTTGTTTGAAACTACTCAGAAACCGGTTACTTCTCGCCGTTATGCAATAAGAATCTAGGTGTGAACCACCCATTTTTCTAAGCCTTTTTTCTCTTCTGTTTTTTTCCCTTTAATCTTTTTTCTCCCTTTTCTGTTTTTCTTTCTTTCTTTTTCTGTTTTTCTTTCTTTCGTTTCTTTTTCTTTCTCTCTTTTCTTTTTTCTTTCTCTTTTTTCGTTTTTCTTTCTCTCTTTTCTTTCCTCTCATCTATCATCTTTCACCTTTTATCAGCTCTTTTTTGACGCCAATTTTAATAAAGTTTTAAATTGATATTTGTTCGTTTGATAATCTTTATCTTCATACTCCTTACTTCCCAATTTCCCCTTTCTTTCTTTCTTTCTTTCTTTTTTCTCTATTTTACTATTCTATCTTTCACTGGTTGTATTCGTTTTTTACCAAAAAGATAATATCTCATTTCTGAATCTTGACTACTCGTTGTCATGATGATCGCATTCTTTGAGCTGTTGTTTGGTTGCTGTGGTAACCAAGGTGACTAATTTAAATCAATCACTATACCAAGATTTACTCAAAAAGATATTTATTGCCAACGTACTTCAACTAACTAAATGATGAGTTAAAACATTTGTCGACCTCCGAGCTAGAAGAAATGGCTTTCCCTTTCCACAAAAGAGGAACACTTCAAGGGGCGGTTTAATCAGCTATTAAAAATGAGTGTATACAGGTCCACAGAAAAAAAAACATGGAAATTTATGACATTATGTCTTTCAGAATAATAATATAAATTTATTTGTATAGCGCATAAGTTCTCTATGCGCTTGTGGAAAAATAAAAGTGTAATAAAGAATAGTAATGAACATTTACTCGCAGTTAGTGGAACTATCCATAAACGGTCTACTTGACTGGAATCGAAATCTAATAATACAAGGACCATCTACCCATCCTACCTCTCTTTTTTCTTCTATTTACTAAATCGGTTAAATTAATTAAGGCTGCTTTCAGCCGTTAAAAATCTCCATTACAGAATATCAAGGGGGCGTGGGTTTTAAATTGACTGTTTTTAAAGGAAAAGGAAAACTTAAAAAGAGACTTCTCCATAGTGTACTTGCCTAGCTTTTTTTTGCTATGGAATAAAAATAGTTCCAGCTTCTGTAATGAAGTGCTGTGCGGAAGATTGGAAACGTGTTGTAGATATGGGCTGTAAAAGAAACATTTGAGTGATTATATACTGTCTAGACAACATTTACATAAAAGTGGTACAGATTTCACTTAAAGTGGGTATTTGTTATTTACATTCTAATAGCCAATCATTGACTAGTCGACATACCAGACAGTAATGCTTTTAAGATTTGTCCCGTCTCTATAGCTAAAAACTTGTTTTTTTTTTTCGTTTCCAGTTGATGATATTTTTCCCGCTGAGAAAAAATTAACAACTCGTTCGGAAGGTGAGATTTTTTAAACTAAATTTTCATTTGAGTAGATACTATAAAGATACATACTAAAAATCAAATACACAAGTTTGAAATCTAGAATTTTGTGTCTAGGGGTTTGCTGGCTAAGGTGTAAATTTTGAAATAGCTCGACATTCATTTATTCACATATTTATTCAGTCTAAGCCATATGTCATTTGTTCTTTGTAGGCCCAAAATGTTTCCAGGAGACTCGCCCATCAGAAGGAGCGTTCAAGCGTTTCGACAAACTGTTGGAACTCGCAGACACGCTAGATGGTGAATGTCAGAACCACTTTGTAAGTCTGATCCAAGATCAAGCCAGTGGTGTTGACATTAGCAAGAAAACATCACACAAGGAGTGCCTGGCCGCTTGCGGTGGTGAGTGTTATTAGGTTTTGGATAGAAAATTGTACTTGGAGGTGTAGAAATAGACTCCCTTAAGGATGTCGTCATGCATTGAAATTGTGCTTGGATCTAAAAAAAAAAAAAAAAACAACAACAACAAAACAAACAAACACAGCATGCAAAAATGCATTTTCACCTGTGTGAAAGAGAAATGAGTTTTCATTCGAGGCAGAACAGCGGACTTGACGTAGGGTGGGACTGTAATTCAACCAGCTCATTCTATTACGCAGGGGTGGATTCAGGAATTTTTCAAAGGGAGATTGTAGAATTAATCGATTAAGGCAGAGATTGGTTGAGAGATATAACTGAAGGTTAAGGAGAAATGATTTAAAATGTTGTTGACTCTTATGGGGAGGTAGGTGTTGCAACCCCCATAACCCTAAATACGCCTCTGTAACGGATTGATGAAGACTTGAGTAATTCCCTGATATCTTTCACTTCATTTCAGAATCAGACCAATCCAAAAGAGCTTGTGAAATTTTCCTTCCTAAGAGGGACAAGTACTACCATAAATTGGTAGTGAAAAGCAAGACAACAGGCAAGCGTTTTGGTGTGTGTGTCCGCACCACAAGCTTCGATGCTGATGACAACCTCTCCAATGGCATCTATAACAGTAAAAGAGAATGTAAAGAAGCTTGTGGGTTTGTAGAGACAGCTAAACGAACCTTGAGCTTGCAGAAAAGAGCAGGTAACGAATGTGTACCTGAATTTATTTTATATTTATACTGAATTTATTCATTGCAATCATCACTACTGCAGTAGCGCTAACATCGACATATTCACGATCGTTATATGACTATAACAATCTTTGACCAACACCGTCATCTTTATAATCACCACCACAACTATGTCCGTCATTACTATAATCATCTTCACTATTATCATCACCACCATCATCACCACCACAACTATGTCCGTCATTACTATAATCATCTTCGCTATTATCATCACCACTATCATCACCACCATCATCACCACCACAACTATGGCCGTCATTACTATAATCATCTTTGCTATTATCATCACCACCACAATTATGGCCGTCATTACTATAATCATCTTCGCTATTATCATTACCACCATCATCACCACCATCATCACCACCACAATTATGGCCGTCATTACTATAATCATCTTTGCTATTATCATCACCACCACAATTATGGCCGTCATTACTATAATCATCTTTGCTATTATCATCGTCACCACAATTATGGCCGTCATTACTATTATCATCGTCACCATCATCGCCACCAACCAGTATACAATAATCACCTTACAAATCAGCACAATCATCGTCGTGTAATCATCATCATTTTAATCATCATTAACATCATCATTCGCCATCGTCTTTATTATCTGCATTATCTTCTGTAAACACAGTGTATATTTGTTGCCATTACTCCTATAGGTAATTATAACACTGCAGTATTTTGTTGTCATTTCAGGTTGTGATGTGATGCCTTGTGAAAATGGGGGTACATGTGTCAACGGAACATGTGTTTGTCCAAAGGGATTCGGTGGATCTTCGTGTCAGACCAGTAAGTTCATAAGGCGTTCATGTTCACTATTGTTCACAGTATTCGGAAAAGTTAAATGTTTGACTGATAAAATAAAGAACTCTAAGAAAGTTTTGATGTTTTGATAAGGTCTATTTCAATTTTTTTTCAAAGTTTAAATGTCATTGTCTTGATTTTTTTTTTTCGTTTTATTAAAATGTTATTCCATAGTTCAATGGATGACTTTTTACAAGCTTGTATATATGTGGCATTTGATTAATATTAAATTTTTCTCTATTCAGAACAATGTGATCCACCATGTAAATCACCAAATGGTGCCTGTCAAGAAGGAATATGTGTATGTTTGCCAGGCTTCACTGGTCCCAGTTGTGAAACAGGTAAAAACGAAAAAAAACTCTTAAAAAAACGAACGAACGGACGAACAAACGAGCGAGCGAACGAATGAGCGAACAAACGAACGAGCGAACGAACGATGGACGGACGAACGAGCGAACAGGCAAACGAACGGACGAATGACGGACGAACGAACGACAGACAAACGAACGAGTGAACGAACGGAAGAACGAACGCAGAAAACGAACGGACGAACGAACAAACACAAACAAACACGAATAAACAAACAAACATATAAACTAACACTCTTATTAGAATATGACAAAAAACATTAACGAAAGAATTGGAGCAATATGTCACAGAATAGAACTGACAAACTATTGTAAACGAAGATATCAATTTCAACAGCAATGGTTTTTATATAGTATTTTGGATATTTTCATTGTAGCTGTGTGTTCTACACCATGTAAAAATGGGGGAGTCTGCAAAGATCCATTGCGAAATACTTGTGAATGTCAGGCAGGATATTATGGCCCGTTATGTAGTCATGGTCAGTACTGTTGATCTATAAAACCTGATTTACACAATGCGATTTGACGCGTGTGATTTGTAGTACTAAAACCAATGGCAGACGTTCTAAAACGTGTTTTAGAATGTCGTAAGACTAGTTTGAAAAACTTTTGTACCTCACGACTAGTCGTATGCTACAAATCGTAACGTATAAATCAACCTTAAGAATTTTACAATACGAAGTATTATATATTTATCTATTTATTTATTTATTTATTCACTCATCTATTTATCAATGTATTTATTTATGCATTCATTCATTCATTTATTTATTTATTCATCTATTTATCAATGTATTTATTTATGCATTCATTCATTCATTCATTCATTCATTCATTTATTTATTCATTTCTTTGTACATGATCGTTTCTTGTTGTCTGCATCATTTGCTAATTACTTTGTTGGCATGGACTTTAATTCAATCTCTTGATATCATCATATTTTTAATCCCACTACTTCCTATTCTGTCTTTTCGCAGCCACTTGTATTCCGTTCTGTCAAAACGAGGGTGTTTGCTCGAAACCCAACCAATGTGACTGTGGCTCGCCAGCAGGGTATGAGGGACCGTCCTGTAACGTATGTAAGTAGAAGCACAATGTCCTATTTTACTAGGACGTTACATCTAAACAATCCGTTGTCTAAACGCAAAGGATCATGGTCAGAGAAGTTCAGATCAACGCCGGCAAACTCACAGAAAACGCGGGTAATAAAGTGAAAAAATACGTACTGCATATTGGCGCATATCTGTAAACCAAGACATTTGATATTAAACTGTTTTGCTTGGACCAATTAGACGATTTCCATTATGGAGTCATATACTACAACTACCAGAATGCTTTGCTGATTTTCTTTTGTGGCGCAATTAGCACAATTTGTTCTGTTAATCTCCAAAGGGATCAAGAATTTGAATATGAAATAATTCGTAAAGCATGCCGGTAGTCGTAAAAAAATGACGGCATAATGCAGATCGCCTATCTTGTCGGATGTTCTATTAGATCTCGTGATTCCGTCTCCCACATAAACAAGGTGCAACGTCATATTGACTTTGGAAAATTGCCGTTCTTTATTCAAATCACTGATTAAGAAAAAAATTAAAATTCAAACACTTTATTTAATCTCGATGTCTTTAGCTAATTGGTGAGATGAATTAGACGAATTAGAAACTGAATACAAACAAATTGAAACATAAAATTGTTTTAAAGAATCCCAACTGGCTAGGAGGCAAACCCGTTGGCTATATACAATGGCCGACAAATTATATCTTGTCCAAATCGGAACTCAGACAAATACATTTTCAGTGGCCAGAGTGGGAATCGAACCTAGGACCGCCGGATTGCGAGACTGACGCTCTGACCACTCGGCCATGCTGACACCTAGTCTGATCTTGAAGTAAAAAGTTATCTGTTATTCTTTTTAAAACTGTTTCACTTTAATTTCCATTACAGCAAAGTGTGATACGGATCCCGGTAACAGAGGTGTATGTGCAATGAACAAGACAGCTTTTCAAGTCCAGGTCACCTGCTACCCCGGCTACTCAGGAGATGACTGTTCAAGTATGTAACAACCCATTAACAATCACTGAATAAAAAGTGCAGCAACAGGCCGACAAAACGAGCCAAAGCTGCCCTATGTACTGTCCTGTTAAAACAACCAAAAAAATCATATTTACTGATGCATCTAAGAGAACCAAATGAATTTTGGGTAAAATGGCATTTTGGTTAAAACAAACAATTAACTGTGGGTTAAATCTATCTAAGCAAATTGGTTGATGTAAAATCTTGGTTGTGATAACCATTAAATTTTGATTATTACAACCAATTTATTTTGGTTGAACAAGTTAACCAAAATTAAATTGGTGGAATTAACCATTTGACATGGTTATAACCATTTTTTGGTTGGTTTAACCAGGCGGTTTTCACAGTGTAGGCTGTCTTTTCTTTTAACCTACCTACCTTATAACATACGTTAAAATAACCAGGAAGATGATATATAATGACAATGATGATCATACTGATGATTCATTGGTTGTTATAATTTGCATTGAGATCGTTTACTTCAATGTCTATTTTATAGCTTTTTTATCGCCTTATTATAGAAATGCTTTGTTGTTTTTGTTTTTATCTAAGTCTTCGTCTAATCTCACATTACATATCTTAATTGTTTGGTACTAGTATGTGTTCAGTGTATTGGAATTGCAATGCTATGTAGATGTGTTTAAGATACGATGTGTTGAGATGACAATGTTATGTAGATGTGTTTAGATTGCAATATTATGTAGATGTGTTGAGATGTGTTCAGAATCTCTAATGTTAACTGCTGTTCTTCTTCTATTTTACAGCCAAGGACAAGTGCGCCATGGCGCTTTCTCCTGGTTATAGCAAAAAGATTGTGAATTCATTCCTTAATCTTACTCTTGAGCAGCTGGACTGGACAGGCAATAACGATTCTACTAGAACATGTTTAGCATTCCTGCAAAACCTACAGCAACAGTGTGCCAGTCCAGTTATGAAGCTTACTAAGGCTATTTGTGAAAAGTACTGTCGTAAGTACCGTTAAATGCTCTTCACCAAGTATATGTGTATTTAGAAGTTTTACATTGAGTCGAAATTACGTTAGAAGCCTTTTAGTGACGCCCTAACCACTGCGAAAGTGTGGAAAAGTGGGTCATTAATCAAGAGCCAAGAATGGTTTTATATGTATGATTTCATAAATCTTTTAAGACGACATAAAGCAGAACAACGATGAGTCTCAAATAGCTAGTACAAGTTAATTCATCATTGTAGAGCTTTGGTTTGAAATCGTTGGATGAGACTGAGCGAAACGAGCAATCTCATCAGCGGCCATCAAGTGTATTTTATAAGTTGAAATTGAAACTATTGTACCTTATAGTAGTCTTGATGATTTCATGTTCCATATCAAAACTACCACAGTGTTGCCAAAACATCAATTTTGTAAACACATCGTCCTTCGATCAAACCGAAAAATATGTCTAAGTTATTGTAGTATTTAACTCAAAATTCATACCATATTAAACGATGTTTTAGTGCCAACCCAGACTGGAAACGTCTGCAATAGATTGTATAATCCAGCTGACTACAGCTACGATAGCGGCCATTTCACAGAAAGATGGTATCATGACTCTGCCTCTAAGTCCTGCAAGAAGTTTAACTATCTTGGCTGTTACGCCAACGAAAACAACTTTGCGTCTGAGAGTGAATGTCGATCAACATGTGTTGGTAAGTTTAATAATGATTTGCCAAATCAATGACTTATTGACTAAGTAAATAAATGGACGAATAGAATGAAAGATGGATGAATAAATGATAAATGAATGAATGAATGAATGAGTGAGCGTGTGAGTGAGTGAGTGAGTGAGTGAGTGAGTGAGTGAGTGAGTGAGTGAGTGAGTGAGTGAGTGAGTGAGTAAATAAATAAACAAATGAATAAGTGAATGGATGGATGGATGGTCGAATGAATGATTCAATGAACAAATGAATGAACGAGCGAACCGTTAGATTGATGGTTCAGGATGGATAAATGAATAAATCAACGATTCAGTGCGTGAGTCAGTCAATAAAAGAAAACAGTAAATGTATGTATGAACATTTAAATTTGATTTTGAATTTGAACAGGAACCAGAGATTGCGCTGAATTCTCAATGTAATTAAAAACTATACCAAATGCGCCCTGATACTTTAACAAGTATAAATATGTTTATATAATGTTTCTTTTATAGAGCCTCCAGAGACTACTCCACCTCCAATACCTGCACATCTTCCAGCCACTCCAAATGGTATGTACAACTAATTTAATTGTTTTTAACTCAAGTTACTCTTACTTTTTTCATTTTTCAATTATAGAAAGTATAACAGTAGCCAGTACATAGCGGTTTTATGAAAATAGTTAATATCTTTAATGCCTTTTTTTTTGGAGCAGAAAACAAATTATAACGTCTGCTTTGGAGCAGAAAAAATCCTTACAACTCTTTTTAGCAGAAAAAAAACGTACGTTGTATTTCTTTCTTTTGGAATAGAAAAAAACTTACGTTGTAGTACTTATTTGTTTGGGAGTGAACATACTTATTTCCTTTCAGGACTAGCAAAAAAAAGTTTTTAAATTTTATGTATTTATATGTTTGGAAATAGATAAGATACTGACATCTTTTTTGGAATAGAAAAAAAATCTTATCTTGTATTTATCTCACCAGAACCTGGTCTTTGTGTTGCTCATGGTCGTGCTCATATCAGTACGTTCGACCACACTGAGTACGCCTACTATGGAGTCTGTTCCTACACAATGTTGTACATCGACGATCCCAACATTAACTTCCAAGTAATTCTCATCAATGACGATGCATGTGATATCAATGCTCCATGTAAGAAGAAAGTTAAGATCACTATGCCAGGCAAAGTCATCGAACTGTTCCAGAAGGTCCATGATACTCATGTGGTCAAAGTTGACGGCAAGATTGAAAGCCTGCCATACAAGACAAGTCTGCCAAGTATCCGACAGGTACATAATCTATTTGAAACTCAGTGGATATAGTGATTAAAATAATACTCGGGTCCTTAGATAAATTAAGACGATAAACCAAGATGTTTCAAAATTCCCACCGAAAGCTATCCATGATCCGTGCCAATCACTAATTCCGACGAAGGACTAACGTCCGGAATGTCGTTTATTATTGAAAAAATCTAGTGCTACAGCTAACGTTTTTCAAGTTCTCTTATACTCTGGATAAACTCTGTTTGAATTTTTTAGGTAGGGGAACATGGATAAACTCTGTTTGATTTTTTTAGGTAGGGGAACATGTGATTCTTCAAACATCAGATAAGATCTTTGTCTACTGGGATGGTCGTGAAAACTTGATGATCAAGCTACCAGACTCGTATAAATCGACAGCAGCAGGTGGAGTATCCATCAAAGGTCTTTGCGGTAACTACGATGGCGATCAATCCAACGACTTAATGGGTCTTGATAGCAAGCTGTACACCAGAAAGACCATCAATGACTTTGGAAAATCTTGGCTGTACGATCCTCTCTGCACCAAGCAGCCAGTCATGCCGCAGACGTGCTACCGTCTACCTGGAGAGACATACGAACAAGCTTTGAAACGAGCTGAGGATCTATGTAAAGTCATTGACACTGCACCATTCTCTCCTTGCCATCCCAAAGTTGGCACGTTCGAGTTCAGAGTGATGTGTATCGCTGATGTGTGCGCGTGTAATACCACAGCACGACCCCAGCATGAATGTGCATGTAATGCCTTGTCTATGTATTCAAGAGCGTGTGCCTGGGAGCACAACATCACTCTTAGCTGGCGAGGTTCACAGCTTTGCCGTAAGTATAAACATTCTTAAACAATCTAACAGATTTTGCTTTGATATCAAGATCAATGTTATTGTAACAAATCTCTGAAACAAAGTTATACGATTTAAAAAATGACAAAATCTACTATAAACAAGACTTTAGTGAGTTGCATCATTAACATTTATGTTAACTTATAAGATTTGATATTTTGATCTAGCATTGGTGAAATATTATTAATTGATTGATTTAGACATAGACTGTCACCGTAATCATTGAGTTATAAAGATGTCTAATAAAAAACAATTGAATTGACGTATCGTAGGCAGAATCGTTTCCCAAAACGACTATATTAAAGATACACAATTTTAAATTAATTTCCTTTCGTGTGTTGTTCGCAGCCAAAACATGTTCCGCTGATAAGGTTCATAGCGAGTGTGGATCAGCCTGTCCTCTAGACTGCAGTAATTTGAACAACGATCCATCTAAATGTGAATCAAAGTGTGTGGATGGTTGTCAGTGTCCTGCTGGAGAGTATAACGACAACGGCAACTGTGTTGCTAAAAGCAAATGCGCATGTTATCATGCTAACATCCGCTATCCACATGGAACAGTCCGAACAACTGATTGCCAACAATGGTAAGTTTAAATTTGTAGACAGTTTTTCTTTGTTTTCTTTCTTTGTGTGATTGTTTCTTTCTTTCTTTCTTTCTTCTTTCTTTCTTTGTTTCTTTTCTTTTTTCATTGTAGATAAGTTCATCCTTGTTAGTTTCCATTCCTCACTTCATCCCTTCCTTCAAAGTTCTTATTTTCCACTGTCTTCCTATCGTTCTCATGTCATGAAGGTTTGCTGTTTTTTCATTGGTTGTATTTTTATTAATATCGTATTGTTTTCTGCTAGTACTTGTGATGGAGGTCAATGGTCCTGCATCAAAACTCCATGTAAAGGTAAAACATCCAACTCATTGTAGCAACGACTATAAGAGGATGTGTCCTGTAATAATTAGTTAGACATAATGCCAATACATGCATAAATGCATAAGACAGTTGCATTCAAACCTGACAGCAAAAAAAATTAGGATACAAGTAAATGTAAAACAACAACAATCAATTGCCAATAGACGAAACGTCAAACTACAAAACGTGCTGTGAACTGAAAAGACTAAACATACACCTTATCTTATTACTCCGACGAAGGACTAACGTCCGAAACGTGAGTTACCACTACTACCATTCAACGGTGTTCACCTTTTTTTACATTTACAACTGTTTCTCTAGAAACACCGACGCAGTCCTACCTAGTATTGTTTACTAGTTTTTACATCTTATCTGCATGAATACAAGAAACTGTCAAATCTACATTCCTTACAAGTTTGCAAAACGCCCATGAATTAGTATAAATGGCATAACCATGTTCATAACATTGTAACCATTTTTCTCTCGTAGGAACTTGTTCCGTTCTTGGCGACCCTCACATCGTCACATTCGATGGCAAACCTTACAACATGCATGGCAAGTGTGCCTATGTACTATCCGAACACTGTCACTATCCAAACAACACAAATAAAAAATACTCCATTACTCTCAAGACAGTTAGCTGTGCAAGTGGTGCTGCGTGTAACCGTCAATTAATTATCAACATTGAAGGTGCACCACTTATTACCCTCGGCAGTACCGCAACAGCTGAAAACGCTTTCTTACCAACTATCACCGTGGAGAATGGTAATCCCAAGACGTATTACTCAAAGGAGGTTGATATCGAATATGTAGGCAAGCATACCGTCCAAGTACATGCTGCTATCGGGTTTATGCTAACTTGGACGGGTTATAACGCTTATTTAACTGTCGAGCCAGGTCTTGAGAACCAGACGTGTGGTCTTTGCGGTACTTTCAATCACAATGCTGGAGATGATTTCCATAAACGTGATGATGATTTGGAAGTAACTGCATATGCCTTCTCCAAGGATTGGATGACACCCAACCAACCAGATCAAGGCTGTCATGGAAGTAACTGGGCCAGCCTCGACACACCTTGTAACATCTACAGCAACTACAAGACTTACGCAGAAACAGGCTGTAATCATATCAAAGATGAAAACGGTATTTTCAAGCGTTGTCACCGTTTTATCTCACCCACGGAGTACTATCAGAAGTGTCTTGGTGATGGATGTAAATGCAAGAGCTGCCTCTGTGATGTAGTCTCGGCTTACGCAAGAGCCTGTGCAGAAAAGAACATTATTGTTGATGATTGGAGAAATAAAATTGCTGATTGTTCAAACAGTAAGTTTGCGTATCATAGATTATTGCATGACGATTTTATAGGCTTTTACTTATAAGCCTCTGTCTGGCGAGAACCTGGCAACCACTCCCCGCTCTTCAAAGTAAAATATGACCTTCACCCTACCTATTTATTTATTTATTTATTTCTCGGCGATACTAGGTTATATCAATGCTAGTCTACAATCGTAGTCTAGATACAGTTTATGTCTGTGTGAGTAGGCTTTCTCATTGTACAACTTGTTGCACTGCAATCTACTTGATTATAACGCACTGTGCTATTGTATTTTAAGAATTTACTTGTGCCGCCAACCAAAAGTTACAACAGTGCAACGTGGACCCTCTCACCAACAAACCTAAATGTCCAATGACATGTAATGACTTGTCAAACCTTACGCAGACTTGTTCAAGGTACAGTACATTATGTCATTACCATACAGAAACGGATAATGTGGTTGTTTAATTACATCATGGATGGTTTAATGAAATGAGGTTTTGTTGATTCACTGACTGATGGATTGATTGACTGATTATTTGGTTGAGCGATTGGTTATTTGATTGAGTGTTTGATTATTTGATTTATTGATATTGGTGGATTGAATGATTAATTTATTAAAGAGATAAAAGGCTGCGTCGGTTCTATAGAAACAGTTACAGAATATATTTGTAATTTAGACAGTAAATTACAAATATATACTAAACTGATTAATTAATTGATTCAGCGATCTACTGGTTGATTGATTAATTGATTGAGTGGTTGATTGAGTGATTGAGTGGTTGATTGTATGATTGATTGAATGAATTATTGATTGATTGATGGATTGATTAAATCATTGATTTTGATAAGTCATCGGCGGTTGTTTATCGACCATATAGAAATAATACTGATTGAATTAACAAACAACCTGTTGTGGTTTTAGTCGTGGATGTGTGGAAGGGTGCTACTGTTCACAGGCTGGTTACTATCTCAACAACGAAAACGTCTGTGTTCCCAAACAAGACTGTCCATGTTACCATAACAACAAAGTTTATCGATACAAGGAAGTTCGTGCTGAAGGATGTAATAACTGGTAAGTGTTTATGTTTATTTCCTCAACAAGCCCTCGCTTCATCTTGAACGTCCTATTACCATAATGATAGATAATAATCATCCAACATTACTGTGATTTAATTCAAAGCGACTTATGATAAAATACATATCATCTTTGGTAGTACACTTTTTTTAAGGAGAAATATAAATTAAAAGTGGGTAAACTACACATGCCTAAACGCAGTTACGAAATACTGTTACCCCAATGGTCCTCTACTCGTGGAAGCTTTGTTACAGAAGAAATTTTAGTAGAGTGTAGTCTCATTGTGGAAAAAAGATTATCAATGTCTTCCTTTGTGTGTGGATTATATTATAGATATACCTTATTTGCAAATACTAATTTTATTCAAAATATCTATTCACAATATACTTACTCTTTGTTTTTTTTATTATTACTTGTGTGCAGTACTTGTGAAGGGGGTGTCTTCCAGTGTACCACCGTCAACTGTGAAGGTAAGCATAAACACACGAAATATTTATAAGAATATTTTCGTCTATTTTGAGAGATACCTTCATGGTCACCTTGTACTAGTGTAAAATGAGACTGAAAGTACATCTATTGCAGACTTTTGGACAGAGTACATAGCTAACACAACGTTTTATTGTATATTTTAGAAATGTGCCAAGAAAAAGGACTTGTTTACAGTGAATGTGGTAAAACATGTAAAAACCTGAACGATCCATCGAATTGCCAGCCAGGTTGCTACTGTCCATCTGGTCAAATCATGCATGAGAATGGTACCTGTGTATTGGAAGACCAGTGCCAATGTACTCATAACAACAACTTTTACGACAAAGGTGCAGTTTCCCCTACAGACTGTTCTAGGTAAGGCCTGTTACAATAAGCAGGGATTTTAACTATAAGTACATGCTTAAGAATTTCTCCCATATTGCCAAGCAACATATCAATTGTCGTGCAGGAGCATAATATTCTAGTTTACCAAATTCAAACATATACCTGAAAATCACCGAATAAAGCACTTTAAATTACACTAAATTAGATTGTGTAATTGAAAAATATTAGCTGGTTACATTTTACTTGCAACGCGTTTCTATATAACGCATTTCACCATGGGTCCAGTCTCCTTGTTAACAGATGAATTGGCCAACCCTTCTAGAGTTCCTTAATCAGAAATGAACTTGCTCCACTAGCTAAATTTGTTCGCTCTCACGGAGTTCTTTTTTGCTATTTCTAAGCTCAACTCAATGACAGTTTTTTAATGTCATATATTTGTTTTGAAAGAGACGTCATCTTCAGTGTTCAATATGAACACCAATCCTTTTTTTTACTTTGTCACTATAGACGCTGTAATGGCAAGAGAGGATGGATAAGTACACCGGGAATCGAAGCACAACCAGAATATGAATGTTCCGCCTTTGGTCAAGGTCATATCGAGACCTTTGATGGTTTGATGTACAACTTTGACAATATTGGATGCAGGTAGGAAAGAGACAAACCTTTTCTGGTGATTCTTATGCTTTTGTTCTTATGCGCATTTGATGTTTTGTTCTTATGCGTATATGTATACGTAAATCGGAAATACGATAGACAGGTTATAGTGTTTATGTTCGCGTTGCATTGTTGTGTGACGATTATAATAATACTGTGTTCATCGTTATACAAACCTCATTACTATAGATGATCTGTGAAGTCCTGGTTTTGTTTTGGTGATCTTTACATTTAGAAATTCCATGAACAGTTCATTGAGAAGTTGTTTTGATATTTCTATGTTCGCTAATGCCCTCCACGTATTTTCCACAATCCTATCTTGGTATTGAATAAGCACAATATGTTCAATATTGTTCAAGTTAATCAAATTGTTTAACAACAGTGATTTCCTTCTGAATTTAGCTATAAGCTCATTGATGCCTCAGACTTTGGAATCGTTATGACAAAAAAGAAGTGTGTTAACTCTTTCGAACTTCAAATGTGTAAAGAAGTGACCATCTCTCTGAAAAATGAAAACTTGGACATCGTTCTTATGCAAAAGACATTTGAATTGAGACGTACCGGTCAAGCAGCTGTAGCTTACAAACCTGGTGACTACCCACCACCTTGTAAACCAATCGCAGAAGGATCATTGGACAGGGTTGAGATCTTCCACGTGGGTCTGTTCCTTATTGTGAGAATTCTTGATAGAGCCGATCCAACTTTCATTAAGTATGAGGTGAGGATAGTGAATACCAGGGTTAATGGTGATGATAGTTATAAAGATAACACTCAACCTCCGCTACGCCGGCTATAACAAAGATGGTGGTAGTGATGTGATTAGCACGGTTAATAGTGATGGAGATAATGGTTATATATGACAGTTGAACAAAGACGATAATAGTACAGGGTATGGAAGTTAGGTATTTTTTGTCATAAACAGGGTAACCCCTACAGGATCCCAGCGGAACACCCCTACCCAAATCTGAAGGGATTACCCCCCCGGTGTGTGTGTGTGTAACTGGAAAAAGACTCATCATGTTTTCAAAGAGCTAAGTTCCATTCAAAGTAAAGCCTATTTTTTAAGTTGGATTTCACATTCCTGGAATTTAATTACATCAAAGAAGACCGCCTAGTTATCTATTGTTCGAATTGTATTCGCCCCATGTGAAAAACGCCTTATAAACGGGGACTAACAAATGGTTTGCTCCTCATGTTTCGTTGCGTTTCAAGTTGTGAAGTTGTGTGCAATATTGTCTTGAAACAATATGTACATCTTAGATAGATAGGAACTTTAGGTAGATAGTTTATTACAAGTTGCCTAGCAGCTTTGCGGCACATCCTATCAACATCTCATTATAACATGTATAAGTGCGATATACGAATAGGCTGTAGTGGCAGTGGCGGCGATAACAAAGGTTGTGCTGATGGTGTATAGGGTGCATAGCAAATCACAATACTTGTACTGAAAGGGATAGATTTTACGTTACTCATGTGATTGTGTAACTAGGAATTTTGCGTTCCTCTTTAGGTGCGATTTGACTCTGGTACTAGGGTGTATGTGAAAGCCAATCCATCTCTCCCAAACAAAGGCACTGTTAAAGGTCTCTGTGGTAACTTCGATGGTAGTAAATCAAACGATATGAAGACATCGACAGGAATCATGGCAAGTTCTGTCAAGGAATTTGTCAACTCGTGGAAAACTGGTGATGAATGTGAGGAAGCCAAGGAGATTACTCCGTGTTCGTTGTATCCAGATAGATCAGCTTGGGCCCAGAAAGGTAATGATATCACAAGTGATTTCATGGAGTTGCTAGACATGATTGTATCGTTATGATCATTTACAATAAGAGTGCTAAGCTTACTTGCCATTTCAAATATCAACGTTAGTAAAAATGTTTGTACGTTTTCCTCCAAGTGAGCAATGAATTTTTTTGAATTTTTTTCGTTGTGCATATACACTATCATTATAGCCTTTCTCCTGTTTTACTTTTTTTTTACACATCTGTCCTATAGATAGCAATATAGTCATAAATAGAAAAGAGCAACATCGGAAAAAACAATATCTTTCTTTACTAAATATGTACTTATTTTATATGGATATTATTTTTACTTACTAGGTTGTAACGAGATCCGTGCCAACCCTAACTTTACCAAGTGTCACGATGCCGTGGACCCAGACGAGTATGTCAAGGCTTGTGAATATGAAACTTGTCTGTGTCACGAGGGTGGTGACTGCGCCTGTTTCTGTTCAGCCATTGCTGCCTACGTTAGGGCCTGTAACAGATTCGGTATTTCCATCACATGGCGTCGGGAAGGCTTCTGTGGTAAGATTTTTATTTGAATAATAAATATAGAGGCCGATAGTAAGAATATATTCAGAGAGCAACAATATGGATATCTAAATGAAAATATTTAAGTTTTTATTATTGATATAAAATCACAATTATGGTCAATATTTGAGACAGTTGAAATGCGCTATATAAGCACTACATTACATATAAGCACTACATTACAATATTTTGATTTTAATTTTAGCAAACTTAAAGTGCTTGTCTGATCTTTATATACCTATAAAAGCACTATGAAAATTTTACCGGCAAGACATTCATTTTTAATCTTAAAGTTTACAAATTTTCGAATTACGTCACCCTACTTGATTCCAGAGCCGGCGTGTACTTGAGCCTGCTTGATATGTCGTTTTGCGCCGGAAGTCAGTCGATGTTTGTATACTTTCACTGTAACTTACCTTAGTTTCTTTGTGATTTACATGATATTTCTCGTTATTATCTACTTTTATTTAACATCCAACAACAAATATGGCTTCTATAAAGGACACCCCGTTACATCTGGGAAAACGATGAGATTTTGATATATTTGATTCTTTAGTCTCGAGTGGTTTTCAGTACAAAATATTTATCAAGTTCGCATGAAATACACGAGAAAGACCCATTTATCGAAGACACTTTTGGAATTGACTGTAAGAGACTCAAAACGATACTTTTTCAAATGAGTTTGTGTACAACTTATGAATCGAGTATAACAACAGTCATCGACCAACTAGAAGACTAAGTACTCTGATAACTACACATAGCAAAAGACTCGGATCATTTGTAGTGTCCAGCTCAGGTTAAATTCAGCATAATAATATTGCGATGTTTAACTACCGTATATAATAAATGCATGTAGCAAATAAATAGATAATTTATCAGTCAGATACTTACAATGAAGTAATCAGTTCACTCAGAACAAGCATCTTTGTGTGCGCTAGTTTTGAATTGTAATTTGCTGTCAAAAATCTAGATATCTTATTTTCTTTGTCTCTCACTCGATTTTCATGTTCTCTTACGTCAGAGTCATCAATTACTTTGCTGATGCCGATTTTTCTCCTTGGAAATATAAACTTGGACTCTAAAAATATGATATAACTTGTAGATCGATTAGTGAAAAATGTTGGTTTGATCATTAAAGACATTGTTAAATGTATATCCTCTTTATTTACCTATAAATCGGGAAATCTGCCTCTAAAATACAGCACATTTTGTGTAAAATAAGTGAAGAATGCACGTAAATACGACTTGCGCATATGACGCCATTGGTCTTAAAATGCAACCGCTGTGCAGAATCAAGATCGATCAAAAATCGCGTCTTTTCAAAAGCAAAATTCAAGCTTAAAAAAGTCGATTTTTGAAACTTTTTTCAACCATGTTAATCTTCAGCACATATTAAAGCCCAGGATGTACAGAAAATTTAAAATTTCGATCTTTGACTTTCATCAGACTAGCACTTTAAGTAATACTAACTGCTTATTAATCAAAATAATTGCTACATTTGAAGTAGTATGAAAATACCGACAGATAATTCCCGTTTTTTGTTTCTAATCAGCACTGATTAATTGTGCAGTTGCTGGGTTCGGATCCCTTCTTCCTACATGATCACAAATACTACTAATCAGCACTTTGTCTTTGCAGAACTTCCATGTTGTCGACCATGTCAAAATACTGGAGGGTACATTGCCAACAACACGCTCCCGTCCTCGTGTTTAGTACAACCAAAGAACTGTGCAGTAGTCGGCGATCGTTGCTGCAGAGGTGCAAGAGTTGAGGGTTGTTCTTGCCCTTCGAATACTTATTTCAACGGTAAAAAGTGCGTTCCTCTGAACGAAACTTGCGACAACCCATGTACATCCACGTCTATCGTTTCCAGCAGTACAACATCGTCAACTGTATCGTCGACATCCAGCATATCGTCCAGTATCTTCACCACAAGCTCTACCAGGTAAAGTGTTCTTACTTACTGACATTTGTGCCAAAAGACTTTGTACGACAAAAGTCTTACTCTTTTGTCTATCATTACTACATATAACTACTGCAAATCCAATTTATGTTAACACGAGAGTTGGAACTCAACAGTTCTACACTCACCGCTCAGAATTTAAAAACGTTTGAAATAAGTAATAGCTAGACCAAAGAGAAGTTATTAATTTTTTTGTTCATATTTCAACAGCTCAGTCACAACAAGTCTTACTTCAACACCTTCAACAACAGTTTCTTCATCAACCAGCTCTCCGTCTTCTTCACCTTCGTCAACCATAACTTCCTCAAGTACATCATCAACGTCAACATCAACGGTATCAACTAGCTCGAGTTCATCATCGCCAACCACTTCAACACCATCTAGCTCATCATCGCCAACCACTTCAACACCATCTAGCTCATCATCATCAAGTTCTTCGGTATCAACAAGTTCGTCAGTATCAACAAGTACCAGCGTACCAACAACAACCAGTGTACCAACTAGCAGCACACCAACATCGAGCTCAAGTCCAACATCTAGTACTGTGACGACATCATCAAGCTCGAGCGTATCGACGCCAACAACATCGACTGTCTCAAGTCCAACTACATCGGTACCATCAACCAGCACTGTTAGTACTCCATCATCAAGTTCTTCGGTATCAACAAGTACCAGCGTACCTACAACAACCAGTGTACCAACTAGCAGCACACCAACATCGAGCTCAAGTCCAACAACTAGTACTGTTACGACGTCATCAAGCTCTAGCGTGTCCACACCAACTACATCCACAGTGTCGTCACGAAGCACCTCGGTACCATCGTCTAGTACGATTTCATCAAGTCCTTCTTCATCCAGGTAAATCGTATTCTATTGCTTGAATATTATTCTGCTAATACTAGAAACCATTTGTACGTGGTATGAATGTCGCCGTCGTCCTCAGCAAAATAAAATTGTTGTTTCTCAGAGCAAACGTCAAATTGTCGGACGTCAGAATGACGTTACTCCTATAACGCTCATTGTCTTCTGAGCAAGGAAGGTTGACATTATGTTTGACGTTAAAATATATTGTCGCTATATTTCATTAGTCATATTGAAATAAGGCACTGAATAAACCCATAGAGCTTTGTAGTTTATGTGACGTATAAAAGGTAGGGACTATAGCAATATTCAGAATTGTAATTTAACCACGGCAGTAGACGGAAGCATTGACGACTGTGGTAAGTTGAGACAGCTGTTTTAGTTGCATTTATTATTAAAATCTCAGTCACTTTGTACGGAGTTAGAGGTTGAGTTGGTTGTAAGTATGAGCGTTGATTGCATTAGAAGATGGTGATTTAACAGTAAGTATAAGGCATTAATGCAATTCCTTTGAATTTGGGTTAGCTCAACCTCAAGTGTGATGACGTCGTCAAGTTATGTAAGTCCAAGTTCAACGCCATCTCCAAGTATTCCTACAACAACGATAGTGACCTCCTCTTCTCCAAGTAGCGTGAGTACATGGAGTTATTCCACATTCACTGCCTTTACATCTAGTACTCCAGTGACGTCCATCTCAACACCGCCGTCCTCATCGTCGCCATCGTCATCGGTGTCGTCGCCTAGTCTAAGCACAACATATGTCAGTCCAAGTTCAACGCCATCTCCAAGTATTCCTACAACAACGATAGTGACCTTCTCTTCTCCAAGTAGCGTGAGTACATGGAGTTATTCCACATTCACTGCCTTTACATCTAGTACTCCAGTGACGTCCATCTCAACACCGCCGTCCTCATCGTCGCCATCGTCATCGGTGTCGTCGCCTAGTCTAAGCACAACATATGTCAGTCCAAGTTCAACGCCATCTCTCAGTATTCCTACAACAACGATAGTGACCTTCTCTTCTCCAAGTAGCGTGAGTACATGGAGTTATTCCACATTCACTGCCTTTACGTCTAGTACTCCAGTGACGTCCATCTCAACACCGCCGCCCTCATCGTCGTCATTGTCATCAGTGTCGTCGCCTAGTCTAAGCACAACATATGTCAGTCCAAGTTCAACGCCATCTCTCAGTATTCCTACAACAACGATAGTGACCTTCTCTTCTCCAAGTAGCGTGAGTACATGGAGTTATTCCACATTCACTGCCTTTACGTCTAGTACTCCAGTGACGTCCATCTCAACACCGCCGCCCTCATCGTCGTCACCGTCATCATTGTCGTCGCCTAGTCTAAGCACAACATATGTCAGTCCAAGTTCAACGCCATCTCTCAGTATTCCTACAACAACGATAGTGACCTTCTCTTCTCCAAGTAGCGTGAGTACATGGAGTTATTCCACGTTCACTGCCTTTACGTCTAGTACTCCAGTGACGTCCATCTCAACACCGCCGCCCTCATCGTCGCCATCGTCATCGGTGTCGTCGCCTAGTCTGAGCACAACATATGTAAGTCCAAGTTCAACGCCATCTCCAAGTATTCCTACAACAACGATAGTGACCTTCTCTTCTCCAAGTAGCGTGAGTACATGGAGTTATTCCACATTCACTGCCTTTACGTCTAGTACTCCAGTGACGTCCATCTCAACACCGCCGCCCTCATCGTCGTCACCGTCATCATTGTCGTCGCCTAGTCTAAGCACAACATATGTCAGTCCAAGTTCAACGCCATCTCTCAGTATTCCTACAACAACGATAGTGACCTTCTCTTCTCCAAGTAGCGTGAGTACATGGAGTTATTCCACGTTCACTGCCTTTACATCTAGTACTCCAGTGACGTCCATCTCAACACCGCCGCCCTCATCGTCGCCATCGTCATCGGTGTCGTCGCCTAGTCTAAGTACAACATATGTAAGTCCAAGTTCAACGAAATCTCCAAGTATTCCTACAACAACGATAGTGACCTTCTCTTCTCCAAGTAGCGTGAGTACATGGAGTTATTCCACATTCACTGCCTTTACGTCTAGCACTCCAGTGACGTCCATCTCAACACCGTTATCATCGTCACCATCAGTCAGGTAGAAAGCAAAAGTTCACATAATTCTTACCCATGTATTGTTAATATATCAATATACATATCTCTTCAATATTCCTCGTTAACACAAGTAAGTGTACCATTATGTATAAACATATCTCTTGAATATTCCTCGTTAACACAAGTAAGTGCACCATTATGAATATACATATCTCTTGAATATTCCTCGTTAACACAAGTGAGTGTACCATTATGTATAATCAAATTTGTTATTTAATAACGTCATAGATAATCTATCATAATTGAAAATAAAGTTGTTTTTCAACTATCAACATAACATAACCATATAAAAACCGTTTCATCTCACTCCAGCAGTTCTAGCACATCATCGTCATCATCAAGTTCTTCGGTATCAAAAAGTAGCAGCGTACCAACAACAACCAGTGTACCAACTAGCAGCACACCAACATCAAGCTCAAGTCCAACAACTAGTACTGTTACCACGTCATCAAGCTCTAGTGTGTCCACACCAACAACATCGACTGTCTCAAGTCCAACTACCTCGGTACCATCAACCAGCACTGTTAGTACTCCATCATCAAGTTCTTCGGTATCAACAAGTTCGTCAGTATCAACAAGTACCAGCGTACCAACAACAACCAGTGTACCAACTAGCAGCACACCAACATCGAGCTCAAGTCCAACAACTAGTACTGTGACGACATCATCAAGCTCGAGCGTATCGACGCCAACAACATCGACTGTCTCAAGTCCAACTACATCGGTACCATCAACCAGCACTGTTAGTACTCCATCATCAAGTTCTTCGGTATCAACAAGTTCGTCAGTATCAACAAGTACCAGCGTACCAACAACAACCAGTGTACCAACTAGCAGCACACCAACATCGAGCTCAAGTCCAACAACTAGTACTGTGACGACATCATCAAGCTCGAGCGTATCGACGCCAACAACATCGACTGTCTCAAGTCCAACTACATCGGTACCATCAACCAGCACTGTTAGTACTCCATCATCAAGTTCTTCGGTATCAACAAGTTCTTCGGTATCAACAAGTACCAGCGTACCAACAACAACCAGTGTACCAACTAGCAGCACACCAACATCGAGCTCAAGTCCAACAACTAGTACTGTGACAACTTCATCAAGCTCTAGCGTGTCAACGCCAACAACATCGACTGTCTCAAGTCCAACTACATCGGTACCATCAACCAGCACTGTTAGTACTCCATCATCAAGTTCTTCGGTATCAACAAGTTCGTCAGTATCAACAAGTACCAGCGTACCAACAACAACCAGTGTACCAACTAGCAGCACACCAACATCGAGCTCAAGTCCAACAACTAGTACTGTGACGACATCATCAAGCTCGAGCGTATCGACGCCAACAACATCGACTGTCTCAAGTCCAACTACATCGGTACCATCAACCAGCACTGTTAGTACTCCATCATCAAGTTCTTCGGTATCAACAAGTTCGTCAGTATCAACAAGTACCAGCGTACCAACAACAACCAGTGTACCAACTAGCAGCACACCAACATCGAGCTCAAGTCCAACAACTAGTACTGTGACGACGTCATCAAGCTCTAGCGTATCGACGCCAACAACATCGACTGTCTCAAGTCCAACTACATCGGTACCATCAACCAGCACTGTTAGTACTCCATCATCAAGTTCTTCGGTATCAACTAGTTCTTCGGTATCAACAAGTACCAGCGTGCCAACAACAACCAGTGTACCAACTAGCAGCACACCAACATCGAGCTCAAGTCCAACAACTAGTACTGTGACGACGTCATCAACCTCTAGCGTGTCCACACCAACTACATCAACTTCTACGTCATCGACGACAAGGTAACCTATATAGTTATTTTGTTGAATGGTGTTTTTTTGAGTTTGACGGTCTTGTGTCTAGTAATTTCGACGGCAATATATTGGTACAGAAGATATAAAAGGTTAAGGATTTTTCACGTGTGAATTTTCTTTCAAAAGTTCTACAACCTGAGATTTTTCGCGCTGGTCTTTTTCTTCTTTCTAGAAATATCGAATATAACGTTATTCGACTGGATGAAATAAAACAATTAAGTGATTGTGAACATTATGCTTTTGTTTGAAAAGGAATTGCGCCGATGATGGTAATAAGATATGAATCTCTTTAGACAAGTGTCATTTTTTATTTATAAACCGTCTATATTGGAACTGAAAAAAGAAAGATTGACAACTCCATGAGCTTTGTTGAACTACCGTATCCGAGATGGGCCATTTAATCGTAATCGCAAATTCACCATCGAAAGTCAAACTTCCAATTGGAAATTTCAAACTCAATTTTCGAAATCCGTTGTTAAGAATTTGGAATTAAGAACTAAATTTATTTTTGAAATATTTATTTTGGGGCATGTCGAAATGTGCCAGTACATATATGACATTTTTGTTAAAATAAAAATTTCAAGAACATTTTGAGGAATGAGGATTCAGAGCTAATTTGACTTAATTTAGAGTCGAGGGAGATTACCGTGAAACTCATTTTTGCCCCACGACATCCCGAAATAACTAAGTCGGCTAATTCTAAACTGTTACGGGCTACGCGTATTTAAGTGTAAATGCTCTACGGGTAGTCATTGCAGGGTCGCACTAGGTTTTACGAAGAGACATCATACAGGCATGTTTGGATAAACTTGGCCACATTTGTGACGTATTTATTTGTATAACCTAAAAAATCACGCCACGCTTAACAACGTATAATAAAGAGCATGGCGTGACATGAAACTAACGAACTAAATGTCTCTTCGGAAAAGGTGGGGTAGCTAATATTCGCCTTTCCGAAGAGACCAAACACTGGCCGGAGAGAGGGGAGGTGGTGGGACTTTGAAGAGCTTGCTTGGCGCTCGATGGCTTACCAGAGAGGAGCAGGACTAACCTAACTACCTACCACGTTATATACCCATGGATATCACGTGACATCCTTGCCCCAGTTCTCTCGGCCAATGTTTTGACCCTACTATAAGGATATCGTGTTGCAAAAATACCATTATACTGTTGGCATAATGTCTTTTTTTTCACTGAGCCCCCTATTGGTAATTACGCACAGTCCGTCTGCCATTGCAAAACTGCCTCCATCCAAGAATGTATGTTGATTCCGTAGTTTCCTCGCTTATAATGTCTTATAATTTCTAAAAAAAACTTTCTCTCTTCACGTGATGACAATGCACTTATAAATCAAATATAAAGCAATCGAAACATCTATCATGAAGCACGAAAGAACATTATTATAGCCATCAATAGACCTTATTAATAATTCCCGTCGCCATTTTAAATTTCTAATCAGTGACGTCAAGTGGTGGCCGACTTCGTAATTTCCAAGGCGATATAGGCGATTTTGCCGACATTTCGATGGATGAAAAAAATATGCCAATAGTATTGTTTATATTCAAAAATGTCCTAACTGATACATTCATAGTTGAATAAGTCGAGAGGGTGCTGTGAAGCTCAACCGATGTGAATTTAAAATGAAATTCAAAGTACTTTTGAACTGATTGAAATGAACGATTTGGGAAACAATTCAGTAACACGACAAGCGACGGCAGATATTTATCGCATCAAAACTTCACTTCAATAGTCTTATTTTCTGCATAAAGTATTGAGAATTACACTCAAACAAAGGTGATCAAATTACTTTGTTTATACAGGATTTTTTCTCATCGTGTATAATGAAGTAGTTAATTTGGCTTCTGCCGCGTCTTGAAATTGACAACTTGTAATGAAGCTTGTCACAACAAGACCGATTATTTCAATCAGCTAGCTATAGTTTTGCATTGACTCAAAAATAGTTCAGTTCTACTGTTTATATGTTATTCCTATAAACCTTTGAGCGCATTGAACTCATTTTGATTATTTTGTCTTTTTAAAAAAAATTTGAATTGAAAATATTCTTCCAATGTATTGCAATTTTCTGCTATCGGATTATAATATATTTCAATATCTTGCTATTAGGTTTTCAATTATTTTAACTATGATATATTGCAGTCTTTATTTTCATTAGACGTACATACAATTTGCAGGTTTTTTTTTTTTTTTTTTTTTTTTTTTTTTTTTTGCAAACGACGACGCTGAAATTTTATTGTGCAACAAGTGTTGTGCAACAACTAGCGACTACAATCGATTGATCGCAAAGTTTCAAATGCAAAAGGTAGCGTCGATCCAGTAGTTCGTTTTTCATTTTTATCAGACTTGCTTTCTACATTGGCTAAATAGCTTGTTTGTTTTTCTTTATTTGAGTTCTGGAATACTAAAGGAGATCCAAGCTACCGATTTGTAGCTGTCTCTAGTTTGGATATATCAAATGATGAATTAAGCGATGTGATTCCTTAGCCTCAATAAAATTGCATAGAACGTAAATTAGATCATATTCTGTTGATCATATTGTTCCTAATACTAATATACGTAAATTGCTTAAGGTGTTTTTTGCTTTGAAAAAGATTTGAGTATTTAGTAATTAAAATTAAATCGCAAATTGTGATGCGCTTCGATCAGGCGAAAATACTCCGATTTTCTGCTATAAATTCACACCGCCTGAGCTTCACAGTCGTCCAACGCCCTATCCAGCTATAAATATATAAGTTAGGACTTGTTTGAGAATTGAAAATACTATTGGCATACCTTTTTCATCCATCGAAAAGTCGGCTAAATTGCCCATATCCCCTTGTAAATTACTGATCCGGCCATCACTCGACGTCATCGATTACAAATTCAAAATGGCGGCGGGAATTATTAATAAGGTCTATTTGTTTCTTTTACCCTTCCTCTCGACTAGTGAGTAAAAAAAATGGAAATTGGAAAATGCAAATGTCTCTATTATTTTTTTTTACGTTTAAATTTGCAATTGGTCATTTAAAATTAATTGTTCCACATTGCTGTGTGCAATATGAATTTTGAAATCTCCCTATTCGAATTGAATTCGCTAATTATAATTGGGTGGCATTTGACGGATGCTGTATTTGAACAGTTATTTTCTCAAGTACTATTTTATGTGATTATTTAAATAATCGAGCCGCTTAGATATTTTCAACAATAGTATCATATTCCTTTCAGCATCCAATCCAAGACACCAGAATCAAGCTTTATCACACTCACAACTACGAGTACACAATCAAGGTTTACCCTATCATCAACATCAAGCAGTCCAACATTACCATCACCATCGTCATCGTATGCCCCAGTCAGCGAAAGTAGCATTTTGCTATCAGAGTCAAGTTTAACGTCTGCAAGCACACAAGTACCAAGCAGTGTATCAACAACAAGCAAACCACCACCATCCTTCCCACCGCCACCAAGTTCAAGCTCTTCATCGTCAACATCGAGCACAGTTACTACGTCATCATCAAGCTCGTCGGTATCAACAAGTACCAGTGTACCAACAACAACCAGTGTACCAACTAGCAGCACACCAACATCGAGCTCAAGTCCAACAACTAGTACTGTGACGACATCATCAAGCTCGAGCGTATCGACGCCAACAACATCGACTGTCTCAAGTCCAACTACATCGGTACCATCAACCAGCACTGTTAGTACTCCATCATCAAGTTCTTCGGTATCAACAAGTTCGTCAGTATCAACAAGTACCAGCGTACCAACAACAACCAGTGTACCGACTAGTAGCACACCAACATCGAGCTCAAGTCCAACAACAAGTACTGTGACGACGTCATCAAGCTCTAGTGTGTCGACCCCAACCACATCGACTGTCTCAAGTCCAACTACATCGGTACCATCAACCAGCACTGTTAGTACTCCATCATCAAGTTCTTCGGTATCAACAAGTTCTTCGGTATCAACAAGTACCAGCGTACCAACAACAACCAGTGTACCAACTAGCAGCACACCAACATCGAGCTCAAGTCCAACAACTAGTACTGTGACGACGTCATCTAGCTCTAGCGTATCGACACCAACAACATCGACTGTCTCAAGTCCAACTACATCGGTACCATCAACCAGCACTGTTAGTACTCCATCATCAAGTTCTTCGGTATCAACAAGTTCGTCAGTATCAACAAGTACCAGCGTACCAACAACAACCAGTGTACCAACTAGCAGCACACCAACATCGAGCTCAAGTCCAACAACTAGTACTGTGACGACATCATCAAGCTCGAGCGTATCGACGCCAACAACATCGACTGTCTCAAGTCCAACTACATCGGTACCATCAACCAGCACTGTTAGTACTCCATCATCAAGTTCTTCGGTATCAACAAGTTCGTCAGTATCAACAAGTACCAGCGTACCAACAACAACCAGTGTACCAACTAGCAGCACACCAACATCGAGCTCAAGTCCAACAACTAGTACTGTGACGACATCATCAAGCTCGAGCGTATCGACGCCAACAACATCGACTGTCTCAAGTCCAACTACATCGGTACCATCAACCAGCACTGTTAGTACTCCATCATCAAGTTCTTCGGTATCAACAAGTTCGTCAGTATCAACAAGTACCAGCGTACCAACAACAACCAGTGTACCAACTAGCAGCACACCAACATCGAGCTCAAGTCCAACAACTAGTACTGTGACGACGTCATCAAGCTCTAGCGTATCGACGCCAACAACATCGACTGTCTCAAGTCCAACTACATCGGTACCATCAACCAGCACTGTTAGTACTCCATCATCAAGTTCTTCGGTATCAACAAGTTCTTCGGTATCAACAAGTACCAGCGTACCAACAACAACCAGTGTACCAACTAGCAGCACACCAACATCGAGCTCAAGTCCAACCACTAGTACTGTGACGACGTCATCAAGCTCTAGCGTATCGACACCAACAACATCGACTGTCTCAAGTCCAACTACATCGGTACCATCAACCAGCACTGTTAGTACTCCATCATCAAGTTCTTCGGTATCAACAAGTTCGTCAGTATCAACAAGTACCAGCGTACCAACAACAACCAGTGTACCAACTAGCAGCACACCAACATCGAGCTCAAGTCCAACAACTAGTACTGTGACGACATCATCAAGCTCAAGCGTATCGACGCCAACAACATCGACTGTCTCAAGTCCAACTACATCGGTACCATCAACCAGCACTGTTAGTACTCCATCATCAAGTTCTTCGGTATCAACAAGTACCAGCGTACCAACAACAACCAGTGTACCAACTAGCAGCACACCAACATCGAGCTCAAGTCCAACAACTAGTACTGTGACGACGTCATCTAGCTCTAGCGTATCGACGCCAACAACATCGACTGTCTCAAGTCCAACTACATCGGTACCATCAACCAGCACTGTTAGTACTCCATCATCAAGTTCTTCGGTATCAACAAGTTCGTCAGTATCAACAAGTACCAGCGTACCAACAACAACCAGTGTACCAACTAGTAGCACACCAACATCGAGCTCAAGTCCAACAACTAGTACTGTGACGACGTCATCAAGCTCTAGCGTATCGACGCCAACAACATCGACTGTCTCAAGTCCAACTACATCGGTACCATCAACCAGCACTGTTAGTACTCCATCATCAAGTTCTTCGGTATCAACAAGTTCTTCGGTATCAACAAGTACCAGCGTACCAACAACAACCAGTGTACCAACTAGCAGCACACCAACATCGAGCTCAAGTCCAACCACTAGTACTGTGACGACGTCATCAAGCTCTAGAGTATCGACACCAACAACATCGACTGTCTCAAGTCCAACTACATCGGTACCATCAACCAGCACTGTTAGTACTCCATCATCAAGTTCTTCGGTATCAACAAGTTCGTCAGTATCAACAAGTACCAGCGTACCAACAACAACCAGTGTACCAACTAGCAGCACACCAACATCGAGCTCAAGTCCAACAACTAGTACTGTGACGACATCATCAAGCTCGAGCGTATCGACGCCAACAACATCGACTGTCTCAAGTCCAACTACATCGGTACCATCAACCAGCACTGTTAGTACTCCATCATCAAGTTCTTCGGTATCAACAAGTACCAGCGTACCAACAACAACCAGTGTACCAACTAGCAGCACACCAACATCGAGCTCAAGTCCAACAACTAGTACTGTGACGACGTCATCTAGCTCTAGCGTATCGACGCCAACAACATCGACTGTCTCAAGTCCAACTACATCGGTACCATCAACCAGCACTGTTAGTACTCCATCATCAAGTTCTTCGGTATCAACAAGTTCGTCAGTATCAACAAGTACCAGCGTACCAACAACAACCAGTGTACCAACTAGTAGCACACCAACATCGAGCTCAAGTCCAACAACTAGTACTGTGACGACGTCATCAAGCTCTAGCGTATCGACGCCAACAACATCGACTGTCTCAAGTCCAACTACATCGATACCATCAACCAGCACTGTTAGTACTCCATCATCAAGTTCTTCGGTATCAACAAGTTCTTCGGTATCAACAAGTACCAGCGTACCAACAACAACCAGTGTACCAACTAGCAGCACACCAACATCGAGCTCAAGTCCAACCACTAGTACTGTGACGACGTCATCAAGCTCTAGAGTATCGACATCAACAACATCGACTGTCTCAAGTCCAACTACATCGGTACCATCAACCAGCACTGTTAGTACTCCATCATCAAGTTCTTCGGTATCAACAAGTTCGTCAGTATCAACAAGTACCAGCGTACCAACAACAACCAGTGTACCAACTAGCAGCACACCAACATCGAGCTCAAGTCCAACAACTAGTACTCTGACGACATCATCAAGCTCGAGCGTATCGACGCCAACAACATCGACTGTCTCAAGTCCAACTACATCGGTACCATCAACCAGCACTGTTAGTACTCCATCATCAAGTTCTTCGGTATCAACAAGTACCAGCGTACCAACAACAACCAGTGTACCAACTAGCAGCACACCAACATCGAGCTCAAGTCCAACAACTAGTACTGTGACGACGTCATCAAGCTCTAGCGTATCGACGCCAACAACATCGACTGTCTCAAGTCCAACTACATCGGTACCATCAACCAGCACTGTTAGTACTCCATCATCAAGTTCTTCGGTATCAACAAGTTCGTCAGTATCAACAAGTACCAGCGTACCAACAACAACCAGTGTACCAACTAGTAGCACACCAACATCGAGCTCAAGTCCAACAACTAGTACTGTGACGACGTCATCAAGCTCTAGAGTATCGACACCAACAACATCGACTGTCTCAAGTCCAACTACATCGGTACCATCAACCAGCACTGTTAGTACTCCATCATCAAGTTCTTCGGTATCAACAAGTTCTTCGGTATCAACAAGTACCAGCGTACCAACAACAACCAGTGTACCAACTAGCAGCACACCAACATCGAGCTCAAGTCCAACAACTAGTACTGTGACGACGTCATCAAGCTCTAGCGTATCGACGCCAACCACATCGACTGTCTCAAGTCCAACTACATCTGTACCATCAACCAGCACTGTTAGTACTCCATCATCAACTTCTTCGGTATCAACAAGTTCTTCGGTATCAACAAGTACCAGCGTACCAACAACAACCAGTGTACCAACTAGCAGCACACCAACATCGAGCTCAAGTCCAACAACTAGTACTGTGACGACATCATCAAGCTCTAGCGTGTCGACGCCAACAACATCGACTGTCTCAAGTCCAACTACATCGGTACCATCAACCAGCACTGTTAGTACTCCATCATCAAGTTCTTCGGTATCAACAAGTTCTTCGGTATCAACAAGTACCAGCGTACCAACAACAACCAGTGTACCAACTAGCAGCACACCAACATCGAGCTCAAGTCCAACAACTAGTACTGTGACGACGTCATCCAGCTCTAGCGTATCGACGCCAACAACATCGACTGTCTCAAGTCCAACTACATCGGTACCATCAACCAGCACTGTTAGTACTCCATCATCAAGTTCTTCGGTATCAACAAGTACCAGCGTACCAACAACAACCAGTGTACCAACTAGTAGCACACCAACATCGAGCTCAAGTCCAACAACTAGTACTGTGACGACGTCATCAACCTCTAGCGTGTCCACACCAACTACATCAACTTCTACGTCATCGACGACAAGGTAACCTATATAGTTATTTTGTTGAATGGTGTTTTTTGTTTCGGGCCCTCAGCCCGAAACGCTACTAAGATCAGTTTGCTATTCCATAATAGTCTTAAGCCCTGTCAATTACTTTCGATCTCGGCCAATCAAATGTCTTCATATCGAGGAAGCCCTTCCAATGTCACACCACGAGAAGAATTGAGATGTCGGAGAGAACCTCAGTATATTATTAATGCGAGAGCTCGCGATCAGTAACTGTTGGAATATTTAATCTAGCAGTTTCGTGCTGCTATTCTTCAAAATTTAACATATTTAAAGCCTTTATTTTTTTTTTACATTCGTGTAGTGTGAACATAAGAAAAGTTTATTTGCACGTGAGTTGAATAACATCACTTACACCACAAATTATGCCTAATATCGTCGATGAATGTTTTACACAAATCCGTAAGGTATCTGAGGTATTATTATTTAATATATTTACTTTTCTAAAGTATAAGGATGTGACTTTTGTAAAGCTTTTGCAGTTAAAAGTGCCGTACGTGTTTGTACACAAAAAAACTCGACAAAGCCGTGATTGCACTCGTTGACTTTTCCACCTCATTTTCGAGCTGTTATTTTCTGGCTGATACCGAAGGAAAAAATGTAATTCAATATATAGTTCTCCTTCTTGCAATTAAGCATGTGTAAAATATTATTTTGTTCAACGTAAAATGCGGGAATGTTCACTGTCTACACGTTTCAGATGCTATTACTTCTCGTAATAATGAATGTTTATTTTAACCTTAGTTTCCAGAAACTAATTTCCTTTGTTTCTATTTGACCATTATCACTATGGGACAACAAAATGTGAGTTTAAATCTTTTAAATAAATCAGAAAGCCCTCAGTAGAAAACCTGGGAAAATCCTTACAAACATACCCGGGGGGGTATGTTTGTATGCTCGTCGGAATTTTTTGAAAATACCCCTAAACTATATACCGCACGTTTTTCAAACTGGCGTGGCTTCACAAATTTTTTATCTCTAAAAGGTACCAAAATCATGTGTTTCAGTGGGTATCAACCCCTAAAAGATACCATTTTTACCCCTAAAAGATATGACGAGCATCCCCGATCGTTTACCCTCGGAGTGCCCCCCCCCTCCCTCCCCCGGTCAAACATACCTGTAGTTCAGGAAATGTAAAGCTGATAATTAAATAGATCTGTAGATCTCATCCGCCGAGTGAAAGTAAAGGAAATAAAAGACATAAAAGATCATTGAGCTTGAAATTTGACGCGGATTTTACAACGTAAACGATGGCCGAAACATCATTGCTCTAAGAGCAATATAGCCTTGTTTGAGTTTGACTGTCTTGTGTCTAGTAATACCGACGGCAATATATTGGTACAGAAGATATAAAAGGTTAAGGATTTTTCACGTGTGAATTTTCTTTTAAAAGTTCTACAACCTGAGATTTTTCGCGCTGGTCTTTTTTTTTCTAGAAATATCGAATATAACGTTATTCGACTGGATGAAATAAAACAATTAAGTGATTGTGAACATTATGCTTTTGTTTGAAAAGCAATTGCGCCGATGATGGTAATAAGATATGAATCTCTTTAGAGAAGTGTCATTTTTTATTTATAAACCGTCTATATTGGAACTGAAAAAAGAAAGATTGACAACTCCATGAGCTTTGTTGAACTACCGTATCCGAGATGGGCCATTTAATCGTAATCGCAAATTCACCATCGAAAGTCAAACTTCCACTTGGAAATTTCAAACTCAATTTTCGAAATCCGTTGTTAAGAATTTGGAATTAAGAACTGAATTTGTGAGATTGAGTTTTCATAATTTTGAAATATTTATTTTGGGGAATACCGAAATGTGCCAGTACATATATGACATTTTTGTAAAATAAAACTTTCAAGAACATTTTGAGGAATGAGGATTCAGAGCTAATTTGACTTAATTTAGAGTCGAGGGAGATTACCGTAAAACTCATTTTTTTACTGAGCCCCCTATTGGTAATTACGCACAGTCCGTCTGCCATTGCAAAACTGCCTCCATCCAAGAATGTTTGTTGATTCCGTAGTTTCCTCGCTTATAATGTCTTATAATTTCTAAAAAAACTTTCTCTCTTCACGTGATGACAATGCACTTATAAATCAAATATAAAGCAATCGAAACATCTATCATGAAGCACGAAAGAACATTATTATAGCCATCAATTTGTTTCTTTTACCCTTCCTCTCGACTGGTGAGTAAAAAAATTGGAAATTGGAAATTGGAAATTGGAAAGTGCAAATGTTTTTTTTACGTTTAAATTTGCAATTGGTCATTTAAAATTAATTGTTCGACATTGCTGTGTGCAATATGAATTTTCAAATCTCCCTATCCGATTTGAATTCGCTAATTATAATTGGGTGGCATTTGACGGATGCTGTATTTGAACAGTTATTTTCTCAAGTACTATTTTATGTGATTATTTAAATAATCGAGCCGCTTAGATATTTTCAACAATAGTATCATATTCCTTTCAGCATCCAATCCAAGACACCAGAATCAAGCTTTATCACACTCACAACTACGAGTACACAATCAAGGTTTACCCTATCATCAACATCAAGCAGTCCAACATTACCATCACCATCGTCATCGTATGCCCCAGTCAGCGAAAGTAGCATTTTGCTATCAGAGTCAAGTTTAACGTCTGCAAGCACACAAGTACCAAGCAGTGTATCAACAACAAGCAAACCACCACCATCCTTCCCACCGCCACCAAGTTTAAGCTCTTCATCGTCAACATCGAGCACAGTTACTACGTCATCATCAAGCTCGTCGGTATCAACAAGTAGTAGCGTACCAACAACAACCAGTGTACCAACTAGCAGCACACCAACATCGAGCTCAAGTCCAACAACTAGTACTGTGACGACGTCATCAAGCTCTAGCGTGTCGACGCCAACAACATCGACTGTCTCAAGTCCAACTACATCGGTACCATCAACCAGCACTGTTAGTACTCCATCATCAAGTTCTTCGGTATCAACAAGTTCGTCAGTATCAACAAGTACCAGCGTACCAACAACAACCAGTGTACCAACTAGCAGCACACCAACATCGAGCTCAAGTCCAACAACTAGTACTGTGACGACATCATCAAGCTCGAGCGTTTCGACGCCGACAACATCGACTGTCTCAAGTCCAACTACCTCGGTGCCATCAACCAGCACTGTTAGTACTCCATCATCAAGTTCTTCGGTATCTACAAGTTCTTCGGTATCAACAAGTACAAGCGTACCAACAACAACCAGTGTACCAACTAGCAGCACACCAACATCGAGCTCAAGTCCAGCAACTAGTACTGTAACGACGTCATCAAGCTCTAGCGTATCGATGCCAACAACATCGACTGTCTCAAGTCCAACTACATCGGTACCATCAACCAGCACTGTTAGTACTCCATCATCAAGTTCTTCGGTATCAACAAGTTCTTCGGTATCAACAAGTAGTAGCGTACCAACAACAACCAGTGTACCAACTAGCAGCACACCAACATCAAGCTCAAGTCCAACAACTAGTACTGTGACGACATCATCAAGCTCGAGCGTATCGACGCCAACAACATCGACTGTCTCAAGTCCAACTACATCGGTACCATCAACCAGCACTGTTAGTACTCCATCATCAAGTTCTTCGGTATCAACAAGTTCGTCAGTATCAACAAGTACCAGCGTACCAACAACAACCAGTGTACCAACTAGCAGCACACCAACATCGAGCTCAAGTCCAACAACTAGTACTGTGACGACATCATCAAGCTCTAGCGTGTCGACGCCAACAACATCGACTGTCTCAAGTCCAACTACATCGGTACCATCAACCAGCACTGTTAGTACTCCATCATCAAGTTCTTCGGTATCAACAAGTTCTTCGGTATCAACAAGTACCAGCGTACCAACAACAACCAGTGTACCAACAAGCAGCACACCAACATCGAGCTCAAGTCCAACAACTAGTACTGTGACGACATCATCAAGCTCGAGCGTATCGACTCCAACAACATCGACTGTCTCAAGTCCAACTACATCGGTACCATCAACCAGCACTGTTAGTACTCCATCATCAAGTTCTTCGGTATCAACAAGTTCGTCAGTATCAACAAGTACCAGCGTACCAACAACAACCAGTGTACCAACTAGCAGCACACCAACATCAAGCTCAAGTCCAACAACTAGTACTGTGACGACATCATCAAGCTCGAGCGTATCGACGCCAACAACATCGACTGTCTCAAGTCCAACTACATCGGTACCATCAACCAGCACTGTTAGTACTCCATCATCAAGTTCTTCGGTATCAACAAGTTCGTCAGTATCAACAAGTACCAGCGTACCAACAACAACCAGTGTACCAACTAGCAGCACACCAACATCGAGCTCAAGTCCAACAACTAGTACTGTGACGACATCATCAAGCTCGAGCGTATCGACGCCAACAACCTCGACTGTCTCAAGTCCAACTACATCGGTACCATCAACCAGCACTGTTAGCACTCCATCATCAAGTTCTTCGGTATCAACAAGTTCGTCAGTATCAACAAGTACCAGCGTACCAACAACAACCAGTGTACCAACTAGCAGCACACCAACATCGAGCTCAAGTCCAACAACTAGTACTGTGACGACATCATCAAGCTCGAGCGTATCGACGCCAACAACATCGACTGTCTCAAGTCCAACTACATCGGTACCATCAACCAGCACTGTTAGTACTCCATCATCAAGTTCTTCGGTATCTACAAGTTCGTCAGTATCAACAAGTACCAGCGTACCAACAACAACCAGTGTACCAACTAGCAGCACACCAACATCGAGCTCAAGTCCAACAACTAGTACTGTGACGACATCATCAAGCTCGAGCGTATCGACGCCAACAACATCGACTGTCTCAAGTCCAACTACATCGGTACCATCAACCAGCACTGTTAGTACTCCGTCATCAAGTTCTTCGGTATCAACAAGTTCGTCAGTATCAACAAGTACCAGCGTACCAACAACAACCAGTGTACCAACTAGCAGCACACCAACATCGAGCTCAAGTCCAACAACTAGTACTCTGACGACATCATCAAGCTCGAGCGTATCGACGCCAACAACATCGACTGTCTCAAGTCCAACTACATCGGTACCATCAACCAGCACTGTTAGTACTCCATCATCAAGTTCTTCGGTATCAACAAGTTCGTCAGTATCAACAAGTACCAGCGTACCAACAACAACCAGTGTACCAACTAGCAGCACACCAACATCGAGCTCAAGTCCAACAACTAGTACTGTGACGACAACATCAAGCTCGAGCGTATCGACGCCAACAACATCGACTGTCTCAAGTCCAACTACATCGGTACCATCAACCAGCACTGTTAGTACTCCATCATCAAGTTCTTCGGTATCAACAAGTTCGTCAGTATCAACAAGTACCAGCGTACCAACAACAACCAGTGTACCAACTAGCAGCACACCAACATCGAGCTCAAGTCCAACAACTAGTACTGTGACGACATCATCAAGCTCGAGCGTATCGACGCCAACAACATCGACTGTCTCAAGTCCAACTACATCGGTACCATCAACCAGCACTGTTAGTACTCCATCATCAAGTTCTTCGGTATCAACAAGTTCGTCAGTATCAACAAGTACCAGCGTACCAACAACAACCAGTGTACCAACTAGCAGCACACCAACATCGAGCTCAAGTCCAACAACTAGTACTGTGACGACATCATCAAGCTCGAGCGTATCGACGCCAACAACATCGACTGTCTCAAGTCCAACTACATCGGTACCATCAACCAGCACTGTTAGTACTCCATCATCAAGTTCTTCGGTATCAACAAGTTCGTCAGTATCAACAAGTACCAGCGTACCAACAACAACCAGTGTACCAACTAGCAGCACACCAACATCGAGCTCAAGTCCAACAACTAGTACTGTGACGACATCATCAAGCTCGAGCGTATCGACGCCAACAACATCGACTGTCTCAAGTCCAACTACATCGGTACCATCAACCAGCACTGTTAGTACTCCATCATCAAGTTCTTCGGTATCAACAAGTTCGTCAGTATCAACAAGTACCAGCGTACCAACAACAACCAGTGTACCAACTAGCAGCACACCAACATCGAGCTCAAGTCCAACAACTAGTACTGTGACGACATCATCAAGCTCGAGCGTATCGACGCCAACAACATCGACTGTCTCAAGTCCAACTACATCGGTACCATCAACCAGCACTGTTAGTACTCCATCATCAAGTTCTTCGGTATCAACAAGTTCGTCAGTATCAACAAGTACCAGCGTACCAACAACAACCAGTGTACCAACTAGCAGCACACCAACATCGAGCTCAAGTCCAACAACTAGTACTGTGACGACATCATCAAGCTCGAGCGTATCGACGCCAACAACATCGACTGTCTCAAGTCCAACTACATCGGTACCATCAACCAGCACTGTTAGTACTCCATCATCAAGTTCTTCGGTATCAACAAGTTCGTCAGTATCAACAAGTACCAGCGTACCAACAACAACCAGTGTACCAACTAGCAGCACACCAACATCGAGCTCAAGTCCAACAACTAGTACTGTTACCACGTCATCAAGCTCTAGTGTGTCCACACCAACTACATCAACTTCGCCGTCATTGATGACAAGGTAACCTATAAGTTATTTTGTTGAATGGTGTTTTTTTGAGTTTGACGGTGTTGTGTCTAGTAATACCGACGACAATATATTGGTACAGAAAATATAAAAGGTTAAGGAATTTTCACATGTGTGAATTTTCTTTCAAAAGTTCTAAGACCTGACATTTCTCGCGCTGCTCTTTTTTTTCTTCTAGAAATATAAATAAACAATTAAGTGACTGTGAATATTTGGCTTTTGTTTGAAAAGGAATTGCGCCGATGATGGTAATAAGACGTAAATCTCTTTACAGAAATGTCATTTTTTATTTATAAACCGTCTATATTGGAACTGAAAAAAGAAAGATTGACAACTCCCTGAACTTTGTTGAATTACCGTATCCGAGATGGGCCATTTAATCGTAATCTCAAATTCACCATCGAAAGTCAAACTTCCACTTGGAAATTTCAAACTCAGTTTTCGAAATCCAGTTAAGAATTTGGAATTAAGAACTAAATTTGTGAGATTGAGTTTACATAATTTTGAAATATTTATTTTGGTGTATGTCGAAATGTAACAGTACATATATGAGATTTTTGTAAAATAAAATTTTCAAGAACATTTTGAGGAATGAGGATTCAGCGCTAATTTGACTTAATATAGAGTCGTGTGAGATTACCGTGAAACTCGTTTTTCACTGAACCCCCTGTTGGTAATTACGCACAGTCCCTCTGCCATTGCAAAACTGCCTCCATCTAACCATGTCTGTTGATTTCGTAGTTTCCTCGCTTATAATGTTTTATAATTTCTAAAGAAAACGTTCTCTCTTCACATGATGACAATGCACTTATAAATAGAATATAAAAAACGTTAATATAGCCATCAATTTGTTTCTTTTACTCGTCCTCTCGACTGGTGAGTAAAAAAAATTGGAAATTTGACAGTGCAAATGTCTATTATTTTTTTACGTTTAAATTTGCAATTGGTCATTTAAATTTATTGTTCGACATTGCTGTTTGCAATATGAATTTTGAAATCTCCCTATCCGAATTGAATTCGCTAATTATAATTGGGTGGCATTTGACGGATGCTCTATTTGAACAGTTATATTCTCAAGTACTATTTTAATATAAAAATTAGGTAAACCTAAAAGCGGAGCTCCGATTTAATGAAATGAATTATTCATTCAATCATTCATTCATTTATTCATTCTCTACCACTTATCAAAATTGTTGATCAATCAATCAATCAATCAATCAATCAATCAATCAAAAATGACTATATATAAAAAAGCAAACAAATAAATGAATGAATAAATCTACTTCATTAATCATGAACAGAAATTAACATGGAAAGGGATAATTTTTTTTTTTTTTTTTTTTTTTTGCTGTTTTTCTTTTCATATATTCATATATTTATGGATACGACAACATTTAATTATATGCAAGAAATATGCACGAAAATGCGAAAAATACCTGACCGTATTTTGTTAGTAACAGTCAACTGGCTTCCTTTATGTTGTAATCATGGTAAAAATCGCACTTGTCAATTAAAATTTATTGTCCAATGAGAAGTTTAATAGAAAAGCACTTACATGGCTTCTTCTTTGAGTTGTAAACAAATCCCCGCGCCGATTCGCTCGCTTTACTACGCTCTTTCAGGTTTGAAAAATGTTATAAAAATCGACGAAAATTTCACTTTTCTGGTAAAATGTGTAATAATTAACTTCTTAGTAATCTAGCTATCTAATACTACGGCTGTGCATTTTATAATAATCAAATGTGAATACTGCGTAACTCGTTTAAAGTACACTGACGAATACAAAGTTTTATTGCAATTCAATAACAAATCAAAGAATTACAAAAATCAAATTAAAAACAACAACAAGAAACACATAAAGATCTCAGCGATTGAGAAATATCCTACAAAAAGGAGTAAATAGTTTGCAGGAATTATTGCAGACTGCTTATATGTTGGTGGTAAAAAAGAAATTAATTAAAGGAAGATCGGAGAAAAATGTAAACATACCGGCGCCACGTTTCTTGTCCCATTCTGTCACTTTTCCAGTGAAATGTTCGTCCTCAGTGCTGATTAAAATAAACTTGTTCATGTTTTCAGAACTTTAAAAGTGAAAAAAACATTTTCACCGCCTCTAAAAAGTTTACACAGTTCAACAGAACGGCCGGCGTAGTATTGCTAGCTCGAGTTACGTCAGTTGCTCGACCACACATTGTGCAAAATTTGCATTTCCATCCACTCCCTGAACTGGCAGTCCTACTTTGTTAACATACATCGTGTATGAAAAGTTATTTTTCGTTGTGAATAGTTGATAAATCTGCATTGATCCTAAAGCTCTCCGTGTAATATGAATTGCCCGTAAAAATTGATGAATGAACAGGTGAAGTCATCTTCGTGATCGAGTGTTCATTTTGCTTTTCACCTCTTTTGAATAGCTGCAAATGCACAATGTCAATTTTACTTTTAAGAGTAGATTAGTCGATGAGTAATGATTGAAAAACGCCACAAAGCATCCACGAACGCGAAGAATACAGTCGTGTTTACCAGCATCTTGCAAACTCGCCAAATAAACTCTTCCAGAAAATATAACTTGTAAAATCTCCATCTTTGACGACTTTTAAGCACCCAAGAAAATTTTCACAGCTCTACATGACTTCACATTAATTTTGACTAGTTAAAAACATTGGCACGGGACTTGTCAGTGTAAATATTTTGAAGCTTTTCTTCGTTGAATCGTTGTTCTTTTTCCAATTGCAAATTCGGTGTCCGCGACTTTGTTTCTCTTTCTCAGTCAAAAGATCTTTTAGCCGGCAGGTTAGCTTGACTATTTTCTTGTTCTTTGTCCATTTTAGAAATACATTTGTAGAAAGTTTCAGTCAATAAACTGTAAAAAATTGATTGTGAATTTTGATTTGTGGAGATCAGTAAATTTTGTCAAAGATTTGGCGCCCACTAAAAATGGTCAGCGACCTCGCGCTTAAGGGCCACGGACGCCGGACGGACGTATGTATGTACGTATTACGGACGCGCGGGCTTCCTGTGTCGGTCGACGAAAACTCAGCTCGATGGTTTACCATATTTTCTTAATTATGGTGCTCCGCTTGCGCTGGCCTTCGGCCCGCGCGGAGCTCCGCTATGATATTATTTAAATCATCGAGCCGCTTAGATATTTTCAACAATACAATCATATTCCTTTCAGCATCCAATCCAAGACACCAGAATCAAGCTTTATCACACTCACAACTACGAGTACACAATCAAGGTTTACCCTATCATCAACATCAAGCAGTCCAACATTACCATCACCATCGTCATCGTATGCCCCAGTCAGCGAAAGTAGCATTTTGCTATCAGAGTCAAGTTTAACGTCTGCAAGCACACAAGTACCAAGCAGTGTATCATCAACAAGCAAACCACCACCATCCTTCCCACCGCCACCAAGTTCAAGCTCTTCATCGTCAACATCGAGCACAGTTACTACGTCATCATCAAGCTCTTCGGTATCAACAAGTAGTAGCGTACCAACAACAACCAGTGTACCAACTAGCAGCACACCAACATCGAGCTCAAGTCCAACAACTAGTACTGTGACGACGTCATCAAGCTCGAGCGTTTCGACGCCAACAACATCGACTGTCTCAAGTCCAACTACCTCGGTGCCATCAACCAGCACTGTTAGTACTCCATCATCAAGTTCTTCGGTATCTACAAGTTCTTCGGTATCAACAAGTACAAGCGTACCAACAACAACTAGTGTACCAACTAGCAGCACACCAACATCGAGCTCAAGTCCAACAACTAGTACTGTGACGACGTCATCAAGCTCTAGCGTGTCGACGCCAACAACATCGACTGTCTCAAGTCCAACTACATCGGTACCATCAACCAGCACTGTTAGTACTCCATCATCAAGTTCTTCGGTATCAACAAGTTCTTCGGTATCAACAAGTAGTAGCGTACCAACAACAACCAGTGTACCAACAAGCAGCACACCAACATCGAGCTCAAGTCCAACAACTAGTACTGTGACGACGTCATCAAGCTCTAGCGTGTCGACGCCAACAACATCGACTGTCTCAAGTCCAACTACATCGGTACCATCAACCAGCACTGTTAGTACTCCATCATCAAGTTCTTCGGTATCAACAAGTTCTTCGGTATCAACAAGTAGTAGCGTACCAACAACAACCAGTGTACCAACAAGCAGCACACCAACATCGAGCTCAAGTCCAACAACTAGTACTGTGACGACATCATCAAGCTCGAGCGTATCGACGCCAACAACATCGACTGTCTCAAGTCCAACTACATCGGTACCATCAACCAGCACTGTTAGTACTCCATCATCAAGTTCTTCGGTATCAACAAGTTCTTCGGTATCAACAAGTAGTAGCGTACCAACAACAACCAGTGTACCAACAAGCAGCACACCAACATCGAGCTCAAGTCCAACAACTAGTACTGTGACGACATCATCAAGCTCGAGCGTATCGACGCCAACAACATCGACTGTCTCAAGTCCAACTACATCGGTACCATCAACCAGCACTGTTAGTACTCCATCATCAAGTTCTTCGGTATCAACAAGTTCGTCAGTATCAACAAGTACCAGCGTACCAACAACAACCAGTGTACCAACAAGCAGCACACCAACATCGAGCTCAAGTCCAACAACTAGTACTGTGACGACATCATCAAGCTCGAGCGTATCGACGCCAACAACATCGACTGTCTCAAGTCCAACTACATCGGTACCATCAACCAGCACTGTTAGTACTCCATCATCAAGTTCTTCGGTATCAACAAGTTCGTCAGTATCAACAAGTACCAGCGTACCAACAACAACCAGTGTACCAACTAGCAGCACACCAACATCGAGCTCAAGTCCAACAACTAGTACTGTGACGACATCATCAAGCTCGAGCGTATCGACGCCAACAACATCGACTGTCTCAAGTCCAACTACATCGGTACCATCAACCAGCACTGTTAGTACTCCATCATCAAGTTCTTCGGTATCAACAAGTTCGTCAGTATCAACAAGTACCAGCGTACCAACAACAACCAGTGTACCAACTAGCAGCACACCAACATCGAGCTCAAGTCCAACAACTAGTACTGTGACGACATCATCAAGCTCGAGCGTATCGACGCCAACAACATCGACTGTCTCAAGTCCAACTACATCGGTACCATCAACCAGCACTGTTAGTACTCCATCATCAAGTTCTTCGGTATCAACAAGTTCGTCAGTATCAACAAGTACCAGCGTACCAACAACAACCAGTGTACCAACTAGCAGCACACCAACATCGAGCTCAAGTCCAACAACTAGTACTGTGACGACATCATCAAGCTCGAGCGTATCGACGCCAACAACATCGACTGTCTCAAGTCCAACTACATCGGTACCATCAACCAGCACTGTTAGTACTCCATCATCAAGTTCTTCGGTATCAACAAGTTCGTCAGTATCAACAAGTACCAGCGTACCAACAACAACCAGTGTACCAACTAGCAGCACACCAACATCGAGCTCAAGTCCAACAACTAGTACTGTGACGACATCATCAAGCTCGAGCGTATCGACGCCAACAACATCGACTGTCTCAAGTCCAACTACATCGGTACCATCAACCAGCACTGTTAGTACTCCATCATCAAGTTCTTCGGTATCAACAAGTTCGTCAGTATCAACAAGTACCAGCGTACCAACAACAACCAGTGTACCAACTAGCAGCACACCAACATCGAGCTCAAGTCCAACAACTAGTACTGTGACGACATCATCAAGCTCGAGCGTATCGACGCCAACAACATCGACTGTCTCAAGTCCAACTACATCGGTACCATCAACCAGCACTGTTAGTACTCCATCATCAAGTTCTTCGGTATCAACAAGTTCGTCAGTATCAACAAGTACCAGCGTACCAACAACAACCAGTGTACCAACTAGCAGCACACCAACATCGAGCTCAAGTCCAACAACTAGTACTGTGACGACATCATCAAGCTCGAGCGTATCGACGCCAACAACATCGACTGTCTCAAGTCCAACTACATCGGTACCATCAACCAGCACTGTTAGTACTCCATCATCAAGTTCTTCGGTATCAACAAGTTCGTCAGTATCAACAAGTACCAGCGTACCAACAACAACCAGTGTACCAACTAGCAGCACACCAACATCGAGCTCAAGTCCAACAACTAGTACTGTGACGACATCATCAAGCTCGAGCGTATCGACGCCAACAACATCGACTGTCTCAAGTCCAACTACATCGGTACCATCAACCAGCACTGTTAGTACTCCATCATCAAGTTCTTCGGTATCAACAAGTTCGTCAGTATCAACAAGTACCAGCGTACCAACAACAACCAGTGTACCAACTAGCAGCACACCAACATCGAGCTCAAGTCCAACAACTAGTACTGTGACGACATCATCAAGCTCGAGCGTATCGACGCCAACAACATCGACTGTCTCAAGTCCAACTACATCGGTACCATCAACCAGCACTGTTAGTACTCCATCATCAAGTTCTTCGGTATCAACAAGTTCGTCAGTATCAACAAGTACCAGCGTACCAACAACAACCAGTGTACCAACTAGCAGCACACCAACATCGAGCTCAAGTCCAACAACTAGTACTGTGACGACATCATCAAGCTCGAGCGTATCGACGCCAACAACATCGACTGTCTCAAGTCCAACTACATCGGTACCATCAACCAGCACTGTTAGTACTCCATCATCAAGTTCTTCGGTATCAACAAGTTCGTCAGTATCAACAAGTACCAGCGTACCAACAACAACCAGTGTACCAACTAGCAGCACACCAACATCGAGCTCAAGTCCAACAACTAGTACTGTGACGACATCATCAAGCTCGAGCGTATCGACGCCAACAACATCGACTGTCTCAAGTCCAACTACATCGGTACCATCAACCAGCACTGTTAGTACTCCATCATCAAGTTCTTCGGTATCAACAAGTTCGTCAGTATCAACAAGTACCAGCGTACCAACAACAACCAGTGTACCAACTAGCAGCACACCAACATCGAGCTCAAGTCCAACAACTAGTACTGTGACGACATCATCAAGCTCGAGCGTATCGACGCCAACAACATCGACTGTCTCAAGTCCAACTACATCGGTACCATCAACCAGCACTGTTAGTACTCCATCATCAAGTTCTTCGGTATCAACAAGTTCGTCAGTATCAACAAGTACCAGCGTACCAACAACAACCAGTGTACCAACTAGCAGCACACCAACATCGAGCTCAAGTCCAACAACTAGTACTGTGACGACATCATCAAGCTCGAGCGTATCGACGCCAACAACATCGACTGTCTCAAGTCCAACTACATCGGTACCATCAACCAGCACTGTTAGTACTCCATCATCAAGTTCTTCGGTATCAACAAGTTCGTCAGTATCAACAAGTACCAGCGTACCAACAACAACCAGTGTACCAACTAGCAGCACACCAACATCGAGCTCAAGTCCAACAACTAGTACTGTGACGACATCATCAAGCTCGAGCGTATCGACGCCAACAACATCGACTGTCTCAAGTCCAACTACATCGGTACCATCAACCAGCACTGTTAGTACTCCATCATCAAGTTCTTCGGTATCAACAAGTTCGTCAGTATCAACAAGTACCAGCGTACCAACAACAACCAGTGTACCAACTAGCAGCACACCAACATCGAGCTCAAGTCCAACAACTAGTACTGTGACGACATCATCAAGCTCGAGCGTATCGACGCCAACAACATCGACTGTCTCAAGTCCAACTACATCGGTACCATCAACCAGCACTGTTAGTACTCCATCATCAAGTTCTTCGGTATCAACAAGTTCGTCAGTATCAACAAGTACCAGCGTACCAACAACAACCAGTGTACCAACTAGCAGCACACCAACATCGAGCTCAAGTCCAACAACTAGTACTGTGACGACATCATCAAGCTCGAGCGTATCGACGCCAACAACATCGACTGTCTCAAGTCCAACTACATCGGTACCATCAACCAGCACTGTTAGTACTCCATCATCAAGTTCTTCGGTATCAACAAGTTCGTCAGTATCAACAAGTACCAGCGTACCAACAACAACCAGTGTACCAACTAGCAGCACACCAACATCGAGCTCAAGTCCAACAACTAGTACTGTGACGACATCATCAAGCTCGAGCGTATCGACGCCAACAACATCGACTGTCTCAAGTCCAACTACATCGGTACCATCAACCAGCACTGTTAGTACTCCATCATCAAGTTCTTCGGTATCAACAAGTTCGTCAGTATCAACAAGTACCAGCGTACCAACAACAACCAGTGTACCAACTAGCAGCACACCAACATCGAGCTCAAGTCCAACAACTAGTACTGTTACCACGTCATCAAGCTCTAGTGTGTCCACACCAACTACATCAACTTCGCCGTCATTGATGACAAGGTAACCTATAAGTTATTTTGTTGAATGGTGTTTTTTTGAGTTTGACGGTGTTGTGTCTAGTAATACCGACGACAATATATTGGTACAGAAAATATAAAAGGTTAAGGAATTTTCACATGTGTGAATTTTCTTTCAAAAGTTCTAAGACCTGACATTTCTCGCGCTGCTCTTTTTTTTCTTCTAGAAATATAAATAAACAATTAAGTGACTGTGAATATTTGGCTTTTGTTTGAAAAGGAATTGCGCCGATGATGGTAATAAGACGTAAATCTCTTTACAGAAATGTCATTTTTTATTTATAAACCGTCTATATTGGAACTGAAAAAAGAAAGATTGACAACTCCCTGAACTTTGTTGAATTACCGTATCCGAGATGGGCCATTTAATCGTAATCTCAAATTCACCATCGAAAGTCAAACTTCCACTTGGAAATTTCAAACTCAGTTTTCGAAATCCAGTTAAGAATTTGGAATTAAGAACTAAATTTGTGAGATTGAGTTTACATAATTTTGAAATATTTATTTTGGTGTATGTCGAAATGTAACAGTACATATATGAGATTTTTGTAAAATAAAATTTTCAAGAACATTTTGAGGAATGAGGATTCAGCGCTAATTTGACTTAATATAGAGTCGTGTGAGATTACCGTGAAACTCGTTTTTCACTGAGCCCCCTGTTGGTAATTACGCACAGTCCCTCTGCCATTGCAAAACTGCCTCCATCTAACCATGTCTGTTGATTTCTTAGTTTCCTCGCTTATAATGTTTTATAATTTCTAAAGAAAACGTTCTCTCTTCACATGATGACAATGCACTTATAAATAGAATATAAAAAACGTTAATATAGCCATCAATTTGTTTCTTTTACTCGTCCTCTCGACTGGTGAGTAAAAAAAATTGGAAATTTGACAGTGCAAATGTCTATTATTTTTTTACGTTTAAATTTGCAATTGATCATTTAAATTTATTGTTCGACATTGCTGTTTGCAATATCAATTTTGAAATCTCCCTATCCGAATTGAATTCGCTATTTATAATTGGGTGGCATTTGACGGATGCTCTATTTGAACAGTTATTTTCTCAAGTACTATTTTATGATATTATTTAAATCATCGAGCCGCTTAGATATCTTCAACAATAGTATCATATTCCTTTCAGCATCCAATCCAAGACACCAGAATCAAGCTTTATCACACTCACAACTACGAGTACACAATCAAGGTTTACCCTATCATCAACATCAAGCAGTCCAACATTACCATCACCATCGTCATCGTATGCCCCAGTCAGCGAAAGTAGCATTTTGCTATCAGAGTCAAGTTTAACGTCTGCAAGCACACAAGTACCAAGCAGTGTATCAACAACAAGCAAACCACAACCATCCTTCCCATCGCCACCAAGTTCAAGCTCTTCATCGTCAACATCGAGCACAGTAACTACGTCAACATCAAGCTCGTCGGTATCAACAAGTAGTAGCGTACCAACAACAACCAGTGTACCAACTAGCAGCACACCAACATCGAGCTCAAGTCCAACAACTAGTACTGTGACAACTTCATCAAGCTCTAGCGTGTCAACGCCAACAACATCGACTGTCTCAAGTCCAACTACATCGGTACCATCAACCAGCACTGTTAGTACTCCATCATCAAGTTCTTCGGTATCAACAAGTTCGTCAGTATCAACAAGTACCAGCGTACCAACAACAACCAGTGTACCAACTAGCAGCACACCAACATCGAGCTCAAGTCCAACAACTAGTACTGTGACGACATCATCAAGCTCGAGCGTATCGACGCCAACAACATCGACTGTCTCAAGTCCAACTACATCGGTACCATCAACCAGCACTGTTAGTACTCCATCATCAAGTTCTTCGGTATCAACAAGTTCGTCAGTATCAACAAGTACCAGCGTACCAACAACAACCAGTGTACCAACTAGCAGCACACCAACATCGAGCTCAAGTCCAACAACTAGTACTGTGACGACATCATCAAGCTCGAGCGTATCGACGCCAACAACATCGACTGTCTCAAGTCCAACTACATCGGTACCATCAACCAGCACTGTTAGTACTCCATCATCAAGTTCTTCGGTATCAACAAGTTCGTCAGTATCAACAAGTACCAGCGTACCAACAACAACCAGTGTACCAACTAGCAGCACACCAACATCGAGCTCAAGTCCAACAACTAGTACTGTGACGACATCATCAAGCTCGAGCGTATCGACGCCAACAACATCGACTGTCTCAAGTCCAACTACATCGGTACCATCAACCAGCACTGTTAGTACTCCATCATCAAGTTCTTCGGTATCAACAAGTTCGTCAGTATCAACAAGTACCAGCGTACCAACAACAACCAGTGTACCAACTAGCAGCACACCAACATCGAGCTCAAGTCCAACAACTAGTACTGTGACGACATCATCAAGCTCGAGCGTATCGACGCCAACAACATCGACTGTCTCAAGTCCAACTACATCGGTACCATCAACCAGCACTGTTAGTACTCCATCATCAAGTTCTTCGGTATCAACAAGTTCGTCAGTATCAACAAGTACCAGCGTACCAACAACAACCAGTGTACCAACTAGCAGCACACCAACATCGAGCTCAAGTCCAACAACTAGTACTGTGACGACATCATCAAGCTCGAGCGTATCGACGCCAACAACATCGACTCTCTCAAGTCCAACTACATCGGTACCATCAACCAGCACTGTTAGTACTCCATCATCAAGTTCTTCGGTATCAACAAGTTCGTCAGTATCAACAAGTACCAGCGTACCAACAACAACCAGTGTACCAACTAGCAGCACACCAACATCGAGCTCAAGTCCAACAACTAGTACTGTGACGACATCATCAAGCTCGAGCGTATCGACGCCAACAACATCGACTGTCTCAAGTCCAACTACATCGGTACCATCAACCAGCACTGTTAGTACTCCATCATCAAGTTCTTCGGTATCAACAAGTTCGTCAGTATCAACAAGTACCAGCGTACCAACAACAACCAGTGTACCAACTAGCAGCACACCAACATCGAGCTCAAGTCCAACAACTAGTACTGTGACGACATCATCAAGCTCGAGCGTATCGACGCCAACAACATCGACTGTCTCAAGTCCAACTACATCGGTACCATCAACCAGCACTGTTAGTACTCCATCATCAAGTTCTTCGGTATCAACAAGTTCGTCAGTATCAACAATTACCAGCGTACCAACAACAACCAGTGTACCAACTAGCAGCACACCAACATCGAGCTCAAGTCCAACAACTAGTACTGTGACGACATCATCAAGCTCGAGCGTATCGACGCCAACAACATCGACTGTCTCAAGTCCAACTACATCGGTACCATCAACCAGCACTGTTAGTACTCCATCATCAAGTTCTTCGGTATCAACAAGTTCGTCAGTATCAACAAGTACCAGCGTACCAACAACAACCAGTGTACCAACTAGCAGCACACCAACATCGAGCTCAAGTCCAACAACTAGTACTGTGACAACTTCATCAAGCTCTAGCGTGTCAACGCCAACAACATCGACTGTCTCAAGTCCAACTACATCGGTACCATCAACCAGCACTGTTAGTACTCCATCATCAAGTTCTTCGGTATCAACAAGTTCGTCAGTATCAACAAGTACCAGCGTACCAACAACAACCAGTGTACCAACTAGCAGCACACCAACATCGAGCTCAAGTCCAACAACTAGTACTGTGACGACATCATCAAGCTCGAGCGTATCGACGCCAACAACATCGACTGTCTCAAGTCCAACTACATCGGTACCATCAACCAGCACTGTTAGTACTCCATCATCAAGTTCTTCGGTATCAACAAGTTCGTCAGTATCAACAAGTACCAGCGTACCAACAACAACCAGTGTACCAACTAGCAGCACACCAACATCGAGCTCAAGTCCAACAACTAGTACTGTGACGACATCATCAAGCTCGAGCGTATCGACGCCAACAACATCGACTGTCTCAAGTCCAACTACATCGGTACCATCAACCAGCACTGTTAGTACTCCATCATCAAGTTCTTCGGTATCAACAAGTTCGTCAGTATCAACAAGTACCAGCGTACCAACAACAACCAGTGTACCAACTAGCAGCACACCAACATCGAGCTCAAGTCCAACAACTAGTACTGTGACGACATCATCAAGCTCGAGCGTATCGACGCCAACAACATCGACTGTCTCAAGTCCAACTACATCGGTACCATCAACCAGCACTGTTAGTACTCCATCATCAAGTTCTTCGGTATCAACAAGTTCGTCAGTATCAACAAGTACCAGCGTACCAACAACAACCAGTGTACCAACTAGCAGCACACCAACATCGAGCTCAAGTCCAACAACTAGTACTGTGACGACATCATCAAGCTCGAGCGTATCGACGCCAACAACATCGACTGTCTCAAGTCCAACTACATCGGTACCATCAACCAGCACTGTTAGTACTCCATCATCAAGTTCTTCGGTATCAACAAGTTCGTCAGTATCAACAAGTACCAGCGTACCAACAACAACCAGTGTACCAACTAGCAGCACACCAACATCGAGCTCAAGTCCAACAACTAGTACTGTGACGACATCATCAAGCTCGAGCGTATCGACGCCAACAACATCGACTGTCTCAAGTCCAACTACATCGGTACCATCAACCAGCACTGTTAGTACTCCATCATCAAGTTCTTCGGTATCAACAAGTTCGTCAGTATCAACAAGTACCAGCGTACCAACAACAACCAGTGTACCAACTAGCAGCACACCAACATCGAGCTCAAGTCCAACAACTAGTACTGTGACGACATCATCAAGCTCGAGCGTATCGACGCCAACAACATCGACTGTCTCAAGTCCAACTACATCGGTACCATCAACCAGCACTGTTAGTACTCCATCATCAAGTTCTTCGGTATCAACAAGTTCGTCAGTATCAACAAGTACCAGCGTACCAACAACAACCAGTGTACCAACTAGCAGCACACCAACATCGAGCTCAAGTCCAACAACTAGTACTGTGACGACGTCATCAAGCTCGAGCGTATCGACGCCAACCACATCGACTGTCTCAAGTCCAACTACATCGGTACCATCAACCAGCACTGTTAGTACTCCATCATCAAGTTCTTCGGTATCAACAAGTTCGTCAGTATCAACAAGTACCAGCGTACCAACAACAACCAGTGTACCAACTAGCAGCACACCAACATCGAGCTCAAGTCCAACAACTAGTACTGTGACGACATCATCAAGCTCGAGCGTATCGACGCCAACAACATCGACTGTCTCAAGTCCAACTACATCGGTACCATCAACCAGCACTGTTAGTACTCCATCATCAAGTTCTTCGGTATCAACAAGTTCGTCAGTATCAACAAGTACCAGCGTACCAACAACAACCAGTGTACCAACTAGCAGCACACCAACATCGAGCTCAAGTCCAACAACTAGTACTGTTACCACGTCATCAAGCTCTAGTGTGTCCACACCAACTACATCAACTTCGCCGTCATTGATGACAAGGTAACCTATAAGTTATTTTGTTGAATGGTGTTTTTTTGAGTTTGACGGTGTTGTGTCTAGTAATACCGACGACAATATATTGGTACAGAAAATATAAAAGGTTAAGGAATTTTCACATGTGTGAATTTTCTTTCAAAAGTTCTAAGACCTGACATTTCTCGCGCTGCTCTTTTTTTTCTTCTAGAAATATAAATAAACAATTAAGTGACTGTGAATATTTGGCTTTTGTTTGAAAAGGAATTGCGCCGATGATGGTAATAAGACGTAAATCTCTTTACAGAAATGTCATTTTTTATTTATAAACCGTCTATATTGGAACTGAAAAAAGAAAGATTGACAACTCCCTGAACTTTGTTGAATTACCGTATCCGAGATGGGCCATTTAATCGTAATCTCAAATTCACCATCGAAAGTCAAACTTCCACTTGGAAATTTCAAACTCAGTTTTCGAAATCCAGTTAAGAATTTGGAATTAAGAACTAAATTTGTGAGATTGAGTTTACATAATTTTGAAATATTTATTTTGGTGTATGTCGAAATGTAACAGTACATATATGAGATTTTTGTAAAATAAAATTTTCAAGAACATTTTGAGGAATGAGGATTCAGCGCTAATTTGACTTAATATAGAGTCGTGTGAGATTACCGTGAAACTCGTTTTTCACTGAGCCCCCTGTTGGTAATTACGCACAGTCCCTCTGCCATTGCAAAACTGCCTCCATCTAACCATGTCTGTTGATTTCTTAGTTTCCTCGCTTATAATGTTTTATAATTTCTAAAGAAAACGTTCTCTCTTCACATGATGACAATGCACTTATAAATAGAATATAAAAAACGTTAATATAGCCATCAATTTGTTTCTTTTACTCGTCCTCTCGACTGGTGAGTAAAAAAAATTGGAAATTTGACAGTGCAAATGTCTATTATTTTTTTACGTTTAAATTTGCAATTGATCATTTAAATTTATTGTTCGACATTGCTGTTTGCAATATGAATTTTGAAATCTCCCTATCCGAATTGAATTCGCTATTTATAATTGGGTGGCATTTGACGGATGCTCTATTTGAACAGTTATTTTCTCAAGTACTATTTTATGATATTATTTAAATCATCGAGCCGCTTAGATATCTTCAACAATAGTATCATATTCCTTTCAGCATCCAATCCAAGACACCAGAATCAAGCTTTATCACACTCACAACTACGAGTACACAATCAAGGTTTACCCTATCATCAACATCAAGCAGTCCAACATTACCATCACCATCGTCATCGTATGCCCCAGTCAGCGAAAGTAGCATTTTGCTATCAGAGTCAAGTTTAACGTCTGCAAGCACACAAGTACCAAGCAGTGTATCAACAACAAGCAAACCACCACCATCCTTCCCACCGCCACCAAGTTCAAGCTCTTCATCGTCAACATCGAGCACAGTAACTACGTCAACATCAAGCTCGTCGGTATCAACAAGTAGTAGCGTACCAACAACAACCAGTGTACCAACTAGCAGCACACCAACATCGAGCTCAAGTCCAACAACTAGTACTGTGACAACTTCATCAAGCTCTAGCGTGTCAACGCCAACAACATCGACTGTCTCAAGTCCAACTACATCGGTACCATCAACCAGCACTGTTAGTACTCCATCATCAAGTTCTTCGGTATCAACAAGTTCGTCAGTATCAACAAGTACCAGCGTACCAACAACAACCAGTGTACCAACTAGCAGCACACCAACATCGAGCTCAAGTCCAACAACTAGTACTGTGACGACATCATCAAGCTCGAGCGTATCGACGCCAACAACATCGACTGTCTCAAGTCCAACTACATCGGTACCATCAACCAGCACTGTTAGTACTCCATCATCAAGTTCTTCGGTATCAACAAGTTCGTCAGTATCAACAAGTACCAGCGTACCAACAACAACCAGTGTACCAACTAGCAGCACACCAACATCGAGCTCAAGTCCAACAACTAGTACTGTGACGACATCATCAAGCTCGAGCGTATCGACGCCAACAACATCGACTGTCTCAAGTCCAACTACGTCGGTACCATCAACCAGCACTGTTAGTACTCCATCATCAAGTTCTTCGGTATCAACAAGTTCGTCAGTATCAACAAGTACCAGCGTACCAACAACAACCAGTGTACCAACTAGCAGCACACCAACATCGAGCTCAAGTCCAACAACTAGTACTGTGACGACATCATCAAGCTCGAGCGTATCGACGCCAACAACATCGACTGTCTCAAGTCCAACTACATCGGTACCATCAACCAGCACTGTTAGTACTCCATCATCAAGTTCTTCGGTATCAACAAGTTCGTCAGTATCAACAAGTACCAGCGTACCAACAACAACCAGTGTACCAACTAGCAGCACACCAACATCGAGCTCAAGTCCAACAACTAGTACTGTGACAACTTCATCAAGCTCTAGCGTGTCAACGCCAACAACATCGACTGTCTCAAGTCCAACTACATCGGTACCATCAACCAGCACTGTTAGTACTCCATCATCAAGTTCTTCGGTATCAACAAGTTCGTCAGTATCAACAAGTACCAGCGTACCAACAACAACCAGTGTACCAACTAGCAGCACACCAACATCGAGCTCAAGTCCAACAACTAGTACTGTGACGACGTCATCAAGCTCGAGCGTATCGACGCCAACCACATCGACTGTCTCAAGTCCAACTACATCGGTACCATCAACCAGCACTGTTAGTACTCCATCATCAAGTTCTTCGGTATCAACAAGTTCGTCAGTATCAACAAGTACCAGCGTACCAACAACAACCAGTGTACCAACTAGCAGCACACCAACATCGAGCTCAAGTCCAACAACTAGTACTGTGACGACATCATCAAGCTCGAGCGTATCGACGCCAACAACATCGACTGTCTCAAGTCCAACTACATCGGTACCATCAACCAGCACTGTTAGTACTCCATCATCAAGTTCTTCGGTATCAACAAGTTCGTCAGTATCAACAAGTACCAGCGTACCAACAACAACCAGTGTACCAACTAGCAGCACACCAACATCGAGCTCAAGTCCAACAACTAGTACTGTGACGACATCATCAAGCTCGAGCGTATCGACGCCAACAACATCGACTGTCTCAAGTCCAACTACATCGGTACCATCAACCAGCACTGTTAGTACTCCATCATCAAGTTCTTCGGTATCAACAAGTTCGTCAGTATCAACAAGTACCAGCGTACCAACAACAACCAGTGTACCAACTAGCAGCACACCAACATCGAGCTCAAGTCCAACAACTAGTACTGTGACAACTTCATCAAGCTCTAGCGTGTCAACGCCAACAACATCGACTGTCTCAAGTCCAACTACATCGGTACCATCAACCAGCACTGTTAGTACTCCATCATCAAGTTCTTCGGTATCAACAAGTTCGTCAGTATCAACAAGTACCAGCGTACCAACAACAACCAGTGTACCAACTAGCAGCACACCAACATCGAGCTCAAGTCCAACAACTAGTACTGTGACGACGTCATCAAGCTCGAGCGTATCGACGCCAACCACATCGACTGTCTCAAGTCCAACTACATCGGTACCATCAACCAGCACTGTTAGTACTCCATCATCAAGTTCTTCGGTATCAACAAGTTCGTCAGTATCAACAAGTACCAGCGTACCAACAACAACCAGTGTACCAACTAGCAGCACACCAACATCGAGCTCAAGTCCAACAACTAGTACTGTGACGACATCATCAAGCTCGAGCGTATCGACGCCAACAACATCGACTGTCTCAAGTCCAACTACATCGGTACCATCAACCAGCACTGTTAGTACTCCATCATCAAGTTCTTCGGTATCAACAAGTTCGTCAGTATCAACAAGTACCAGCGTACCAACAACAACCAGTGTACCGACTAGCAGCACACCAACATCGAGCTCAAGTCCAACAACTAGTACTGTGACGACATCATCAAGCTCGAGCGTATCGACGCCAACAACATCGACTGTCTCAAGTCCAACTACATCGGTACCATCAACCAGCACTGTTAGTACTCCATCATCAAGTTCTTCGGTATCAACAAGTTCGTCAGTATCAACAAGTACCAGCGTACCAACAACAACCAGTGTACCAACTAGCAGCACACCATCATCGAGCTCAGTTTCGTCTAGTTCAGTGACATCGTCGAGCAGTACAAGTAGCACTCCATCCTTGTCTTCGTCTCCGACTACTTCATCTCCTGTAATGACCTCACATGTGTCGTCTATGACAACCATCACACCAACATCGTCCTTGTCTTCGACTGTTGTTCCTTCCAAATGTAAGTGATGAAAATGGTTTTCTTTTTGTACATGGTATTGATATTTAAATTTTAGTTTTTTTGTGTGATCTTGTCTTATTATTCTTTTTAAGATACTTGTGTTAAGTTTTTAAAATGAGAAATAATGAGTATCAGATGTTTAAATACTATTTCAGGTCGAATAATTTTAGATGTGAGGGGGTACGAGTTCTCTAATTCTAGAAATAACTGCTAATACTAAACGCCATTTTATAGTCCTCCCTTTAAAAGCTAAAGAAAAGTTTTGATTTTGATCGTGAGAAATAAGTGTTTTAAGTTTATGTAAATTTTGATGAATTTATATTAGAATTTTTGTCACGGATAATGAGGTTAAATGATACAGTGATTGGTTTCGGCTTTTTTTTTAATGTGTTTTTTTTAAGGAAAACGTATAATGGTTTCAAAGTACGGTCTTTTTATGTGAGAAATCGATTGTATAAGTTTAGAGTCTCAAATGTCCAAAATTTAAAAGATGTCCAATAGTGTTCCTGGATCCAGCATTGTGATCTGTAATTTGTCTCTGCGTACAAAAATGTTGGCTTGAAATGCTTGTTTTTGATGGGGATTGTTCACATGTACAAATATCCAACCGTGATGCACGTGAATCGTGACGAACAACACATTTATTTTTTCTGTTATGCATCCCAACTACTGTTCATTGATTTTGTCATGGATGAATGCTATGTTTGTTAATGAATTCCATGTTATTTCGTAGCTATCTGCCCTGTTTGTGTATACAAGAACAGTAAAGGCGAAACGGAGCATTACGCGGTAAATATAGTTGTTCAAAGTAAATCGATTGATGTTTGACTACTTTATTTATTTATTTATTTTTTTGCTTGTGTGCCATGTATGTCTTCTTGACTGATAGCATTGGTGTTTTTTTTCTCGACTAACGGTTAATGTTTGTTGTAGATTGGCGACAAATGGACTGATGGTCCATGTAAGAACATGACTTGTGAGGCTGTGAGCAACCCATGTTATCCTCTCAACACAACAGCACAAATCAGAACTCAAGATATCATCTGCAGTGCTTGTCCATCTGTAAGTGACTTGCTCTTTATTCGTTGATGCAATTTGGTTTATTCAAAAACTCATATTTTCAGTTTAAAGACTTTAAAATATAGGGCTGCTAGAATAGCCGGATTGTTTTTACTGACAACCATATAAAGTAAATAGTTAAGAGGGGCTGTGTCTCTCGATTCTTAATGTTATATCATATTGATGTGTTACAAACCTTAAGAAGAAACAAAGTCACAAGGTTTGCAAGGGACGACAAGCGAAAGCTTATTACAATTCAGCGATCCTCGTTTCCAATCACTTATTCTCCGTCAAGAGGTCTGGTACCAAAAGAAAGAAACTCTTGGGGCGATCAAATTAGATCTATCATTGACTTTGTTTGCAACATATCACGTTTTTCACGATTCTAATTTGACCTTTATTTGATCTTTTCAGGGATATTATCGACCATCGAATCCATCGAATCCTGATGTATGCTGTCCAGATTGTGGTATGTGTCTTTTTAAATATTTCAACCGAATCCAAGTTATATTTGTTGGAATTATGTGTCTCTGAAATGAGTAATAAGTGGTTAAATACTGGACATGATCGAATCGTTACTAAATGTAATTGTCGCTGATTTATTGTGCGTGATTGAAATATCATATTCAGCCGCTATACTGAGTGTTTTATAGTTAAATTTCGTAATCGTAAATGTGTGTGTTTTAACAGTGAGTTTGTTGGTATTTTGCAGTCCCAGTATCTGGTCCAACGTCTATTCCACCCAAGTGTGTCCGTCAAGATCTCGGAACGGCTCCTCTGGTAATTCGTAATTGTACTTCGAATACGACCTTCCTGCAGACCAAATGCGGAGGGTACTGTGACTCGTCAGCTTACGCTACTCATGGTAACAACATATACGATTCGCAATGTACGTGCTGTACTCCTTACAAGGTCAAACAGTTTACTGCATTCATGAAGTGTGCTGGTGTTGAAGCTGACTTCGAGACAACGTTCAGCATCATCGAAGAATGTTCTTGCACCGCGATGAAATGTGCTGGAAGCAATGATCTAGGAGGAATTCACATCACCGACCATTCGGGTGCAGTTGTGGAGCAAAGACGTCGTCGCAGACGATAAATCTAAACTACAGGGAATATGGGTTTTGAATTGAATAAGGAATTAGAAAAAAATGAAGCAACGGGTATGATAAAACTGTCAACCAGGGATTTGACAATGAAATAAAATATCGAGCAATGGGAAATTTGTTTGTTTGTTTGTTTTATTGTATTCAATTGAGAATTGTGTACTAAGAAAGAATTGATTTATCATCAAGAGCTGTTCTTTAGACAGCTTGTTTATGTAAATATTTTATGAATCATTTGTTGATTTGGAACGTTTTTAACTCGTGGAAATTTGCGAAGCAAATTCCACGAGTTTTTCGAGTCGTTTAGGGGTTCGAGATCGGTAAGTACTTCATGTATGCCTTGATTATAAAGATATGTATATAAACAAATCTACAAAAGGAAATATTAAAAAAGGGAAACCAATAATATCATGCATAAATATAGTAAATAAATAAAGTACAAAAAATGAATGACTTCTTGACAAAAACGCCGAATAGCAATATGGCATATATATGAGGACATAATAATCAAGGACTACATGAAGTACCTACCGAAATTCAGCATTCGATATATACCGTAAACTTCCGGTAATTTGACAGGCAGCCCAAACTTACTATCTGTCAATATTTGTAAAAATCATTTGAATGTGTTAAAATTGAAATCAATTAATAATACAATAGACTTCTTTAATTAAATTGTATTGTATTCTTTATTTATTTCAAGTTTAAAACACTGAAATGATTTTTATTGATACTGAAAGATAATGAGCTTGGGCTGCCGAAGGTAACTCGTGACGCTCAACTTAACGGAAGTGAACACGTCAGGGTCAAATGAACTATTTTATTCGTCGAACACTACTTTTTGATTTCTTTCTTCTTTACCATTTCGTTAAATTGATACAATGAGCATCGAAATAATCGAAATAAGTGTGCTTGAACAAGACTGGGCGCGTTTTTTGGAATATTATGGTGAAGTTTAGCGATGTTATTTATTTTATCGTTCTGTCGGGAAAAAAAGAGCTAGTTCTCTCTTTCGGTGAGCAATCTTCAAATTGAAACGAACACTGAACTAAGCATATGGCTCTAATTGAAAGAAGCATGACAAACGCAAAAGAAGAAAGAAGATTAACATATTTTCAGCAATGGTTTGGATTCTTTGGACGTTTAATTGCAAGGTACATTTGTGATGTAACTGATTTTCAAATTTCATTGTAAAACCAAAACGCAACATTTGTCTATAAACTGTCTTTATTCATCGACAATCAATTTGTAAACGGAAATGTATGCAATAAAATTTGACTTCTTTCGAAAAAGGAAAAATAAACTCTTGGATATGTTTGATCTTAATGCAGGGAACTATATATATTTCTTCGGCCGATTTTGCGAGGTCGATCACTCGATCGGTTGCTTGCGTTCTGGCCACATTGATTAGATGTTTTGACGATCTTACATCAATTCCGTTTCTACAGTCATTAAATTCTTCGTTGACTACTAAGGACTTTTATTTGAATTTATTTGGGACTTAATAATTTCTCCAAGTGGAAGTTTGTAAACTAAAGAGAAAAGATTTATTTCCGAGCGATTTCACCGTCAAGCCGCGAATCAAACTCGTGATAAAAAAAAGCCGCTTTCACACACATTAACCGACAAAAATAAGGCTAAATTAGCATTAAATCAACAAACATCACAATATTCAAACAAACCAAAGAATAAAGATTGATTTGAGTTTTTTTATTGATAAAAAGTCTTCAAACTTATCGATTTTGAGAAGCCAGAAAACTTACAATATTCGACTCAAATTTCGAAGAACCACAGGAAACCCAATCAAAACAACAGAGGAAGACCAATCAACAGATCTCCTCAAAATCTCAAAATCTAAGCGCATCCGTCGCGGCAAACATTTTACGCGTCAGCAATCTGCAAAACACGAGATATAGCAGAATAAATATTCTAACAAATGATCAACTACAAGCGTACATGGGAGTAACTACATGCTCTCTTTGAGCGACTATGCTGACATTCCTGTGTGCCAGGCTGTGACTTTCAACTTGTGCAAAATCAATATAACAGATCATACTTTACTAGTATTATTTTGCAATGATTTCATGAATTTCTTTCAATTTCCACGAGTTGCGTTGCCATTGGCAGCTTGATTAGCTTTGTTGAGTGCATTGTCGCGACCATTCTTGAATCTGATCGGACGAGGTGCTCTCGAGGTTCTAGAATGCTGTCGTGACCTGTTTCCCTCTCCCTTCCCATTGCCGGGTTTCATGTCGAAAGAGACTGGGGACGAGGCGGACAAATTTACCGCGAGTTGCCAAGCCCTTCGCTTTGCTAAAGTAAATACTAGAATTATATACTGTGATTTTTTGGGAAATTCCTTATATATTTTGAGAAAATGAAAGCTAAACTTGAAGTAAAATCTCCGACCTCATATATCGAGAAAAAAGAATCAAGTCAAGCACAGATTAAAACCAACAAAGTAGCGATGGATTTGCAAAACAAAAACGCTGACTTAACAAAATGGAGAGTGGAGGATCTGAAGGGAGTATTACTGGAGTTGAGATTGAAAGCAACAGGAACGAAAGAAGAGCTTATTGACAGGCTGAAACCTCTTCAAGAAAACAAGGAACTTTTAAAGAAGAGACTAAGCCAGGTAAATACCGAGTATGTTTTTCAAACAAGCATGGAAAGTTCGGAGATTCCCCCATCTTCTAGTGCTTGGAATGCAGACCCTTCTCTATATCCAAAAGTAAATTCTAAAATAATTTTCGATTATACGAGGTTCAAAAAACAGGGGAGCAAAGGTCAGTCGAGAAAAGCAAGGCGAATGTTGTTTTCTAGGAAGATTAAAACTGTGAAGTGCTTGCAAACTGATGGAAAGACATTTGTTAAAGCAATGATAATTAAAAGCTTTGGACAAGAAATCACTCGTCCAGCAGTCGTTATGTTCGAAAATAACACTCCAGTCAAAGGACACTGCACCTGTCCTATAGGAAAATGTGGGATTTGCTGCCATACTATTGCTTTGTTAATGTTCTTAGAACAATACAATATGAACGAAACTAGGCTACTCTCCCTAACCTGCACTGAAAAAATGCAAAAATGGCATCGAAAAGGCACAAAGTCGGGAGCTGCAACAAGAACCTCACACATTGTCTTAAGGTCATTCAGAAATACAAGGTCCACACGAAAGCCATTAAATGATAAGGATCGAAAAAGGAAGAATTGTAAGAAAAGCACAAAGTTGACAGGGGATATAGACAGAAATGATTATTACAAAAGAGATGTTGATAAGATGTCAAGTCAAGTTATAAAAGGTATAGACAAGCAACAACTGCACCTACATTTTTATAAAACATTAAGAAGATATAATATTAAGTCAGGTCTTTCTAAGCAACTACATTACAATAACTCGTGGAAGGCAAAAGTAGTCTTCATGGATCATGACTACTGCAAAAACACTGAAACCTTCTATGACCATGAGATTGTTAACACAAAGAGTTCTGTCAAGTCTAAAATAACTGTTCCCACATTGAACATAGAAAGTGAAGCAGCACTTGGACATGATGACAAGGAATCACAGCAGCACAATGAGGGAAATGAAATGCTTTGCTCAGAGGAAGGGAAGTTAATGTATCAAAATGAAGATAAGGAAACCTTGCATCTAATAGAATTACTCCATGCATCTAAACATAATATAATTGAGGTAAAACTTCCTTTATACAAACAGATACAGCCATGTGGACATAATTATGTGTCTGTGGAACAGGGTGCAGGTGAATGGTGTACTCTACGGGTAGGAAAGATAACAGCAAGCAAAATACCAAGCTTGTTAGGATTTTGCGGTCACAAACAATTTGATCAATCATGGTTTTGCATTCATAATAAGCTGGATGAGAATAAGGTTGCCCCAAAAAAGTTCAAGAACTTCACTAGAGGTGTGGAATTTGAGGGAAAGGCGATTGAACTATTTGAAGAAATGACAGGTATGTTATTTGTACATGATTCCAATATTAGTACAAAATGATGATTATTATATAGACAGATGTTTGCCAACTTATGGTTAAAAGTAATACATTTTTACATAAGATAAAAATGTAAAAATGTGTATTATTATCAAGTGAAAAATATCTATCTATATTATAATAACACAAAAATAAGTATCTATTTCACTGCTTGTCATTTAAAAAGGAGAAGAATTTAACAAGACTAACACTGTATATTTATTTATTTTTTTCTAATCTTTTTTAATGTTACAGGAGTTCCCATTTCAACAAGTGGCTACTTCCACCACCCAGCTGACCCAAGGTATGGAGCAAGTCCAGATGGACTTGGACAGACTTTTCTAGTTGAGGTGAAGACACGAGCATCAGAGAGTACCGCACCCCTTGCCAGTGTAACTGCCTCACATATCATTCAATGCAATTTCCAAATGGAATGTACTGGAGCAAGGATTACTTTCTTAGAGTCTTACCACCCAGAACAAAAATGTGCAAATATTTTTTCTCATTGAAAAGAATAATCTTCTTATTGAAGTTTGTAAGACAATTACTGACAAAATTCTTGAAAATGAGAAAATCACAGATTGGCCACATGAGGAAAACAAGTACCTTGCTAAGCTTGGTGAAAAACTCAAAGACACCATCCCTACATTTGAAAACACTAAATCCTTGAGGTCATGGATAAATTCTATGACAAAAAACATTAAGCAAGTAGTTTTTGTAACTTAAAAGTAGATTAAGATCTTAGATTGTGTATATAATCTTAGATTGAGTACAAAGACTAACAACACCTATGGACTAGTACAAAAACAATTACATGGAACAGGTGTTGTAATTTGATTGTAAGATAACTTCATGACAAAAAATACAAAACAAAAAAGAGCCTTATTTTAGTGCAAACACTAAAAGCGTGCAACATAAATATCACTAAGTAGTGCTTCATTACCATCATAAAGTGTAAGAGTGATTTTCATTTGTCTGTAAGATAAAAACTACTGTTAGTGTGTTCCAGAGTCAGATGCTAACAAAGGAATTGCAGGAATTGGAGTCTACTAGCATCTATTATCCTAGTTAGTCTTTCACAGACTAATGAAAATCACTAATTATTGTACACTTTTGGTGCTTATACTCTACTATTATTGTTTATATTAAAGAAAAATCACAGCTTTATGAAAACCATGCCTTATGGGCTACTTTAACTTGATTCCTTTGGACCAACTGGTGTTTTCAAGATATAGACAATATGAGCAAATACTTTGAAACAGTGTCCAAGCAGATCGATTCTTGTCATGGGCCAGCAGCTGTTTAAAATAGTCCAATCTCTCATCCTACCAATGTAATTCTCATTATACACTCTTAAGGTAGCAATGTCAAAGTTAACACTAATTTCTGACTGCTCATACTGCTCACTAAATTTCATTGGCGGCCTGTTGTGCAGTACACCTTTTTTGAGACAAACCTCTGCAATATCAAAGCCCTTATCAGTCAACACCACCTTTCCTTTGTTTACATTATCTAGCACCCCGCATTGTTCAGTAATGTCTTTGTCAGATATAGTTCCTGGGTATGTGTCACTGCAACACAGCAATCCACCATGGGGGTAGATCCATACAGATGTTTTTCCAGTAGTGTGGTTCTTGTAGTTGCTAAATGTGATGTTATTGACTTCAAAATTTTCAGATTGTGCAATCCACGACTCAGTAGCATCACCAAGCACCTCTGTCTCAGCAAAACCTGCATCCTCAAACACTTTAGGTAGAAAAGCTTGAACAAATCTGGGTAAAGGGTGGAGATCAAGACAGTCAAAAAGAGTGGACAAAAACACAGCCCATGCACAAAAGCACCTTGAAATAGTTGCTTGACTACATTGTGTAATCCAAGCCATCACACTCAAGTGAAGTGAGTGTCTGCTCACAGTGAAAAAAGTCATCAATTCAGTTTTTAGATCAAGCTTTCTGTTATTAGTGAGTTGTCCATCGGTTTTACAATCTGGATAACATATAAGATGGACAAAAGGCTGAACACAATCATAGAGACAATCAAACTCTTCTACAGAGAGGCCAGTTAAATCAAAAAATTTACTTGTGTAGCAAAACTGGATTACGTGACCTTTCCGTGACAATCAGTTTAGTTCCGGTGTGATGTCATAGCACACTCCTTGTTGACTTACGTAACTAGCAGTATCCAGTTACGGGATTGTTGTACAATCTTCTACGTTATTGTACGTAATTTAGTGATTTCCTTTACGTAAATTCCCGATTAGATTAACCTACGCATGTATACGTAAGCATTACAAATGTAACTAATTTAGAATGTAAATTGTAAATAAATAGAGCCCAATTGTAACCATTAGACAGTCACTTCTAGCAGTCTAGCTAACAAGCAATAAAGTCGTTCATAACTACAACACTCTGAGTCTTCGCTCGCCGATTCTCGGTCCGTTACAACTGGTGGCAGCTTAGTGGATATTTTAACAGAACCTACAAAGATGGAAAACTCAAGCGAAATCCAGTTTGGAAGCTTGATTGACCTCGCTCCCGAAGACTTAGGAAAAGCAATGGCGACGACGGTCCCCTTCCAGAGTTCAACCCCTGCACCTACAGCGTTGAAACAAGACGAAGTAAAGGGCATCGCCGAAGCAGTCGAGTCCCTAGCATCTACCATAGCCATGAGGGACTCGATGCTGTCCAGACAGCTTGAAGAAGTGACTCATCGGCTGGAAAAGATCGAAAGTACTAGCTCCAAAGTCAAGTTCGCAAGTACACCGGCCGAAGCAGCGGAAGATAAAGACGAGTTAATGGCTGCGCTGGAAGAGATACAAACACGCGTCAGAACGCCACGTAACCTTACCAGCCAATCTATGCACAAACCGAGAATGAAACCAACGGTGTTCGACGGACGATCTTCTTGGGAAGACTACCGAGCTCAATTCGAAATAATCGCAGAATTAAACGATTGGGATAGCGTGACTAGCGCTACGTACTTGGCCGTAAGGTTGTCGGGACCGGCGAGGGAGGTACTGGGGGATTTGAGCCCGGCGGACAGGACAAACTACGCGACCCTTCAGACGGCCTTGACAACGAGATTTGGAACGGAAAATTCGCGAGAGACCTACCGTGCATCTCTACGGAACCGGATCCGCCGAAAGGACGAAACGCTACCAGAGTTGGCCCAGGCCATCCGCCGCCTAACAAGACGCGCCTATCCCCAGGCCCCGGCGGACGTACGCGAGGACTTAGCCAAGGACCAGTTCATTGACGCCCTGGCCGATTTTGACACTCGTTGGAAAGTAAAACAAGGACGACCCACTACGCTTAACCAAGCACTGGAGATAGCCATCGAGTTAGAGGCCTTCCAGCAAACCGCAAGGAAAACCACCCCCCTGACCAGGACCGTCCAAGGGACAGCCGATGGCGTAATAGCGCAGCAACTCAGGGAGTTGAAGGAAAAATTAAAGAAATTAGAGAGGGACAAGAAGAGGCGTGACGGATGCTTTAACTGTGGCGCACTGGACCATTTCCGGCGAGACTGCCCTACAGCACCACCACAACAACAGCGAAGATACCGCACATCCAAACAACAGAGTGAGCTACAGCAAGCACCCCAGCTAACAGCGGTAAACAACCAAAAGACGTCGGGAAACGCCAACCTGCCGGACTCGCGGGCATGAGTTCGGCAGTCGTAGACACGCCCATCCAACCATCAGTCAAGTCTGGTCGAGTAGATGACTGCGTAGACGAACTCTTCGTAGAAGGATGTGTGCAGGGGACGCCCGTCAAGTTCCTGATTGACACCGGGTCCAACATCACGATCCTGAAGACAAGCGTCTGTGAGCAGTTGCCAACCCCACCTGACCTGGAGAACGTGGCAGTAAAGATGACGTTGGCTGACGGCAGTTCCTTACCGTTCGTGGGACGAGGAGAGTTCGAAGTACAGCTGGGTGGCGATCAAGCTACGAGGGTACTATGGGTCGCAGATATTGAACCGGATGGAATCTTGGGCCTGGACGTGATGCGTGCCGTTGGAGCAGAGCTGGTGCTAAGAGGTGGTCGCTACGAGATGACATTTCGCTCTGGACAGGAGGAAACGATCACAAGCGACGAAGAGCCACAGCCCTGCTGCCGCCGAGTGACAGTGCGCAAAACGTTGGTCGTACCCCCACGAAGCGAAGTTATCATCCCTGGAGAACTTGATGGCGAGATGCATGGAGTTGGAGTACTGGAACCGACTGAGCGATTGCTGAAGTCCAATCAACTCCTCTTGGCAAAGGCCGTAGTCGACACAGGAAGCCCAACGATACCGCTGCGCGTGATGAACCCCACTGATGAGCCTCGTAAAGTCTACCGTAACACAGTAGTAGCAGTATGTGAACCCGTCATTGAGCTGATTGACAAAGACCCACTGGTTGCGACATGTAAGCTTGGTACGACGACGGGAACAAAAGAGACTGGACAAGTACCCGACCACCTGGTAGAACTTCTCGAGAGGAGCTGTAAGTACTTGGAGCCCGAGCAGCAACGGAAACTTGGATCCCTACTGAGAGAGTTCCAGCACAGCTTCGCCGCGTCTTCAAACGACCTTGGCAAGACGAACTTAGTAGAGCACAAGATTAACACCGGCAACGCAAGACCAATCAAACAACCACCACGCCGCCTCCCGATGCACAAGAGAGCTGAAGCTGACAAGCACGTGGAGCAAATGCTGAAGGATGGCATAATAGAACCGTCGTCAAGTGCGTGGGTCTCACCGATAGTTCTCGTACGAAAGAAAGATGGCTCAACGCGCTTTTGTGTGGACTACAGGAAGCTAAACGATGCTACAATCAAAGACTCGTATCCACTACCCCTCGCAGACTCGTGTTTCGACGCGCTCTCAGGATCACAGTGGTTCTCGACGCTCGATCTCTCAAGCGGTTACTGGCAGGTAGCTATGGCAGCAGAAGACCGCGAGAAGACAGCCTTCGCTACAGGTAGCGGCGGGTTGTACCAGTTTACCGTGATGAGCTTTGGTTTGGCAAATGCACCAGCGACATTTGAAAGACTAATGGAAAGGGTGTTGGCAGGCCTACCATGGGAAGTTTGCCTAGCCTACCTTGACGACATCATCATTCACGCTCAAAGCTTTGAAGAAGAGATGAAGAGACTACGAGAGGTCCTACATCGCCTGAAAGATGCTGGACTAAAACTTAGTCCTAAGAAGTGTCACCTGTTCCAGAAGTCTGTGACATTCCTGGGTCACGTGGTTAGCAGCGACGGCATCTCAACAGATCCCGAGAAAGTGCGCGCTGTGAAAGACTGGCCAGTACCTACACGTGTTAGCGAAGTACGCAGTTTTCTTGGGTTGTGTTCCTACTACCGGCGATTCGTTAAAAACTTTTCTGCAATCGCAAGGCCACTGCACCGCCTTACAGAAAAAGGGAGTGACTTCAAGTGGACCCAAGAGTGTGTTGATGCATTCAATCACCTGAAGAAGGCGTTGGTGACCGCCCCTGTACTCAAGTACCCATCAAGCACGGACCAGTTTATCTTGGACACTGACGCTAGCAACTACGGAATAGGTGCAGTACTATCGCAAGTCCAAGGCGGAGAGGAGAAAGTTGTGGCCTACTACAGCGCGACGTTGTCCAAAGCTGAGCGTAACTACTGCGTTACAAGAAAAGAGCTCCTGGCCGTCGTCTCTGCAGTAAAGAAGTTCCACCACTACCTATACGGAAGACCGTTCTTGGTCAGGACAGACCACGGCGCCTTACGCTGGCTGTTAAATTTCAAGAATGTAGAAGGCCAGCTAGCCAGATGGATAGAAGTACTTGGAATCTACGACCTAAAGATTGAACACCGAAGTGGGGTAAAGCACAGCAATGCGGACGCTCTTTCAAGACGCCCCTGTGTAGACTGTAAGTCCTGTGAACGTAAAGAACAGAACGAAGAGCGTAACCCCTGCGTACTTGGTATACAGCTAGGAAAAACACAAGTTCAGAACGTTGATAAAGAGAAAGGGCCGCTGACGACAAAAGATGAGACGAAAGACGAACTAGGTAGCTGGGTGGTCGGAATGAATCAAACAGAGCTACGTAAAGCGCAGCTAGAGGACAACGACCTCGCCAAAGTGATCCACTGGAAGGAGCAGCTGAAGGAAAGGCCCACGTGGCAAGACATTTCTGCCGAAAGCGTCGCAGTGAAAGGCTACTGGAGCCAGTGGGACAGGCTCTCCCTTCAGAACGGTGTCCTTTACAGACGATGGGAAGAAGACAGCGGTAAAGAGTACACGTGGCAACTGATAGTTCCTAAGTCTTTAACGGCTGTGGTCCTACGTGGGTTACATGACTCCAAGACAGCAGGTCACCTCGGGGTAACCAAGACGTTAGGAAGAGTGAAGCAGCGATGTTACTGGTACAGATGCACGCAAGACGTTAGGGACTGGTGCCGAAAGTGTGACCTCTGCGCAGCGAGAAAGAAACCTCAGAAGACACCGCGAGGCCCCATGAAGACGTATAACGTTGGTGCACCGCTGGAAAGGGTCGCACTGGACATCTTAGGACCGCTACCAGAGACCAACAATGGCAACAAGTACATCCTGATTGTAGCAGACTACTACACCAAGTGGACTGAAGGGTACGCAATTCCCAACCAAGAGGCCGAAACAGTAGCGAAAAAGGTTGTTAACGAGTTTGTCGCAAGGCTTGGAGTACCAAGACAGATGCACTCTGATCAAGGACGAAACTTCGTGTCAGCAGTCTTTACTGAGATGTGCGCTTTACTGGGGATTGAAAAGACCAGAACGACACCTCTACACCCTCAGTCCGACGGTATGGTAGAACGTTACAACCGAACTTTGGAGTCCATGTTGGCCAAGTTCACCTCACAAAACCAAAAGGACTGGGACGAGCATCTTGCCCTGCTGATGATGGCCTACCGCACGTCAGTTCACGAGACGACAGGTCACACTCCAAGTATGATGATGCTCGGAAGAGAAGCTGAAGTACCATTGGATCTACTTATGGGTACACCCCCAAGTGATAGTGTCACAAAAGATGAAACATCTTACACGCAAGCGCTGAGAGGACGACTACAGACGGTGCATGAGTTCGCAAGGGAGCACCTAAGAATGGAGACAGACAGACAAAAACGCTACTATGACCACCGTGGGGTCAACAAACATGCATATAACTATGGTGACCCCGTATGGCTGTACAATCCCAAAAGAAAGAAAGGTCGAAGTCCGAAGCTGCAGAACGACCTCTACGAGGGCCCATTCTTGGTAGTCAAGCGCCTGGATGATCTAACCTATCGCATACAGGCAGGAGCAAAGAACAAACCTAAAGTAGTCCATCATAACCGATTGAAACCTTACGAGGGTGAAAACGTTCCGACTTGGATGACAAAACAAAGTGATGGCATCGAAACAGAGAACGAAGAAAAAGCGCGGGAAGACCTAGTCCTGTTGCGTAGCAACGCAAGTGCAAGCGATCGCAAAGCTGATGACAGTTCCAAAAAGAACGAGAACGAGACGAAAACAGATGCCAAAGAACACAGAGCAGCAAAACAGCCTGATAGTAAACAAACGACTTCTACAAGACCCAGACGAGAGAGAAAACAACCGGACTGGTTGAAGGACTTTGTTGTAGATACTACAGAGGTATAGCGTGACAATGGCAGACAGCTTAATTAGACTTTATTTGTATTTGATTACCTTAATCCGTTTTAATTAGTCACGACATGAGGTCATGTCATTTTTCTAAGAGGGGGATAGTGTAGCAAAACTGGATTACGTGACCTTTCCGTGACAATCAGTTTAGTTCCGGTGTGATGTCATAGCACACTCCTTGTTGACTTACGTAACTAGCAGTATCCAGTTACGGGATTGTTGTACAATCTTCTACGTTATTGTACGTAATTTAGTGATTTCCTTTACGTAAATTCCCGATTAGATTAACCTACGCATGTATACGTAAGCATTACAAATGTAACTAATTTAGAATGTAAATTGTAAATAAATAGAGCCCAATTGTAACCATTAGACAGTCACTTCTAGCAGTCTAGCTAACAAGCAATAAAGTCGTTCATAACTACAACACTCTGAGTCTTCGCTCGCCGATTCTCGGTCCGTTACACTTGGTTGTTCTTTTAAATTAACATACAAAAATTGTCCTCTCTTCATTCCAGCAAGTATTTTGTCGAAGTTCTTTCCTTGCAATTTCTTCTCCTGCAATAAGTCGTCAACTTGGGCTTGTAGCTTTTCAATTTTTTTTGTTTTTCTTCTTTAGCTCTTCGCGAAGTTGGTCAACAACACTGTCTGAATTATCACGATCAATGTCACTCATCGACTGTTTGTATTGTAAGATACGTCTCTTCTTTTTGGGTCTTTGAGTCTCATCATGCAGGGTTTGTTTAACAGCAGTTACTTTTTTCGCTTTGTCTTTTGTAAATTTCGACTTTTCTATCTTTTCTAGATATCTTCTTGTACTAACTACATCTGGAATATCATCGAGATTTTCCCTCTTGCCCGCAGACCAGTGCTCGGAGCAAATCTTTGCCTTTCTCCAATTTATGTTATCATTTTTGAGAATCTTAATATATTCTCTCTTCAAATGGTCGTTTGAAGAGATTTTTCGAAGACTGTAAAATTTCAGACCAGGAATCTTAGTTCTCCAGCTATTCAAACACAAAGAACTAGCACAATTCCAATGTGCGGCAGCCATCTTGGTCTTGAATTTGTCCGCCTCGTTCCCAGTCTCTTTCCACATGAAACCCGGCAATGTCGGAATTTTTTGTGATTGCGAAATACATAAGTAATAGATCAAATACGAGTGCGAGTGTTTCATCACGGGATCCAAATACCGAGAAGGTGATGAAAGCACGAGGCCGTAGGAAAGAAAAACAAAAAAAAGTTGAATAGAATAAATGTGAATTTTTTTAATATATGCAAAGAAGATCCAAGGTCCTAGGGCTTGGATCAAATATCCAAATCCTAGGACGTTGGATCTAATTTGCATGACGATGTTGTATCGCGGTATCCAAACTTTGCACGTGACTCAAATATGCAGATGCTACTGGTTAAAAAAGCTATGAATTATTAATGAGTTTGAGAAGTTACATTTCGAAAACGTTAAAAAAAATCATTTTTATTGTAACTCAAAACTGGCAGAGGAAAATGAAAATACTTGATATTTTGTCAGCAAAGTGTCGTAAAAGTAGTTGAAACTTTTATTGCTTTCCATTTGAACTACGGATATTAGAAAAAGGTGCACTTTTTTCTGGGTGTTTTTTTCATTTACAATCGGAACACAAAAAAACAGCCTCATCCTTGAAATTAGTCTTTGTGAAATAAAGTGGAAAAAGTAGACATTTTACAAAAAAATCGCAAGTATTTTTCATTATTTGTTACGGGTGAACCTTGAAAAAACCTTTTCCTTTTTATGTTTTGAGTTTTTAAATGCTACAATCACTGAAAATGTGAATGGCGGAATGGTACACGCATTATTGAACATTGAAGTTGAACATTGAAGTTTGAAATGACCCTTGTCGTCCATCGTATATGGCCGACATGATCCAGAATAGTGCAGATCTGAATTGCTCTGGATTGACAAGTGTGTGTTAGGGGGGGACTTTTTTGAGGGACTGCTGATTAAGGCGCAGGTAACAAACAAGAGTACTTTTGAGCGGGTTAGTGATCCCAAGGTTAAGCCACCGAAGTACAGACACTGAGGATTGTCGTACCTGCGTCCTAACTTGTTCTTTAGCAAGACCCGATTTTACGTCGTTATCCGTGAGGACGTGAAGACCTTGCCATTTGCATGTAGAGAAACAAAGGCTTCTCAATCATTTTCAGACCCGAAAGGTTGTCCGGCCAGGGCTAGAACCAATGATCTGACCGATGGTCTGCCAACTGAGCTAACCGGTCAGCGATTCAAAATATTCACATTTAGTCCCGCCCTAAACAATTTGAACAAAATATATGGACTAAAGCCCACTAAATGAAATTAAAATGTGACATTTCATCAAAATATGTGAACGCAAACCACTGATAGCTCACAAAATTTCACAAAAAAATGCATGTGTGATTTTTCACTAAAAAGCTACACCCTTTGCAAATGGTGCGAGACTATAGCCATCGAAATGCGTCAGAATGGTCGATATTCTATCAAAACGCGTTCACTTATGTCTTAAAAAATGCATGGACTATAGCCCACCAAAATCACCCAAAATGCGCCATTTTTTACCAAAATACATGTACTATAGCCCACCAAAATCACTCAAAATACGCGATTTTTGACCAACATGCATGGACTATAACCAACGAAGATCACTCAAAATGCGCCATTTTTGACCAAAATGCCCCACACAACTCAGGCGCAGTCCATTGTCTTTCGAGACAGATGGAGACAATGAATGAGTGATAACCAACTAAAATCACTCAAAATGCGCCATTCATGACCATAATGCATGCACTATAGCTCCCCAAAATCACCCAAAATGGACAATTTTTGACCAAAAGGCGTGGACTATAACCCAAGCACCCAAAATGATCGACTTTTGACCAACATGCATAGACTAAAGCCCACCAAAATCACTCAAAATGCGCCATTTTTTACCAACATGCACGGAATTTAGCCCATCCAAAACACCCAAAATGATCGATTTTTGACCAAAATGCATGGACTATAGCCCACCAAAATCACTCAAAATAAGCGAATTTTGACCAAAATACATGGACTATAGTCCACCAAAATCACTCAAAATGTGCTATTTTAGACCAAAATGCATGCCCACCAAAATCACTCAAAATGTGCTATTTTTGACGAAAATGCATGGACTATAGCCCACCAAAATCACTCAAAATACGCGACTTTTGACCAAAATGCATGGACTATAGCCTACCAAAATCACTCAAAATACGCGACTTTTGACCAAAATGCATGGACTGTAGACCACCGAAATCACTCAAAATGCGCCATTTTTGACCAACTTGCATGGAATTTAGCCCATCCAAAACACGCAAAATCCCGATGAATGATGCATGAATTGCATGAACTATAACCCAACCACCCAAAATGATCGATTTTTCACCAAAATTTATGGACTATAGGCCACCAAAATCACTCAAAATACGCGATTTTTTACCAAAATGAATGGACTATATTCGGGAATGATACTAATGCGATCACTTTGCGTGGTACGAAGTTACCTCTGCTCAATCATGTGACTAAATTGGTCCAAGAAATTGAACCTGATAGTTAAGAAAGTTGGTTCCCCTTGAACTCTGAAGAACGAGCGTCAAATGTGGGACGCATATTCGACACACATCAAAAACATTTGATTATTTATGTTTGGTTTTATAAGTGCTGACGTTTTATCAGGTGTAAAAGAGATAGCAACATTTCCTCGACTATATGATGATGTTACTGTTTTGCTTGGAACCGATACCGGGACCAGGGTTTTCCGGCTATATCAGTATATAAATATGGTTTTGATTGTCAATAGTTTGTCACATGTGACTGAGTCATATAAAGAGAAACTAGTTTATTACAAGAAAATATTGACATACTTGGCCTGCTTCTAGAAACCAGTCTTTGTTTTTTGGTATTCTTAAACTGTATAATATTGACCATTTTCAGTTTACCTTTTGAATATCGAATATAAGAATGTACCTTAAAGGACTTCGCTGTATTGGAGCCTTTTATTTAATTTATAATTTGAATAAATATACAACGAGATCTAGTATTCTCACAGGTAGCCCAAGCTAGCTGTTTGTGACCGTTTTTAGCAATAAAACGAAAACAAATAAAATATGATAAAAATTAACGTCCTTCTTAGGACGTTGGTGGGAATTTTTAAATAAATCACTTAATATTGCTCCAAATGGCCTGAAACTCTACCGGAAAATAAATAAATAGACAATACACATAAACAGAGTTTAATTTTTATCATATTTTATTTTTTTCGTTTTATTATCAAAAACGGTCACAAACAGTTAGCTTGGGCTACCTGTGGTATTCTCTCTGATATATATTGTGACTATGGTATCATGTACAGTCTAACCATTAGCTTTCAATATATTACAGTCATTGAGCGACGAATTCACAATAGTTTCACGATAAGCATCAACACTTGGTACAAAGTGTAATGCAAAAAGTAAAGTTGTTACTAGAGGTTTTCTCGTAGAAAAGTGAAATGCTGCGAGCTTCTACATTTTCTACATTGATGAGGCCTGTCTAGTGGGTCTACACTCAGTTGCAAAATTAGTTGGGACACTACACATAATTTAGACGTAAAACCGCTCAGTATTGTTCTCAAACTCTAATCCCTCCCCCCTACACAATGTTGGTAGTCTCCATGACGATTAACATGTCACAACAATGCCAATGCAACATTGATTCGGGGGAAGGGGGATTTGAGGCGGGTGAAAACGTTGTATACATAAAAAAAGTAGAAGTTTCGAAAGGAAACGGGAAAAAAACTGTCAATGTCCCAACAATTTTGCAACTGAGTGTAGCTAGAGCACTGAGGAGAGGGGAGGGCCCATTACTTTTGGTATTTAACGTTTAGTGAGAATAAGGCAGACAAATAACTTGAGACCGACGTTAACATCTATTAGCAACAGTAACATTTATTATCAAAATATTAACAAGATTGTAATTGTAAATACAATCAATCTCAACTGCAACAATTATACTGAATTTCAAATTTTAACATAAACTTTATATATCTGTTATGTCAGATTTACCAACAGTCCTTAACAGTAACAATGTTGTATCAAAAGTGACTATATTGGTTATTGTAAAGGTGAACTTCATATTATCCAAGTGGAACGGAAATTATTAACATTCGAACTCTAAGTTCGTCATTGATTTACATGCAATATCAATCAATCAATCAATCAATCTTTATTTTCATTTCTAATATATTAAATAGATATTTTACATAATTTTTTGAATAATTTGAGAATGATGGGAGCCTAGAGTAACATACGTTCTCGAGCTAAGCTCCCATTAGTTGAATTTAGAATAAATAAGAAAAATTAAATATGACTATAAATAATATTATTTAATTAGTAGAAAAAAAGAGAAAAGGAGATATCGATATTGTGGTTCTGATAAATTATTTGTATGAGTTCAAACAAGAATGTTTCAGAGATTTAATAAATTTTTGAAAACCATATAACTTAATATCATTGTGAATTTGACTCCATGTTTTTACGCCTAAATATTTCAGGGAGAACTTTCCAAAATTTGTACGTATCGATGGTAGTTGGAAATTATATCTGGAATAACGTGTTGAGTATTGATGAGTTGTGGATGAGAAGTTAAAATAGTCATTAAATATGGGAGGTAGTTTCCCATTATAATATTTGTGCATGAATTTAGCAATTTCAATATGGACAATATCTTTAAATTGAAGTATTTTTAGTTGTTTATATAATATGTCTGCATGAGCTCTGTAATCAGAAAATGTCATCAATCGGAGGGCTTTATTGTTTAGTATGTTCAATGGCTGTAAGTACGATTGATAGGTTCTTCCCCAAACAATCACCCCATAATGTAGATGAGGATAAATCAAGGCAAAGTATATTTTTTTTAGAGTATCTAAGTCAACATAATATCTTATTTTTGAAAGCATTCCTATATTTTTTGCAATTTTTTTAGCAATCATTTTGATATGTTCCTTCCATGACATAACTGGGTCAAGGTGAATTCCTAAATAGTTGAAACATGAAGTTTGTTTAAGGTGATTTCCATTCAATTTAATTTCAGGATTTATAGATATTTTCTTATTGTGTGAGGAGAAGAGCATAAATTTGGATTTAGTATAATTAAGTGAGAGTTTGTTGGCTCTAAGCCATTCTGAAAAGTTTTTGAGTTCTTCATTGGTATTGACTGTCAATTCATTTAACTCATTACCTGAGAGGAACATATTAGTGTCATCGGCAAACAACCTATATTTTAATCTATTACTACTATTTGCAATATCATTAATATATATCAAAAATAATAAAGGACCCAAATTGGATCCTTGTGGTATTCCACTTTTAACTTTTATAACTTGAGAATAATTGCCACATAAATCAACATACTGAAGTCGATTCTTTAAATATGAATAAAACCATTGATAAGCAGTACCCCGTATACCATAGTGATGCAACTTAGATAACAAAATTTCATGGTCAACAGTATCAAAAGCTTTGGTAAAATCAATAAAGATACCATATGTATAAAGTCCCTTATCAATTGCTGAAAGTATACTATCTACAATTTCAACTAGTGCCAATACAGTAGAATAATTCTTCCTAAATCCAAATTGATAATTATAAAGCACATCCTTTTTATTGAGGTAGTCTAATAATCGCTTGTGCATTAGTTTCTCAAGAACTTTAGAGAAAGGAGATAACATTGAAATTGGTCTATAATTAGAGGGATCACTTATACTATCTTTTTTATGAAGAGGAATTATTTTTGCCATTTTCAGCAATATTTTTACCTCTTTATAGAAACAAGTGAAAATTATTTGTTTAAACCAACGTGAAGATCTAATACTTGTTTAACCGAAGACAGCAACGTCGAAAAGGGCTTACGATTAGAGCTGGAACGAACACAAAACGTGGTCAGCCAAACGCATGTATGAAAACAATTTGCCGCTATCCGAATGCACTGCGGGTTCACAAATATCTGGATATCCAAAGCACCGGAATATAAAAAGCCCAGACTCTCTCGGCCAAATCGAACACAGGAACACCGTCACGATTAGTGTTGCTGCTCGCTTCGCTCGCAGCAATAATTGTAAAACTAGTGAAACAAGAACCTTTGTTCAAAACTGTAAACAAAAAAATCATAAATGATACTCAAAAGACTTATCCTTGACGTATAATGATATAATTCCAAGCCTTCTTGATAGACGAAGGTCAAGAAAGGCATCAAACATCTTTAAAATGGCGTCCATCTTCGGTTTACATAGAACATTTTTCTTGACAATGAAGTTCCTGCTTACTAAACAGTTAATATTTGTTTGTTCGGTTTGACTAGGGAATCTGTACGCCGGTTTGTTTGTTTGAGTACATTTGATTTCATTTGAGTTCAAATTCTTTGAGATTCTTTTGACATTTTGCTTTGATTTTGCTGACCAGCCCGTTCCAAAAACGCTCGACGTCATCTTTTAGGCTGGGTCTACATCATTTAAAGACAAAGAACCTAAGGATTATTTCCTGCTACTAAGCATTCGAAGTCTGACAACTTCGATACCACATGTCATTGATGACGTAAAATTTATCGATCACGATCATTGATTTATCGATCGCTATTGTCCACGTGAACAGCGCGTGAACTGCACTTTGTGACCGGAGAGAAACGACGGCGAATTTATAACTCGGCTGGCTTCCACAGGAAGCCCGCCCGAGTAATGAAGATATCAAAACAAGAAATGAGAACAAGCTATCACAACTAAGCATCTTTTTATTCCATAAATATCGCCTAAGCTTTGAATAACTTTACAAATGTTTCATACAAAACGTTATAAAAATATATCTTTACTTACAGACTATGTACTATTTAATAAACGAGCAGCAGTGTTTTATCAGGTATAAAATCCCGAGGGCGAAGCCCCGAGGGATTTTATACCTGATAAAAAACGTGCTTCGAGTTTATTGAATGACTTAAAAAAATGAATTAATAATCCATGACTATTTTGTCCAATATCGATGAAACTAAACAAAACGAAATGGAATTGAAGGTTGTTTGCATTTGGCAATTGGACAACAATAACAAAGGTCAAATTTAAATATGCAAAACTTTGTCAGTATCTTATTCAGTCTACTGTGGTGTTTTGATACTTCGCTTGCATGGGTGAAAACATGATTGCGAAACGAGCGTTTAGGTCACTAAAGTCGAAAGAAGAAGAGAAAAAACGCATTTTAACAGTGCATCCCAAAATCAACGTTCGTCTACAAAGCTGTCGTTTAAAGCTTTTTTTTTTCGAACGGAAAATATGTCGAGTCAACAGAGATCCTTTGAAACGGCAGCGTTCTTTTGAAGCTGACATTGGAAATATCGAGCTAAGTATTCAATAATTGTACTTTTCGTTTGTAAGCTATCACAAAATAAATGTTCGGATTATTGAAATTAATGCTTTTTATATCTTATTCCTACTCTCTTCAAACTTGAAGCATTATATAACATCACACGTAGCATTATTTATTAAATATTCATAGATAATGCAACATGTGCAATTATATAATGCTTCATGTTCATTTGTATTCCATTGTTTTTCTATTACACCCCATTATTCCCGTGGGCCACATTTAAAACCCTCTCCGGGCTTTATAGTTTCAAGCGTACTTTATGTGGAAAAGAGTGCTTTCCTCGTGAGAGGAGCATTGGATTGAGAAAAAATGGTCATGAATTATTAATGAATTTTTTAAATATATAATACTCATAAATGAATAACTTTTGATTATTTTCTTATAAATATACACCCTAAACAACAAATAATATATTAACAATTTCTTGGAAAGGAATATGAAAATTTGAACACAACATTAACTGCTTACAAACAGTACACGACTCTATCAGAACTTATGGAACAGTGAGATCGTCGGTCCCTTTGGTCGTTTGAGTCGATGAAAACAATCTTTCCAACACAACAATTGTCCAATTTTAGCATAATAACGTTAGTATTTCAATAAACACAAATGAATCTTGTCGCTACAATGGCCTAACAAGTCTGGAGCGTGATGACGATTTACCCCCGCCTCTATACTAAAACAGTTTTCAAAATTCTTTCATAGTACACTTTATATTTCTTTTGAGAATAAAGGCACTAACTATAGTCATATCTAAATAGCAAAAAGCAATGTGATCCAGGCTTGTTGTCCACAATAACCAAGATAAATTGGAAAACACAACTTACATTTCTACTGTGGCTATATAGGTCATTCGTATGATTGCTGCATACGTACATGCATATTTCTGTTCTGTGACAAGAAAGGGAAGCATTGTAACTTCTTTTCTACACACACAACTGTCTGTCGATTAACGATTCAATGTTGACTGTTGCGATAGATGGATGTAAATAAGTTCCACCTCGGTACAATATATTTTTGCCCAAATAAGGCTGTCTTTTAGCATTATATTCCATTTATCTATAACAGTCGGCTAATTCGTTAATAGTAAATTTTTGTATGATAATGGATTTGTTTGATATTTTGACACGCATGCATAATTATTTTCTTAGAAATAAGTTATAATATATTACATAAATAGATACAATTTGTTATTTTGTTCTCATAAGTATGATGGAGAGCGTGTTTGCGATTGCGAACCAGGTGATGAGGATGGACTGCATCTAGGAATAGCAATATCTAATATCCAGGTCATACAGCAGTGTAATGCCTAAAAACAAACAACAATCAATTGAATGATTCATTGATACACCTCTTTATCGATATATTTACAACAGTTTATCTATTTGTCCTTGTTTCCTACGTCCGTCCTTGTATTTGGACGAATGAAAAGACAAGTAGTACAGCAAAAACCGTTTGAGTGTTTAATGTAAACGTTTGGCTCGTTTGTTTGGACGGTTTAAAAAAATTGTTGGTCAATTAAATGCCAAGTATTTTCAAGGAGATCAGACATTGTTTTAATCGTTAACTAATGAAATGTCTCCTGTGATGGCTCCGCCCCTAGAAACGCTTGACATCTCACATTACAACGGAAAAATTAAATTGTCAACAGAAACCATCAAAGTGTTTTCATTCAAACGGGTTTTGCTGTAAAAAAGGCTAAAGAATGAATGTCTGGTGCATGAGATTTATGGATTGATAAATGGAAAGATAAAAGAAGATCGTTTATAAAAAACCGTCCATCAGATAATAATAGATGATCAATGAATGGATTTATAATCAAATAAATGAAAAGCTGAACCAACCAACAAAAAATGAAGACAGAGATGTGTTTGCATAAACTGAAAACAGAATAGTCGATAAAGTGGACAAAACGAGAGAAAAAATGAGTGGCAAAATGAAGAAAAAAAATAGTAGCAAGTACAGAAATGAGATTGGTAATGATAGTTACGGTCAAGAAGAACAGCAAATGTGATAATCGTTACTTTATTTCATCACAATGTGGCTAATGTACAGAAAGTAATATTGACGTGGTTACATGCCTACCTTCTGCCACCGCGAGTTCATATCATCTGAAGTACTTTGAATGCTCTGATATTGTGGAGGTGTACAGCAATCACGAAGGGTTTTCCCTTGGTGCAAGAATGCTCTTAGTTTAGGATAGTTCTTGTTGATATCTCTTTGAAGTGTCTGGAAGGAAAAAGGAGGGAAAAAATCAATACAAGTCTATATGCGTGACAAATATATTTCGTTATGCTATAGTTGTCTGAACCCCTTAATGGGCAATCAAAGTCTAGAAAAAAGGTCATGCTCGTCGTGTTGAAACATCAATTTACCAAATGACACACTCAGACTGAGTATACTGCTTATTCAGATGAACCACAGGCTTACCATTTTGTGTCATTATTTTTTTAAATTTATTTTTGTATTATTTTCTTATTTTTTTATTTTATACGGTTGGGCTTCCTGTGACTTGCCGTGGTGAGTATTCAACGGTCATTTCACTGTAAATCGAAACTTTCACTCACAATTCACAGAAATCTGAATTATATTATACAAAACTATCAAAGTAATAAAGACTGGATGTTTCTAAACGTTTCTGGCGTGTTTCGGGTTGATTTGGGTTCGTTTTTGAGTAGTTTAAAGCGATTCGGATTTTGAACACACTTCCTGTGTAGAAAGGAGACTCAAAGTTGAAAATAATACAAAATTAAATTTAAAAAAATAATGACACAAAATGGTAAGCCTGTGGATGAACACATGATTTTCACGACCCTGTGATCTTTAAGCACAAGTCCTATTCATTAACAATTTCTTTGGTATTATTCCAACAGTTAAATACCTTCAATTTCTCTAATTGTATTTTACTGTCCTCTTCAGAAGCCGATGGATCCAGTCCAATCAGAGCGAGTTCTGTTTCACTGACGAACGCTGTTACCGCGTCTTTAAGAGTTTCGTATCTCTCCGTCTTGGAGGTGACTGTAGTTTGTTTAGTCACTAAATCTTGAATATTGGTCGATAAAGCTTCCCATCTCTGTTTAGCGGAGCTCACGCCAGTTTGTAACTTCTTAGCTGATTCACTCTTGGAGTCAGGAATAAAGTATTTGCTTCTTGAGACGATTCTTTGGATTTGAGCATGATGCTGTGTGATGTCTTTCCGGAACGACTGTACACGAAAAAAAAGTTCGATATGTTTTTTTATGCTTAGTCGAAGGATATAATAGATGCCCAGGAAAGAATTATCACAGTCCTCCATGCGGCATTTCGATTTTATTCTTATCCACTTTTTAAATAGCTCAGAAACGCAAAACATGTCAATCAAAACGATCCTGTCAATTCTAAATATCAAATACAAGCTTACAAACGAATAGAAAACCAGCAGACAACAAACAATCACAGAATCAAACACGACCTTCCCCGTATTCGCTTGACTTACCACAAAACAATTGATTAACAGCAAGGCTGGAGTGTATAAAATACAGAGAATGTATGGACGTATACACTCCAGCCTTGATGTAAATCTATTGTTTTGTGGTCAGTCAAGCGAATGCAGGCAAGGTCTCTTCTAGCTCTTTCGATAAATGCATCCTTTGTATGTATTGGTATAATCATCAGACATGTACAGCAAAGTATAAAAGAGATGTTACCTCGTAAACATTCAGTTTAGACCTTGGACTTCCATGACCAGTTTTGCCAGACAAAGCAGCACCGAGAGCTTTCTCAGTTTCATCTAACCATTCTACAAACTTACGATACTCATTCCAAAACTCTTTACATAGTGCAAATCTCTCTTCGGCCTGACGTCGTCTTGTTTGAGTTGTCTTGCTCACGTTGTCCCAACGGGATTCAAAACTTTCTCTGGTGAAACGTAGCATACGACGGTCTTCATCTGTTGAACAGGCTGTACGGTCTTGATCTAATCGCTGAGATAAAACAATATGAATTAAGAATTTAAAAAACCCGCCTTAATTCCATTGTTTGATGTAGGTTTGTAAATTCTGTAAAAAAACCTACCTCGCATAATCGTAAAACAGTGCGAACGTCTACTGAATGACGCTCAACATCTTCCTGCATTTCCTAGAAGAAGAAAAAACAAAAAAAACCCGATACCATGACGTTAGCGAGTGCATTAACTAATAAGCAATGGGTAACAAGTGTTGTCTGTTCACAAAATTGAAATCACGTGAAATAAGTGTTCTGGTTGAGGAAAATAAATCATGACACGGAGGATAAGATTGTGTTTAAGTAGTTAGAACATTTCGAGTTAAAGTTACTGTCATCGCTGGTTTATTTTACTCTCTCACTCTTTTTATCTCTGTCTCTTTGTTTTTCGGGTAAATCTCAATTAAACAGGGCCATGAGAATTTATTAATTTAGTATCAATTAATTGTGTAAACCATACCTTGATCACTTTATACCTCTGCTGTACCTCTGCTACTTCACATGTATCAGTAATTGAATAATCCCTGAGTTTACTTTCAACCTGCGCCATCCATGCATTAAGCTGCTTCAATTGTAATTCCAGTAACTTAAGGCCATATTTAGTTTCTTCTGCTTTCTTATACGTCACTCCCAACTGCTGACACAAAGTACGCCAGCGATTATTAACTTCCTGTTGTTTGGTGGTCATGTGATCTGTGAACGGAGTACCACTCCAGTGGCTTAGCAAATAGAAAGCTGCTTCATTCATTCTTGATCGGAGTGCTTCATGTCTTTCAATATCAGCAACATAAACCTGGTGAGACAGTTATAAATCATCAAAGTGAAATAAGCAAAGTATGAACGCTCCATTATTTAATAGATTATCACTGAGGCACACAGCATTCGTGGGTATAATGCAGGAAGCTGAGGATGCATGATTATTGTTCTTATTCGTTTTCGTTAAATTGACTGCTAGGCGGAACTCGCTGCATTATTAAAAATAATGCTTTTAGCTAGAAGCATTATTTTTTATAATGCAGTTTGCTGTTTGTTGAAGTGTGACCTATGCATTCGTTGGGATAATGCTGAGTAAAAACAATGGGTTGTGATGAGAACAATGATTATTTAGAAATAATGCTGGTTTGGATCACTTAATAGAAGTTAGGCATTTTATATCATGTGAGGCGCCCTTTTCAGAGCTGCGAGGGGTGAACAAGGGTTGGGAACGAGAGAAGTTCTCCATTCCATTCCTATTTTTGTATTCTGTATTTTAGATACTGCAACAGCACACATCAACGTTACTAGGCACGAGGTGCAAGGTAAAAGTGATTATTACCTTCAAAGATAATCATAAAAATATATCGCCTACATATAAAATACAACTAACCTGGAATACGGTATCTGCTTGATCATCTGGGCCACTAAGGAACGAGTCCTCAAGATCACGTGATACTGACGATTCAACATTTCCTAGCCACTCAATAAGCTGTTCGTAAAGAGACTCAAACGTCTGGGCTTGTTTGATTATACTTAGAACTGACTGCATGGACGTCGACAGAGTCCGACAGACACTTTGCCATAAAGAGCATAAAGAAGATATCTGATTGTGTAAACGATCTGATTCGTGTTGGTCAGTGGTTCTACGCAGTGTTTCACCACGGTCGTTGATGTCTTCGAGCTGTGGTCGTCTTTCGTCAAACTCTCGACCAATAACCTAAATGTTATGGAATATTGTTTATTATTGACATTCTATGGGACTTTCTTGCGTCAATAAAGGTTAAGATATCAAAAATATAACAAAAGGAAAGGAAAAAATGAATTCCTGATGAAAAGAATGAATGAATAAACGAGCAAATGGTAGAACAAATCGAACGGACAAATGAAAAAATAATTTATGAGAGAATGCAAAATAGATAGTACATCGATGCTTTATAATGGAGAACAATGATTCGGAAATCAATCCTATACCTTCAATGCTTCGATTTCTCTACGCAATTCTTCCAAATTGGTTGCCATTGTTTTCTTTTTCAACGCCTTGTCTTTTTCTTTCAACCAGACCATAATATTCTCCATTTGTGTTGAGTACTGCTGCCATTCTTTTAGTGAGCCTTCAAGTTGTTGTTGATTGCGCGATATTCTACTTGTCAACAGAACCCAGCGTTTAGCGATGTTTTCCACTTCTTTACTACAGTTTAGTGAAACACCTCCTTTACACTGCTCAGAGATCTTACGACCTTTGGTACAGATTGATTCGTACTCCGAACGATGGGCGGCGATGTCATTCTGACACATCTGGATTACAAAATATTGCATTAATAACCTCAACCTGGGTTAAAACAACTCACAGTATTGAGTATAGTCGCAGAACACAACCGCGAAACAAGTAATACGCTATCCGATCCTCTGAACAGAACTTATCATAATCATTAGCTTATCGATCATCATTGGATATTATCACCGCCGTTGTCTTCATTAATAAAGGTCATATTTTGATAATTTTGTTTAGACAAAAACTCACATTAATAGTTTATGCGAATGAGTGATGGATTCTAAGAACAATACCTTGACAAATTCGAATTGTTCTTTCATCTGATTGATACTGGTACAGTCAGGTATGGTGAAACCGCTACGAGATTCTACACTATCCATCCACTGCAGAAACTGCTGACATGATCGATGGAACTCGTCAGTCTTCATGATATAACTGTTGAAATACTCCTTATAATCTTCCATAATTCTGACATTGTGAATAAGGGAAAGAAAAGAGAATACAATCATTAGATGAAAACATTCAGACAAGGAAAATAAATTAATAAAACGAATTCAAATGATATCAAACTGATCAAGTCAATAAATCAAACCGACCGACCGACCGACCTGACCATTGACTGATCGACTATCAAAGACCTTACTCCCTGAGTTGAAACCCTTCGTAGTATACTAGAGGGCTATCATACCTGCAAGCTGTCTTCCACAATGGTCTGATTTTGTTCAGCTTTTCTTCAAGGTTTGATCGATATTTAATGTCTTTTACTCTATCCACGTCAAGCTCTTCAGCAAGAGAGGTTAGTTGGACAAACTCTTGATGAAACTGATCGTAACGATCATAGAAATTCTATAAAAATACAGAGACGATTAATAAATAGACAAGATAAACGATGCTGTAATCATTTAACCGAGTGACTTTGATCTCTAATAATTTGACCTTTGCATTGCAAAGCTCACCCTCCAAATTGGTTTCACCAGTAACATAACTGTAATTATCAATTGAATTCTATACTTGTTTTCATAAATGTTTTTATCCGGTCGTTTATATTCTAGAAACCAAGGTACAGCTACGGCCATCCAGTAATTAATCTAAACTAAAAGCAAAATACAACATGCAATTACCGCAATTGCTAAATCGTTTCTCCATTCAAGTCCCTCTCTTCTTAGCTTCCATGAGTCTCCTTCACCATCTATTAATACCAACACGTTGTACAATTTTGAGAAATTTCTTTCAAACTCTTGTCGTCGTTCTGTTATTCTCTTGTTATCGTCCAGTTTAGCTTGAACACGGGTATGCAAAGAGTCCCATCTTTTAGAAAGATCACTTATCTGTCTGTTCATTGGATCAGAGCGATCATGTGAGCTACCCAGAATTCCTTCATCAAGGCTACGGTTTAAGGCCTCCAGCTTGGACTTGTTATCGTTTGCATCGAATGATAGTCTCTGTAGTTAACAAATCATCGTTAACCATCAAACATTACACTAAACTACACTTTTCCACCACAAGAGAGAATTTTTTTTATATAAACTGTTACCTTGTAATTTGAGAAGAGAACGTATGAGCAAGAAAAGTGCCGCTCTTTCTATATTTTATAACTAGACGCATATCTGCGTGAACTCGGGCTTCTCTTTGACCTATGTAAATTATCTGTTTGTTTCGCTGAACGTTTGTAAGAGCTAAAACTAAACAAATGAAAAAAAAACATGATAAAACTATGCCGAGATGATTAAATTGAGCTTTTTATAATAAAGGAATTTTCCATTTTTATGTTTATTGCTTTTCGAAACAGTTATGTGTTCATGTATGAAGTGACTGTAATGATGCTGAGTTTTGACTATGCAATACCAGCTTTGACCCATTATTATTATCATTTAGTGTGTCTTTTCTTTGATACTCTTTGTCACTGTTACGACTGATCTACCGCTTTTTCTCCTCTTGGGGTTCCTGTGTAATGACAAAATTTGACTAAGGGGCAGTGGGACAATTCCAACAAGAAAACAATCACTCGAGAAGCTTTGCAAAGTAGACTAAATTTCATCGAAAAATATTCCAATTTTACTGTTTATTTTGATAATTATGAATCAATTACTAATCTGCATTTGAAAAAGAGGTAATTGGAATGGTTTTTGATTGATAAGAAAGTTTACATGGAAGCAAAACTGACGAAAATCTAACCGAAGCTGAAAATACACGCGGTAAGTTTGTTGTTCTATTCCAAACTTTAGTTACATTTTCACTGTTACTACAGGAAATAACCGTTTTGACAAACCATTCTATCCTAGATCTAAAGAATGTGGATTTCGACTAAACTAATATTATGAGAATATCAAACTGTTCAAGCAGCGATGAAGTTCATTTTTTATTGCTAAAATTCCATTGATTTAAACTCGCTTGACAGTTATGGCCGATCGCTTTGAGCAAAAACATAATGTTCAATCAAATGATATTCCCTTAACAAACTTCACTGATACAAACACCGGCTGACAATCAAAATAATTGACTAGAGGTCACAACATCGTGGTATTTGATTCTGCTCCACTAAAGTTTTCCATCAAAATTATGTACGAAGCGACGGTGTCGCAAGAGTTCTGCTTCAGTCACATCATTTTTGCTTATTTGCCAAATTATAATTTGACATTTTTCCTTTTTCTTTTCAGTATTCACCAATCCAAAATACAGTAAGCAATGCGTAAATACTGTGGAAGTTTTGTGAAGCGTTTACATTGACGTCTCGGATTTTATAAGCCAAACATTACAACACTTTGTTTATATGAAATTATAATAAAGATACTGTAATTAAAAAAATTCGTATTGTAAACATTAAAAAAAGATTAAATAAATTGAAGATAGATTGAAGTTGATTGCCTGTCAATAAAAGAACTAGGATATCTACGATCGTCGTGTTCAAGACTGTGGCGATCGATTCCACCAATCACAATCGAATTAGTAAATACAACCAATCACAAACCAGGAGCCGACAGAAATACAAAGTGCGGAAAATTTAAAATGCCGACAGATCGAAAAAAAATAAAAAAAAAAACAACGCGAAATTATAACTCGGGTCTTTTCAGCCCGAGTAATAATATGAGGTGCTTATATGAAGTGCCTATAATTTCATAAGAGTGTTGACTGGACTTAATATTTTATAGTATTGTAGTAATCGTTCATCAACGTTTGTTTGATTCTACTAACCTCTAGTTCTTCGAAAGATTCATCAGCCTCCAAAGCAGAACAGGTTTCAGCAGTCACTTCAGCATCATCAAGTAACGAGAAAAGCTCGTCGACTGTTTTCTTGACTTTCATATATCCACGGGTGACTTCATTAAGTCGAGCTGTTTTGTCTTCCAGGTCAATTTGAAGCTCTTCAAAACGCTTTGCTGCCTCGTTCCGTAAAGGCACGATAAATGAAGAACATCGAGGTACTTTAGATTTGAGTTTATTGGAAAGGATATCAATGGTTGACATCTGCTCACGGTGATAGTCGACTTCTTCTTCCATTGCCTGAAAGATGAACAGCGAAAGGTTAATAACACGTATCATCTGACAAAGTTACTAAAATGGCAAGAGTTGTGCATTTGAAACATAGAAACAGATCCATTTATCATTTAGAACACTCTCGGGAATGTATTTCAATTTCGTTATTATTATCATCACCATAACATTATCGTCAAACCCCCCCCCCCCCCCCCCCCCACACACACACACACACACCCCAACACATTATCATCCCCACCGATCCCCACCTCCACCATACAACAAGCGAATTAAGAACCAACAAGACCATGTCTGAACAGCTATTACCTGACATATTTCAAGTTGCTGCAGTTGTTGATTCAGGGACCCATTGACTGTCTCTTTCAACAGATCCTCTTGTTTCTCGATCCACTCAATAAATTCCGCACAACTACTTCGAAATTGCTTCCAACATTCCAGTAAATCTTTTTGGTGCTTGATTTTTTCCTGGAGCTCTTTGGAAGTATCCGAAAACCGATTTGATACAGCAAATACTTTGTCTTCAAAATGACTGGCTACTGATGGATCACAGTTTCGAGCAAGCTCCGCTGCAACTTCGGTCACCTCGTCGAGTTTTTCTCGAGCACCTTGAAGACCTTCATTTAACGTCTCCAATTGACAGACACGTTCTTCAAAAGCTTCCATGTCGCGTGGTGTATTAGTATTCATGTTCATTGCTTCGTGTATATCGTCCATGAATTGATCCAAGTGAAGAACAGACTCCTCGTAGCCTTCAACGGCTTTCAACGAGCTATCCAACCATACTTCATACTCGTTGACTTTAGTGTTAAGGTAATCCCAGCGGTCCTGTACGCTGTCAATACATTCTTGTAATTCATCTTGGTCTATCGAGGGATCACCTAGTAACCGTTTGCCGTAGTTAAGAGCGTTGTCTACTGATTGTTTTTGAGTCACCAGGAAACCTTTCATTGCCTGAAAATAGCAAAACAGTTCACTTATTGATAATCAGAAAATACCAAATCTCCATGGGATTATGTCCAGGGACGTTAGTTTATCATTTTTCTTCAGTGATATTCTTTGAAATTCGACATTCTTGGCCTGAAGGTCTATAAAACTGAGCAGATTGTATACGATTGACAACTCTTAACCATAATATAACTAGGCTTTGTACAACTAACTACAGCTCGACCATGTTAATACAATTGGAATTACAATGTTAAAACACGTGTTCTCTTACATTAAATCAATCAATTTCAGGAGGAGTCTATTTAAAATTAACCAATGACAGAACATGTTAGAACAACCTCTGCCCTATGAAATTGATTGACGGCTCAGAAATGACCAAAATCAAAACAAAGTTTGGAAACGGCGGATCGCGATACAACGAATTTGTCCGTCATAGTTTATATATTTTGTGTTTATGGTTTTGTTTGCGTTCATATTTTCATATGATCTGTTCCACGTACCTTAACATCTTCCAAGGCTACAGCAAACTGTTTCTTAGAAACAATCTTCTGGTAGCTATTCATTGCCTCTTCCCTAGTTTCAAACCACTCATTAATGCTTTGAAGTTCATCGTATAACGATTGGAACTCATTCCATCGAGCAATACCATGTTGGATTTGTTGTTTTTTGTCTATCATTTCATTAACGATGCTATTTTTCATCATGGCAAGTCTCCTGATGGCATCTCGCACGTCCACAGCAGGTCCATCATGTCGATCACCGTGAAGGTCTTGTACTGTGTCATTCAGGTTGGTTAGTGCTTCCTCTTTGATATTAAGATCTCCAAAAATGTTCTGTGAAAAAGAAACAAACCAACTCTAAATTATATATCATATTCTAAAACTCATGAATAATTAATGAGTGATTTTCAAAGCAAATAAATTTCCGTGATGAGTTCTATAACTAATGATACAGAATTTTCCTAATTTGCATAAACGTAAAACTCTATTTTCTCCCGATTAAGTTAAAAAAATTATCGAATATCGAGTTGTTGTTTTTTTTAATATAAAGTTACGGTTGGAATTTTAAAAGCAATTTAAAACATTCGAATTCGTGTTTTATCGGCGCTATAGATTATTGGGTCGTAGAGCTCCTAAAGAAAATCTATATGTTTGAATGAACCGAGAGGTAAGAGTAGGAATGGCTGGTACGTTTATTCTCAGAACAAAGAACGATGAAAGAGCCTATTTTAGGAATAGTTTTGTACTGTAGAGTGCACGCCACATAAGTGACACAATTCTCACGCTGTTATTAAACCCACCTCAAACTTTTCCAATCTTTTCTTTGCTGTATCCATCGAGTTATTACCAATCTCCACACAAGGCTCTCCAGCGATACGCATTGCTTCATTAAACCAGGAATCCAGTTCTGCTACTTCTTCAAAGAGACTAACAACGATGAGATCGGCACGATGTCTTATCAGCTCTTCTTCGCGGTCCTCCAGTAATGCCCACAGCTCAGTCCAGTTTTCATCTAAGCTTAGTTGACTTTCACGTAGGAAGCTGGTGTCTCCTCGTGTTAATTCAAGTAGCTCTTCTACAACTTGGTTTAGTCGCTCTTTGGTTGCTTGATTTGACTCGATGTCAGTCTGATATTGCTGTGGGCAGTAAAATACGAGGTTCAATATGAACTAAGTTATGTTTTGGTGAAATGTGCCAGATTATCGGACAATGCACGAAACATGGGGGAATAATTTGTAAATAAATGAATGAATAAATGAATGTACGAATAAATGAAAAAGTAAACTAACAAGATATCACATTTAATACCTTAAGGTTTTCCATTTGTGATTCTACCATATCAAGATTGCACGCTGAGATATCTTCATTTTTCATCAATCCAAGGACCGTTACCAACCAATCAACCAAGTCATCCATACCGCCTTGATATTCTCTCCACAGTTTTACAAGTCTTTCCAATCTTTGACGTTCAGTACGAGCTTCTTGCCGTATTGCGCGCCATTGCTCTTTAACGTCTGTGACTTTGGTTTGTAGCTCTGGATTTGCTGAAATAAAAAAATAATTGGTAGAGTAATTATAAAGGTCAACTTTGCCTTTAGCCTTGATTCATTAGTCCGGTCATTGTTGTGGTATACTGTCGACAGCGCTTAACTACCAAGTATTTTGTTCTACCCTGGACAGCTTATAGGTATGACGCTCCAACATTAAACCATCTATATCAGCCGCTATTGTACCTCTTTTCCCTGTTCTCTTTCGAAACAGGAGACCCGTGACATCAATAACTGCATAGGACGCTGCATGTCATAGTCCAGATATATGTACTAGAATGAATTTTGTTGAAAACAAACAAACAAACAAACAAACAAACAAACAAACAAACAAACAAACAAACAAACAAACAAACAAACAAACAAACAAACAAACAAACAAACAAACAAACAAACAATCAAACAAACAAACAAACAAACAAACAAACAAACAAACAAACAAACAAACAAACAAACAAACAAACAAAAGAGATTTTATTGTCCGAGGCTGCTGATATTTTACCATAACCGAGTAAAACGTTAAACGTAACTTAAACGACGATAGTGATGAAATAATTTGTATAATTATGTCAAGAATTGCTAAGCACTTGATTTTTGACATCAAACCAACCTGTGGCAGTGAGGACCTGTTCTCCTTCATACACTACAGCATCTCTAGTAGACTGACGGTCATTCAACTTTTTATCGAGCTCTCTCAGCTTCATCGCTTTAAGCACGACTGTATCTATACTTCCTTCTGGCTGTTCACGTAGTGGATACAGCAAGGTTTGCTTTAGATTATTCATCCACGATAATAACTTTGATAATGATTCCTCGAAGGACCTCCATTGCAGTACAGTTGACGTTATCCACTCAGAGTTCTCATGACAAACTTCAAGCATGTTATTGGCGAGTTTCTTAACGTCATTGTATCGATCAAGGTTTAGTGGACCTTCATCAGCCTGTAGAGCGTAGTCTTTGAACATATCGAGACGCGATCCTCGAGTGTCAATGTTACGAGAGAATGTCTAACGAAAAAGTAAGAAATTGCATTTAATAGCAGTCATTTTTATGTGATTAGTCAAGTGTTACACAATAAGTCGTTATATAAGAACTGCAGATTACTTGAACGTTTATCTAGAAACTACGGCTACGATACAATACTGTACTGTACTATACTGTAGATTTAAATATCCTCAAAAAGCATCAAATGAGTATGATATCGTACCTGGAATTGTTGCAGTCTTGTTTCCAGAGCTGCCAGGTCTGGTGGTACAGTGTCATCAGCAACAAGTGAATGAAAGACAGCTTCCTGAGACGTAAGCCAATCAGAGAACTCATCCAGCTCCCTACTGTACTGTCTCTGACGTGTCTTTGGTGACTTCCTGTCTGTCGGTGAGCCGCCATGACCTGACCGCCTTCTACTAGGAGACGGCGTTGTAGGGCTGAGTTCCCGGGAAGACACCACACCATTCTGGGTCGGTTCGTTACTACGCGATGGCTTAGAGGCGAGGACGGGAGATTCTTGGACGAGTTGTACGACTTCCGGTTCGACGGGTTGTGGTACTGGTGCAGAAGGTGGAAGAAGTTCTAAGTTTTGAAGGTGACGTTCTCTTGATCGTATCAGAGGTCGTTGTCGTTCCCAGGACTTGTTGAGTTCAGCTAGTTTGTGTTTCTTCTGTGGTGTGGTCACATTACTGGTGTTCTTGTTTAGAAAATCCAGGGTACACCGATGGATTTTAGCGTGACACTCAAGGATCTAAAAAAAAAACAAAGATAATACTTCAGACATAAAAACACTGATATAGCACCATTTAATAGCCGATGCGCGCGGACATCATTTTGGATTTATAGCGCGAAAAGAATCACGGGACACTGGTCAAGACATAATATCGCTTGATATTAATGGGAAATTGTGGAAATAATGAACACTGAGCACTAAAATAAGGAAGGACGAAAACACACTAGGGAAGCAAGTGAATCATCTCATGCAAGTAAAAGAGGACACAATACACGTGATGAGGTACGGATACGAACAAATTAGGGGTGGACAAATGGACTTATGAAGAGGGACAGATGTTCTTGTTCGTGCAAGCAATTTTCTATTACTTACGCAGACATGCACGAAATTGTTTGTTAGAAATTCAAAGATTTAGAGAACAAACATGGGTCTGCATGAACGTTTTTTATCCCCTCGGACCGTGTAAAATGTATAATTTTTCAAAATCACCCACCCCTCCGTTACAAGTTTAATGATCCGCAGCTAAATAAGCAGTTATGCAAGAACACAACCAAGCTAAGATCATTTACGCAAGACAGAAAACATGCAATAGAGTTCACATTTACTCTCATTAAAGTGAGAGAGTTTATATATGCAATGAAAGAAAGTTACGAGCAAAAAGGAACAAACATGCAAACGAGCACGCGTACAACCAAGCAATAAAGACCGGCTGGTAAATCTGTTAAAAATCAAATAAAATATTACTACTACTACTTAAATACTGTCAAAACTCTTACCAAAAATTTCAAAAGCTCCAAGTCAAGGCTCTTCTCCTGATCAAGAGGTCCAAGTTGTCTAATAGTCTTATCAATCATAGTACTTTGTTCCATACACTCTTTTAGCTTATCATCCGCATCTTGACCGCTAAGAATCACCGACTCTACTTCAGCCATCTTATCAACAGCGGTTCTCAGATTAAAGACTTTAGCAACCATTAGTTTGATGATTCCATGCATTAGTTGTTCTAGGTCAGTCGTCTGTTTCTTCAAGTCGGCTTGTTGATTTGGTGAAAGGGTTGTTGTATCTTTGGATATTCCATGCAGTCTTGCTTGTTGGTTCCTTGTTTCTCCTAACAAATTCTGTACAAAGAATTAGATATGGTTGTTAGGAGTGATAGCATAGTGTGAACAAAGTTAATCAAATAACACTTTAATAATATCGTCAGATATGAATCTTTTTGTTTAGCCTTGTTGTTCGTCTCTCCCCCTACTGCGATGAACAATAAGGACGACATTCTTATATATAATACACAATCATCCATTGGAAATGTTTGGGTCACGTCAGTTATAATCAATATCAATAAAAACAACTAATTAACTAAAATTATAGCAAAATGTACAACGATAAAAATGGAATTTTGTCTGAACGGTTGACAAATTCTATAGTGTCTTGGCCGAGTGTCATAGTCATTCTACCTCATTACCTTATTTTCTGTCACCTTTACTATATCTCATGAAAGAGACTTTGGATTTTCAAGGTGTAGCTTGAAACGAATTTTTTTGTTATAACTGACGTGGACCAAACATTTCCAATAGATGATTGTGCATTATAAGGTTCTTGGTCAGGTTCCAGGCACGAGGCCTGTGTAGCACTATCTACCGGATAAATGCATTGGATAACTTTGATTCGCTAGGTAACATTTATCAAATAGATAGCTTTACCAAGGTCCATAGTGTTTACAATCAGTTCAAATCAATCAGGTCGTTTGATAATTATATACCTGTATATGTTCCAGTTGCTGTTTTAAAACACTTAAATCACCATCTACAACCTCTTCCGACACCAATGCTTCCTCGATAGACGCAACGCCGTCCATCAGCTCGTGGAGTTCAATTTGAGCAGCGAAGTTATCATCATCATCATCATCATCATCATCTAGACCATTCTCCACCGTGTACAAACCATTCTCTACCACACGAACAACATCATTGTCGCTGCTCAAGTTTAACGATCTCAACAACGCAAAATTTTCTTTAAAATTTTGAATATCATTAGGTGGAAACTGTGCTCTATCAGGTCGATGATGTACGAAGCTCTCGAGGTCAGTCTGTCGTGATGCTGCGCGGTTCTGTAAGTCTTGCCATAAGTTGTTGACGGCTTTCAGACGCTCGTCCATGATGATCATCAGACTGCTGTTACCTTCGAAAGGAAACTGCTGCGCCAAGGAGTTCATTTCATCGAGGCGTCCTTGTTGTCGGGACATTTCTACACACAAGGCCTGTGGTACAAGGATAAACTCTAAATCAAGACAGGCAGACAGAAAGACAGACAGACGGCAGACAGAAAAGCAGACGGACGGACGGACAGACAAAAAAACAACAGCGAAATACAGACAGATAAACAAAACAAAAAAAACAACAACAACAGCAAAACAGATAAAAAAGACAAAGAATAAAACAAAATAGACATACGGACGGACAGACAAACCGTCAAAAAAAAAAAAAAAAAGTACATGCCTTACATGCTCACTTAGCAACATGAAACAAAATATAACAACGATACTGTTACAAATAAGCAAAAATACAAACAAACATACACACGCTAATATAGCACACCCGAACAATTTCGATCTCGTGACAATTGAAAACTAGATACAAATACCAAAACAAACAATACGCCAAACGTAAATAAAGTGATACCAAAGATAATATTATAAGTACTAGAGTTAACATATTGTGTACATACCACATGTCGTGCAAGTTCATCTCTCACGTTGTCAGGGACGCCTTGACACGCTCTCATCATATCTTCAATAACACGAAGCTTTTCGAGTAGTTTTTCGACCTCGACAACAAACACATCTAAACTCATTCCTTCTTTTAGAGGGACTTCATCACTATTCAGTTCCCTTAATCTCTCCAGCGCTTCTTGAAAGTAAGGAGATTGATATGAATCCTGAATGACTAAGCTTGTAACTCTTTGTGGAGCTGGAGGGCTTTCGGTTCGTTTTTTACTTGACATCAAACGAAGATCGTGTAGGATTTTACTTGAATCGTCCTCATATTCACCGTTGACTACAGGTTGGGCATTTTCATGACTTTCACCGTAAGTTTGAGTTTCACTGGAAACTTCTCCGTTCGATTTTTCATCTCTGTTAAGCAAACTGAATAAATTATTTTCAGGAAGGTCGTCACTAGGTGATCGATCATTATCAGACAGTTGAACTTCCATGGAGACTTGTGAGTTAGCTGGAGACGCTGTTCGTTCAATATCCGTGATTTCTAGATTGTTTGTTGACTCATACTCTAATTGCACTGGAATATAACTTAACCTCGCCAAGCTTTCATCTTCTATGTCTGACGAAGTATTAACTTTGGAGTTATCTAATTCTATTGTCGAATCATTGCTTTCTTTTGTATTTTCGTTTAGAGATGGTTTTGATTGCTCTCCCCTATCAGCTTGTTCGTGATCATCTGCAACTGAGTGAACTATCGACTGATGGCTGCTACTTTCGATCGATATTCTATCGTCAGTGATCGGTAATTCCGACGGCAAATTTTCATTAATTTGATTTTCTTGTTCGTGATTATTTGAAGAATCTAAAGGTTCCTGATCGCCCGAATCGTCTTTAGTCGCACCTTGCTCAGAACTTAGAGGAACATCTTTATCATTATTTGCCTCAGGTAATTTTTCGCTGCTTGATTCCTGTTCCTTTTCTACTTCAGGATCACGTGATTGATTTAAATCAACATTTTCCTTGTTATCACTGCCCGGCTTACCATCTATGTCATCCGTATTATCTCCCCTCTGAACAACTTGTTCAACTTCTGAAATCTCCTCATCAGTTTTTTCAACATCCTCTTCAGTGACGTCATTACTATCGGTCAGCGGTTCACTATCTGAAGGAATCGTGGCGTCCGTTTTGTCGCTATAGACAACTCCATTTTCATCTGTTAAAATGAGAACAGGCACAGGTTTTCTATTTTTATCCGATAGTGATTCCATAGAAGCGCTAGGCTGTTCTACAGCGTTCTCTGATTTTTCCCCTGAAGTTTCATTCTCGTTCTTTTCTATAGAGTGTTCACCAATTTGATCCGGGACTTCCGGTGTATCGTGAGTTTCTGATTTTCTTAGTAAACTTTCTAAGGACTCCATTGACGAGACGCCACTCTCCGAATTGTCCAAGTCTGAATCGTTACCGTTATAATCAAGATGGTCACTCGATGGTTTGTTTTTCACATCAATGTCGCCATCTCCGAGAGTTGTTGGGGATAGATCCTCCTGAGCAAATCTCGATTCCAAACAAAAATCCTCAACATTGAAATTTCCCGGACCAAACAAATCGTCGTTTTGTATAGCTTCTAAGTCTTCATTAAGTTGTTGGATGTTTTCTTGTATTCTTTTCAAGTCTAAATCGGTACATATTCCAACTAGGCCTTCTTCTTGTGCTTTGAGGTCTGCTATTAAACTTCTAATGAAAGGTAAATCGAGTATAAGGTCCTATAAAAGAAAAATAAACAAGTTTAAATACGTGGTTACGTATATACAGTTATACAGACAAGACGCTGACCTCAACTGGGTCAATCAACTATCAAATAACTATAGCTGGCAGAACTACCTTGGGTACCACACACAGTAAATTTTGAATTGTTATACAGAAAATATACCTAACATTCCTCAAGCTACTTTCTTTGAAAAAAAAAAACAGAGTCTAATGTATAGACAGTCTAAATCAATATTAATCACCTCTTAACGAGTGTCAACGATTGGTTCAAATATAATAACATCTATTCTGTAAGTCTCCATGGGGGTGAGTGAAGCACAATCAAAGACACGTGGCCTTACGCTTTTAAATAATAAATAAGAGTTTAGGTGAGACATCTAACACTATTTCTTCAGTATTGCCCTATAAAAACACGCGAAGGCAGTCATGCTTCTATTTTGCTCTTTTTAAATTGCTGCGATAATAAAGTGTTTGACACCTTATTGATAAAGATAGATCAACAAAGTGTTGGGTCTGATGAAAGACAAGAGATGACAGCTCGACCAAACAACAAGAACAATTACTAGAAGTTGATCGATGTGAATTTACCTAAGAAGAATCTAACACTAGAATGATTCACTAAACTAGCGGGAAATGTCTTCTACCAAAGAGACATGACAGATGTTTTTAACTGAATACATTTCCAGTGAAGATTAATGTTTATACGATATGGTGGTCGGTGTCACAGCTAGACACATTAGTCATGTACATCGTTGTACAACAATATTCCATGTTTATCCTACTGTTTCAATCAAACAATCTTTTTTTAATTAAAACAAATACTAACGAACAGTATAGTGGTTAATTACCTAAGGAAATAGAGAACAACCACTACACAAACCAAAAACAAGTAGAGGGATTAAGTGTTTTTAAAGCCACGCATCAACAATAATATCCTGTTCATGATAAATAGATCGCCTTCCAGTACTTCAATATAACGTACATAGAGGATACTAAATTGTCTGAAGTGCTTAAAACATTAGAAACACGAGAACATCTTTACTATTATATTCTAATACAGTTAGTAGAGTTTACGCCGTCGTTATGGCAATGGTGTGTTATAGATGATGAGGTTGTAATTATGCACAAATGGAGTTATTCAAACTCATGTTTTTATTTTACACCGAAGAACAATAGGTGACTGCAAGATACTTGTTGCCAACAAAGAACAAACTTTAAACTATTGGCGGAATGGTAAGAAACTAATAAAAGTACATAAAAGTACACAATAGTACAATACGATATCATAAAGCCACATACTTGTAATTTTTCGTGCCGATCTGTACAATCTCTTGATTTGACCTTTACTATTCTGGTTTTATAATCATCAATTCGTTCTTTGGCATCTTGTAAAGCGACCTCGAACTCTGCTGTTTTATAGTAGCGGTCACCGACTTCTTTTTCCTTCTGTGTGACAAGTGCTTGTATTCGATCAAGACTGTCTTGCAGCGAGCAGATTCTATCTCTTAGCGTGTTTCCTTCATCTATGTCATCCAGCAAGTCAATCAGTCGATATCCTTGGTTACGAACACTTTCAAAGTCTGTAATTGTGACATCCACTTCGTCGCTTAACTCCTGAAATCGAAAACAATGATTGAATACTCGTTTAGCATCAGCCATTTCGCTCATCTACTGACACTGTAGGTCATTCAAACCGGGCTGGATATGTTACGAAACCCAACACACACAAGATCATAATATTCTCTGTAACCAGTAACACAATTCATAATGTTCGTAACTGCTACTGTGTTAATAACAGCTGATGGAAAACTACGTAACATCTTGTAGAACTGCCATGAGGCAAACTGTGTATGTTGACATGGAACGATGAATATATTAATACAAGTGTCGTGACAAAGTCACAAACCCGTGAACACGCCTCCAGAGGGTTTCAACGATTATGAAAAATTGAAATGAATTGATTAACTACTGGATTACAAATATTGAACGTGAAATGTTTGGTATGTTCATCAACGAATTTATTCGCATGAATTTAAATCCTGTAAGTGAGTCAAAAGAAATTAAAAATTATTGTTTGTTAGTTTGATGTGTGAGTTCTACGTGGTATTTACTCGCAAATATAAATGTTTCCAAGATGCAAATTACAATCAAACATCCCTATGTTTTTCCCCCTTCATACCCACTAAAAAAAAGAAGTCATAGACAATTACAAAACAGTTATGTACAAAAACCTAAAAGATACAAAGACGAATTGAGAAAAAATCGAAAATATGAAGAGAATTGTTTTTTATTATTTCAAAAAGCTGAAAAAGACGGATTATAATTTATGCAATTTGCTCTCGATTTCTAATTGGTTGGTTTGTATTGTGACTTAAAAAAGTGTCAGTCGATAGCACCTGCCAGCAAAGTCCTTGAAAACTGATAGAAATTTAAATCAGACCAAAATGAGAGAAAAATATATTAACCAACCTTAAAACTAAAATTAAAATGAACAAATTTTCCCCTTTTCAAACCAATAAAATATAATCATAATTTTGAAAAATTCGTGATAAACCTTATATAACCAAAATTTGGACATTTACTGAGTAGTTGAAACCCTGCTCAAAATTACGAAAATAACATCAATAATTATCTATTTATGACAATTGATAATAGCAATTGCATATTAAATTTTCATTTAAAGATTTTACCAAATTAAGAAAATATTCAATTTCTCTAATATTAAGTAACAAAACTTGCCAAGAAACAAAGATTTTAAACGTGTCTGTGTAAATACAAACCTTGAATTTGACAATGTTGATCGTGTCACTGCTCGCTTGGCACATTTCTTCTACAATGTGTTCTTTAGAATTCAGCCAATCAGATGTGTTCGACAAGCCGTTATTAAACTCTTGCCATTCGATCGAATTTTTTACTAGTTCCTGTTTACGATCGAACAGCCTATCACGGACTCTCAAGAACTCCAAATCTAATTGTTGTAACCTTTTGCTAATGGTATTCTGGTCATCAGGAGGCACAAGATTGATGATATGTCTGGATTTGGCTTTTACAGCACTTACGATAGCCTCTTGAAGCTCCAGGTTGTCTCTTAACATCTGTAAAATCCAATCAAATGAAATTTGAAATAAAGCAGCCTCTTCAATGTGACGTTGTTGTTGTTTATTAGTTGTTGTGACTTATATAGTCATTTGTAAGGTTGTAGGACCGCTGAAAGAACTTGGATCTCTCGGGAGGTGAGTGGGGAGGGAGGGGGAGGGACTCCGGGGATTTTTCATAAGGGCGTAGCTTCACAAAATTCTAAAAGATAACAAAATCATATCATATTTTAAACCCTTAAAGAGATCAAATCACTGATTTTTACCCCTAAAAGATACGACGAGCATCCCCAATCGTTTACGGATTTACTCCCCACCGGCTTGGATCACCACTTATCATTGATATCTTCATTTCTTTTACTTTACAGTTTTCACTATGAATCTACCCTTTTTATATGCTTTCACTGATTATGCAAATGCTTGTCTGTACGTCTATTATTCTTTTGACATCCAAATTCGTTGAATCGCAACCCGCCGGTATCAATACTTTCTATTAATTTCCTCGTTTTTTCGAGCGTCAATTTTATTTCAAATTAACCAAAAACAGACTATGATAAGGCAAGTCCCGCCTTGTGAAATTATTTGATAAAACAAAATTGGCTGTAATTTGGTGAAATTAACGCTTCTTTTCATTCTGAGCACAATTTGGACAATTAGTGGTCGAAGATCGATAGCTCGGGTTTCGGATATTGATGATCTACAACTAATTTTATTTTGATGATCTGTTTGCTGCTAATTTTTTATATCTATCTTTCTTTTTATATTTTTGCTCTTTTTGTGTCAAAATCATTTTCAGCATAAGTTTTCTTGTGCAATTCTTATATCTTTCTTTTTTGTTTAGTTGATTGTGCTTGGCCAAGAGTATGAGACAAGAGAGCTTATCACCGGACCCCATCAGGGGCTCTACTCGTCGTGCTATTTTCAGAAACTTGTTAACGAATCTCCGCATTTTTGTCTTGAGATGTTTTGACGATGCGACCGCGCCTCCTGGAATCTGTCCAATCACGTTCCGCTCCCGAAATAACTTCGTTTAAAAATAGAATGAAAAGATCCCCTGATGAGTGTAAAGCCAAATACGGGGGATAAGCTCTCTTATCTCATAATTGCTGCTAATTCAAATGGGACCACGTCTTGTTTATCAGCCAATTGACGGCTTTGTAATTTGATTGGCTGATAAGGACACAAAGTGCATGTCTTTTGTTCTAAAGCGCAAACCTGATTGGTTTATAAACGCGATGTGGTCCCAGTTGAATTAGCAGTACTGTAAAAATAAAACGATGAAAATCAATAATAAATGAAAAAAAGAAATGCATAAATAGCTATTGGACTAAATAAACAAAATAAAACAAACACACAAATGAATGATTAATTAACAAATACAAATCAGGGCTGGGTTGTTCAAAGCCCGATTAGCACTAATCCTGGGTTAACTCTTAAGAAAACCTATAGATTAGCACTAATCAAGCTTTGAGCAACCGGCCCCTGGCTATGCATTACCATGTAAGAACTCTGTAGTTCGTCAATGTGTCCATGTGTGACGTAAAGATCTATAGATTTATCCATCATAACCAGGTTGTCAAAGCACGACTCTATCTCTGCCTGGTACTCCTGCCATTTCCAGAGAGTATCTTCAAACTCTTCCTGCTTCTCGGCTACTTCTCCTTCAAGATTATCACAGCGCTGTAGCAAGTTGTTGAGTTGATTTTCAAGAATCTAAAAAATATCAATAGATAAAGTTGATATGGTGTATATACCAACACAAAATATCACTGTTCTTTAATGCCGGGTAATTTGACTTTTATAGCATCGATACAAATATACAGAGCTGGACTTTAAAAAGAGGATCGATAGCAGTTATAATAATTATAGTGGTGAATGATCACGGTAATCATATAAAGGCTGCTATTGATAATAATGATGATGTTTATGATAATGATGATGATGTTAATGATAATAATGATGATGTTAATGATAATAATGATGATGTTAATGATAATAATGATGATGTTTATGATAATAATGATGATGTTAATGATAATGATGATGATGTTTATGAAAATGATGATGATGTTAATGATAATAATGATGATGTTAATGATAATAATGATGATGTTAATGATAATAATGATGATGTTTATGATAATAATGATGATGTTAATGATAATGATGATGATGTTTATGAAAATGATGATGATGTTAATGATAATAATGATGATGTTTATGATAATAATGATGATGTTAATGATAATAATGATGATGTTTATGATAATAATGATGATGTTAATGATAATGATGATGATGTTTATGAAAATGATGATGATGTTAATGATAATAATGATGATGTTAATGATAATAATGATGATGTTAATGATAATGATGATGATGTTTATGAAAATGATGATGATGTTAATGATAATAATGATGATGTTAATGATAATAATGATGATGTTAATGATAATAATGATGATGTTTATGATAATAATGATGATGTTAATGATAATGATGATGATGTTTATGAAAATGATGATGATGTTAATGATAATAATGATGATGTTAATGATAATAATGATGATGTTAATGATAATAATGATGATGTTTATGATAATAATGATGATGTTAATGATAATGATGATGATGTTTATGAAAATGATGATGATGTTAATGATAATAATGATGATGTTAATGATAATAATGATGATGTTAATGATAATAATGATGATGTTTATGATAATAATGATGATGTTAATGATAATGATGATGATGTTTATGATAATAATGATGATGTTAATGATAATAATGATGATGTTAATGATAATAATGATGATGTTAATGATAATAATGATGATGTTTATGATAATAATGATGATGTTAATGATAATGATGATGATGTTTATGAAAATGATGATGATGTTAATGATAATAATGATGATGTTAATGATAATAATGATGATGTTAATGATAATGATGATGATGTTTATGAAAATGATGATGATGTTAATGATAATAATGATGATGTTAATGATAATAATGATGATGTTAATGATAATAATGATGATGTTTATGATAATAATGATGATGTTAATGATAATGATGATGATGTTAATGATAATGATGATGATGTTAATGATAATAATGATGATGTTAATGATAATAATGATGATGTTAATGATAATAATGATGATGTTTATGATAATAATGATGATGTTAATGATAATGATGATGATGTTTATGAAAATGATGATGATGTTAATGATAATAATGATGATGTTAATGATAATAATGATGATGTTAATGATAATAATGATGATGTTTATGATAATAATGATGATGTTAATGATAATGATGATGATGTTTATGATAATGATGATGATGTTTATGAAAATGATGATGATGTTAATGATAATAATGATGATGTTTATGATAATGATGATGATGTTTATGAAAATGATGATGATGTTAATGATAATAATGATGATGTTAATGATAATAATGATGATGTTAATGATAATAATGATGATGTTTATGATAATAATGATGATGTTTATGATAATGATGATGATGTTTATGATAATAATGATGATGTTAATGATAATAATGATGATGTTTATGATAATAATGATGATGTTTATGATAATGATGATGATGTTTATGATAATAATGATGATGTTTATGATAATGATGATGATGTTAATGAAAATGATGATGATGTTAATGATAATAATGATGATGTTTATGATAATGATGATGATGTTTATGAAAATGATGATGATGTTAATGATAATAATGATGATGTTAATGATAATAATGATGATGTTAATGATAATAATGATGATGTTTATGATAATAATGATGATGTTTATGATAATGATGATGATGTTTATGATAATAATGATGATGTTAATGATAATAATGATGATGTTTATGATAATGATGATGATGTTTATGATAATAATGATGATGTTAATGATAATGATGATGATGTTTATGATAATAATGATGATGTTAATGATAATAATGATGATGTTAATGATAATAATGATGATGTTAATGATAATAATGATGATGTTAATGATAATGATGATGATGTTAATGATAATGATGATGATGTTAATGATAATGATGATGATGTTAATGATAATGATGATGATGTTAATGATAATGATGATGATGTTAATGATAATAATGATGATGTTTATGATAATGATGATGATGTTAATGATAATAATGATGATGTTTATGATAATAATGATGATGTTAATGATAATAATGATGATGTTTATGATAATGATGATGATGTTTATGATAATAATGATGATGTTAATGATAATAATGATGATGTTAATGATAATGATGATGATGTTAATGATAATGATGATGATGTTAATGATAATGATGATGATGTTTATGATAATAATGATGATGTTTATGATAATAATGATGATGTTAATGATAATGATGATGATGTTTATGATAATAATGATGATGTTAATGATAATGATGATGATGTTTATGATAATAATGATGATGTTAATGATAATGATGATGATGTTTATGATAATAATGATGATGTTAATGATAATGATGATGATGTTTATGATAATAATGATGATGTTAATGATAATGATGATGATGTTTATGATAATAATGATGATGTTAATGATAATGATGATGATGTTAATGATAATAATGATGATGTTAATGATAATAATGATGATGTTAATGATAATAATGATGATGTTAATGATAATAATGATGATGTTAATGATAATAATGATGATGTTTATGATAATAATGATGATGTTAATGATAATAATGATGATGTTAATGATAATGATGATGATGTTAATGATAATGATGATGATGTTTATGATAATGATGATGATGTTTATGATAATAATGATGATGTTAATGATAATAATGATGATGTTAATGATAATAATGATGATGTTTATGATAATAATGATGATGTTTATGATAATAATGATGATGTTAATGATAATAATGATGATGTTAATGATAATAATGATGATGTTAATGATAATAATGATGATGTTAATGATAATAATGATGATGTTAATGATAATAATGATGATGTTAATGATAATAATGATGATGTTTATGATAATAATGATGATGTTAATGATAATAATGATGATGTTAATGATAATGATGATGATGTTAATGATAATGATGATGATGTTTATGATAATGATGATGATGTTTATGATAATGATGATGATGTTAATGATAATGATGATGATGTTAATGATAATGATGATGATGTTAATGATAATGATGATGATGTTAATGATAATGATGATGATGTTAATGATAATAATGATGATGTTAATGATAATGATGATGATGTTAATGATAATGATGATGATGTTAATGATAATAATGATGATGTTAATGATAATAATGATGATGTTAATGATAATGATGATGTTAATGATAATAATGATGATGTTAATGATAATAATGATGATGTTAATGATAATAATGATGATGTTAATGATAATAATGATGATGTTAATGATAATGATGATGATGTTAATGATAATGATGATGATGTTAATGATAATGATGATGATGTTAATGATAATAATGATGATGTTAATGATAATAATGATGATGTTAATGATAATGATGATGTTAATGATAATAATGATGATGTTAATGATAATAATGATGATGTTAATGATAATGATGATGATGTTAATGATAATGATGATGATGTTAATGATAATAATGATGATGTTAATGATAATAATGATGATGTTAATGATAATAATGATGATGTTAATGATAATAATGATGATGTTATGATAATAATGATGATTTAATGATAATGATGATGATGTTATGATAATGATGATGATGTTAATGATAATAATGATGATGTTAATGATAATAATGATGATGTTAATGATAATAATGATGATGTTAATGATAATAATGATGATGTTAATGATAATGATGATGATGTTTATGATAATAATGATGATGTTAATGATAATGATGATGATGTTAATGATAATGATGATGTTAATGATAATAATGATGATGTTAATGATAATGATGATGATGTTTATGATAATAATGATGATGTTTATGATAATGATGATGATGTTAATGATAATAATGATAATGTTTATGATAATAATGATGATGTTAATGATAATAATGATGTTAATGATAATAATGATGATGTTTATGATAATAATGATGATGTTAATGATAATAATGATGATGTTAATGATAATGATGATGATGTTAATGATAATAATGATGATGTTAATGATAATAATGATGATGTTAATGATAATAATGATGATGTTAATGATAATAATGATGATGTTAATGATAATGATGATGATGTTAATGATAATGATGATGATGTTTATGATAATAATGATGATGTTAATGATAATGATGATGATGTTTATGATAATAATGATGATGTTAATGATAATGATGATGATGTTTATGATAATAATGATGATGTTAATGATAATGATGATGATGTTTATGATAATAATGATGATGTTAATGATAATGATGATGATGTTTATGATAATAATGATGATGTTAATGATAATGATGATGATGTTTATGATAATAATGATGATGTTAATGATAATGATGATGATGTTAATGATAATAATGATGATGTTAATGATAATAATGATGATGTTAATGATAATGATGATGATGTTAATGATAATAATGATGATGTTAATGATAATAATGATGATGTTAATGATAATGATGATGATGTTAATGATAATAATGATGATGTTAATGATAATAATGATGATGTTTATGATAATAATGATGATGTTAATGATAATGATGATGATGTTAATGATAATGATGATGATGTTAATGATAATAATGATGATGTTAATGATAATGATGATGATGTTTATGATAATAATGATGATGTTAATGATAATAATGATGATGTTAATGATAATGATGATGATGTTAATAATAATAATGATGATGTTAATGATAATAATGATGATGTTAATGATAATGATGATGATGTTAATGATAATGATGATGATGTTAATGATAATGATGATGATGTTAATGATAATAATGATGATGTTAATGATAATAATGATGATGTTAATGATAATAATGATGATGTTAATGATAATAATGATGATGTTAATGATAATAATGATGATGTTAATGATAATGATGATGATGTTAATGATAATAATGATGATGTTAATGATAATAATGATGATGTTAATGATAATGATGATGATGTTAATGATAATGATGATGATGTTAATGATAATGATGATGTTATGATAATAATGATGATGTTAATGATAATGATGATGATGTTAATGATAATGATGATGTTTATGATAATAATGATGATGTTAATGATAATGATGATGATGTTAATGATAATAATGATGATGTTAATGATAATAATGATGATGTTAATGATAATAATGATGATGTTAATGATAATGATGATGATGTTAATGATAATAATGATGATGTTTATGATAATGATGATGATGTTAATGATAATAATGATGATGTTTATGATAATGATGATGATGTTAATGATAATAATGATGATGTTAATGATAATAATGATGATGTTAATGATAATGATGATGATGTTAATGATAATAATGATGATGTTTATGATAATGATGATGATGTTAATGATAATAATGATGATGTTTATGAAAATGATGATGATGTTTATGATAATAATGATGATGTTAATGATAATAATGATGATGATGTTAATGAAAATGATGATGATGTTAATGATAATAATGATGATGTTTATGATAATGATGATGATGTTAATGATAATAATGATGATGTTTATGAAAATGATGATGATGTTTATGATAATAATGATGATGTTAATGATAATAATGATGATGTTAATGATAATGATGATGATGTTAATGATAATAATGATGATGTTTATGATAATGATGATGATGTTAATGATAATGATGATGATGTTAATGAAAATGATGATGATGTTAATGATAATAATGATGATGTTAATGATAATGATGATGATGTTAATGATAATGATGATGTTAATGATAATAATGATGATGTTAATGATAATGATGATGATGTTAATGATAATGATGATGTTTATGATAATAATGATGATGTTAATGATAATGATGATGATGTTAATGATAATAATGATGATGTTAATGATAATAATGATGATGTTAATGATAATAATGATGATGTTAATGATAATGATGATGATGTTAATGATAATAATGATGATGTTTATGATAATGATGATGATGTTAATGATAATAATAATGATGTTTATGATAATGATGATGATGTTAATGATAATAATGATGATGTTAATGATAATAATGATGATGTTAATGATAATGATGATGATGTTAATGATAATAATGATGATGTTTATGATAATGATGATGATGTTAATGATAATAATGATGATGTTTATGAAAATGATGATGATGTTTATGATAATAATGATGATGTTAATGATAATAATGATGATGATGTTAATGAAAATGATGATGATGTTAATGATAATAATGATGATGTTTATGATAATGATGATGATGTTAATGATAATAATGATGATGTTTATGAAAATGATGATGATGTTTATGATAATAATGATGATGTTAATGATAATAATGATGATGTTTATGATAATAATGATGATGTTAATGATAATAATGATGATGTTAATGATAATGATGATGATGTTAATGATAATGATGATGATGTTAATGATAATAATGATGATGTTTATGATAATGATGATGATGTTAATGATAATAATGATGATGTTTATGAAAATGATGATGATGTTTATGATAATAATGATGATGTTAATGATAATAATGATGATGTTTATGATAATAATGATGATGTTAATGATAATAATGATGATGTTAATGATAATGATGATGATGTTAATGATAATGATGATGATGTTAATGATAATAATGATGATGTTTATGATAATGATGATGATGTTAATGATAATAATGATGATGTTTATGATAATGATGATGATGTTTATGATAATGATGATGATGTTAATGATAATGATGATGATGTTTATGATAATGATGATGATGTTTATGATAATGATGATGATGTTTATGATAATAATGATGATGTTAATGATAATAATGATGATGTTTATGATAATAATGATGATGTTAATGATAATGATGATGATGTTAATGATAATAATGATGATGTTTATGATAATAATGATGATGTTTATGATAATGATGATGATGTTTATGATAATAATGATGATGTTAATGATAATAATGATGATGTTAATGATAATGATGATGATGTTAATGATAATGATGATGATGTTAATGATAATAATGATGATGTTAATGATAATAATGATGATGTTTATGATAATAATGATGATGTTAATGATAATAATGATGATGTTAATGATAATGATGATGATGTTTATGAAAATGATGATGATGTTAATGATAATAATGATGATGATGTTTATGATAATGATGATGATGTTAATGATAATAATGATGATGTTAATGATAATAATGATGATGTTAATGATAATGATGATGATGTTAATGATAATGATGATGATGTTAATGATAATAATGATGATGTTAATGATAATAATGATGATGTTTATGATAATAATGATGATGTTAATGATAATAATGATGATGTTAATGATAATAATGATGATGTTAATGATAATAATGATGATGTTAATGATAATAATGATGATGTTAATGATAATAATGATGATGTTAATGATAATGATGATGATGGAAGCTCCTACAATTCCTTGAAACACAGTTAAACACAGCTAAAGACAGACAGACAGACAGACACAAATATGTATATAAAATAGCAGACGACAATAAAGACATGCAGACAATGGAAGCAAACAAATTGTCGATTCTGAGACACAAGGATATTAAAGATACTTAGAGAATGCTACATGGAAAGCGCATGCGTTGGGATTTTATTCATAAGTACAGCTTTTGAAGTATCCTTAACCAAATGAGGGAGCGGGTTTTTTTTCATACGGGAAATGACAATACAACCAATGAATGAATTAAAATTTAATAAACGGATTTTCTGAGAGTAAATATGGAAATATTTATGTAATATGTACCTCGCGATCTTTTACTGGTGAGCTACTTAGCATCTCCTGACATCGAGTATTAAGATTATCAACAGACCCATGTAGCGAAGACACTTCTGTACTTAGCATCTGAAAGTTAGAAAGTAAACATTTCAAAAAGTTACATTAGATTCCTCATCTAGTCCTCTCCTTTCCTCTCCTCTCCTCTCCTCCACTCCTCAAGAATTTTCAGGGGAATGATATATTGATAGCAACAAGAGAAAATGAGCAAAGAGAACCATATTGGGTTTTGCACACATCATAAGCCCCGTTAAGTCTATTTATTGACGCCGAGTTATTTTAAGAACGGGACGTGATTGGTCCACAGAGGAAATACATGAATTTTTTGCTGGTGTCGAAGATAAAAAAGAGATCTTCAAATTTGCAAAAGAAAAACTTAAAAATTCTGGATATATTAACATGTTCTTCAGTCGTCTTACTCTTAAGAATAAGACATTAGCGGGATTGGTAACAGACTACAAATAGCCTGGTTTCTAAAAATAGCACTAGCGGGGTTCCTGATGGGGTCCGGGGATAGGTTCTCTTAGATGATACTCTCTTGGCCAATCACAATCTCTTGTTAGCAATTAATTTATGGATAATTTCTTTCGCAATTTTTATGAAAATCCAGTTGTACAGAAAATGTGTAAAGAAGATTACACAAGAGTACGTATGCATAACTGATTCGCATACCTCATAACTTTCACGAAGATTCTCCACTTTACCATTGACCAAGCTAATTGACTTCATATCTTCTGTAGAGTTCTGCAGCTCATTAAGTTTCTCGGACACTCCTTGGATTTCTGTCTCGAGTTGTTCAAACTGCTCTGATTTAGTCTCCATTAGTGCAATGGCTTCCGTCAACTTCGACCGTATTGAATCCCAGTTTTCCTTTAAAGTCTGAACTTCTTCATCGACTTCTAGTTTATTGTTTTGTGAATAAGGCTCCATCATTACTAGAAGTTTACCCTTCTCATAAGCGGATTCCATAATTGGCACTTTTGCCTCGAGTTCATTCTTCAATTTCTGTGTAAAATATAGCACAACGCCGATCAGGTTAAAGATTAGTTTTGCGGCAAATGCGTATCATTTAGACACACCATTTGTTTTGATTTTTCAACTATCCAAAGGTTCAAATGGTACATTTTCTCACATTGTGAATGACATTTAATGTATAGTTAGTAGGTTAAAGTCCTAGCCATAATATGTGTAGTTAGTAGGCTTAAAGTCCTACACTCAGTTGCAAAATTGTTGGGACATTGACAGGTTTTCCCGTTTCCTTTCCAAACTACTCCTTTGTTTATGTATAAAACGTTTTCACCCGTTTCAAATCCCCCCTCCCCCGAATCAATGTTGCATTGGGGTTGTTGTGACATGTTAATCGTCATTGAGACTACCAACATTGTGGAGGGGGGAGGGGTTAGAGTTCGAGAACAATACTGAGCGTTTTACTTCTAAATTATGTGTAGTGTCCCAACTAATTTTGCAACTGAGTGTAGCCATAATATGTATAGTTAGTAGGCTTAAAGTACTAGCCATGACATCGAGTTAGTCGATAGCAGCGATGGGCGATTTGCACTAAGAAGTCACGTGGCTTCATACTGAAAGTGTTCAAACAGCTCTAAATTCTTCAATCAAGTAAATGAAACAAAACATTTCAGGGGTAAATAACAGAAGCATTTCGGTTATAAAGTATTAATTTATAAAGCGAGCAATGAAATGATTCTCTGACGCTTAGGTACCACACGGAACTCTAGGGCTTATTTCATTTTTCTTTAACATTTCTCTTTTTTGTGGTTAAAAAGCCCATTACGTATATTCGACTATTGAGGCCTATGGGCTATTTCACAGCTCACATCTCATCTAATGCACATGTTCAATTTTTATTTCGTTTCATTGGCTTATTTCGTTCACTTCATTTTCACATCCTTTGAAGGTGTTTTATATTTATTTGCTTAAAATAGCCACCATAGCACTATATTAAAAAAAGTGATTGAAGTACGTGACAGGGAAATTGCTATCTTAAAATATCACGGCTTAAAGTTCCTGGTAGAGCATCAAGTGTCAAGAAAATCCCACGCTTGGGTTTTAGTTTGCAATCTATTTTTATTTCAAAAACACTTTGAAATTCCCGCATCAGTTGTATTTTAATTGTGAATGGTACGAAGGTTTATCGTCGAATCCTTCGGGTTTTCTGTTCCTCCGCACATGTCTACAAAAATGTGTGCAGCTGATTTCTGCCGCCCTCAAAATGTCTGGATCATTTTTTGAATTGTGTACACCCCCTCCCCTCCCCTTTCAAACTTTCTGGATCAGCCACTGGGTGTATAGAAGTGTGCAAGAAGAGAAGAGAAACAGTCTTATCAATGCAACTAGAACGACGGTAGTACCTTGCTACATAGACTTGAGACTACATAATACATAAAATTGAAGCTTTCCTTTTCTTTTTATAATGTACTTTTAAATTTTTTTCTAAACTTTATTTTATGTCTTGCGTTTTAAACGGATTGCAATGTTTTTGTTTTTGCACTTTTATTTCTTTAATGAACGGTTACATGCACAATTTGTTGACTAACTAGCATAGCTTTTCAGTTATTTCATGTACCCGATACAATTTAATTTAATATGTTAATAATTGTAAGATAATCAAAAAGAGGTATTAAATAAAACTTTATCATCGTCATTCTTAGAATCTCAGTAAAGTCAATCAACTTCAAAACACTCTGTTTCCGCTCATCGTTTTTTGTTTGTTTTAATCTATTTTGGTTTGTGAAGGGTTTTTTTTGCGCACATCTTGCACAAAACAGTTGCAGTATCCAGCATACGGAACGAGTATGGATTTGTTTCATTGTACTATTAAAAATATACCAGAATGCGACTTCTTTAAATACATTCATTTATTAATTCCATTTATTTGATGACTGCCAAACGGGAAAGTGATCTTATTGATAATTGGTCTTTTTCAAAGCATTGTTTGTTAAATCTTTTTCGCCTTTTTGTCGTTGAACATGCAGATTTAATCAACGTATATAATCCTTTAATGATCTAATGAGCTGATCGAATCTAAACTTTGAACTTTTCAATTCAGTTTGTGTGTGTGTTACATTTGCCAAAACGCATGAAACTCGTGAAATTACACTTTTCAGCAAGGTCGAGTAAATAGATGAAAATGTCTGAAAATGTAATGAAATTTTTGAGGTTTCCATTCCAGTTTTCCCACTGTTTTCTTTCATTGATTTTCTTTCGTTGATTTAGTTGCACTTGTGAATTAAAAAAATAAATGACATTTTCTGAATACTATGAAGGCTTTGCAGTTTTTATTTCCTTTTTCATTTCATTTAGCTATTCGTTAATTCATTTACACTAATTCATTTATTCTTTCGTTCATTCAATCAACCGAAATATTTTTCATGCACCTTTATGGAGTTGCAAATGCAAGCTATCAAATCAATCGATGGTCTTATTTAAATACGTCAATTCTGCTGCACACGTCAATGCCATGACACTGACGATTGTAAATACAACTAAAGAACAGCCAGTCCTTGTGGTTTGAGGTCTTTTTATCGGTTATTTTAAACACCGCTCAAATATTCAAACAATCCCAGATAAATGCTCGGTTGTTAGATCATCAACCATAAAAAAACGTTTTTGGTCACTTGTCATTTCCATCGACAATTTACAAAACATATATATATATATGTTAAATAAATTCATTATGCTCGAATTTTAAGTATGACTCGTCACACATAATATTTTTGAGATTCAAATTCAGATTGTACGTAATAAAAATAATATTCAAACGAAAAGTTCAAATTATTGGAAAGTATGCTGGTATTGAAAATATTTTTGGAAGAAAGGGTTCACTTTGAATGGAATGAAATAAAAGTAATAGCATGTGTTAAACGCAGTGTGATCAATACATGCAAATGAAAATCAAGATGATCTCCACAGCTATTATTAAGTAACCCGAAACAGCTACAGAATACAAACATCGATAAAAGCCTTTGATTTTCTCAGGAAAATGGTATTTCTTTTCAAGTAATTAAGCAGTGAATTTGTACATTTAAAGTCGATTGAGTTAGCAACCCAAATTAATTAAATATTTATGCGATTTTGTAAAACGTTCTCATCAAGACTACGTACCTTTAGATTGGCGAGATGTTTCTCTGGATCGCTTGTTTGGTCGTTTTCATTTAACTCATTTTCCAGCGCGGCCAAAAACGGCTTAATTTCAGTCAAAATCTTTTGGTATTGAGAGTGGAACGAGAGTGTTTTCTGTAAGTTGTCTTTGGCAGTGACAGCATCGTTGTAAGATTGCTGTATATTTGATGTTCTCAGTACAGAGTTTCTGAGAATGGCGAGAGGAGGCTGGACACTGTCATCAACCGCCTCCATCAACGATTTGAAGATTTCAAGTTGGTCTTCTAGAAGCTGTGGAGAATCAAAACAACGACAGCTGCATGATGAAGATGCTTATGCAAATAATTTTATTAAAGCACCTTATTCGTGAAATAAGTGGGACTAGCTTCCTTTCTTTGCATGTCCTGGGTTGTGAAAGATAATTACCGTGCAAATTGGAACAACAGTGACAAGAATCAAATGGGAAAAGTCACAGAGATCGACCAATGAACCAACAGTTAACAAATGTATTGGCAAAAAAAAAAAAAAAAAAAAGAAAAGAAAAGAAAATAACACCAATAGAAGCGAATAGAATAAAATGATGGAAGTGTTCTTGTTATAAATATCTTGTAGTTTTCAAGCGGACTGACTCCAACAACCAACAAAGAAGGGAATCAAAGACAAGGAAGGGAAATGGATAAAGCGGATGGAAAATATGTCATCATAAGAGGTTTTTTTCTTTGACAATGGTAGTTATAGCAGACAAGAATAATGATGATGACGGCCACATTAAAGATGATCATGGCATGCAATCATGATCGGACCGTAAAATAGCAATATTAAAGATGATCATGGCATGCAATAATGATCGGACCGTAAAATAGCAATATTAATGTTATCGATAACGCCAATGAAAATGATGATGATGTCAATGATGTGATAATGGTACAAGTCAAGCGTAATGATAGCGACCACTACGATAATGATGATCGGGAAATAGTGATATTTTAATGCATGGTTAACGACAGTGAAAGTTAGATGATGACAATGTGATAATGGTACAAGTCAAGCGTAATGATGATAGCGATCATTACGATCGATATAAAACCATCATGATGCAAGACGATGATAACGACTTACGACAATGATAATGAAATGATCACAAGACGAAAACATTATTCTAAATACTAGCCTACCTGGTATTGATGTTTCATGTCATCTTCATCATCACTACCATTCTTTTTAATCCTTCCAACCAATTCCTCGATCTCCGCAGCTTTGTCCTGGACCCGCTGAACATTATCCTGGTATTGCTGGCTCAACGCAACCTCGTTCTCAAGTTGTGAACATTTTGCTAACAATGTCGCTTTAGCCTCGTTCCACCGTTGGGTTATAGCATGGAGTTTTACCTGGAAAGTGTCTTTTTGTTCGTCAGGTAGGCAAGAGAGAAGACCTTGGCTTGCTTGTTGGAGTTCTGCGTTGTCATCGTCTAGTTTTTGCAGAAGGTCCTTAAAGAACGAGCAAATTGATTGGTTGTTTCATTTATTCATTTATCAATTTTATCGTTCGTTGATGCGTTTTCATGGATATATGTGTTTGTGTGTAAATAAATGGATGACTTTAATTTGTTTGAAACATTCAGTCGTATCTTTGTTTCAAGCATCGTGGGAAATTTTAATTTTTTAAAAACCTTAACTGATATTAGCAGAGTTTTACGAAAAAATGAAACTGACTAGTTCAGAGGCACAGACACGAAAAGAATAAAAATAACAAAACGAACCATTACCGGTAGCATTATCAACAACTGTAAGAGAAATTGCTCATTTATCGTTTCTGTATAATATATTCAGATTCTACCGTCAAGTAGGTGAAATTACGGAGAGTAAATATTACAATGCAAGTTCATCAAAACACTTCAAAATGCTACGCAAAAACATGGAATCGGTCAATAATACTATTAGCAGAAAAGTGACGTAAAGTGTAAACAAGTTCTCTTAAAAATCCATTTTACCCTATCGAGTGAACTACGAAGTCAACACTTAATTTCAGGTCCAAAACATCCACTAAAAAAAAAACTTAAAACATAAGTACATCCAATCAACAGTAAAAACAAATAAATAAATATTTGGTATTTATTGGAAGTAAGTAAGAAACTTCGATCTACATTTTTTATTCGTTTCTAAAAAAATATTACACACTACACTTTATCGAGCCCTGCAAGACGCCCGATAGTTAATAGACATCAAAAGTTAACAGTAAATAGAAATATATATCTGATGATTTAAAAAAAGATATTTTCTTGATCTAAGGTGTGTAGATGCATCATCAACACCTTATGAAAGAGAATTCGGAAAGAATGCTGGTAGTCATTGTATAATAACGCAATAATGCAGATCGCCTATTAGTCGACAATGCAAGCAATTACAGTTAACACACACTCACATGTACCACCCATGTGGCTTGTACAACGACACATTCATATTTATATTCAAAGTCTGTTCTGTGTATCACTGTGTTTTTTACGGAGTTGGACAGCGTACACAAAAAAATTCAAAGACAACAAATAAAAACATACACAAACAAAAAACAAACAAACAAACAAACAAACAAACAAACAAACAAACAAACTAACTAACTAACTAACTAACTCAATAAATAAATAAATAAATAAATAAATAAATAAATAAATAAATAAATAAATAAATAAATAAATAAATAAATAAAGAAAGAAAGAAATAAAGAAATAAAAATAAATAAATTAAATAAATTAAAAATATATATATAAGATATAATATCTTCCATAAAACTAAACTTTTACTTTTTGCAATGGAAAGATAATATACAGTAGAGTTGTTGTTATTGTGATAAATTAAATAACAATATTCACCACTCGACTAAACACAGTTCATATCTCCTTTAGAATAGTTATCATTAATCCCTAACAGCAAATATTATGGAATGGCCAAATTTTCTTCACCAGAAATTTTCCTTGTGTGATTTAGAAATTTCTCACGGGCAAAAGAACAACAATAAAATTTCCGAAAAGACTCTATTTAATCTACTTCAGTAATGATTTTCCATTGCCTATGTATGAACAAAACGCAGGTGCCGACCAAAGTGTAAATAAACGTGAGTTACATTGATCAAAATCAAAAAAAAGAATATATTCAAACAAATTTGATGGAAAAAAAGATATTAACTCCTCATTACTTACAACTCTTTATATTTGTCTGTACCAAGTTTTTAAAAAGTCAGCACATAAATAGTGCAAACAAGTCAAAGATTTGTAAATAGAATTCAAGACGTTGCACAATGAACGCTCGTAATATCGGAACACTCTCGAACGAATAATCTCGAAAATTTATTATGAACTGAACTCAAGATCTACATCTAAATGAAAGAATCGACTGACCTCATTCTCTTCGATATCTTCTTTCTCATCTTGAACATTTTGATCACTACCGGCTTCAAAATTTTCAAAAAATACAAAATAATCAAATATTATTGCAAATAGAATCAATAAACAGAGAGTAAACGAAAGAAAGAAAATATCCATACTTCTCCCAAAAAGAAGGTGAACGAGCTGCAAAAACGCAATCATCGCATTTTCTTCATATTCACATCAGGTCGAACTTTTGAGCGAATCATGTTCGAGATCTTGATCGCCTCATTCGTGGTATATTACAGATCGCATCCTTGAAGTTAGTCTAGGGAGACAATATGCTAATTTATGGAGCGCGCGCGATAAAACACTTATTACCTCCTAATATCCCGTAGTAACAAGGCTGGATAGTAAACACTGCCATCGAGTAAAACATATATGGCGCATATCACTTTTAAATAACGGAAGTAGACATTTCGGTTATTTACTGGAGGTAACTAGAGGAGCACATTTTCGCTATTTCGTCGCCAGTGTAAATGAAGTAAAGTATAAAAGTGAGATTATTGTTACTTTTACATTCTATTTAAATTGCATTACGAATAAACCAGGATTTTCCTTAAAAACAAACTATTTCGTTTTTTGACTAATACCATTTCTAGGAAATTGTGCTGCTCATGTTGTTTAGTTTTTATAAATGGTACTACTTTAACTAGTTTGAGGATGCTTTTTGTATAAAATCTCAATGGCCAACTATTTTGAGTCTAGCTTTACAAAAAGGGATTCCAAGAGCATATATTAGTCATGTATTTCCTGGTTATCAACTGAATAAGTACATATAGTCCTTCAAACAATAGTTTATCAACAAAGTAAATACAAAAACACCAAATATATGTGTTTTCTTAGAAATAAAAATGATAATCTTAACTTTGAAAGGTGTAATTCTTCTTAAATACCGGAAATACGTTATCGTTATTTATTTTTTCTCGTCGTATTGCCAATGTGATTTTTAACTTGTTCTAGTTCACTACTCACCGGTTTATCCTCAACGTAGATACAATAAAACGCCTTAGGAACAACATTCATGTTTGGTAGGAGGTCTGAAAGACCGTTTGGTTATGATAGAAAGAGATGCTAATTCACTGAAGAAATAGTAAATATACTATAAAGATGAAATACGGGACAAGCCCAAGTTCTTTGTTTTGTCTGTTCAAGTGTGGGAAACTCTCGAAATTCTGGTAATTTATTCTTTTGTTGTCCTTTTCCTTCTATTTTAATTAATAAAGTTTTGATATTAGTCCTTCTTGACTGAAACAACAGTAGTTCCTACGAAAACATTTGTTTTTTTCTGTCTGCTTATTTTCAATTTATCAAAAAAAAAAAAAAAAAAACGTTCTTCCTCATAAATGTTTTTGTTATGTTATATTATAGTTATGATTTAATTCATTGCAATTCATTTTATTCAACAATGAATACTTACCTCCCTTGAGACAATTTGGATTTTTGACAACAGAACAAATCGTGAAGTTATTTGTTTATTTATTTATTAATTCATTTATTTTCAAAAAAGGCACAGTTTTCAGATAACTTTCTGTTATTTTAATCTACAATCGTAATCACTCCAAAATGCAAATTTCAGGATCTGGCATATACGTCGGCATGACAACAAGATCAACGAGACAAATTGAACGATCGTGATTGGCCGGAAATGGATGACCATGTTGAATAATATTATTACTGTTGTCAGTCTACTCGTATTTGTTCTGCAAATTCGCAGACTTCTATTAATATACATCATGCATTTTTTGACAATAATACTATAATTGTACAAATGCTAACACCGTAGAAAAACTATACAACAGAAAGACTTATGGTGATACACACCTTTTACTCGTTTTCCTAGAAAGGCCGTTACTGTAGAAATGCGTGTTACCGTAGAAAGGCTGTACTAAAGAAAGAATTACAGTGATAAACATCTTTTACGCGTTTTCCTAGAAAGGCTCCTACTGTAGAAATGCGTGTTGCCGTAGAAAGGCTATACTAAAGAAAGAATTACAGTGATAAACATCTTTTACGCGTTTTCCTAGAAAGGCCCCTACTGTAGAAATGCGTGTTACCGTAGAAAGGCTATACTAAAAGAAAGAATTACAGTGATAAACATCTTTTACCCGGTTTTCAATCTCCTCTTTACTCAATAAACGGAAACAATTCGAATGCTTTGTGCACAAAACTAAAATATGCTAAAAGTGAAATATACCTCACAAAAATGCTTTTAACATCGGACAGAACGTTAAAACGAGACTAGTATATCAAACAAAAGTTATGATATATGTACGCGGCGATTACGTAATACTAACAGCCACCAGAAAATAGCGACTAAAAGAGAAAAACACGAAATGCATACTATTCACACGAAAAGAAATATTAATAGTAATAATAAAAATAGCACACAAAAAAAGGAAATTTGCAATTGATAATCATTAAATATATTTTATAGACTTACTTGAATTCCATCCATTCGAACCTTTGCTTCTTCTAAATTTTCCGGTGAGGGTTTTTCAATGTTGCTGTCTTGAAGATGTTGCTCAAGAATCTTTTTCTTTTCCTCGAATATGTTATTATATCGCTGCGTTTTCTTTAGCTTTTCCTCAGCTTCAACTAACTGTTCTTGTACCTTACTTATATCTTCAATAACTTTGGAAACACTAGTTACGTTTTCAGTCTGAAGATTTCCTCCAACTGCTTGCTGATCTTTCAACTTTGCCAACATCACATGCAATTCTGATATTTTTGAATCGCCAACGTCAAGTTGCAAAGAGTTGATTGTGCTAAGTAGCTCTGTGCTGTCATGCAGAATAGCTTTAGTATCATCAATCCATTCATCTACTGATTGTTCTTGCGCAACTATAGACTGAAGATTTTTACACTCGGAAGAAAGTTTATCTTTTAGGTCAGATCTGGTTGTCTTTAATTTCTCAATCAGTTCTTGGAGAGGCATCTGGCTTTCTGCAGGAAGACCTGTAAGGATTTCTTTGCCTTTGGATACAATATCTTGATAAGTATTATCTGTTTCGTCGACTTTAACTGCAAGACTGTGAAATTCTTCGAGACGATCTTTCGCAGCTGGAAGATTAACAGTCTCACTTGATTTGTCTTTGGACAGCACATTAGAGTGTAGTTCTCGACAAAGAGATAAATGTTCTTGGCATTGTCTCTCGAAATTGGAAATGCTCTCAACCTGACTGACTTTATTTTTGAGCGATTGCTGAGAGTTTTCAAGTTGAGCTCTTGTTTCCATCATCTCCTTTTCAATTCTGAGCTCGTCCGTAATTGAACAGAGATCTTTAAGACGCTCGACTGCACTTTCTGTGGAACGCAGTGTGGCATCACTTTCTTCCAGCATCGATAATTTCTCTTTGAAGCTTTCAATTTTCTCGCTCATTAAACCTTCATCATCAATCAAAACATCCGACTCTAGTGAATTGTTAGTATCGTCGACGATAAACCGGCAATTGCCAATGTCTTCTTCTGCTTGATTGAATTGTTGTATATAGCCATGAATTGCTTCTATTTTGTTTTTAGTAGCATTTCTCTCATCATCAAGCTTCTGTGTAAGTACACAAAGCTTTTCTAAACAGTTTCTTTTTTCCGATTCATCGTATTGTATTTCGTGCGTTTTGACTAGGAGACGATCAAGTTGAAGAGCTTTTTCATCAAGGGCACATTCTAGAGACATTGCCTCTAAAAGTGCTGTTTCAAAAGGATCTTCGGTTGCGTCATAAGTAGGTGCAGTCTCATTGGACGAATGTACTTCATCTATCCAACTATCTACTTCTGACATTTCTTTACCAAGACTGTCTTGATCCCTTTTGGCTTTTTCTAAATTAGATAGTTTTTCTAATATCCTTTCCTTCGACGTCTGCCATCGATTTTTCAAAAGTGAAATCTTTGTAGATGGATCATCTTCTTGCTCATAAGCTACAGCTGGAATTTCACAAGATCGCCCAGAAAGTATGCCAAGTTCATCTTGATATTTCTCAAATTTGGAAAGGATCTCTTGACTTTGATTGATTTTATCCGATATTGATCCAGCCTGGTTCTCATCAAAAGTTGCTTCAAGAGTACTAAGATTAGATGCACACTTGGTAAACTTCTCTTGAAAATCGCTAGTTGCTTCTGAGAGACTGTCAAGCTCTTTACGTTTAACGTCCAGTTGACGTTTGAGAGCAGTCCATTCATCAAGTAACTGATAAGCATGCTTTGAATCTTCGTCTTCTGCATCTTCAGAGAGTTTTCTTGCATGTTCTTTAAACGCAATCATGTGGCTTTCTCGTTCGTTCATGTCAGCTTCTAGGCGTTTTAGTTTTTCAATTTGATCATCGAGGGTTTCAGCCGTGCAAGGAAGTTTTGCTGGCATAGCTGCCTTGTAGATGGTTAGCATACTCTCACAGTAAGCCGAATCTTCGTCGAACTTCACCAAGTCGTTAATCCTTTCTTCCGCCTTGGCTATTTCACCTGTAATGTTCTCATTTACACTATTATACCGAGAATCAAGTTCTTGCAATTGATCACGATAGCTCTGCCGTTCTTCATTACTTAATCGTGACATTAGCTCTTCTTTAACGTCTTTGAGAGATAGGAGATTATCTCCAGCACTGCCTAGCTGTTCTTGTGCACTTTTGAGAGCACTGAGAGCTTTGTTGGACGCCGCCAAGTCTTTCGGACCGCCAGTTACATCGGTTGTACTAGCGACAATGTCAATATTGACTTTACATTCTTTCATCTTTTTATTTACATCCTGCACTTGACTATACCATGATTGTAGATCTTCTTGTTTCTTCGATGCGTTTTCTAGTGCTGTGCTCCAGTTTTCTTTCAAAGCAACTATCTCGGCGTCTGCCTTACGTTTCTGCGATGGACTTCGATCTTCGGACATTGCTTGTTTGATCGCTTCAAGAGCTTTTAACTCCGATTCCATAGCATGAATATTATTGACGCGTTGCCTTTGATCTTCCAGATTGGATTTTGCAACGTCAGGATTTAATGAAAAAGCTAAATCAACACCAACCTTCGCCTCATTAAGACAAATTGAGCATTTTTCAACCTGACTTTCAAACTCAGCTTTATTTTCTCTATATCTATTCAGTTGTTCTTCACTTTGCACAATGCGTTCTTTGGTTTTCTGAAGTTGTGACTCGAGATGCTTCAATCTTTCTATAGTGCCATGATTTTTCTTTGTTTCAGAATTCAAGATGCTGGTTATTATTTCCTCGTATAGAGGGACTTCGGTTTTGATTGAGTTTAACTTGGCAACGTGATCTTCATCTTTATTCTCTGAGTAGTCATCAAACTCAAAAGGTACTTCACATCCTAGCACTGCAGTAGCCTGGTCTAACCATTCGCAGCAACTTTCCAATTTCAGACTCTCATTCTTTATTTGCTCAATTTCGTTGCGACAGACATTTAACAGCTCCGGAAGTGACTGTGAAAAACGTTTAAAATTTTCACTCAAATCGTTTAATTTAGACATTTGTCCTCGGTAAAGTGAGTCTGCACTTTTGAAGATCGTCTTGATCTGATCCTCTTTTACACGAACGTCGTCCATTAGATTTTCGAGCTGTTCTAAGAAGATATCAGGACATTCGTCTCGACCGTCTTTGCAACATTCTTTTGCTTCATCAAGCCACTTCTCAACTTCAGCAATCGAGTTACCAACTTCTACGTTTTTGGCAATGTATCCTTCAATATTGGTGATACGGTTCTTCAGTTGATTTTCGAGCTCTGTTAGGTTCTTAGCCGTACTTTCAAGATCATGCATAAGAGATTCGCGAAGAACAGAAGAAGTGATTTGAAGCTCCTTTTTCATCTGTTCCTTGCTTTGGTCCAGGTTGTTTATCAAGACTGATATTTCTGAGTTTAGATTTTGACATTCCTCTAGCTTTCGAATGGCATCTTGTTCGTCAGCAAGTGTTACATGATCTGTAGAAAATAACTCCTTTTTGGCCTGAAGCCACTCCTTGCATTCACTCACTCGATTTGTAGCAACTTCCACGGATTTTAAGCATCCCTCAACTTCGCTTAGTTTTTGAGTGATTTCATCTTGAAGGTTCGATATTCTTTCATGAAGTCTGGAAATCTCGCCCTCGTTGCTTTCTTTGAAACTGCTGTTCAAGTCTACAGTCGTCGAGTCTACTTTGTTTTTAAGAGAAGCAACGAAGCTCTCATAGGAAAGTGATTCCTTATTCAACGATTGCAGCTTTTGCAACGAATCTGTTATGTCCACCAGTTTGTCAATGGGTTGTTTCAGAGAAGACATTTCTTCTTCACTATTTTCAATCCACGATGAAACTTCACTAAAGCTACTGCTTAACTCTTGTTGAGCTGCCAAGTTAGTTTGTATTTCCAGTATTCTTTCACTGAACTTTACTTGCAGGGCATCCCATTCATTAACAACGTCCTGCTGTTGAACGTCCATGTATTCTTTCAATGCCTTTAGGCTTGAACAATCGATTGTAGCTTTGGCAACCCCTATATTTACAATGCAATCACCTTGTTGTACAATGTTGCTAAAAGCCACGATTCTTTTATCGAGGTATTGCTGTAGTTCCTCAACAGTCTCAAAGATTGGGATCTCATCTGATCTTAGTTGGTCAAGTTGTGATACGAGAGTTCTACACTGAGAGAGCTGCTCGTCAAATGCTTTTACAGCGGCATCTTGTTCCTCTAGTAATCTGGACATTTCCTGGATAGCTGTCCTCTGTGTATCAAACATGTCATTCAAGGAGGAGACTCTCTTTAGTAAATTCTCGTTCTCGCAGCTTTTGATATTAGCCATTTCATTATTCAAATCTTCTTGTTTAGTTTGTAATTCATCTTCAATCGTTTTTATACCGAGCAGAGACCCTGGTAATGAATCGTGATTCACCTCACTAATGATCTTATTCATTTCTTTTTCCTTTGTCTGCAGCCATATCGTCAGTTTTTCAATATTCTCTTCCACATCTGATATCTCCTCCGACTTCTTGTTAGCAATATCCATTTCCGATTTAATAGTTTCTTTCAATGTATTGGTTCTTGCCAAAAGGTCGCCTAATTCTGTTTGGATTTTGTTCTTTTCGGTATCAGACAAAGCGCTAACAAGGTTGGGACTTTCATGGCATAGTGTATTTACAGGCGATGTTTCAGATTCAAGAATATCTAACAAAGACTTAAGCTTTTTGCCTTTTTCAGACAGTGCGACACTTTGGTCTTGAGGTATGGACGCAATATTTTTCTCGATATCATTCAACCATTCCTTACATTCGCTATACCTCTTGATGTAATACTCCTTTCCTTCACGTTTCGTTTGAAGAACTTCGGTTCTTACTTTCGCTTTCTCCTTTACTTCATCCAAAGAGTTTTGCAGCTGCTTCAATTTGTCTTGTTTGTCTTTCTTTTGGTTAGGCTTCAACTTTTCAAGCACAGCCTCGCTTTTCTGGAAAAGAGAGGACGCAGCATTCTCTAAAGATACTAACGCTCCTTGCACTTGCTCAACTTGTTGTTCCACAACTGGAATTTCAAACTCAAGAATATCTTCATTGGCGCGTGTTTCTGCTTGGGAAATAAGATCAAAACAGCTTTGAAGTTCTTGATGGAAGGCCGTATTCTCAGATATAGCAATCTGATTTTCTTCAATTGCCTTATTGACTTCTGCTTTTACGTTCTGCATCCTTTCAAACAATTCAAAGTTTTGCGAATTGACTGGTTGACATTTAATTCCCTGCTCTTCCAAGAGTGTTTTGGTTTCGTTGTCAACTGTTGCCAATCTAGCTTCGTTCAGTTCTAGATCTTGCAACAAAGCTTTTAGGTTTAGAATTTCTTCTTCCGGTTTATTATCTGCGGATAGTATTTCCTCGAATCGCTCTCTAATCAAACCAACCTGCGCGTCTATTTCATTCATATCAGAAAATAGTTTTCCTATTCCTTTAACTTCGTGATGTTTGTTGTCATACAACAAAACAAGATCATCAAGTTCATTCTTCAAACCATCGAGAAGTGACTTATTGTGAGCAATCGCTGAGTCATTAACAGCCTCTTCAATTTCACTAAGATCATTATTCATCTGTACTAAATTCTCAAAGGTTTGTTTACTTTTATCTAGTTTATTTTTCACTTTGTCAATATCTGAAAGCACTTGTTCTACATCCTTGGATTCGATTGCAGAAATTTGAACAGGATTCAAACGAACTTCATCAAGAGCATTTTTAACTTGAGCAACCTGAACGTTAAACATCATTTTCTTGCTCTCGTATTCACTACCTTGTCTTCCAAGTCTTCTTTTTCTTCCATTTAATAATCCTTTGAGAGCAACCCAATCACGTTTAAGAGCACCTAGTTGTTCTTTCATATATTCCTTTTCAGATCCGTTAAGGTTGTCACAAGTTGTCTCAACATTTGCAATCAGCGCCTCTATGACTTCATTGTCAGAACTTACAGCAGCATATGCGTTATCCGTTTTACCTTCTTGGCAGCTTTTCATGACACTTTTAACCCACTGTACACGATCGTTTAGTTCCTTTTTCATTTTTAAAACTTCTGGCTGGAACTCAGGCTCATTTTCGGTTTCGTCTGTTTCACCAAGACATTCTCTGAGATCCTTTTTCTTGTCATTTGCTTGTTCTTGGAGTTTAATCCACTCTTCTTCAAGCCTTGATAACTGTTCTTTCACAACATTTCTCTCTCCTGATGGCAATTTATCAACAAGACGTCGTCCTTTCTCGAGAACAGATGCAATGGCAGTTTGACGACCTTTAATTTCTTTACAAAGACTCATATGATTTTGAAGCTCATCTCTTACAGCACTTTCGTCATTTACGTCTACTTCAAAGAGAGCGATAGCTGCACCTGCTTCTTGCATCCACTCAACAAATTCCTCTAGCTCGTTGTAATACGACGCTTGCTCAGCGATACATTGTTCCATTTGAGATCCATAAGCATCAGACAATTTCTTTATGTTGTTCCAACGAACAGATAGTGTTTCTAAATCATTCTTAATTTGACTTCGTTCATGATCAGGGACATTACTTGAGATCCTACGACCATGCTCCATCAAGTTGTTTACCACAAGGGTGTTTTGCTGTAGTTCGGTGTAGAGTTGCTCGTGTTTCTGAATTTCCTCCATTTGTTTGTCTTCAGGGACGGTGTACATATCCGTTTTCAGAACTGCTTCTGCATTATCGAGCCATTTGTTGAATTTTTCGAGTTCCATATTATACGCTTGACTTTGTTTTCTAATTTCCTTGGCCTTCTCTTCAGTCACAGCTATTTGTACCTGGATAGCTGACGCTTGTTCTTTAAGTTGTCGAACCCCAGACCATGTCTCACTCAGTGACTGTATTCTTTCACTTATCATCGGCTTCTGAGCGTCAGTTGCTCGATCAAGGATATTCTGACCTGTCTGAAGAACTTTATCAACAGTCTCACCAAGTTTTTCCATGTCCTTTTCACGGTTTGTTTCATCTGAGAAACTCTCTGAAAAACCTCTTAGCTTTGTCATACACATTGTATAGTCTTCCTGGAACTGCTCCTGCTCTTTGATCGACAATGACAACTGATCTTTTCTTTCCACAGCGAGTTTGTTTACTTTCTTCCAGAAGTCAGCAACATTTTTTAGCTTTTCCATAGTTTCTCTACGTTTGGGCGGGTCTTTGTTGACGAGAGACTTGGCGACATCACTAAGGTTATTAATGAAGTCTTTTTGACTTTGAAGTTCTCCAAACAAAGCCTAGAAGTTGGAAAAACGTGCTTTAAAAAAAGCTAATTCCTTAATACAAATAAGATGCAAATAAGCGAAATGCTTAAATTAAAGCTTTATGCCATGAACAAAACAACAAGCAACACATCTTACCTCTAAATCTTCAAGCTTTTCTTTCATCACAGACAGATCAGCTTCAACTTGAAGTTCACTTGACAATGAAGCTTCGACCTCCTTCAGTACGTGAAAAGAACTTTCCACCTGTGTGTCGAAGTCTTGCTGCTGTAATATCTTGCGCATTAGATCTTCCTGTTTGGCTACTGCTTTTCTTATCACAGTTTCACGAAGCTCGCCCAAGGACTGGAGTTGTTTTCCAAGATATTCTTTATCTTCTTTGGGCACAATGTTAAGCATTTCTTCTCCCTTGGACTTCAGGGCTTCTATAGATGGCTGGGAATTTTCCAATTCTTCACAAAGAACCTGTCGATAGATGTTGAAAGATAAAAAATCCAAAACTGGAGCAAAAGCAATGAGTGATACTAGTCACAAGAACAAAGTCAGAACAGAACTAATAATCGCAGCAACAGCAACAACCAACCCCCAAAACCATGCTAACAATTACAAATCAAAAAAAGTATTTACCTTAACTTCTTCGAGTTCCTTTTCCAATGCTTTGACATCTGTAATTGTTAGTTGTGTACCAAGAGATATCTCATAGTTTCGCAGCTCTGTTATTTTACTATCAAGATCTTCACTAAACTGGGACCATTCCCCGATATCAACACTGACTTGCTTTCGCTTATCTGAGATCTTTCCACTGAGGTCCGACCATTGACGCTGTACTGTCTTGAGTTTTCCGTCGATTGTGATTCGCCCTTCGCTGTTACATCTCTCACGAAGTTTCGAGCCTTTGTGAAGTACATCGTCAAGGCTTGCAACATTCCCTTCAAAACTATTGGCAAGGGCCTAAAGAAAAGATTAGAAACGAATATAACGCTTATGAAAGGTAGAATTGCCAAGCAGACGGTTTATATGACCAGGAGTAGTAAGCAAGAAAGGAACATACAAATACAGTCAAAACAACCCATATTTCATTGTACATTTTATTCGGTGCGTATGGTTGTTTGAGTCATCCGTTAAAGCTCTTGCCTTCAGTCGATAACTTAATCCTTAAATATTATAGAATTAATGGTAATGAGGAATAATTAAGACACAGTATCATGACAATTACCTTTAACATAGCGAGCTGCTTATGTAATCCATTGAACCCTGGTTCTTTATTAGTTTCACTTTCATTCAAGCACACTTCCGTATGATTGATAAACTCCCCCAACTGACTGACACTGTCCTCAAACTCTGACAGATCCGATAAAACATCTTTAAGAAATCGACCTCTCTGTGACACCATTTCTTTCACTGTATTCCAGTGATCATTGATGTCTTGTAGTTCAGGCTCAAATGACTCATTTTCGGTAACTTTCGAACTAATTTCTTGGCCTTTGACATTAATAAAGTCAAGAATAAGTTCTTGTATTCCCATGTTTTGCTTGAGTTTCTATAAACCAGATAAGAAGGGTATCAATAACTACGCAATCAAAACAAAAAATAATATATGATAAACAAAATGTTTGGCTGAGTTAAGAATTCAGCTCAATAACATATAATAAACTGAGTAAAAGGAAAATGAATGCAATCACGGCATAAATCGATCAAGAACGAAGTCGTGGGAAAACAGACTCTTTTGCACATGTGCTTTGGTCATCACGAAACTACAGTTTTAAACCAAGCCGGGCGTTGCACCAAGAACTTCTTTACTTCAGAACTGTTTCGGGATTACCCTATCAATTGCGCGTGTGGATCATTCTTAAACGTTATCATGGTGTTTGGTCCTTGCAGTGTCGTGGTTAACACATCGAAATAGAATACCGACGACATGGATTCGACTCCGGCCAAGGCCATATAATGTTATTTTTTATCTTATTCTTCATAATTACAACTGAAGCTTGGCCATTGGCATTATAGACCTTTCAATACGACTTACTTTAATGCTTTCAAGTTCCACTTTCAAAACTTCAATGTCAGGGGAAGCATTTCCACAATTCTGATAGGTCTCCTCGATCCCAGTAAGGAATTCCTTCAGTTTAGTTAAATTTTCATTGTACTCAGTCCACTGAAGTAAAGTGTCTTCAACCTCAGTCTTTATTGAGATGGTATTCTGACAGAAGTCTGCCCATTCCTCCTCCATGTCATTCAGCTGAGCTTCAAGGGTGGCTTTAGATTGGCCAGCGATCAGCTGTAGAAGAATGTCTCCTTTGTTATATACATCGCCTATAAGTTGGTCATTCTTGTCCATTTCATCAACCAGCCCCTAAATATAAACAATGAACATATTAGTCTTGAAGGTTGATATTAAGGCAGGTGCAAAAGCATGAAAAGTAAGATAACAAGTAGACACAGCTTTAAAGGGACAAAGTAAACAATAATTTTAGCATGACAAATCAGCCACTAAGGTAGATGCTACACAATCATTTTCTTTTAAACAATAAGAGGGCCGACCACTACCCGATACTTCAAATTTATGTCCATTTGGTTACTGAAAATGACACATAGGCGTACCTGTAATTTTTGGTTGATTTCTTCTAAATGAGATTGGTTCCTCCATTCCCCTTGGCATTCCTCTAACGTAGCTTGAGCTGGATCAATCCAGTCACTCCATTCCTGGACGGTTGTATTGTATTCACCAAATTGATCGATTACACACTGAAGTTCACTGCAAGTATCTGGGGCAATACCTAATCCTTCTGACAATTTGGAGGCAGCTTCCTCCATGGTGACTTGTATTTGGGGGATCTCTAAGTTGCATTTCTGGATATCTTCAGAAAGGTTGTCGAGTTCTACTCTCTGATCTTGCAAGCTGTTGTGGAGTGTCTGCAATAAAAATGTAAACAATTATTACTACTTGAGTATACGATAACCGGCATATCGCGCCCTAGAATAACTGATAGAGTTGAGAGGGAAAGTTACATGGTTCCAATAAATTCAATAATAGTAATTCTAAAACTCATGAATAATCAACGAGTGATTTTCAAAGCAGACCAATACTCCTGACGAGTGCAAAATATTTTACTGAAATTAAATTTAGCATGATTTGAATAAAGTTGTTTTTAACATGTTGTTTATTCGTAATTTCCATTGCTGTGCATTCAGTTTTATCGCCTCGTCTTGTATTTGATTTCTCGTTCATTCTACAGCCAGCGCGTGCGTGTACTGTCCGGCAAATCACTCACACCAGTCTCTAACTCCTAAAAAAATCCAATTTATTTAACAAAAGGTATTAAATCAACCTAAAATCATGCAATAAAACCCGTTTTGATAGTCAATAAGTCATTCATCCACTCAAACATTCATTTGTACAATCGATATAACATTATAGATAAATCATTGCTACACGACTTACCTTACAAGCTTCCAGTTTTCTTTCTACTTCATCTTCAGTATCTTCAGGATCGTAGACACATAGAGACAACTGTTTACAAGTGTCACCTATTCTCTCCAGTATGTCATTCATCAGTGACTTGACTTCATCTTCAGTTCTATCTGGCTTTGGCTGTTCTTCGTTGTCAGCTTTAACAGTCTCCATACTTTCTGTAGTGTTACCACATTGACCGTCAAGATTGTCAGTGTTCTCTTCGTTTGATAAGGTATCTTGACGTTCACGTCGCTCACCAATGACAAGTGGGGTTTCATCGATAAATACTTCATTACTGCCAATATTAAAAATACCGCTGCTCCGGTCTTCAGGATCGATGTTTATGGTAAAGGTGCTTTGGGAACTCCACAGGGTTTCCATTGAACGATCGCTTCTAAAACGAGAACTTTCAAGAGGTCCTGCCAGTGAAATATCATTGCCTAGCGATATAGCACGCTTTTGCTTGAATTCACCACTGTCAAGTCTCGTTCTATCGACATTTGGTATTGATATAGACGTCTTGCGATGCAGTTTTTCCATTAACGCTGGATCGTCATCCAAGATCGGGAGGCCCGCCAGTTCTTGAACGCTTTTCCACTCTCGAAGTAAAGGCTGGAAGCTTTCACACATATCAACATCTATTTCATCTGCGTAATTTTCCATTAGTTTAACAGCTTGCCAACTGAGTCGCTTTACTTTGTCTTCTTGGGACGCGACTTTACCCTGTATTGGACAAACCATACGATAAGTGTCACGATTTTGGAGAAGACGTCCACTTAATAAATAAATAATAAATATCAACACCTCAACCATATAGTGGTCATTTGTTTCTATCTCACTCCCATTCACTACTTCTATGGTCTGTATTCTATATCATTTACAACTTTATATCAGTGTTACTTTAAAATCATGTGTTCCCGCGGATACTGGAGGTGACTCAATGTTGATTAGCATCCGAAAAAGGCAGTCTTCAAGTTTTGTCATATGGCAGGAAAAGCTTCGACCCAAAGTTTCTCATATAGACTAACTAACTTAACCTTTATCACTTGCATATAGGGTTAGGGGATAGATATATTAGTAATTGTTTTTTTCCTGTAAGTGTTATGTATTCCAAAAAATGTCATACCTTCAATTTTTGTCTTCGTATTACAACGACCGGCTCCTCTTCTAATTCCTCATCAGAAACAGAAAGCTCTCTCTTGACATCATGGAATAATTTTTGCATTTCTTCTTTATTCTTCTCTAGGTCCTCAAGCTGGGCTACTACCTCTTCTAAGGCTTTCTGTTTATTGTCGACTTGAAGACGTGTTTCTTTAAACTGTTGATTAACCTGTTGTACAAAAGAGTTGAATACAACATGAATATATAACACTATATGGTTTTGGAAGCACAAACCAATGAGAGCTAATTGAAAAAAAAGCATTTAGTTTATCAGATTTTTCTTCAAAGGAAGGCAGGGACACCATATCAGCTTTCACCATTTACAGTGGGCCCTGGGACCTTAGGTTTATTGTCCTTATCTGAGAAGACATGAAATTCTAACCATTTGAATATGTGATTACATTGTTAATGAAGCATCGGATATTTTTTGTCAAACCTTTTTCAGATCATCTTCCATTGTTTTCACATCAAACCAATCCTTTTGTTTGAGGTCTTCTAGCAGCAACGAAGCTTCCTGGTTGACGTTGTCCATGACACTCTCATTTTCTTCTAAGTCTTTGTTAAAACTCTGCAAAGAAGAACAAGAACCAGGAATTGAGCAAGACGAAAAAAAGAAAGTCCTGGTTGCAAAAAGGATAAGAATCCAAGCAAATTCGTATGCTACGTACATGCATTCGAAAAGTTAACAACAAACCTACCTGACATTCCTCTATTTGTTTCTTGCAATCATCTGATGACCGAATACGACGACGAGCTACAATATTCTTGGTGTTGTTAAAGAACGAGTTCATTTTGTGTTTTTGGTTGGAGAAACTCTGCCATTTGTCTGATACATGTTTGAAGTATTCCTTCTTTTCATTAACGCCCTTTTGTAGATTTTCAAACTTATCGATAAGATCTCGAATTTCTCTCATTGCTGAGCCATCTTCGTCGTCGTCCATGTCTTCAGCTGCCTTGCTCAAAGCCTCCAGATCACGTTTATGAGCGTTGAGGCGATCCAAGATATTCTATCATGGAATCAAAGGAAAACTGGCGTTATAGGCAATAAGCTCATCGCTGCATCTGACTCAGACATTAGCAACAGAGTAAACCCCTGGGTTTCTGAGGATGACTTCTATAAAACTCATCCTTAACATATCGCCATCCACATTATATCATCTTTATCTCACCTTAAACAACAGTTCATTTACGAACTCTCTTTTACACAGCATTAGCCCTAATTTGTCGTCATCGTTACCATCTTTTTTCTCGCACTTTTGATTCCCAAATTGAACCTTATTTGAGCTTTCGTGATCTTTAGTGAGCAACAACGAAACCGAAAAATTACATTCTCATTAAACATGCCTTACCTGGTAAGTGTTCATTTGTTCTTGTGCGTTATCAAAACTCATTTGAAAGTCAGCATCGCTTTCTTTCTTTTTCAACCAACGCATCATTTTCATCTTATTTCTTGTGAATTCCCACCACTTTTTGGCTGTTTTCTCTATGGAGTGCTTCTTCTCTTCTATCTCTTGAATAACTGTTTTCCATTCACAGTTTAGATTTCCTAGTTGTTCTTCGAAGGCGATAGCCTTGCCTGATGATTGCTGTTGAACCATGAGATGTCCCTCTTTGACAATAACGTCCAAGTCTAGGCATTGTTCGTTCCACTTAGCTACTTTTGCCTGATAGAGAGATAAGATATCAATTCCTGGCGTTCTAATGTTATCAGAAAAGAGAAGCAGAAGAGTGGTAGAAAGAAGATAAGCACAGATGAACAAACAGACAAACAAACAAACAAACAAACAAACAGATAGACTAACAAGCAACAAACAAAGCAGCTACTATCAAATAACGAAACAATAGACAGATAAACGAACGAACAAACAAACTTGACAAATAAACCGCAGATAATCAAAATGACAAATAAACAAACATAATTAATGAATTAAAAACCATGACGAGCAAGACGACAATCAACAACTTATTCAAGATAATGTATTTTCGTGTTTTACCTTAGCTTTTTCAGACTCTTCTTTGATCTTCTCTAACACAGCGGGTGGTATGTCTTTGGCAGTACTCATCTTTTCTTCGATCTTATTCAAGTACAATACAACTTGCTTTGACGAATCTAAATAGTGTCGTGATAGGACAAGCAGTTGATATCGTCCGGCTGCCCAACGAAGCATTTCATCCCATCGTTCAGTAAGATTTGTCAGCTTTTCATTCAAAGAATCGGCGGATTCTCCTTGACTTGAATGTAAACGAACTTCTCTTCCTTCATTAATGAGCGCTTCAAACGAGTCTTGGCGTTCCCTGAAAGCTGCTTGGAATTCCTGAAAAACAAAAAGGAGCGACTTGGTGTTGCAGTAAAATAAAATACTATATCGAAAAAAACAATATATTAAGCTTTTGTAGATTTCAATTTCAAAGTCAAAAATGTCAATGTATACAGCTCATGCAATGCATTTCCTAGTTTTCCACATTTAAATTGCGTTTGTTCCCACAATTTTAGATTACTTTGAACTAAACGGCCCTGGACAATGTCTTACCTCCAGATCCTTAAGCTGCTTCTTTGCATCTTTTTCATCTTTTGGCTTCTCATGGTGAGTAAGTGTTTCCATCTCTTTCAACCACGTAACAAACTCTTCAAGAGCTAAGTAAAACCTGCTCCAAGATTGAAGTTCTTCAGTCAGTGACACAACTCGTTCTGGAATACTTCTGTTCAAGGTACTCCACTTCTCCTTTAGACTATCACATTTCTTTTCTACGCTGTCTTGGCTTATGTATTTGCTGTTATCGGTCTGCATTAACTGTAAGTAGCTTGATACAGCATAGTCTACCTGTTTTTCACGATCTTCCATTGAATCTCTGAATCCCTGAATCAAAACAGATATTTTAAACTAAATATCATTTAGGTTTTACTATACAAGGATGTTGTTAATTCTATTAAAAGATGTTTGTGTCTTGATCAATGTATTTTAGAATGTATTTATAGAAACGTTTACCAATGTACCGATGTGACCTAAAAAACCTGCAGCGCGACGTTGTTGCTTTGACATATTAACAAATCAGTACATCGTAATGGATCCGATTAGACAACGCGATGACTTTAATAGTAGTCACACATGGAGTGTTGTGCTGTAAAAGTTCAATTACCTTGTAATATTCAAGCGCATCTCTTACATAGCCCTCATCTCGAACGGGCAACGTCTTTTCATTGTTGATTTGATTCTCTGCCTCTTTCAGCAAGAACTCCATGTTGTCTAGTACTTGATCTCGTTCAATCCAGTCAAGTCGTAATCCTTCTAGTTCTTCAAGTCTCTTCTCGGCGTTGGCAACAGCGACTTGCCATTTTTCTTCGAGCTGCTTTAATGTACCTTTGATGTCTAGATCTTTAAGACGAACACTTGCAGCCAGATTGGACCCTTTCCATATCAAGTTGTTTAGAATACCACGAAGTTCACGAAGATCACCAATCAATAACTGTGGGAACGAAATGGTAAGGGAATATAAAAAGTTTGATAATTGAATGTTACCAGTATTAGGTAGCCAACAACTCTTTTATCTCATTCGGGCTTCCTTTGTAACTCTTATATTAATAGTTAGGAAATAGAGATAATAATAATATTAATAATAATAACAATAATAATAATAATAATAATAATAATAATAATAATAATAATAATAATAATAATAATAATAATAATAATAATAATAATAAAATAATAATAATAATAATAATAATAATAATAATAATAGTAATAATAATAATAATAATAATAATAATAATAATAATAATAATAAACAACTAAAACAAGGATTCCTTGACCAATAAAAGTAGTGCATCAAGCGAAGCCTATACGTATCAGGCGTACTTTCTCAGTGGAATGGGGTTGAGAGAAAACAAGTTGATAAGATGAAACAAAAAAAATGATATAGAACGATGATCGACATAATGATGATGCTCAGAAAGTAGATCATGATGATGATGTTAATCAATGATGTAATTACAGTGTTTAAAGAGAATGATAATTAGAAAGACCGGAAATCTGTTAGGAGTTGAAAACATTTTTTATGAAAATTTAATCTATTGATGACAACCATAAGTCTTTCTGTAAGTCCAAAGACTTTATTTAAACGCCGACTGACGTACTTGTCATAATGAAACACATTTCTGACAAATTGTTCATTTTTTTAAAAAAATATTGCAGTACGTGAAACATAAACTGGAAAATTATTCTAAAAGAAATGCTCAACATTACAAGATCGTTTTTTTTCTTTTGCAATATAGTCTATTATATTCTGTAATATAGAACACGTTTTACAGCCAAAATAAGCATTTAAATAATACCATTTATTCTTCTCTTCCTCTCGCAAATTTCTGCCTACAGCCTATTATACCCAGATTGGGTTTAATCTTCAATCAATTTAACACGCCTGCATGCTATCATAAAACTCATTATTTATTGTATAAACTTGAAAACCCTGATATGGAGATTAAACAGAAAAAAACACATACGGAAATTAATTATTAAAAGTAGAACGTTAATATAATCAGGAGAAGACCAATTACAATTGTTGAAATCATAAAAGAACTACATCTTTATTATTCATCGAGTGAACACTAAAACTTTGAGATTGAGGAATTCGTCTAATTTTGAGTAACAATCAAGCTGAATGTCATAGCCGTTAAGAAGGGAAATCACTTGCAAACGTGCCGACATCTGTAAGGAAATTGTATAACTCTTTTCCGGCCAACCGGAGTGAAAATTGACTTTGTTTTTCCCACCACAAGGCACCTGTTTTCAACCTTTTAAAAACAGACCGACGTCATTGTCATACAACAGACAAGGACCTGCACTCTTCTATTGAGTGAATACCTAACAGTAAAAGGAATAGGCTAAGCCTTTACTAAACGGTTAAAGTAGGTGAAGCTTTGATCGTTGCAGTCCTCTCCGGTTTTAAATATAAATACAACGTGTGAGTCAAGACAAATCAAGACACGTATTAACAAAAAAAGTACGATAGGTAATCAACTGCCGAACTTGCAAATTTGTACAATCTCAGACTAAATGACTTTATCTGAGGAAGCCACCACCATTTTCAGGACAGTATACGCTGCCCTGATAGTGGTTAACATTATTGGAAATGTTATCGTTTGCTTGACAGTTCGTCGCTTTTCGTTCATGAGATCTCCGATGAACTATTTATTGGTTCATGTTGCCATCTGTGATATGTTGTTTGGTATATTTCTAAGTCCACGAGGATTATTCTATGGCCTTTACGAGCACCCTAGTGGACTACTCGGAGATTTGCTATGTAAGTTTGTGACGTTTGGGCAGTTAGGATGGATCTGTGGTGCGGCCAGTATCTTCACACTTGTAACAATCGCTTGGGAAAGATATAAAGCGATTGTTAAACCATTTTCACCAAGATTCTCAAACAAAAACGTTAAACGAGCAGTAATAATTAGTTGGATACTTGCGTTCATCATTGGTCTTCCCGAGATTATAGCTACAGCGTATAACCCACAAATTAAAGGATGTGATTATCTATGGATGGGAAGATGGGATGCATTATTCGATGCAACTATCTGGCTTATTGCCGTTAGTAGTGTACCCCCGTTTATCATGATAGTACTCTACGGAAAGGTTATTCACACGTTATGGGGTTCTGGAAATAGAATTGAAGTAGTTTCACAAAGATCCATCGTAAGGTCACGCAAGAGAGTCACCAAATCAGTTATTCTTGTCACGGTCATCTTATTCATATGTTGGACGCCACTTTTATTGAACTTCTTTGTATCATCGTATTCACCAGTGAATTCGTCGATAATGATCACCGTACAAGGTGTCCAGCCAGTGGTCTTCCACACTGCATGGGTTCTTATTCTTCTTAACGCTGCCATAAATCCTTTCATTTATGCATTTCAAGATATTAGGTTCAGAAAATGCATGACAAAGATTCTTTTCGGAGAAGGACGAAATACTGTATCGAGCTTTAATCTATCGCCACATATTGGAAACTAATCAATAAACATCAGTGTTTTAAAAACAAGTCCTAAACCTCATAATCAACAAGAAAACTTCAAACCAAGTAAATACCCGATATGACATTAAGCTAAAAACGAAATACATCAAAATTTGCACAAACGTTTTAGAATCGATATGAATCCTTAAAAAATCATGTTGTGGAAAGTTCCTTTAACTTTTTTTTACGTTCATGCAATGTGTTAACGGGATTGATGGTGACAAGGACGTTTATCATGATGAATGAATGACACGATGTTGTAATAAGAATACGATAAAGATGATGATGATGATGATGAAGAAGAAGATAATGATGATGATGAATCATTATAACTTGCTCTATTATGATAAGGATGAAGTGAGACACTCTACCTTGTCATTCTCAATATGCTCTGATACTTCTAAGGCATTGGTGAATTTAGGAAGGTCTTCTTCAAGCTTTTCCTCGAGCTCTTCAAACTTGGACGTAAATTCTTCAAATGCTTCTTGATATTCATTTATTGGTTTCAGGCCTTGTTCAACGGCACTTTCAGACATAACAGCTTTATTGAAAAGTTCGTTCCATCTTTCTTTCAAGCTGCACAATTGGGCTTTGAAATGCATGGTTCCTACGTTCACAAAACCATCGGAAAGACGTCGACCTTCTTCTGTGAATGCAGCAAAGCTTTGTCTTCTCTTCAGTAGTTCGCTTGATACGCCCTGTAAAGACGATTCGATAAACAATAACTACAAATGAATGATAACATGCCAACAAAACGAAAGGAAAACAAACCACCAACAGTTCATGATTGATCAGGCAACGATGAAATGCTCAAACACTGTAATATGAACCCAACTAAATTATTCTCACCTGAACTTGGTTCATCCACTCTTGTGATATTCTACTTTCCTTACGTCGTTCGAGTTTCGAGTCAACTTTGTCCATGTATTCAACAAAATTATGCATTTGTTCCTTGATTCCATGCCATCGTTTAGCGACTGTATTTAGATGACCAAGATGACCCCGAATTTCGTCGAAAAGAGACTTTCTTAGTGATGTAATAGACGCAAGATCTTCATCAATCTTAATCGTTCCTTCCTCGCTTGCTTTTGTCTTTAGTTTTTCGCCAATTTCAAACATGAAGTCGTACTCTTTCAGACGTGTTTCGAGTTCACTGCGGAATATCTGCAAAATTCAAGAATCATGTAGTTGAGCAAAACGTCAATGAAAAGGATATCGAGGGGAACAATGTTGAGAAACTAAGGACGGAAGAAAATTATGTTAAAGAAAATGTTAAGGGATGGAAAGAATTGTAATGAATAAAGAAATGACAAAAGACAAAGAATTGAGAATGACAGGCAATGAATAGAACGAATAATTGAAATGGAATAAAACTAGAATGGAAAAATGTATGGCCTCCACGACTGTTGTCACGCAATACGATCTTGGGCAACTTATCCACTGACTGCCATACACCATTTCCTCTCCATCTCTTCTTGGTCTTCCTCTCGCTACCAATCTGCATTCTCTCATATTGTAAACAATACAAACGAGAAGGTAAAACTGCAAGTTTTATTAATCTCAACTTACCTTCAACGATTCAATCTCTGCATTAATAACATCAATCTCAGAAAGGGATAAAGTCTTCCGTCGAGTTAGCTCCACTTCGCCCATTGCCAGTGTATCTTTGAAACATTCTTTTCCAGAATGAAACTGTTTCCACTGTTCCAAGACAATGTTCAGTTCTTCTTCTCTTTTCTCGCATCTTGCAGCTACTTCATTCCAGAGTGCTTCAAGGACTGTCACTGCTGATTTGACTGAAGGTAAAACATCAGGGTCTTCGCAGATAGCACCGATATCAGTAACACATTGCTGAATTGGCTCTTCGTGGGATTCGAGAGATTCGAGAATATCCTGTAGATACAAAAAAAAAATAGTTTGAGCATGTCTTTTCTTGTTTTTGTTTTTTTGTTCTCGCTGCAACTTGGGTTGTTTATTTTCATTTGTGACTGTCTGAATATATGCATAAATCTCCGTCTTTTTAACCTTATGCAATATCGCATCGTAATCGTAACTGAATCATCAGCAGTGTCGTACTTGTTATCGTAACCTTACCGTCTCCCGCCTATATGCGAAACGACGCTATCTCTTTGTGTCTTTTGTAAATCTACGACCTACTAATCTTCCTCGCTTGTCTTCCTAGCTATCTATATCTGTGATGCGTTGCTGTGTCGTCAGATTTAAGCATTTTTATACAGGGTCTTCCGGTATCTGTTACCTAACCTACTGTCCATAAACAAATCAATGTTAATCAAATTGGTCAATGGCACAAATTTTCCAGAACCTTTTTCAATAAGCAATATATCTGGCCCCTTCCAACCTACCTAGCAATATTAAATTGACTCGTGGGTGATGCAAATTCAATAATGTCATTTTTCTAACATAGGCCTTATACATAGTAGTGACAGACCCTACCAACCTTCAAATTTTCAAGTTCCTTCTCGACATCTTGGATACTATCAAGACAAAACTCCGCATCTAGACGACTCCTTACTTCTCTCAAAAACACCACGTGTTCATGTACCATCTTTTGCTGTTGGAATGCTTTGTGCAAGGCGCCAAGATTCTCACTCGTCTTTGAAATACTTGGAACCAAAGACTCGATACGTTCTGTAACTGCCTGCACGTCTTCTTCGATTTCTTTGTTTTGTGTTCGTTCGTAAAGACGTGAAGCAATCTCGTGTAAACTGGATAACATATTGAGGTGGTCGTCTAACTCTGATGTCACGACCTGTAATGATAGGAAAAAATGAACATTACAACAGTAAACGATAATACGGAAGTAGAAAGACCACCGTGTTATGGTGAATGAGCGTTAGTAACCCAGTGCAAAGCATGATGCTGATTAAGGCTTGATTATACATTTGTTATAAATGTCATGACATTCTCCTACTTTTGAAGGATCGTTGCTCATCTTTTGTGTGAAAAATTGATAAGAGCACAAAATGCAAATGCTATAGAAAGAAAATTACAATATCTATACGGCATCCGGTCATGACCCATTACTGACACGATCCCAACAATCAACTGCTTTAGCTTGACACGCTAAAAGCTATGCCATTACTGAAACACCATGATCCCCATGCCCGACACTTAACACTTTTACGACATTTATCTGGTGTGAGCATATACGTACCTGAAATCGATGCACAAGATTCTGAAATTCGACATAATCATCAACCTTCCCTAAACCATCAAGTACATTTTGTAGCTCTTCGGCCCAAATAACAAGATTTTCGAGTTTCTTGTCATACTCCACAAAATCTCGTCCCGTTTCTTCGACTTTACTTATCAAGCCACTGGATCTGGATTTCATCTCGTTCCACCGAACATCTAAGCTCTTTATGATCTCATCTACGTTATTAGTGGGAAACGTTTCTTGTATTTTGAGTAGAGTTTCTTGTAATTGTTTTAAGCTCTCTTCTATTAAATTATGAGAATCGGGATTTGATAAAATGTCCTGAAAAAAAAAAGATAGTTATTTCAAAATAAACTGAAAAAAAATAGAATGAATAAAATGAATGCAAAGACCGAAAGGGAACAAAAGAATAAAAAAAGTAAAAAGAATATAGAAGCGAAAGAAAGGAAGTAAAGGAGACGATAAAAAACGATAACAAGAGCTGAAGCGGATTTAATGAAGGGGTTATGGGGTTGCACCCCCCCCCCCCCCCCTCCCAATGAGAGTCGCTCTCAACTACCTAATCAATTCCTTTTTTGAAAAAAAGCCTGGACCTGCCCCTGAAGAGAATATACTGAAGATAAGTAAACAACAAAAGATTGTGAGAAAAAGAACGGGAATGAATTTGAGGACAAAGCACCTAACAGCACGAAGGCACAAAGAGCGAGAAAGAAATCTCCATATACCTTGCAGTGTTCGAACAGGTCTGTACTGTATCCATTACTATTCAAATATTCTTCTATAGAATTAAGCTCTACAGCCATAACATTCAAAGCATTCTCTATTTTGCCTTTTTCGTTCTCTATAGTTTTGTTCAATATATTTTGTTTCTCTTGAAGATAAAAAGTATTCCATTGTTGAAGCAGAGTCTGTGTTTTATGTTCTATGTTATCTCGGAATTGTTCATTAGGAACAATAGCCATTAGTTTGGTAGACGTTTCCAGTAAGAGTTGAGACACTTGCTGGCCTTCTTCTAACGTCTGTAAAGAAACCTGAAATGGAAATAAAATTTGTTTGTCATTCAGTATTATCACTTTAGCGTTATGAAGTCGAACATGAAAAGTTACTGGGGTGACGATTGTGGTGTTGATAGATTAGTGTTTGCACGACGCTAATGATGATTATGATAACGATGCTATTAAACAAGATCCTGCATAGAATGAAGTCAAAGAAACACATCTTCAGCTAATAGAACATTCCGTGTGATGATGATGAGCAAACGAGAAGCCAGATGCTGAACCAGAAGACTTCATGCGATTCCTTCGGTGGACCTTCATCTCTCGTAAGATTTAAAGCCATTGGATTGATAGTATGAAGTACTCGTCATTAGAGCGCACAAAGCTGCACAGCGACATCGAGGAGAACTCGGTGCTGATGACCACGACTAGCATGGACTAGATGATAGTGACATAATATAATGTTGATGAGAACGTTTCCTGCTGGCAGAGTCTCTCACGTTTATGATTCTCGTCAGAAATCACAACCGAGAGAGACTGGGAACGATAATAATGTAAACAATAAAATGTCAGTACTGACTTCACACTCTAATACCATTACTCCTTCAGAGTACATTTATTATGAGACAAGAATGAAGTCTGCACTTAAAACTAGTTTACCTGATTATTACTAGCGTCTTCGGTAAATTCTTGTAGTTTATTATAGTTCTCATCGTAAGACTTCAATAGATCTTGACATTCGTCTAAGTTGCTAAGATGTATTTCCACACCATCCTTTACTTTCTTCCATCGATTATTTATAGCGTTCATTTTAGTTTGTAACTCACTGGGATCAACCAGCTCGTTGAGAGATGCACGTAGCTGTTGATGTTGATGATTCTTGACATCCACGAAATGATTATGTTGTTCAACGTCAGAAAACAAGTCCTTTGAACAAACGACATGAGTTGTGATAAGAAGCTATGATACATATAAATATAAATAACAAATGCAAAGCACAAATATGAAATACATGTTGTGGTGGAGATTGAACAATGAACTAGGCTTTGTGAGTGGTCTCCTTCGCAGCCGCTTTTAGTGTCGGGCTTCCTGTAGGAAAAGCGGCTGCGAAGGAGACCACTTTGTGAGCGGAATGTACTTTAACCATTAGCTCATTAAAGTGCAAACAATACATCCGTGAAACACTAATTACTAAATAGTACAAAATAGTGCTAATTAAACAAAAGAAAACAATAGAATTTGCATAAAATACCACTATTTAGTAATACTAAAGTTTCACGGATTAATTATTTGCACTCTAGCTACTTTTTTAGCTACTTAGTTTCCAATACGGGCTCTTCTCATTCCCATTGTCATTCTCAAAAACTGAGTAATTCAGGGTAGATTATATCACGTGACAAGTTGGCCTTTGGAGGCCAGTTATGCTGATTAGCGACCTCTCAGTTCAAGTAACTAATTAGATACTATTTCAGTTAACGATCCTATGCTTCGTTAGTACATGTTCTTAATGTCCGACACGAAATCAGACCAAACTAGATTGGTACCCACTCGTTAATTTTGTGCCACAAAGGAATTTGGAATTTTTCTTTTTTAATCTTTGCGAACAAACGATAAGAAAAAAAATGAGTAAAAGTCCAAAACACTCAATACTAACCTTATAACGATCAATTTCCTTAGCAACATCATCGGAGTTGCATAAACTATCGTACGACTCTAAAGCATCCAGTGCTTGTTTCATCCAGTCCAGCTCTTCGTCTATACCACTCTCGAACACTTCCAGCTGAGGAAGCATTTGCCTTAAATTGCGATGCTTATGGGGCACTGATGCTTTGATCTTGTCGAATCGTCTGTTAATATGTGATAAGGTAGCATTGATCGACGAGGCCATGTCAGTTTTGAACTCCTTCAGGATTCCTTTAGTTAGATGGTTGACTGAGTTCACGTTAAGTTCGTACTCTTCAATTTCTTTGTGTGCCGTCTGGAATAACAACATCATTATAACAAACACATTGTACTGATTGATTGATTGATTGAATGATTGATTGATTGAATGATTGATTGATTGAATGATTGATTAAATGATTGAATGATTGATTGAATGATTGATTGATTGATTGATTGAATGATTGATTGATTGAGTGGCTGGACTGATTAATTGAATGATTGATTAATTGACTGATTAACTGACAGATTGATTGATTAAATGATTGATTGAATGAATAGTTGATTGATTGATTGGTTGATTGATTGATTGATTGATTGATTGATTGATTGATTGATTGATTGATTGATTGATTGATTGATTGATTGATTGAACTAGTTATTCATTGATAGAAGACATGATCGATCGATTGATTAATCCATACCTCGAACTGTTCAGCTCGGTCCTTTACAGCGACATAAGTACTTTCCACTGCATTGGTCATTAAAAACTCTGTATCATAAATCCAGTCCATGATATCATCGACCATTTCTTCAAACTGTTCTAGCTTTGCGTTCTTTCTATCACATTTCATAATTCTCGATTGACGTCGAACGATTCGGTTTAATCGACGTTCGAATGACCGTAAGGTTTGTGCGATTTCCATCTTAAGCCGGTAGACACAGTTGTCCATAACAGCTTTACTGCTGTCCTTGAGGCTTGTAGCGTCCGACTGGATTTTGTCAATGTTTTTTAGATACTCCTGTCGGACAAAAGTGAAAAAGTTGTAACTATATCTCAGGTACTTAAAATATACTTCATGCTTTGAAGTTGGTTGCGTGGTTTAATCGCAAACATTGTCAACTCTTATTTCTAAAAATTCAATAGTAGGAGTGCCCAAAGGGGGTAAGCATCCTTGGGATTTTGCAAAGAATAATATATTTAATGCTTCTAAAGCTACTATCTGCAGGTCTAGTATTGATGCGATAGTAGTACATATAGGCATGAGGAGAATAGCAGCCAAAAATAAAAATAGATAATATGACAATGCAATTATACCTTGCAAACACTCAACTTGCTCTTTGTAATCAATCTTTCAGCTTCCTGCATCCATGTATCAAGACTTTGCAATAAAGTTTCATAAGTATTCCATTTCTTGTTCAGATCGTCGAGTTGTTTTTGCTTGTTGCTGCAATCTGATGAGTAAGTCTCCCACAACATCTCTACATCTCGATAAGAATCTTCGATCTTGATTTTCTCTTCGCCAAGAAGATACTGGTTCCATTCGACAAATGTTCGACTAAGTTTACGCACGTACTTGGAACATTTTCTTAAATGCTTCTTTTCTTGGAAAAAAGCCTGAAAACAGAAAAAAACATGTAGGCTTATAATTGGCCATCATCATGATCGCCATCATCATTATCGCCATCATCATCATCATCATCGCCATCATCATCATTATCGCCATCATTATCGCCATCATCACCATCATCGCCATCATACCAACAGAAAGATTACCATCTCAGATCTTACCCGACAACATCATCACAAATTATTCAAATAAATATTAATGAAAATCACGCTTTGAGGGACATGCTACCGCCAAAAAGAAAACGCACTCTAAGAGACCGAAAACATAACTTTATACTGCCACGAGTAAAGACTAAACGTTTTAAAGACTTTTTTATAAACAGATGTTTATTTACATAGTACTTATAATCAGTTACAGATCGTTTATGTATAGTCAATTTTATATAGTGTTTATAGTGTATATTATTATGTTATATTATTGTTACTTTTCACGTTTGATGAAATGTTACTATTAAAGATGCTTATTATTATATTATTATTATTATTATTATTATTATTATTATTATTATTATTATTATTATTATTATTATTATTATTATCAATATCGATACTACTACCTAGTGCATCATCATGAGCATCATAAGTACAAGTACATCTGTAGTTAAGCTGACTATCGTTTTCTGTCTATCATGCATAACACCAAAATCACTACTATCATCACGACATTAATGGTCGTCACCATCATCGCCTATACCACATTGTCATCCTTATCGTTTTCACTATCATGGTATCGTTGCCAGCATCAGTGTCAACATCACATCAACATTATATCAGAATTATCAAGTTTACCAGATGACTTCAACAGACGGGCAATAAGTTTTATAACATTGAACATCTTGAACAAAAAATCACGTTTAGAGAAAGGATCTCTTTGATTTACAATTCCCTAAGTAAGATTTAGGAAGCCCAAAGAGAAGAACGGGAAATTTTATTTGTTCAATCACAGTACATATACAATCAAACTGAAGCAGAAAGCTTAGCAGAATGGGGTAATTAGTCTCTCTTCCTTATCGCTTAATACCCCACAGTCCACAAGCAAGCCCTACCATAAACTCCTGGTGTGATTTATCCGCTTGTTCCTTAGATACAAATTTTTCAGGAAGACATTCCAATTGTTTACGTCCGGCTTTCATCATGAACATAATTTTCCAGTGATAGGTTTCATAGGTGAGCTGAAGAAATCGAACGTGAGACTGGTTCTGAACGGCAATAAAGCGCTGCTGAGTAATGGTGACGAGTTCTTGGTCGACCATAATCCCGCCATCAGAGCCGGTTTCCACTATAGCTTGAAGAATAGTTTCGTATTCACCGATAGTATTGAAGAATGACTGAAAAAGAAAAGACTGACTTCTTATAAACAATATAATAGTACAGTGACACCGAAAATGACAACATGCATGTCAAAAATGAATATAAAAATATCAATAAAATAATGCACGATGATTTTTGCAATGGAAATTATAACACTTAGGATGACATCATGATGACCTTTGTGATGACCACAAAACTGACGCACTGCCCGTTTGTCATATGCACGATAACAAAGAAGATGCAATACTAGTCGATAATAGATCTAGCAATGGTGCGACGATCGTAGAGTGCAAACACTAAATGTGTGCAACGGTTGTCACTATTTAGTAGTAAATAGCACTAATTAAACAAAAGAAAACAATAGAATTAGCATAAAATAGTACCATTTAGAGGTATCATCAATATAAATATAAAGTAACAACATTAACAAATGAATGAACACAGCTCTTACCTCATGTTGTCGGAGAAGGAATTTAGAAGGCACAATATAACCACGCCCTTCACTTGTCTCATAGCACCCGAGAAGAGCCTCAGCTTCGTGTAACCATAGCAACAACTGACTAAGTTTACTTTCCTCTTGTTGTTCATTTTCTTGGACAGGAAGTTCACATAATCTTTCCTCTAAGACTTTAACTCTTCTCTTGACGACTTCCCATTGGTTAACGACGACTTTTACTTTCTCTTCCGGTAGAGTGAAGACCGAGTGCTTATGGGAAACGATTCGTGTCACGTGATATTCACGGCGTTGAAGTTCTTGACGGAAAACTTGCACATTTTTCTAGGAAAACAATCATGACAAAACCATAAATTATGACGAATTGATTATTGTAATCGGCACATATGATGAATCTCGGAACGAAAAACGTTTTCTTGAAAAACGAGACCAAATGAAAATCTTAGTAACAACTTGCAGAAAACTGTTAAAAAAACAACTGATGTTTGAAGACCAAAACAAAGCTAAATATATTTCGATTCCTGACCGACCTTATATGGTGTAACTGACCTTTGTGTCTTTAGAAACGAACTGAGGTGAGTAACTACAAGTCATTTGTAATGAAAATAGAGATGGACAGTTTTCTTCCTGATTGAATGGCGCTTTCACAAACTTCTCTATTCTATCAAACAGACAAGATATTATATTGATTTCTAACAGTGAAACACTTGGTGTAGGTGTGAAACCTAAAAGCATTTAACGTAGGATGTGATAAATGCTGCCTCTTTCGCTTTAACTGATCGCTGTCACTGGTAAGTCGTCAAAAAAACCGACCTTCATTTAAATGTGGAACATTTAAGTTTTTTTTTATAATATGTCCATTAATTTAGCCTTAACTCGTCTGTGCTTCTTTATTTCAGTACTGGCATTTTTGTTGTTGTTTTTTTTTTTTGCTTGTTATTTGTGTGTCTGTCAGTTTGTTTGCTTCTTATTTTAAGATCGAAATGACTCATGTGCCTGTCATTTTTGTGTCTGCCTGTTTGTCTTGTTGTTTTCTCATTATTTGTCTGTATTCATGTCTGTCTGTATTATTTTCTTCTTTGTATTCAGTCTTCTTGTCGAATTATAGGTATGCAATTCATGGTTGGGGCTCGACCAAAAAAACATATCCAGTCTGAATATCAGCAAGTTTTGAATCTCAGCAAAAATCTTAGTCTTTGACGTAGTAACAGTCGCTAAAACTGCAGGTGTAAGGACCTCTTATAGTATATGACAACTGTAATAACGCTAAGAATATCCGGAAGAGAGAAATCCCTATTTATAACAGAGAAATTTATACTTTATGCTATTTATATTTCATATATAAAATGGCCATTAAGTTTTATTTTTGGACGCTTCTAACAATTTTAGCCTAATTCTCACATGTTAAATGGTATCGGTGATTGTGAGAACTGTTTTATCTGTCTGTTTGATATTAAATTGTGTGAATATATCATTGCAAGTTTATCTCTTCGTGTGTCTGTCAAGACATCCATCTCTCCTTCCCTTCTACCTTGCTGTGGTGTGTTCGGTTGGGGTAATAAATGAAAAAAATACGTGCAAAGAAAAACGTTCGAAAAGAAGATTATTGCAAGAAAAAAAACACAAATAAATAGATGTTTTAATTTCAAAAAAATAGTTGCACGACCAGGAGGAGAAAATTCAACTCTCTCCATCAGCTCTCTGTTGGTCTGTGCCTAATTATATGTCCGTCATATCTATATATGTGTACACAATATTCTGAGCAAGCATCAAGTCCCTATTACCTGTCTGGTTTGTTGGTTAGCTGTGGCCCATTGTTGTTCCATCAGGGATATTCTCTGGTCCATATTATTTAACCATTCCAATAATATTGTAAGCTGTGTATTAGCATACGATTCACTCTCTTTACTTTCGTCTCCATCTTCAATCTACAAATAGAAAATAAAACTATAAGCAAAATAGCACATACAGTTTGTTTGTTTGTTTGTTTGTTCGTTCGTTCGTTTGTTTGTTTTGTCAACAAATAAAGAACTGTTTACAATAAATATTTTTGTAATGTTTAATTTACAATCTTTTTTTAGTTCTTTTTACAGCCCTCTAGAGTTGTAGTTTCTATGACCTTCCACATTTAAGTTCTATTTTTAAATTATATAATTATAATAGTTAATTTTGTGAAAAAAATAAAACCTTGAAGCCTTTAAACCTACCTATTGAACATCAGATCGAACATAAACAGCATTGTCTAAGATTGTCGTAGATAGCGACTATCATTTTCCCAATGCGCACGAGCGCAAAAATGCCAATTGTTTAGAACTGGTTCTATTAATGTTATCACTGGCCAGCCTAAAGCCTATTAGTTCAAAGTAAAAGCTCTAAAAGCAATTTCCTTGGGATCAAAACAAACTGCTGGTACTTGTAAACAGCCGAAATCCTGATATATAGAAAAACAACTACTTGTTATAGGCACACATTCACTACATCTCATCAATTAAATCAATATCAAAATACTGATATATATAAATACATGAATACCATGATACCATGATACATAAATGAGCAAAAATATACACAGATGTCTCCAGCCGCTTTGATCATCCTACTCATGCTTCCATTTGGTCGAATTGGTCAAGTAGATATATGGATCCTTTATTGCTAAGAAACTTAAAAACCGTATTTGAATTGAGCGCATTTTTTATCTTTTTCGGTACAGTTATCGGTGAAAGAGTCGTTTTCGTACGAGTGGGAAACAGTACTGTATCATATCGTAGCTGTAATTTCTAAGAAAACAGAGTTTCCTGCAGCTGATTGAGCTTTCTTTTGTCGTTGTGCATCAAAACATACATTCCCACGTACCGTTTCCCACTCATGTGAAAACGACTCTAGTACCACTGTAATGTAATGTAATGTAATGTAACGTAACGTAACGTAACGTAACGTAACGTAACGTAACGTAACGTAACGTAACGTAACGTACTTATAACGTAACGAAACGTAACGTAATGTTGTACTTATAAAGTGTATTTCGCTTAATGACTCAATGCGCTTTACAATTCCTAATATTTATAGTATGTAATCCGGTTTTACAACATGAGATTGATTAGCAGATAGTAATTAGTATCAGCCTCCCGGTCAGCCGAATGCTCTCCCAACTGAGCTCGCCTGTCAACCGGTCAAACCGAGCAGAACTTGTACTCATTATCACATTCATATAACCATGATTTGAAAATCTAAGACTCTCTCTCTCGCGTAACACAGTCCCCTTATTAGAAGTGTGTCCCGAAGTGCATTACGATTGGCTCGTAGGGAAAATGTTCAACACTGAAAATTGACCATAATATTATTAAAATTAGCAACTATCGTAATTACTCTAAGCTGATGGAGTAAGTTAGTTAGAAATCAAAATAGACAACATTGACATGAACAATGCCATAAGAGTTGCCCGTAGCTATAGAACCGCGGCAATTATATATCAGAGCAATGTCTTTCGATCACCAATACGATCATCAATAGTTGACCAAAATACCTTTGACACTGGCAGCTATCATATCGGCAAGAGGTGCAAGGGATCTGAGTTATAATCCACGCCTAACGCCATAAGAGCCGTTTGTGGCGCTACCACAACGTTCGTTTAGGGTTCTAACGTCTACATAGCAATGTCAAAACATGTCAGAAACACGATAGTGTGCGCAGTCATATCCGTGTGAGTGCAGTGATATTTTGATCAAAGGGTTAAAGATCATGAGGATATCTGTTAAGTCCCTTTTGGTCCGCTACTTACGCCAAGCGCCGGACATCCAAAATATGGTCATACAGGCATTTTTTACAAATGCTTTATTTGGATGATTTAAATTTTAACAACACAACGAATGGTGATCGGGTTATTTTAATCAAACAAAACTGCACTGTTTTCAAAAGAAAAACGACGAAGTCCATACAAAATTGTACACTTCAATAAAAACAAGAATCTCGCAACATTTGATTTCTCTAGCCAACTACAAGAAAAAATTGACAAATTGATTTTGACAACGTTATCTACGGGATAAACATCATTAAACGAAAGCATCACAAAAATGTAGTGTTTCGCGGTGTTTGCAGAAACAATACTTTTGAACTTTTCCATGCCGCTGTAAATTTGATTTATCTACATTGTTTGTTACCGTTGAGTCAACGCTTTATTTTGCACTAAAACTTTGGTAAATCGTGCACTAAAACTTTATTAAATCGTGGCAAAGGAGAAAAGGCGCGGAAACTTGAAAGTTTTTATCATACATTTTTATGGCAATGATGTGCGAGCACATGTGAAAGCTGAGCAACCAAATAAAATATGTAAAAACATATATCCTTGAATTTTGTTTACATATTACCAAACTGATGCGCAAACTATTCATGTTATTCATGTTGTTTTGCTAAATGACTCTGCTTATGAGATATGTATGTAAGATAGCCATGCAATGTAAGAAACAAATGTTGCTTGTCACGGCAGTTGTCTTTGATGTCATTACAACGAAAAAGCCCTAGGTAGTTAAATCAAATCACAATAATCACAAATCAGATTCAAACATCGTCCACATGCTACGACAAAAGATGATAGAGTTCTAGGAAGACGAACACAAAGACGACGTATAGAATAAATTAAAGGAAGCAACGACTGCAGCAACAACAACGCAGAAGGCAGTAGAAGAGTAAGGAAAATATCGTGCGTGTTCTACTCTGACTACTTTCTCATCAAAATCTACTGAAGATCTTATATTTCTATTATATTTACTATAAGCAAATGAACTCTAGTAGATTTAAGTGCAGTACAAACAAAAGTAGATACATTGTACCCCTGAAGCGAGAACGCTGAGTTTCATGTTCATAAGCTGTTAACAAAGTTCTAACACGGATTTATAATCCAATGGATTACTGGACATACTCCAATGAAACTGTCCATCGTATCGAGCGCAATATTGGATTGTCTTTGAAAATCCTGAGATTTTGTTTCACACATTTTTGTACAAATAAAAAATACTACTTTCATAGGATTTCAACCAATCACTATCCTTAACAGCGGAAAATAGCTCGTCAATAAGCCAACTATTCAATAACTATGAAATCATTAATCTTAAATATGATATATTAGGAATCATTGATAGGAACGAAGTAGACGAAATGTTGCCAAGATACAATACACAAATTTCATAAAACATTACAAAAAGGTCGAGTATTATGTAGATGTAGGGGACAGATGTGGAATACTGGAATATTCGTTGATTTGTCATTCACAGCCTGATTGGAGATGAAGTTCTTATTGGATTGGACGAGAATATAAACACGAAACAATAAAAACATGATAGTCTTCATATTTGAATGGTTTGTGATAACTACTAACATACTGTTTATTCATACGAAACCTAAATACAAAAAAAACATTAATAAAAAATAATGGTAAGGATTGACCAAAATGTCAGTGAAACGTGTCTTCGATTGCTAAATCTTTGTTAAGAGCCATTAAATTACCAATTTATTTTGCATTAATATTATGTGTCGTGTCCTTGTTAAGCTTAGCTAGGCCTTAGGCTAAGTTATTATTGCTGCATGAATACTGAATTATAACTACGCAGATTTATGAATTTCATCGACCACAAACCCCAGCAAATAACTCTTTAACTACACCATAAATATAAAGACCAAGCGACTACAATAACATATAATTATTTTGTAGCAAGAGATTTGATTATTGTACAAAAAATGGAGTTTAAAAGGAGAATTGAAAATCAGATATTGTCTGTAACTTACAGTTTTATGAGTCTAGTGTGCTCCCTAAGCTCGTATATTCGAGCTCAGTGCTCTGTGATCACACAATCTCAACCATTACAGTCCTATTCCGAGTCGAAAATCCGCACAATCACGAAGAATTACTTCATCCATGAATAAACGACAAAACAACAAAACCCCATGAGCGGAATATAATTAGCAAGAATTAATATTCCCAGTTTAGCTCTCTTAGCAACAACGATGGCCTACATCCAATTTAGCATCCCAGGTTAATTCAAATAAGTTTTAATCAAAATACTGATTCATATTCAGCTTGCGAGTTGGCTCTATTCCCTGGATATTGATAATTAACACTAAAACGCGATAAAACGAGCAGAAGAGTGAACAATAATATACCAATATATAATATACTTGTTGATGGAAATGTGTACAGTACTTTTAACGACATTTGTAATCTCAATCTCTTGCGATGTCTTGAGAAAAACCGTGTTTAAATAAACAATCAATTTGTTGATTATTTCAACAAGGTAGCAAAAGGACTCTTGTAAACTGTAAGATTAATATTTGAACTTGGAAAATGGTTTTAAAGAAGGATATTTTACTATTTCAAAACATCTTAGAGAATATATTCACTAATATTTTATTCATATACGAGTAAAAATGGGGATCTTGGGCTATTTCAAATAATACTTGAAACTAAGTCGGTGAAGAGCTAACTTGTACAATCAATATTTTCAAATTGAAAAATAATAATAGACTAAAATAAGTATATTTTTGCGACCTAAAAACAGGAAATTAAAAAAAATCTAAATAATAACCTGTGTGTAGCATTACATTTATGGCTAAAACTGAGTCATGAAAAGTTAAAAAAATATAAAAGAGGATATCAAAACATATAACAATTTGAGACACTACAAATCTACAAAATTACTGCTAATCGCAAGACATTATTTCTAACCTGGATGCTGTTCTACATTATAATTTGTCCAAGCTGGCATTCAAAATTCAAAGTTTCTACTAAAGTAAGTTGGCTGGCGATTAGACCTTCGCTATCAAATACTAATCGTACAATTGTCTGCCACCCAAATAGCTAAAAATTTTAAATGCAGACGATAATATAAAGTATTTTTGTGGTATGGATGTCTTCATATCCACCTAGCCAATCACGTGACTTTCAGTCTAAACCGACGAGAAAAACAAAAAACACCAAAAGTGTTAAATAATGAAATAATACTGGAAGTAATTATACAAAAAACGTTGATAACAATAACAGTAATACCACAGCGAGAACAAATACTTAAAATCATAAGAATGAACTTGAAACGATTACCGCAAATGATAGGTACAACTTTCAGGATCGATATGCAATAGCTGAAATTAGTTTTGTTGATAATACTGACGAAGTTGAGTAAGTATGTCCCGCAAATCAATATGTACAACTTTCAGATTCGATATGCAATAGTTGAAATTTGTTTTGTGGATTTACATAGCAGACGAATTTATACGAGTATGTTCCATAAATTCAAAATACATATATGAGTTTTGTGGAACATATAGACTAAACGGAATTGAGTGGCGCGTGTTAGTAAATGGGGTGCATTGCTATCTCGTTATTTGTCTGTTAAAGAGGAAGAGCTCAGCATGATTCAATACAACAATAACTTTTAGTAATAATCTAAAAGTAGAAATGACTGCAGAAAAAAAATGAATTATGGAGCCTGAAACAAGTGATTACAAAATGTTTCAAAAAACAGTATCAGGCAGATTCCGAAAACAGTACAGAAAACGAAGTTGAACTTACGTTTAGAACGTTAACATTTCCTGTCGACAATGTTATGCGCTAAAATTTAATCGTAGTCCCCATTGTGTAGAAAACTTAATTTCACTATCTAAGTAGGTATTTATGAAATAGTTTGCGCATCCTGAGCAGAGTTTTCTCGAGTTCAGGAATCAACGTTTGACATATAATGTTATTTAACACAATGATGAGCACAACCGTGAAGTTTTTATCTTACGCAGTTTACTAGTTTAATGCAGACAAATCACCCAAATTGAGACTTCTTTTCTCATCAAAATGAACTCCTTTAAAAGGACCCTAAACATCAACGCGGGAGGCCAACGAATAAAGCTTTCATATATGAGATTACGATGGATTTATCTTATACATAACTTACAGTAATTAGCCGTTTTAGAAACATCTTTTCTGCATAACAAAATATGACATCTTTAACTATATACCTTAAAATGCAGTGAATATTTAACTAATTGATAACTTCAATGCCAGTGTACCTCCATATCGAAGTGTCCTCTCTCTCCAAAACATTATGAATGTAAAATGCAATATAATCGTCCTTGGTAAATGTATATAAATCGACGAACAAACTATAGCATTTGTATAAGTAAACAGAGGAAATGAATAATAACAGTTTGGCTGAAGTTTATCAGGAATTCTTTTAAACAAGACACATATTTACTGGTCTAGTTTCATATTATTGATAATTATCTAAACAAAATTGATGTTCGCTATCTTAGAAGAGAAATCACAGACTACCGGCCGGTCAACAGATGTGTAGTTAAACATCAAATATATAATCTTTGTTGACAATAAAATAATTAACATGAAGTGCAATTTGAAAACTCTAGTCACGCTCTTTCTGATTCAGAAAAAAAAAACACAAAAAAGTTACAATAAGTCCGATATGTTAAATATTGCTTGATTGTTTCAGTTGTTTGTTTGTTTGTTTGTTTGTCTTAGGTTATGGCCGTTCTGCGCACGCTCAGCACTCCACAGCGCACATATTTGGCACAATTTTTTATTGACAATTTTTCTTTGACAATTTTTCCTTGGCAAAAATAGCTCGTGTAGATGGAGTAAAATAGACAATTTTTCCTTGACAAGGAAAAGCGGGCGTACTGGCTTTTCCTTGACAAGGAAAAATTGTCAAGGATGAAATTTGTTTGTGTAGACGGACAACAAGGAAAATGTGGCAAGGAATATTAATGTGATTAGTTTCCAGTTTCTTCGCACGTCTCCAAATCAAAACAAAATGGCGGCTAAAGCAAAATTAATCTGGAGCGATAAATCTGTTTATATTTTGAAACATGAATCATATCGCAACCGCAGTATAAAAAAGGGAGTACGGATCATCTGACACCCAAGGACGGACCCACCATCTGCGCTTCCGAAATTCGCAATCGTGCATAAGCAAAAGCGCCCCTAGTCCACATGCAGCAAGACTTCTTCGATCTCTATTTTTCACTTGCATATACGCTATTTTGTTTTGTTTGCTCATCAAGAGACTGGAAACAAATTATGTTAGTACTCCACTGATTGCAAGGCATCGCGGGCATAATCTAAACTTGTCAAGGAAAACTTGTTCATCATCTACACGAGCAAGGAAACCTTGTTAATAAAAAAAATGGTCAAGGAAAAGTTGTTGATCGTCTACACGAGTGATGACAATGTCAAAGAAAAATTTTCAAGGAAAAATTGCCCGTGTAAACGCCGCTTTACGGGAATCCGCTTATAACTGAAATTGTAGATCTAGATGCATAATCATCCTCGTCCTAGAGGCCACATAGAAAAAACAAACACACAAAAAAAAATTTGTTGGTTGGTTGGTTGGCTGATTGGTTGGTTGGTTGTTTAGTTGGTTGATTGGTTGGTTGGCTGATTGGTTGGTTGGTTGGTTGGTTGGTCGGTTGGTTGGTTGGTTGGTTGGTTGGCTGATTGGTTGGTTGGTTGGTTGGTTGGTTGGTTGGATGGTTGGTTGGTTGGTTGGTTGGTTGGTTGGTTGGTTGGTTTGTTGGTTGATTGGTTGGTTGGTTGGTTGGTTAGTTGGTTGGTTGGTTGGTTGTTTGGCTGATTGATTGGTTGGTTGGTTGGCTGATTGGTTGGTTGGTTGGTTGGTTGTTTAGTTGGTTGGTTGGTTGGTTGGTTGGCTGATTGATTGGTTGGTTGGCTGATTGATTGGTTGGTTGGTTGGCTGATTGGTTGGTTGGTTGGTTGGTTGGTTGGTTGGTTGGTTGGTTGGTTGGTTGGTTGGTTGGTTGGTTGGTTGGTTGGTTGGTTGGTTGGTTGGTTACCTCTGATTCACTACTCGACGATTCTGTTTTCATTTCATCATCTTTAACGACTGATTTCTTCTTGGATTTGGGTGGACTACCTCGATGCCCTGCTGCTTGGCTCTTTCTTCTCTTCTCTGTTGATGTCGGTGACAAGGACGACTTCCTCGATGCTGGTCCATTAGATGACAAGGACAGAGTCGAAGAAGAGCGCTTCGTACTTAGTTTGTCAGAGGATTTCTCTGGAGACACACTATGTCTCTTTGCTGGAGGTTTCTCGGGTGAATGTAGCGACCGATTAGTTTTTTTGCTCTGCTCAAGTGTATCAGGAGAGTTGACGCGTCTTTTAGCGGTCACTCTTTCTGTTGAGGTAGGTTTGGAGTGATCCCCTGAAGTTGGGCTAAGAGTAGAGCGTTTAGTTTTGTCTGGGGACTTTTCAGGTGAAGATGGTCGACTGCTGTCAGACTTGGTAGGAGATACAGACCTACAAGATGATATGCTGAATTAGAAAAAATTGTACTAATCGGGTTATTGCATTATTGAAGGCACATTGAGCGAAAAAAATATATTGCTTTCGCATGAACGTTCAACAGCTTTGACCAAAAATGGCGAGATTTCAATAGAGATAGCCTTTTTACTAACAACAAAGTCTACTAACGGAGTCTATTCGCGTCATATACAACATGGAGTGATAAAAAGATTTCACACGCAACCCTGTTTGATTAGAGATTTCCTTCATCCAAACACGGAAGTGGTTGTTTTAGTGCCAAAGTTGTTTTGCGAAAGCTGTATTAGACGCAAAACAGTCTAGCAAGGTGTGTGGCGAGGAACATTTTTTCCCATTTTCTTTCATTTCTCACTCCTTTAATTCCACATTAGGCATTCGTCTTAGGTTCGAAGCCTCTATACGTAAAACACAGCTAGCCCAAAACAACACCCCCCACCCCCCGCCCAGAAAAAAAAAACCGAAAGAGCACTACAAAGACTATTTACGTACCTCCAATAAAAACGCTAACGATGAACGAGGTTATCTTATGATGCAGCACAATAAATACAAGTAAAGAATAGGGAATTACAAAAGTCTACCCACCTGGTGTTTGCATCTCTAGTCTTTTTTGCACTAGCAGCAAGAGCAACATCTTTAACTGTTCTTTTGCCTGGTTGTCGTACAGCTCTCTCAGCTGCTGCAGTATCTCTTGCTTTCTTGGGAGAAGTTTCACCAAGAGAATCACACAATGCTGCCACATAGGTCATAATAGACCTCTCATCAGGCTTGTCCACATCAACATCTATAGACGAAGGTGAATATTAACATTACATTTCAACGTTATAAAAAATGCTATATTTTTACGACTCCAAGTTTATCAACAAACTGGCGAATGAACGAATAAATGAATGAATGAAGGAATGAATGAATGAATGAATGAACGGACGGACGGACGAACGGACGTACGGAGGGATGGATGAAGGAACGAACGAACGAGCGAACGAATGAATGTTGAGCTAATCAATGGGAGATGGCATACCTTCTGGTTCAAGTAGCCTTGGGACGTTCAGCTTTTCACTGGCAATATCAAACGCCTCCTGTAAGTTAGTTTTGTTGTCCCTTTCTGAAATACCTTCAATATTGATCAGCTCTGGTCTGAAAACACAAAGATTCAAAATCATTGAACTTAAATTACAGGTGTGTCTTTCCCACCCCCGGTAAAACTATAGACTTGTGGGCCACAAAATAAACTTTCTTATATTACATATATTGTATATATTACATATAACTCTGGATCATACCTATAAGCATGAATGAGATACATAAATGCTTGGCCAGTTCTCCAGCTTTTACCAAAGTCTTTGATTTCCTCTCCTGACCTGAATAAGTGTGGAACAATTCAAATTATCATGAATATTCTATCAATCTGGGTTAGTCTGACAAAGGATGCAAATAAACACTAAAAAATCAAAAGGTGCTCTAATTTGACAAATTGTTTCATGATGAAGTAGCATGGTCTGTACATTTCAACAACTTGAGCAAGTCTTCTTTAAAGTAACAAAGTCAGAAGTAGTATCATTTAGTGCTAGCTGAGACCACATCTATATGTCTCAAATGAAAGTATGTAGCATAATTCTGCCTCTTGTCTAAGGTTAAAGCTCAAGTAATCCACATACCCAGTACCAGCTTTTTGAGCTGCTTTTTGAGCCCACTGAAACAGAAACTTCTTTCCTCTAGCTTTCTTCTTGGTAGCATAGAATCCTTCAACCTAAGAGACAAGTAGTACTAAATAAGTTATAATGCCCAAGAGGCAGTGAAAAATATAAGAACAGTGTGCATGTTAGAAAGTTAGAGGAAAAGTAAAATGAAAATAAAAAGGAAGGAGAATGATGAAAAGGAGAACAGAAAACAAAACATATAAGAAACAAAACAAGCTAGAAAGCTAGAAAGCTAGAAAGAAAGGTAATGAACAATCAACGTTTTTTGTTTCATTTTCCTGCTGCTCATGGCAATTCTTTCTAGCTGTTCCATCCATGCTTTTCCTAATATATTTATTTATGTTCTTTCTTTAAGTTTCATTTTCAATAGAGATTTTTTTAATGGATTTTTCAAATTATTTGGAAACAATTATGATAAAAGTGAAAAAGAAACAAATGAATGGGAGAGTGAGAGAAAATGAAACTTAAAGAAGGAACATAATATTGGAAAAGCATGGATGGAACAGCTAGAAAGAATAGCCATGAGCAACAGGAAAATAAAAACAAAACACGTTATGAAGCAGAACACAAGGAAGATGTAGAGAAGCACAGAAATAACAGGAAGGAATCATTGTCAGTCGAACCTTGGAAATAGTAAAGGAGCACAAAATGGAAAACAAAAAAAAGAAAACTTCAGATATCTAGATCTATAAATCAATACAAAAACATCAGATAACAATAGAAATAAAAGAAACAATGATGAACAAACCTGATAATGATGTATGATGGCCCAAACAAGACCTAGTGTTATTGTGGAATTACAGTCTACTATGGCTTCTTGATGAATGCTGACCAACCTGACCTACACAAAACAATGGAAAGATAACTGCTTCACACAAGAAAATGATTTCACATCAGAATACTCAGCTAACTATCTTTTCAGCCAAATCTTGGTTAGATATATAGGATAGTTAATCATTATTTTGCTATTTTGCTAACTGCAATGAACTATAGATGAACTTTTCATACAAATGATATTAATCATCAAATGTTGCTCATTTTTTTTCAAGATAATTCCTCATTTGAGAGAAGGTTTGTGTAATTTTAATCTCAGTTAATTGTTAACCCAATTGACACCCTTGTATTAATAAACAGTTGCTACTGTTGTGCGCTGGTGTTGGATATTGTGTTATTGTTATTATATTATTACAAACAATACATTATCTCTTAGCATGTATATCAAGACATCAACCACAAACTCCCTAAGTTATAACTGAACGAAACACTTGTGTTTCCTAAAAGATGTTTGGTATTATTGAAAGAGGTTTTCTCCACCTGTTGGTTTCTACTCCCATTATAATAATTATAGTGCATTACCAAATATAGGCACTTACATTCCTGGTCTTAAGGAACTCTAGTGCATGGCCAACATTAGCAAGGTGGTGGAGTCTTTTATGACCCTTTTCCCTCAGCTGTAAAATAAGAAGAAACAGTAAACTGAGGTGAAATACCAAGACAAAGAGGAATCAATAATGGTTTAACATATGGTGGATTACATGATTTCTGAATCATAAAGAAAGCAAGACAAAGTGTCATTTGATGTACTTTCTTGTCTTTTACATATTTTATTGTCAAATTACAAAATGGCAATAATTGAGAACAATTAAAGCAGAAAAATTAACTGCAGAAGTACATGCAACATTTATCGGCAAGAGTGCCCACTCTGACTCATTAAATGTTGCAAGATTTAATTTAGCTTCCACTGTGCCCACAACAAATTGTATTCTAAGAACTAGATTAGTTAATAGACATATGTATCCAGAATGGGGAGCCTTTATAAACTCCATCTACCTTACAGGACATTTTCCAACTTACAATTCTCTCTCCAGACAGTACTTCCAGTAGTGCAATAAGACATATTCCATCTTTCAAATCAGTCAACAGATCATCTACTTTCATTGGTGTCTTATGCTGGTGAAGCAATGACAACATATCCATAAACATTTACATCAGATAATCAATCTAAAAGGTATTTGGTCATCATCTGCCCCCATACAGACTGTTATAGATATTATTAATACATTTTATTACACATGAGATGGGCATTCAAGAAACAATACATTTATGCAAGTGTGTCACTGTTTAAATGTTTATGATCCTGGATTCAAATGCTAACAACCATCACCCTAACCAACCTCCCAAGGCATTATGGGAATTTTCAAAAATGGCTCAATTTTTGCATAAATGCATTTATGGTGTTTGAGCGACAGATGAGTGTTGTCTCTCTATCTAACACATTAACTATTATGTAATTAAAAGGATAAACTGCCTTCATATTATGGTCAAAAATCCCACAATCCCAAATTTGGTATGCTATTGATAAAATTTCAAGCAGGCCAGGAAAATACCAATAAAACTGAAATAGATGGATTTTAACAATCTTGGGCTGATATTGGTATTATCTTGTGTTTTATTTGCATGGTAAATTGGTGATAGTTTGGTGATAATACAAATATAATACCATAAAATATTCGTATTCACCAACATTGTCATTAATTTACCATATACAACACAATATCATATTATTAGGATTTATACCAAGATTTCACTTAAGATCTATTTAAAAAGTTATTGGCATTTTCATGCCTGCTCAAATTTACTAATGAGATACCATATTTGGGATTTGGTGATTTTATCCTGTAGGGGATGATAGTCTGACTGACTTTCTTACTGACTCACTGATTGATCTCAAGATCATAAATTGATTGACTGAATGACTCGACTGTCTGTCTGACAATCTTGTTCCCAGAGCCCGCGTTTTCTTGCGGCCTGCTGCAAAGAACAAGGTCTCTGGCATAAACCGATAACGGAAGCCATGTTTTATGGTTTCCTGTTGTTTATGCACATATTTTGCTTTGAGAGCCTTTGATAGAGATTTTAAAGTTTCATCTATTGCAAGATGAATCTTCAATATCTCTTTGGTCGTCATTTTGAAGACATTACTGGTCAAACTACGCATAAGAGCAGCTACACATCTAATTTTGTTATGCAAGGCTTCACTAATACATTCTGTTTCACTAAATAATATTATTAGCCATAAAAAGCAGGAAACATTTTAGTAAATGTAATAGTTCACTATTGAAGGTAGTTTCTTTTTTCACCACTGACCCCAACACCAAACCAAATAAAGTATTATCAAAAAAATTCAAAGTATCCAAATATAGGCAGCAAAGTAAACTGTTTGTATTTGCTCAACATGAAAACATAACATAGAGATTTGTAACGGAATAACAATATAATAACAATTGCTATTTGGTACAATCTTCCCAAAACATACAGGGAAATAATTGATACATGATAATAGTCATGTAAACATTCATTACATTACACATGGCTTTTGAAACCCAGCTGACAAACCATTTACCTCATGATATCAATATTTCACAACACCAATATTGTAATTACACACACCTTTTTCAAAAAGAAATTAATCCATCGTGTGAAAGTTCTTTTCTGGATTTCAACTTGTTCATCTGAAATAAATGAATAAAAAGAAAGTCAAAGAGTTGTTTGAGAAATTATTGTTGATTAATTCACTGACTGATGTTCTAACAAAAAAAAACCTTTTCAATGCAGCACTACAGTGGCTTTTTGATGGAAAGTCAATAAATGTGAGTTTGAGATGTTTGTGATCACCAAATTAATATGTTTATCTTTCTTAAATTCCATGTATTTTTTTACTACATTAAAAAGTATTACTTGGGAAGCCATGCACTTCTATGCATGGAGCCTTGCAACATGGCTTTTAAGGGGGAACTGCAAACTACAGCAAAAAAACAAACAAACAAACAAAACAAAACAAAAAAAAGAAACGTCCAATTAAAAATAACAATATATCGATGTCTCAACAAATTTAAAAGTATATGTTGAAAGGAGAAAAATAAATGAAACATGATTAAAGAAAATCGGTACGTACACAAAGAAATATTACAAAAAGAAATTTTGAAGGAGCATAAATTCTCATAAATCTCAAAACAAAATTGAGTGTAACCATTTCAATAACTTTTCGTGTATTTTTCAAGAAACGTTGTTAGACAGCAAATGAAATATGTGTGAAATTGCAGTAAATTTTGTATGGTTTTACCGTAAGATGGTGTGCACAATTTTTTCATCGCATGTACATAGGATTGGGGCAAAATACTCTGTAAAATCCCCAAAAGTGTTTCGTTACACTAAAGATTCCCGTCGTTTTTTTATTTGTAGAAGAAATTAGACTGAAGATGTAAAACTACCAAGTTATCGTAAGGTTATGCATATAAAATCAAGCAAGTTCAAAGGCATAATTATTAAACACAAATAACATGTCTGGAGAGCAAAGAAAAAGTTTTGGAAAGAAATCACAGTTAAAAAACATAGCTCATGGAAGTTAATTAGATATTTTATGAAGAGGGGTAACGGAAATTAAAGGGGAAAAATGATAGTTTTGTTGTTTAGGACGATTCACAAAGTTGGTCACGGATGTAAACAAAGAACTTTCGGCCCAAAGCAGATGGAATTGTAGACAAAGATAATTATAAAAGCCAAGGACGGTTAGCAAAAGTACTTCAACTAGAATATCCACAAATTCGAAGTAATTGGGGGATAGCTTGTTGTATTTTAGAGCACAGTTTTTACACACGTGTGGACTAGATCATACATGGCATGACTTACAATGACTTTATGTAAACACTCCACAATTTAACCCTAAAACTCACCAGATAATGCCTGAATTTGAGACAAAAGTCTTTCAGAAGATGCTGATAATGATTCTTTTCGTGCTTGTGTTGTTGAATGCTTTTCCTTTTTCGGTGATGGGCTTCGAGATGGGGATAATGAACTTGTATTTGGCGCTCTAGAAGAGGACGCCATCTTGGTTTCCTTCGCTACCACTAAATGTGATGGCAGACGTTGTGTCGCGGTCTACTATTGAGCTTTTCCTTCTCGGTTGGAAACCATTCTTCCTTATAATTCATCTTATTCTGTATTTAATAAGGTAGTTTAGCATGGATGGGCCATTGAGGACTCAAATGACTACAACAAGTTTATCGCACTCTGCAACAAGGTTGCTGTGCAATATGACATCACAGTACCAGCGCGCCCGTAATGGCACTACTAAAGTATCATATATCATTGATATTCACTTGATTAACAAATTGTACATTTTGATGTGATCATTTTACGCACAACATCAATTAATTATGACAATTAATTTCGATTAAACAATTTTAACAGTAAAGATTATTTTAAGCTATGTGCTTTAATTTTATTCAAATAAAACTAACTAACCATGTAAAAAGTCTTGCAAACTATTCATACACTGTTGCTATGACAATTTTGCGACAAAAACGATTATCCTTAGAAATCCTATTTACACTTTTTTAGCAGTCACGACCGCGTCTATTTGCTATAATTTGCGTGATGGCAGAAATATTCTGCAAATAGCAATGGAATTAACTTGGACAGTGAGATTATGCTTCAACTGGATCAAAGATCACTTAACTCACGACTTTTCCAAACATTATGCCCTGCTTACCTGATATTTGACACATCATGTACAATCTTACATCAAATGGGATAACTCCCAATTTTTTTTCGTGCATAACAAATAGTGGCTATACCATTTAGGTATATCGTTTTCTGCTAGCTCTGTATTTGGTGTCGAAACGCTTAACTAAGTCGATTGTGATTGGCCAATCCACGACATGAAAGTTACAGGAATAAACTTATTAACACAAATTAGACCAACACTTTACATAACAATAATTAACGTCAGCGATATAAGACTGGGTTGGTGCTGTTTACATAGCACGAAAAATAACTTTTCAACGACGCAAGGGGCATGTGAAACATCGAAAGTGAACATTCCGAGAAAACGTTTTCTTGAATTTTTTCCATAAGTGTTGGATTGCTTTTTGCTTACAAACAATGGCTTACTTACTAAGAATACTAGAAGACATGTTTTAATAGTTGTAAATACTCTAAAGAATGCTATAAAGTAATCAAAACAGTCAGCAAATAATATCGATCGCAACATTTTGATATACATTTTGCGATTTCACGGCTGTTTTGGATGGCTAATTAATTATAAGTCTTTGAGGCTTACAACACGCACGTCACAACAAACATGCCAATGACTTAAAAACAACAATAGTGGAAAAATCATTTTTTATGTTATTGTTTTATCTTTCAATTAATCCTTTTTGATTTCATTCCAAAGCCGAATCTTGTGATTGTTTTCTAGATCGACTTTCTGCTATGGGCTATATTGGACATCCCAGGAACATCATTTGAACATCATCATCATATATGCTGTGTATTGGGGGAAGTAGTGGAATGACAAAGACCATCCAGGATATGCTGATTCGGCTCTATTCCAGCTTTACTCAACTGTTTGTACATAATTTATACCGAGTCTATTTCTCATTATTGGACAGCATAAAGTGCACAATATGCAACATTTTTGGATCCAAAGTGCGTTTGACTTCACATTTTGTTTGATGTCGACCTATTGTTGATTGGTCTTATTTTACGTTCTGGTTGATGATGCCGGGCTCTCTTTGTTCAACCAACACTGCAGACGTTGTATTCCTAAACAGAAAGGTATCTCTGTATCCACTTACCCGCCAGTGACTATTACAGGCATTGACTTATTAGTGCCGTCGCGCGCAGTCGATGTAGGAATGCCTGTGTTAGAGGCTACTGATTTTCCAGCAAAAAAATAAAAGTGCTGTAGCAATGGCGGATCTGGGGGAGGGGTGTAGGGGGTGCGCACCCCCTCCTGAAATGATTGCGAGTCGTCGTTTTATCAAATATTTTTCCAAAGTAACCTCAGTATTTCATTTGTCCTGGGTAGTGCACCTCCTCCTGAAGATCATGCACCCCCCCCCCCTCCTGAAATCAATCCTGGATCCGCCCCTGCATGGTAGAGTACAACCAACGCCTGAGTTGTTGTGTACTGATTGATGATGAGTCTATAGCTATATGTGGTCAGAAAACATGTGGGTCAGCAATCATGTTGGTCAGCAAACAAGATCGGAAGGCGAAAAGAGCTGCAGGCACAAGTTTGGATCTCAGAGAAAAAGGGAGAATTCATGCAATAAGGAAGGGGATGGGCAAACGATGCATAATAAATCACATGTCGATGAATCATTGTAATGTCTCTTTATTCAAAGCTACAATTAATAATAGCAAATGGGTGCTCAGTCAAATATGTATGCAATTGTAAACGTCAAACTATCTGGGTTAGAATATATAAAAAAATGTTACGATAAAAATAACAACAGAAAAAGTAAACCCAAAAATTAATTGATGACTACTCCTTCGATGTACTATATTAACGTCAAAAACGCCGGTAATTTTCTAAGGTGTTATATGCAAGTTACAATTCGACTTTTAACCATTTCAAACCAGTTTTAAACCAGTTACAGATTTACGAATAAATCATTTTGAAGTCATTGCGGTGCGCGCGATATATAATATTTTGAGTTGGAACGATATCTTATCGTTAAACTGTATTATATGCTACATGTCATATCAGCGAATACTGTTTTGTGCATTTCGTTTTTGACTATGAAAAATTGCGCAGCCCTCTTCAAAAGTATATCAGTACAGAACACGTAGGAAAGGTGTAGCTTTAATTTAAAACGTTCCTTAAAAAAATGGTTTGCCTGCGACCGTATCAAAAGTTCAGTTTCACATCATTATATATATTACGTATGATATCCCTGGCGGGAAGCTAGATAAGCCGTGTTAAAGCTTCTCAGCCAAACTTGAATAAGAAAGATTTGCTGTTTGACCATCAGAATGAAACATTAATTTTCCCAGTCGTCTTGGCGATCAGCAGGTGACATCGTACGAGTACTTGCCTGTATAAAGTGCTTTTTCAGTCATTTGCAAAAAACATAAAGCAACCCAGCTTTTATCAATAAAAAAGAATAATAAGTATTTGTAATATATAAATGGATGTATTAAAATATTTTTGATATATAACTGAGTAAATTGAACTGATTTGAATTGCCCAAGTCATAAAGCAAAAGTGTCTTAACTGTGTAAGTGGTAAGCGTTCAGTGGTGCGAACTGACCCTGAAATGTAGCAGTATTTTAGACTTCTTTTCAAGGAGTCACTGTTCTAGTCTTCTCTAAACCTTTTCAGTCCCCTTTTAAGCTTTCTTTGTAAAGACTATTAGTTCTCCATTAAAGCCTGTCTAGGCCGAACCTCGACCCTAATTCTCTTCAGTTCTTTTGATTCTTGCTAGCTGCTGGAATCTCTTTCGCTGTTGCATCTTCACAAGTCTCAGATTTAGGATGGAGATACAGCAGCTAGGAAGAATGCAAGCACAGAGTGAGCTTGTGCTTTTAACATAATGCCCGTGAAGAGGACTTTCATCGTTTAACATTTATAAATTGATCTCTCGAGAGTGGGATCGAGTTTTCTCTTGACATGACTCGGTGTATCCTTGGGTGCATACACTTCAAAATCAATGTCCTTAATGCTATCATCTAGTGTCTTAAAATCATTGTCGTCGACGAACAAAGACAGGCTTTTCTTGTCGATTTTAGTAAATGTTTTAGAATGAGGTTTCTTCCATAGAACTTGTAGATGACTTTTACCCTTCGCTTGTTTGTGCAAAACCTCTATATAGTATTTTCTACCAGCATTGAGTAGTATTTTACGGGAAATCTGTGTTGGATACTTTTTGAAATCTCCATTTTTGGTGAAGCCGACTCCCTTTGGCGAGAAGACCGTCGCGATCAGTCGCGCGTTCTTTGGATCGATATCGGTACTTAACCAAAGTTCCGAAGTATCGTCGGAAGATATCGCAAATTGGTAGAACCCATTTGCTTGTGTATGAATGTAACCAAATATGCGTTCACCGAACTCTGTTTCTTTGTATTCCGCTGTGAAATCGGTTATGAATCGGCGATGGCTCGGAAACCGCGGAAATAAGGGAGATTGCCGAAGTTGTTCGACATAAGGTCCACATATATGATCCCATATATGAACATTTAGTTTTCCAGACATAAAATCAGGAATAACTTGTTCAAAGAATGCTGTAAGCAATTCATGTCCAGCTAATCCGTTACCTTTTCGCTTATACTCAAATTTGACCTCTTCAGCTACAGGCTTTTGCTTAGGCGTGATCAGAACAATGTCCTCATACAGCCCTGGAGTTACGGAAGGGTTTGTAGTATACAGCTCAAAGCTAGGGGGAGCGGAAGGCTTTGCACTTTTGCTCTCCTCAAGACTAGCATCCCAGCCTTTGTTGCTGGGTGAACTTTGTCCTGTAATGTTAAACAATGTTCTTAGAAACATATTCTCTCTTCTTAGTGCAAGTCCAGCATCATCGTTTTTATGCAATCCAGACTTTGCAAACATCAGCGAAGGATTGATTTTATGGTAATGTAAGTAAACCCAAGCTACAGCCGCTGCACAAAGTAGCGTGAGGGCTGTACATTTACAGAAGCTGCAGTGTCGACTGGCTTCTCTTTTGTACTTAATATACATGTTTTGGAAGTTAGTGATCTGTTTGCTCTTGTTTATTGACCCACCGAGTTGCTTGACACAATCGAAGATTCCATTCAACCAAAGAATATATAAACACTGGGTATTTCTATCTAATTCAGCAGCTTCTTCTCCTTTGTAACTCTTCGCGAGACACTAAACCTTCTGAAGAAATCCCTTTTACTCTTAGCATCATTAAGGGTCGTTTTTATGTAGAATTACAGCGATATTCGTTCCATGCTGTGACAGAGATCGACTCGTTTCGCGATGTGGTTCAGTTTAACCCAGTAAACACTTGTCGGCTAAACAAAAAGCTCGCGTTACGCTCGATGAAGCGATTACTACCTTACTTAGGGCGTGGAGAATTTCCCATACGGGGCAGTGGATTTTAAATGGTTCACTAAGTAACAAATGTCATACCTGCAGCCACGAATTTCTAGAGCATTTAACAAACATCCATTGTAGGCGTGGTTGATAATTTGTTTGTTATTTGATTTTCTGACATTTGAAAAAAAATCCAAAGATTTTTTTTATTTGTGAAGATTGTGGAACAAAATAGCAAAATCATTGGATGAATAGCTAAGTACAAAGTTTAAAAGATTATAGAAATATTGCTGCTACTTCATTACTGAAAAATTAGTTGTATCTTCGTTTTAACCAATGCTGCTAAAAGCAAGCATTTGATGGTTTTCACCTTCTGAAAAGGGAATAGAAATCCGGATAACTTTTTCCTGGCATGAAATGATACATCAAAAGGATTCTGAAAAACTCGGCAGGCCAGTTAAATAAAAAACGATTCAGAATAGTGTGTGAAAGCGATTTAACAGCTTAGCAGTACAGTGGCAAGGTGTACGTACAAAAAAAAACTCTTAAAAATAGGAAAACAGAAAAATACTTCGAATTGCAAAAGTTTATCAAAATATTGCAAGATTTTTTTATTAAAAAAACATATTTCTTCCAACAGCAAGAAAAATATAACAAAATCTTCTTTGTCTCCCATTAAACCAACGAATAAATAATCTGTAGGCTCCAACACCAATCGACCTAAACACCCAATTTTGTCTGTTTTTCTGCTGAAATCTCGTCCACCAAAAATTCTAATGCAATGTCCTTGATGCGTGAAGTCCTACGCTCCATCACATTCTGAAGAGATGGGTCAAATGGTTCCAGTGATCCGTATGTTCTTGGTTGATGATTCAAGGTTATAGAAATCTACTGACCGTATGAGATCATTGCCGTTAATTTGTCTGCAAAAAACTACCAAGAGAATATCGATTATTTTACACTGATTTCAGGCTCTCATACCAAATGTGCGGTAGTAAATAACCTTTATCGGTCGAGTTTCGAGCGATGATAAGCTTCTTTCGGGCTGCAGCTGTGCATTTTACATTCCCACTATGGACGCCTGACTACATCTCGGGCGTTGAAGCCCTGGAAAACAGTTCCGTGAAAACACGATAATTCAATGGCTTAACATCCATTGGAGCATAAACACTGGACGCTCTGATGATTTAGCAATGTTTGTTTTTTGTTTGTTTGACTGCTATTTTTTTCCTGTTAATCTTATTTTTTTTAGACATAGTACTTCGAAATCAGAATGGGGAGTTGGCTACTAAAAGGTATCAATTGAGGTACTTTGTTTGTCAGTAACGGTTATGGCTTGTGTATACATGGGTTTTACTGTTGATATGTGGCTATCCGAAATCTTTATCCTTTATTCAGTGGTAGTCCCCCTTGATAGTTTGTTTTAATTTTGTCAGATTACTGAGGGTTAATTTTTTAAACTGATCAATTGTCTATATGGGGTCAGCTAAAATATAACGATATAAGCAAACGATTCTAACAGAAGAGTGCTTTCCGTAGATCTAGATAGAGAAAACGATAGCAAATCAGTAGTACTGTAGTATATGTAAAGAAATTAAAATAATAAAAGAAACTATAACGGACTAAAGACGAATTTTTGTAGTAAATGATTCTCATATATATACTGTCCAAGTCAGACAGAAGCTGGCATGTCCATGACGGCCCTTTTTCGCTATTTTGTTATGCCACTTGACAAGTAGGTAGAGATCGGTATCAGTGTAAAAATGTCTCAAAGTGGCGCTTCAGCAGGTTGTCAAGACGACAGAGCACACACACCAGACATCACGTTTTACGGTGTACATCAATGATTCAAATCTACAATGATTACAGGAGGCCCATAAAAGCTTTGAGTGTTGTCTGTAAAAATAAATGAATGTTTTAATGAAATAAAGTGTTGTTTATGGGTCTCCTGTGCAATAATCCAGAAGTACGGTGCACACCGCATTCTCGTATACCAAGTGCACTGAGTTGTAAAATGCGGTGTTGGGTTTCAATGTTCAACCTTAGCGAGCGCCATGAACCTCTCTTTTACTCGACACCTAAAAAAGGAATGGTCACGTTTGTTTTCATATCAAAAAAGGACCGTCAGTATGCAACATTGAAAGGGCTGGGTATTGTCAGTTAATACAACCTAATGTCCAATAACCTGCAAAAAATGACAGGACTGAATGACAAGGCTGACAGACGGAACTCTTCCAGAACAAAGGGTTAAGTGCCTGCTTTGTGAAAGTTCATGCAGGTTTGATCACAACTGCAGTAATTAAGTGTGGAATTGTTTGCTCTCAACGAATTCTTGACTTGACAAATACGTACATAGGACGTTCATTTTGTATATGGATCAAAAGCAAGGATTTTTTCAAACAGAGCAAAGCTTTGGATATCGATGCAACACTTATTCTAGTTAACCAGTGACGCTAGCGCTAAATCTTTACCAAACAAATCTGGGCCTTCTCCCTCTGGGGAGGGCGGGGATTTGAATGGGGCCAAGCTGGGAACAAATGAACGATGTACCTCAGGTGAAACAGAATATTCAAAGTGATGCCCACAACCATGTCTTATCCCCGGGAGCCAGGGAAGCGTCGTCATTTTCGCAGTGAATGTGAACTTCCTCGCTAGTGTATCTTCCACCGGTGACTACAATAGCGAGAGAGACTGCTAACAGGGAACAAAAACGCCAGAGGACACGCCGAAGGTAGCTCACGTAATCTAATTTGGTTTACATAATTGTAAATTGTAAAGCGCCATGATAACGTTTTGATATCTGCGCTCTAAAAATACATATTATTTTTATCATAATTATCATTATTTAGCTGTTTTCTTGGATTTTAATCAATGGTTAGCAAACACTTCTCAATTGATCTATTTTCTCAAGTTGTTTTTATTATTTATTTTGAATGGTACACAAGAAACACTTATTTACTACATCGTACAATTGACAAACATTTTACCAGTAGTCATTATAATCAACGTCCATTTTGCACACGCAAATAACGTGAATTCATGTATCGATCGATTGAGAACTGAACAATTACTTGGAGCAAATATAATATAGATATTTGCCAGAACCACTCACGATATCAAAAATATAACCTTATTTACATAATTTTCTTTGCTTTAGGATACAAACCTAAGGCATACTATATCTCTATATACAGCTATCTGCAGGTATCATTTGAAAAACGTTGGCAGCACTTCGCCGAAAATCAACTATGCCAAGGACAAAGGATTGTTATTGCACACGCTATAAATGATTCTAAGTTTAAAACTGCTTAATGCTGCTTTCCTAGGTGGGTGGAATCCCATATCATCAGAGGGCGGGGATGCTCGTCGTACCTTTTTAGGATCGGAGATCTTGTACCTTTTAGTGTAATTTTAAATCATGTATTGTCACACCCTTCTGGATAGATTTTTGGGACCTTTTAGGGGTCATTTTCAAAAATTCCGACGATCATCCTCGCCTTAAACTGATCGTAGTCCCCCCTCACCCCCCGGAACAATACGCGAACCATCGCAACACATTATGCAATATATAAGCAAAAACTTTTCCATTGCAATGTTTTTGCGCCTGTATTGCTACACTGCAACGTGTTTTGAAAGTTGCAACATGTGATGTCAACGTTTTTGAAACTATTCTTGGGTTGCAACCACGTGAACAAGAATCCCTTGAGGAATAAAGAACAAAGCTGTTGCCGCCATGTTAGATGAACAAACAAGAGAAACTAATGAGGAATGCTTTGTCATCGTCATCCAACATGGCGTCCTTGACGTAACGTGCAACCCAACAATTGTATAAATGAAAATTCTTTATAATACATGTACGTACCAATTATAAAATCATCTAAATCAATTTAAAATCAGCCACACCTTACAAAAGTGCTTAATATACATACCAGCTCATACACGAGCTATACCTGTGCAATCAATTGTTATAAATTAATATTAAAAACTCAACCAGGAGCTCGTTAATCCTGAATATTCAAAGTATACTACAATAGTATCCATTTGTGGAATCCGCCAATAATGGATCACTCTCTATGCAGAGGATTTTTAGCTCTTGTCAATAGACGTGGAACAAGATGTAAAGTCTACAGAACTCATGCTACAAGCCAAGTAGTTCCCATTCATATTAAATAACTATAAAATCTTGCTATATACAGTTTAAAATCAAGGGTTATTTTTCTAAAAAATATTTTGTCGATTAAACATGATCAATTTACAAAGTCGTCGTACTAGAACCGCCAGCAAAATCGCATCAAATTCCACTCATTTTAAGAAGCGCTGTTGATATTTGGTCAGTTTTAATTAAAAAAATATGAAACGGCCAGTAAAAATTGAGGTTAAAAGTGTCCCATAAAAGCTTATTTAATTTAACGTCTGTCAATTGATAACTAAACTATCAAATTAAATAATCAAGCCGATGATATATATCTGCGATAAAACGTACAATATACTTCTGCGGTCGAGGCCTGGATAGCACTATCCAGCAGATAAAACACTATCCACCGGATAAAATATAAAAAAATGCTATGCAGGCGCTTCATACAAATGGCCCCACGTTTTTTAGATCATTGAAAGATATATAAAAAATTCACTTTCTAACACTACCCTCCCCCTCCGCTGGCTTTCTATACAAAATGGCGTTCAGATTCAACTAGGTACATCGATTCTGAATCATTTCCACAATTCCTTACTATCTTGGAATAACCTCTTGTCTTGAACAACCTTTTTGCATCTGCTGTGCAGTACGTATCTTTAGTTCTATAATTCTGTTAATATGTATGAAGCACGTCCTGTTAGCATACACTATGTCGATATGTCTTCATCAGCTCTGGCAATGCTGTAGATCCATTTGCACCGTGAATGAATGCATGGTTCAAGAGTTCAAAAGCTGTAGCTCGTTCCACTGGATCTCTGATGAGAGCATGACGAATGAAAGATTGCAGGCGTGGAGATATCTATAAAAAAAAGAATGAACGAGCGATGATTAACGAACAATTAAATTAGTGAATAAATGAAAACGGATGAATGAAATCATAATGAGCAGAAAAAACGTTTAGAAATACGTTTAAGTAAGATAACAAAACCAACTGTACTCACAAAAAATATATAAGTCCTGGGGCAGGTTGCACAAAGCCTGGACAAAGTTATTTACCCACCCTATAGAATTTGTTTAGAATTTATGCCTCCCCCCAACCTTCAAAATTTCTCGATCTGCACCTGAAGGATTTATAATGAATTGAATCTGAGATACTAACCTGTTTTGATCTGACCACTGGTGGTTCCCCATCACGTAGCTTTCTCATTGCTTGTAGAGGAGGCTCACAGAAGTAAGGGGGCTCGCCATCAATCATTTCCAATATCATAATACCTAGTGACCAGATATCAGCCTAAAAATAGGAAATTAGTTTGTCAAAATCATTACTGTACAAAAGTAGTCAAAATAAATCACAAAATGAATAAATAATGATATCAAACATATCCTGACATTTTCCTTAGTAGCAAGCTGGGGCAAACCAACAACATGTCATTATGTGTGTCATTTATTCCTTTATAGAGGGGCTAGCCTGTCCTCCAAAACATGTGAGACAAGGGCCTGTAAGTTCCCTTCCCTCTTGGTTCCACACACCCAGATAAAGTAATCATTGATTGTAACCATCTGGGTGTGTCAATGAATGAATTATTATTTATTTATATCATTAGCCACCAATAACGCAGAGTTTTCTGGTGTTTACCTCTGTGCCATATGCTTTTCTTGCTATGACTTCAGGGGCCATCCAGTATGGGGTACCCACTAGAGACTTGCGCCTGGGCATGTCCTCTGTTACTTGAGCACAGAAACCAAAATCTGATAGTTTAACCTGAAAAATAACATCAAGAAATAAGGTGGTGATGTCAAAACAACTTTAATAGCCTCCCTGTTGAGAATGACCTCTATTCCTTTCTCTCTTTCTAGTTGTTGGGAAGAGTGACTGGCACCCAGTATCCCATCCTAAATGAAGGTTGGGTCCAGGATTGTCTTCAAGAGGGGGTAGTAGGACATGTTTTAGGAATAAGGACCATAAAACAATTTCTACAAAGGGTAGACTAAGCTGGTAGATGGTAGGCTTTGGTTCAGCCTTGACTCTTAGCACCATCCACAAATAAACCTGACCTGTGTCATCAATGATATGTAACAACAAGAGGAAACAAAAGAATGTGGTTATTGAACTTACATTGCCATTTGATGTGAGCAAAATACTGTCACTTTTTATGTCCCTATGAATGACACCTTGTGAATGAAGAAATGTAAGTGCCCTTAGCACTGATCTACAGACACAAGCAATTTGCTCTTCATTCAGCCTATGAGAAAACACAGAAAAGTAGAATTATTAATGATATAGCATCATTGAATCAAACAGCTTAAGCTACATATAATAATTTACAACTTCCCCAACATGTTGGTTCTCTTGTTGTTTATATGTTTTTTTTATAAACATATACATACTGTTATCACTGTTTTCACTGATATGCACCCATCTGCAAAAAAACAGTCTCTCGAAAACGTGGTTGATTCTCTTCCATCAATCAAACAAACTTTGTCTAGACATTAGAAATACTTGAACAAAAACAAACACATCATGTTCATTAGTCTTCTTTGAAATTACAATCCAGGTTATTTCTGGACCTTTTTTTCAGCTTATGTGAAACTACTGCATAGCCAACACTAAAAAAAAAACTTAGATCTTTATATTTCTAGTTCAAGCTTTTTATTTGAAAAATTTTCTCATTGTTTTTAGTCATATGTCATATTTTACTTCGAAATGGTACCATATTGTCTAGGCAAGTTGTGTTTGATTGATGGAAGAGAATCAACCACTTTTTCAAATGACTATTTTTGCAACAGGCGTGTATGAATGAAAACAGTGGTAAATGTAATTTATACAGCTAAACCTGTGTCATCTTTGATCTACTGCTGAAACATCAGTAAGTGTCAAAGCATTGAAGAAAGGTGAAGGACCATATGTGCAAACATGTTTGAATTGATAACAGTAAATTATGTCATTGATGAATAGTCTAATCCAACTAAACATGGACACAGACCTTTTGATCAAATTTGATTGCAGTATGTGGAAGAATTTTGAAAGAATTTTAACTGGATTCAAAACATTCAAATGTACGATATGTGTTGCAAAATACCATAGTTGTAATTGAGAATGATTTTATTCTTTCTTTACAGAATATTCAGATACAACAACATGCAGCTTTTAAATCAAAAGGATAAACATATCTACATATTACCTTGTACGAGTGACAATATCTGTTAAAGTTCCTCCTTCCAAAAACTCCATCACAACCCAAAGTTCATCGTTTACTAGATAACTGCCAAACATTTCTACAATGTTGGGATGTGGGTAATCCCTCATTATTACAACCTGAAAATAGATAGATTGATAAAATGGGATTCAATAATATGCATTGAAATTAATATAAAGGGCAAATTGACAAATAAAACATTAAGGCAAAGCTGATCAGGATTGCCAGCTTTTATAGTACAATCTGTACAAAGCAGTTTTTGTAGTTGTGTTATTGTTGTTATATGATGAGCCAGTAAAAGTATGGATAAAAAAATAACAATGATACAATTAGATTGCTTTGAATTTCAACAATCAATGCATAACTATGAACAAAACATAAAATAATGATAGTACAATAATATTATTGATATAGCATTCAAATATAATTTCTTTATAAAAATTTAAAAATTTTAACTTTAAAGTACACATATATTTTTCTGTGAATACTTTTTCAGTCATGTTAGGAACTTTTTAAGCTGGATGTTAAGACTTATTTTTCATAGTGATTTAACATAACTTTAGCAATCTGTTGGTTTTAGGCAGAGTAAAGTTATTGTCATTAAAAGGAAATTTATTGTTACATTAAAGAAAAGATTTCCCTGAATCCACTGGAGCAAATCAACCAAAATGAATATTTGAGAATAACATTTGCATACAATAAGTCCATTAGATACACACAGGAAAAAAATTGTGATTCCCAGAATGTTTTTTTTTTTTTTTTTTGGGGGGGGGGGGGGGGTTTGTTGCATTTTCCCAACAATAACCCAAAATAAACCCATTTTGGAAATCCCAAACTTGAACCCAATGTTGGGTTTTGTAGCATTTTCCCAAACATAACCCATAAAAAACCCATTTTGGGAATCACAAATTTTTCCCTGTAACAGTAAGTGTAAAAAAAAGTTTAGGGGAATTTGCAAAACTTGACAACATGGAAATTTATGGAAACAAAAAAAAAATTACTTGAATAACTGGATATTTTAGGATTTATTCATGTGAATTTTACAATTATTGTAATAATAACATTGGAATGAAAGGAATTTTGAGATGAAAAATCATCAATAGAATAATTCAATTACTATAACATCCTTTTGATCTTGACTATAGAAGCCTTACTTCTTGAGTTGAATTTTCAAGAAGTCTAAAAGTGCCAATTAGATTTGAGCTGCTAATCAAAATTCAACAGCAGCGTATGACATTTTTGAATTGAAGAAATAAAATATTTAATTGTACTAAGTTGGCAATAAATCAATGACAAAATATGATTATGAGAGTTGTTGGAAAATACGCATATTCATGATCTTAGAAAGACAAACAATGGAATGGTAGAAGTATAAATGTCAAAAATCAGTTTAGAACAAAACAAAAGAACAATTTGGCATTTTAGATAACAAGATAACGAGTTTAGTGTTATTGGATCATATGGAAAATAAACTACATTCGCATGATATACAATACAATAAGTGTTAACTGAAATCATCTGACTCCAAGTGGTTCTATTTACACTAGATAAAATACACTAAATAAGTCAAACGACATTTAAATGACTTTCCGTGGGAATGCAGCTAAATGGCTTCGTGCACTTCAATGGTTTTTTCTTACCTCGTTGAACAACAACTCTCTTCGCTGTTGTTTCTTCAAATCCATCTTTTTCACTGCAACTTGTTTTCCCGTCCTTCTATCCCGCGCAAGGCATACAATACCTGTCGATCCCTCGCCAATTTTCATAAAATTATCTAAAGTTTCTGGCTGTCCCACAGCCGTCACAACAAGTTGTAAAGCTTTACGGAATTGATCGTGCGAGACTGGAGCATCAGAATACATCAGTTTTGTCTTACTAACTCTGATATCATCTGATGTTTCCCCGGCAGAATCAGTGCTGGCAGATCCATAGTCAGAGCTTTCTCTATGTGATGGACTAAGACGCTGATGAAAATCATGTCTACTATCACCGTCACGACGAGGGTAGTGTCTTCCACCACCTTCATAACTATGGCGACCGTCTCTGCTTGGTGGTCTTGGATGCCGTCTATAATCAGCTGTCCCAATCGATTCGTCTATTCTAGGATAATGAGAAACTGGTGATCTTTTTTGTATCACTGGTCGAGATGTAGGATTGCCCTTTGAGTCCCGTAACGAGTTCGACCGACTCACTGAGATGATACTGTTTACTTGTGGGCTATGCTTAGTTCTGGAGCGAGCATCGGACGGTCTTCTGATTGGGACGACATCAGTAATAGCGTCAGGATCAACTAGTGGTTGAGGTCGTTTGGGTTCTTTTAAACCTAAAACTGCTTCCCATTGAGGTGGTAATCCTACAAACTTTTTTCCACTTGGATCAAATCCAGTATGAAAACGATGCTCAAAGTTTGTTGGCTGTGAAATATCGGGACGCTGTTTGACTGGTTTCTTTTTGTTTTGACGCTTGAACATTGTCGAGAAATTGGGCGATTTTCGCGCGGATCCGTCGACACACAATCCAGAGAATTCAACTTTGTAATGGAAGGAAGATTTACGTTGGATCTACGAAATGCACCATGACTTTATACAAATAGGGCCGTTGATAAGTCACCAAGAAAACAACGGCCTCTCTACGTTGACTTTTCGACCTCTATCGGATAACAATCGGTTCACCGAGATCAATCCGACGGTTTTTATCTGACTTCGAAAAGTCTTCGGTGATTTTTGACAAACCATGCGACCGCGCCTTGAATGGTGGTTGCAGTGAACATCATTAGGTGACGACCAAACAACGTCTTCACTATGGATTTAGGATCAGAAATAAGCAAACAAATTAAGGTAAAATCTTTCAATTATTACATAGATAAAGACGTTATCACAAAAGCTACAGCCCGTGTGATTATGTTCATTTTTTACCGTTGATAACTCATTATTTTTTGTTGTTTTTAGTCAGCGATCAAAAACAAACTTCAAGAGTTGGGTTCTTATGTTGGTTAGTATAAAAGCCTTTAACACTAGCTGATTATTTTGTAAAACTACGTCTTTTAGTTAGAAAAATTAACATCGAAGATTTATCTAGTATTTCAGCTGTTTTCAGCGTTCACATGTCGTGATTTCAACTTATCATCTAATCAAAATCAACCAGTTTTCACATGGAATTCACAAGAGTAGTAAAACATTATGACATAACAACTTTCTTCTCTTTTTACTTATATTTTTGACAGTTTAATACTTTTATTCTTGTTTTATTATATACTTTACGGTTCGGCTTTGCTTTTAGAAAGTATTCAGTGGTATTCAATAGCTTGAAGCCTTACAAATTTGGAATATTACTTGTTATATTGTTAAAAAAATGTGTTGATTTTGATAAGGTCCACAGTTGCAATCTTAGGCTGAAACTAATATTCATCTTTTTAAAACAACCAGGTTTACTTAAACTAAAGTAACATTGATTGTTGCTTTATTATCATAAATATCAAACCGTTTTGTCTAAATAATCTTTTTGTATATTCAACTCTTATAATTATGGACTTTTATTATCAAATGTGTAATATTATTATACATGTATATACTTCAAGCCTCAAAGGCTAGCATCATGCAAATTTTTTTATATTACTCGTACACTATTGTTAAAAATGTGTTGAAAAAGTCTTCCATGTAAATATTTTACAATTTTTACTGGCTAATCTTTTGAATGATTTGTCATAAAACAAAAGACCCATTCATTATAGTTTGTTGACTTTGTTCAGATTATTCATCACATTGTTAATTTTATTTTGTTTTGAATTATTTCACAGATGATGAACTCCCAGAGTATATCATGGTTATGTTAAGCAACAAAAGAAGCAAAAAACAAATGACAGAAGATTTGATGTTATTTCTTGGAGAAAATACTGTCAAGTTTATTGATTGGTATGCCAGTTTTAGTGACTTTTGTTTAGATTGTTCATATTGTTTTTTAATTTGTGTGCCAGATTTTATGAAAGATATGAATATTTCCAGTTAAAAATGTCTGATATTTATCTATTCCCAATATATTATGGTCATTGTGATCATTCATTTTAATATGGGTTATTGATTTCACCTTGGAAAAACATTGTTTTTGTCAAAGTATATTTTCATCACTCACATCATTATTGCACTTATTATAGATGTCTTACCTGACATCAACATTATAATAAACATAGGAATCACGGTCACTATACACCCTACACACTCAACTTTCATTGTTGTCATTATGTCAATCAGGACTATATTATATTGATCTTATTTTAATATGTTATCAGACTTGTGGATGTTATATTAATTTTGAAAATAAATCAAATAATTCTGGTGTTGCAACCACATGACCAAGAATCCCTTGAGGATAAAAATCAAAGCTGTTGCCGCCATGTTGGATGAACAAACAAACAAAAACTAAATAGGAATGTTTTGTTATCGTCATCGAACATGGCATTTATGATGTAACATGCAACCCTAGATTAGTCACAAAATGTAGAGGAAAAAACTAGTAAAAATAACTAGAGAGAAATACTAGTCAAATGATGTTTTGAGATCTGAAAAAAAAATTATTGTTCCATGTAGGTTAACCAATCTAGTTGAAAAATTGAAAGATGTTGCAAGTTTAGTAGGTATGTGTATGTCTAAGATCAGTTCACAATGTTGATTGGGCTGGCCAGTGGTTAATCTTGATTATTCTAGATATAACACCTGTGGCTTTATTAATTCCACAATGGAACATCAATATTTTGTGAACTTGTTGGCAGTTGTCATTTTAACATTTTCTGGAGATAGTGTAAGTCAAAACATTTAAGACCTCAACAACAAGAAAGGTCTAATAGAGAACTTTGACTGCTCAAGGATCTAAATTGTGACCAGTTATAATATATTGTTATGACTAAATACTAGCATTGATGTTGACTTCCCACTGCAGAAAGTGCAGAGGAATCAGTTGAGGTGGTCTCTGAACAGCAAGAAATCCTAGATAGTACACCAGAAAAACAATCACCACCAAGTAAAAATGATGGGAAAGAACACACAAGTAAAAAAAAGGAGACAACAAGGGAGAAGAGAAAAAGTCCATCAAGATCAACAGTAAGGGATAGTCACCATCCAAAATCTAGCAAGATTGCCAGCAGCAGAAGTGAAAGTAAGTGAATATAATGTTTGTGTTAGTCATATAGTCATGGTAAATGGAGCCTTGTATTGTTGTGCTTTCCTCGCCTATATTTGGGGTCACAATTCTTGAGCAAATGGCTTTCTGGGTAAACTATGACAAAAATGCCTCTACAACGTTTGAAAAACTGTCCCTAAATTAATGTTGATTGTATGTGCATCAACACCCTTTCAAAAATACAATTAAGTGGGGGAGGGAGGGTGGATATTATTTCACTGCTTGTTTACAGTATGGCCTCCTGGCAATTTGTTGAAAAGCAGCTCAACCTGGAGGACAAAAAAATAGATTTCAGCTCCCAAGAGAGGAAAAATCTTTTATATTGTCCTCCAGGTGGGGCTGCTTGGACGTTACATGCAAGGAATCTATAATGGTCTGAAAATATACTGTCTAGGATCATGTGATTTATGCAACATTATGTTCTTCCAACTGTAGGATCAAAAGCAAGTTCAAGCAGTAGCAGTAGACAGAGTACTTTGGAATCAAAACATTCCAGCAGCAAGAAAAGAAAACTATCAGAATCAGATGACGAAGAAATCCAAGCTGGCACTCATTTGTCAAGTGTTGTTAAAGTTCAGGAGAAGAGGTAAGTGCTTGTGGCTGTGTACTTGTAGTTGAAAGCTTTGCCAGCCTGACTTAAGTGGTTGTGTGTAGATTAAGTTTCAAGCCAGTATAAAAAGTATTTCTCAAGACTACTCTCTCTAGATGACTAAAATTCATTAACATCCTTATTTGAAGTTGGTTTGTAAGGAGTGAAAGTTTGGTTTGAATGTATTAACTTTTTATATAAGAGAAACATATAAAATATACCTCAAAACATCCTTATTGTTAGGCCCATATGTTTAGTACATACTTTTGTTTCATTCAATAGACCAACCCTCCCTACAGCCAGACAAGCTACAGGGTCATTACTGCGAAGGGCAGTGGCTGAAGCTCATATGTCTGTCACCAAAGTAATGCATAGTTTAACTTATGACCCAACATCACCACCATCTCCTAAAAAAGTACAAAGTCTAGAAGAAAAGAAACAGCAAAAAGAAATACTACTGCAACAACATCGAGAACTTCAAAAACAGCTCCAAACAAAGGAGTTTGAAGAATCAACTAGTAATCAGGAACAATCAGAAAGTGACTATTATGTTGCTTCAGAAAGAGAGGATACAGAGAGTGAACAGACTACTCAAGAAATTACAAAAGTTCAAGAGTCTGATTTAATTAATGAACCTGTAATTGAACTGCAAGTCTCTGAAGCTGAGGCTGAAGAGTTGAATGCAGAATTAGCTCAAGGAGATAAGCGGATTGTTGCATTTGCCGACAGTCAGTCATCAACTACTACAGAGGAAGATAAACACAAGAGAAAAAGAAAACGAGCTGTTAAATCAAGGTACATTGTTCCCGGTTTAATCTTGTCATGATCCTTCAAAATAGCATAGATTGAACTTGGCTTGGTCAGTTGATATTGGATCATGACAATAATATTTCTTGCCTGAAATCTTTCTGTATTCTGAAGGATGAACAGGTTTTGAATAATTGCATAGACAATATTTAGTAGGACCTTTCAAGAATTTACTGCAAGATATTTCTTAGATTGTTGCTTGGATATTGCATGATCTTGGCATGAGACTCAATCCAGGGGCATATCCAGGATATTGAGAAAGAGGGGGCCTGGCCAATTAAAATAGTTCAGTGTCCCATTGACCGCCGAAGGTAGAAGGGCTTTGCACTATCACATGATGGCAGCCATTACAATAGACAGGAGCAATAGACTCTAGACAAAAATCATTTATGAGGAAGAGTTTAGTCTTCTAGAGGAAAGTTCTCCTTTGTTCCTGCCTTCTGTCATGGCTACCATCACATCATGATGCTTGAAGCCTCATTTTGAATGAGAATGACACCTCTTATATTGTAAACGAAAATACCAAAATGTTGTTATCATTAAAATTTTATTACTTATATTTTCTTAGTGAAATCCACTTAATAGTACTTGAGTGTATGAAATAATATTTCCTTGTATATTCTTGATTTCAGAGACAGACCTCGAAGTCCAAAATTCATTGTCACTCTTGATGGTGTGGACAGTGAACTAGAAGATAAATTTGAAAAGCAATCCAAAACCAGGCAGAAACCCAAAAAGAGCCAAGCAGAGTTTGATGATTTTGTAGAAATAGACACTTCCAATATGTCATTTGCCCCTCAAACAGAGATACCAGACATAGCTGAAAATAAACCAACACCTCCAGCTGTTGAAGAAGTCATGTTTACTCTTGATGCTGCTAGTGATGGTAAGGTTACTAGTTAATTTTTTAGTCATGATTTTCAGAAGTTTGGTTTAACAAACTTCAAAGGTGCCATCTTAACCACAATGATATGCACATTATTGTTTACATATAAGTAAAATAATCAAATCTACAAAATATCTTCAAAAATTAACCAATAGCCAATAAGGAAGTCTAAGGAATTCACTCTTTTGGTGCAAGGGATTTTGTTTTTCTAGTGGCCATTTGAGGACACTGGAAAGGACCACTCTAAGAATATGATAGACCTTAGCATAAAGGTTCCTGTTATTGACAGCTCCTTTAAAGAAACATAAATTAATTACAAGCAATGTGAGCAGGCACTAAGGCTACATTGCTGGTACCAAAGATGTGGGTTTAAATCCTGCCAAGGGCATATGATATTTTTCTCTTAACATTTCTTTTATTACTACACACCAAATGCATTCATAAATTACTACTGTACCATGTTCATTCTTTAGGTACTTTACAGTGTTCAACTTATCTATAGAGAAAAATATCGCTCTGGGATGCTCACAGTTACCTTACACTTTCCAATTCAGCTGCCTTTTCAGCTTGGTTGTCTTTGTGGTGTAGTGGTGAACATGTCAGACTAGAATACCGAAGACATGGGTTCAAATCCTCCTAAGGGAATATGATATTTTTCTCTTAACATTTCTTTCACTAAATTGACAAATGAGTTTAAAGAACACAGTCAGATTTGATTCATGTGTGTTTTTTGTTGTTATTGTTAATTCAACAGATGAGGATGGTCAACAGATGCAAGTTGTTAGTCAGCCACAAGAAAAATGTAAATTCTGGCCCGACTGTATGAATGGGCCAAACTGTCCATTTTACCACCCATCAGCACCATGCAGGTAAATATAATCTAGATATTTACACTTTATAATTGAAGCTTTTCAAACTGTTATCAACATGCAACTCTATACACAACCTTTAAATTAATATAACTTATTATATACATTTAAGGCTGATTTTCACTAGTTACATGTAAGAAAGAAGAGACAGATTAGATAAGGAAGCAGAATGAAAGGTTTACTTGATAGTTTGTCTTTTTTCTTCACAATTCCTGTCTCAGTTCACCAATTTGCATATGAGAGAGAATGCAGATAAAATGGATAAATCCTCTACCAAGTGGGCTCACTAATGTCTTTTTGTTATGTTTACTAATAATTGTAATGTTTGCTGTTTCTAGAACATTTCCTAACTGTAAATTTGCTGACAAATGTTTATTTATTCATCCCCTTTGTAAATTCGATGGAAGGTAAGCAAACAATAAGCTAAATAAACAAATTTACAAAATGATGCTTTAACCTTTGTCCACCAATAATGCCTCCTGCAGTAATCCTCTCCCCAGATCATAGGGAAACCAGAAAAAGTATATATGGTTTATACCATCCAGTAAATTTGGAGCATCAAAAGTTTCTTTTCATGAAAGCACCCCTAATTTATTGTATCAGCATCATTATGTTTCCAAAGTAACCAATGTAAATATCCATAACTCACCCTTGAAAATGACCAGATATAGATACCCACAATGTAACTACAAAATTCCCTGAAAACACAGAAAGCTAGTCCAAAATGCAATTATATTGTATTATCCCTGGGTAGTGTAGTGAAAGGGTTCAATGGTATAATTATTAAATTAATTGACATTTTGTTATTTATTTTAGGTGTGTAAATGTGCTGTGTCCATTCCTTCACAAAAATAAACTAAAAGTCAAGGCACCACCAATGATAAAGACTAAACCTCCTCCCCCTCCAGTACCTGCAGTACTTCAAGTTGACGAAGCTTTGCCTGTCCTGGCACAAATTACCCCCTGTAAATTCTTTCCTGGTTGCACTAGAAGTAACTGTCCATTTTTACATCCCAAACCAACTATTACCAAGGTGGGTGCATGTTATTCTTATTTTATTTCATTCTTATTATCATGCAATTTATTAACACTTCTTGCACATTTCCCAAACTTCATTGTTGTACTACACATAATATAACCAATTGGAACCATAAATATTTCAAAGCCATGGTGAAACTACAAGAACAATGTCTGCTGCTAAGGTTTCAGTAGCCTGTGTGCACAGGCTTACCATTTTGTGTTATTCTTTTTTTTTTTATTAATTTGTTTTACATTTTCCTTTTTTTGACGGTTGGGTTTCCTGTGGCTTCCTGTGGTGAGTATTCAACGGTCGTTTCACTGTAAATCGAAACTTTCACTCAAAATTCACAAAAATCTGAATTATATCATACAAAACTATAATACTAATAAAGATTGAATGTTTTTTAACGTTCCTGGCGTGTTTCTGGTTGATTTGGGTTAGTTTTGGGGTAGTTTCAAGCGATTCGGATTTTGAACACGTTCCCTATGTAGGAAGAAAACTCAAAGGCAGGCAACAAGAAACCTACCTACTCTCACTCGCGGCCCAATATCACTATCTTCCTCAACACCTTCTCAAATAAAATTTTTACACACCAGAGGTGAATAATCCACCTACATTCTGTCCGAGTTTTAGCTTCATAGATCCACAATCTTTGACAATAATGCCAGTAGAGTTCTAAAAATCGCTTTCTCCAGGGGATATGCAGAATCTGCCCTCTCAAAGGAATGTAAACAATGCAAAAAAGGTCGAATTATGCTCCAACCACCCTTCCCAAAGATTAGTAATTTTAACTCTTGTTTATTCAAATTACTAATCTTTGGGTGGGGTGGTTGGAGCGTAATTCAACCTTTTTTGCATTGTTTACATTCCTTTGAGAGGGCAGATTCTGCATATCCCCTGGAGAAAGCGATTTTTAGAACTCTACTGGCATTATTGTCAAAGATTGTGGATCTATGAAGCTAAAACTCGGACAGAATGTAGGTGGACTATTCACCTCTGGTGTGTAAAAATTTTATTTGAGAAGGTGTTGAGGAAGATAGTGATATTGGGCCGTGAGTGAGAGTAGGTAGGTTTCTTGTTGCCTGCCTTTGAGTTTTCTTCCTACATAGGGAACGTGTTCAAAATCCGAATCGCTTGAAACTACCCCAAAACGAACCCAAATCAACCAGAAACACGCCAGGAACGTTAAAAAACATTTAATCTTTATTAGTATTTTAGTTTTGTATGATATAATTCAGATTTTTGTTAATTTTGAGTGAAAGTTTCGATTTACAGTGAAACGACCGTTGAATACTCACCACAGGAAGCCACAGGAAACCCAACCGTCAAAAAAAAGGAAAATGTAAAACAAATTAATAAAAAAAAAGAATAACACAAAATGGTAAGCCTGTGGTGTGTATATCCTATTGTTTCAACAACCAAAACTGTACTTGTGTCTTAGTTGAAGTCAATGTCATCTATTTATGAATGATGGATGTCCTTCTGGGTAACAAAACAATCAGTCTTTATCTACTGTTTACTTTGCAGACAAGACAACAGCACTATCATTTCAGTATCAGTGTTGAACATCATGTTGTGGTTAGATGTGACCTCACAGTGAATCAATGATGTCTTGTATATTTTAGGTGTGTCGGTATGGCAGCATATGTTCAAGAGTCGATTGTATGTTCACACATCCACCAAGCAAGGCTGCTTTAAAATGGGTTGCACCTTCAACTCATATCAGGTATACTCCTTCTATTGAATACAACAATTTCATCATTATCTAGAGTATGTTCAGGCCTGCTTTAATATTTGAAAAAAAAACATTTATTTTGATTTTTACTCACTTACAACAGATACAGATTTTGATTCAAAACATTACATTCACTAGACAAGTAATTTTACATGAAAAGTGATGACGACACAATGCTATGTCACCTTTAAATAAGAACTTTCATTCTTTTCAAAAAGCGCTTGGGAATTCAACTTATCTTGAAACTATTTTTTGGCAAAGAATAATTAAGGATAATTAGTTTGATATGATAGTAAAAGCTTTTTCAATTTCTCTCTTTCAAGATAGTTAGAAAAAAATGTTTTGAAAAACAGTTCGCTTGACCTGTTTTTGGATAATTCTCATTTTCTATAGTTGGTAAACAGGTTTAATATTTCTGTATAATAATTGTTACATGAACATTATTGTAATGTTAGTGGTGGTCATAAACTAAACATTTTTTTAATCAAAAACACCCATGTAATCAATCTTGTTCTTTATTCCATTACAGTGAAAGAAGCTTTGCTCTCTCAGAAGATAAAGTAACCAAAACACCAGTTGCATCTTGACCACAAGAAATCATAAATTTGTCAAAATATTATTTAGCTATCATTCTTATCTATTGTAAAAAAACATTTTGAACAAATCTAAAAAACATACTGTTGTCATGAATACCTTAGTTGCTTTTAAACCTCAAAGCTTCAATCAGCTCTGAATGCTTGTACTCATGTGACTCACTCTAACTTTGTGTTGAGAGAGAGCTGAGAGCTCTACCTTCAATAAACCCTTAGTATTGAATTCCATGGGACCCTAAAAATCGTGCGAAAATCTCATAACAATTTAAAAATTAATTAATTTTATCATTGAAAATAATTTTGATAGAGTGCAAACACTGATTGTGTGCAATAGTTGTTATATTTAGCAGTGAATAGCACCATTTAAACAAAAGAAAACAATAGGATTAGCATAGCACTCTTTCGTGGTTGTTGTGTTGCGCACTTTTAGTTTTGTACTCTACAATTGTAATCTCTATTTATTCTGCGTGTGCTAGTAGGCATTTTGTGGACATCAATTTTTAGGGTCCCCTGCTACCTTAAATTGAAATTTTTAGAGTCGATGATCAACCATGAAAATTGTGTTAAAATTGTTTTTAATCAATTGGGAAACAATTAACAAACATTTGAAGTGATTTTGATAGATGGTGCTGTTTCGTTCCAACTGACTATTAATTTTGAAGTAACTAACAAGCCACAAACATTTGAGTTATTACAAAAAAAAAGTGTCCAGATTTTCTGAATACAGTGAGTACACTGGCTTTTCGGCTTACCATTAGCCTTAGAGATACCCTTGATGGAAGGAATTCGTTGCATTAACATAGCCTGTTTGAGTATCGGACCTTCTAGGAGGGAACCCTAAAAACCGCAAATTAATCCTGTAACATTAAAATGAGCATTGGAAATTATTTTTTAACATTTTGTTCTCGATATTTGTCGTCACGGTAAATTCCCGACAAATAACTACATACAAAAAAAAAAACGTTGATTTTTTTTCGAGTCGGCCTGAACAGGTTCTGCCATAAATGTTTTAAAACACAAAATTAGGCTGTCAGGTTCTTAATCAGGTTCTCAATTTGTACAGTCACTCAATGTTAAATGGTAAAGTAACGATTGGTAAAGATTAACTCGAAACAAAATGCTTTAAATGTACAGTGTAACACCCATGTATACTTTATTTAATTTCAGAAGAAAATAATTGATGTGAGCATGATTGTATGGTGCTCAACAATTTTCTATACAATGACGTTTGAATCACACAATTGTGTTCAGCGACTGTCAGTTTACCTTCATTACAGCATTGCCGTAACCAGAACTTTTACAAGGGGGTGCACATAAAAAATCCTGGACCACTGATGGTTTTTTATAGCCTTTTTTATTAGTAGCTGTCATATATTTCAAAAGTCGTGATTTTCAAAAGCCCACGAAAACCAGTATCACAATTTACTGCTCTTATTGTGCTTTCTGCAGTTGTTTTGAATGACTTTGTTCTTTGTATTTTCGGTTATTATTGTAGTTTTGTGCTATTGATTCCAAATTTAAGAAACAAATTCTTGTAATAAAAAAATGGAAATGGACCGGAGCGGACATTTTTTCATTTCTTGGGGGTGCACCCCCCTTGGTCACAGCCATGTACAGCTTCAATGTTTGTGCAGCTAACACATCAGTAACAGTTCAAAACTATTATAAAAATGTTTGATAAGTTACAGCATAGAAACGAGAAGTTAACAAAAAAGTGTTTATAACTAGAATTTTGTACAGCCGTTCTTTCCTCGCAAGACAGCATTTCAGTATTTTTTTTAAAGTTTATTTCACAATGGGAAAAAGTGCGGGAAACTCGTGTTCACCAGCTGCGCGTCTACACACGAAGCGTCGTAAGCATATAAAGTGATGTTAAAGTAATGACAACTGAATATTTTGTTGAATATTAAATTATATCGTGACTTCTTATGTTTCAAATATCATTGCATGCTATTGCTCATAAAACAGAAATTCTTACTGAGGTTTTCCTCTTGTTCTTATCTCAGTTTGACGTAAGTTTTGCCTATTTTTAATTAGGGTCTATTGTGGTTTTTAGTTTAATAATGAAGTGTTCGCACTCTATTATTACCAATTACTCGATTTTAAACAAAGCAAACACTACGAAGACATGTCGACTTCCTTTCGGATTTGTTAAAAACATGAAAAGTAGTTAAATATGAAAAGCGTGGTTTCTTTTTTACAAAAGAAAGTGTTAAGTGTCTTTTTCGTTTGAAAATGTTATCAATTTCAACGAAAATGATTCAGTGCCAAACTTCTCAACAGATTCCAAAAATGTTTCGAAGAAAATGGTATGTAAAGTGGTCAATAAATTATGAATGGTTCCTTGTTAAAGCCCAACGGAATAGCTTTAATAAAAGCGAAACTCGCTTGAGTTATAAGTCTTGTTCGTTGGATCGTCCCCGAATTTTTATGACAAAGTAATCAACGCAAAAGTATGGAAATAAGTAAGCCAAAAAAACTCGAAGCACATTTTTACAATTGAAAAGTGGGCTGGCATTTTAGTTACAAGCTATTGTTTACTAATTGAAGTTGGCTTTACAATCATTATTTAACATGGGTGCCACTTAACTGCTAAAAGATGCTTGTTTACAATGAAGGTACCCCGGGGGAATAATCAAATTATTTTAATGATGTTGTATAACTCAAACGCATTTATTCAGAGGCAAACCTCAATAACGAGACACGTTATCAATGTAGACGATGCAGGAAAGTACGAATATTTCCTTCAAAAAAGCAGTATACGCAGCAAAATTCGTCATCCGAAGCCGCACAGGCGTCGCAATCTTGAAAAACAGCTACCAGCAAAAAAGTGATCCAGTTGCGGACAAATTTGTTAATTTACTACAAGGTATTAACATCAAAGAAATGAGAAAACTTGAAAGAGAACGAAGCAAGTTTGTAAACGACCAGTCCGAGAAGTTAAATCTCGATAAAGTAAGTGAGTCAGTAACGCCGAGAAAAAGTCAGTCATCGCGCCGGACAGTTAGTCAAGAACTCAAAGACTTTGCAAACGAAAAGAAAAGGACAGAACGACTGAGAGTAATTGAAGAAGACACTTCTCACAAGATGAAATACAGTACCGAAGCAGTTCTTTATCGAAGAGAGTTGATTCCTCTGTTTGAAAAGCAATCAAAACTTGCTTGGGAGGGAAACGACATTGAAAATGATGAAATTACGAAAGAAAATTCACAACTAAAACTCACAAGGACAAAATTAGTGCGACACAACTTGAACTCATATAGCGAGGACAAACGACTAGAATTATGGCTTAATCAAGTAGAGATTGCTAATCTTGACAGAAAGGAGAAGTCGGCAGAGCGAAAAAGTAAAAAACAAAAACATTGTGAGAAAGAAAATGAAGTATTTTCTTCGCAACAAACTTCATTTTTACCAAAATGCGACGACGTGAAACTTTCAAGTCAGAAATTGGAACTTCCAAAACTTGAACAAACTAACTCTTGTACTTCTGAAAATAGTTTAAAATTACCCAAATTAGAACCATCCGTTTCTCCAGAGAGCAGAAGAGTTGAGAGTACAGAGGAAAGATCTTTGAAAGATCCACGATTTACTCGTTTGATGGAATCGCTTGCACCTTCAAAAAACAATCTAAAACTACCAAAGATTGTAGCGAAACCAAATAGTAGAGCATCGTAGCGGTTTATATCAATTCTAAATTATTATTCTTACAAGTTTTGTATTTATAGCTGTAAATATGATTTGAAATGATAATAAAATTATTTGTATAAGAATACGAGTATGTTGCTATTCATATTTTCAAATACTTCTTAAAAACATTTTTGACGAAAGAAATTAAATTACTTTCACATAATTGTTAACGCAGTTACGAATATGGACAAATTAGTTTGACTTCGATTTTATTAACATAGGATTTTATTCATGAATAAAAAACAATTTTTCATATATAGTTTAATAAACTAAATTCAATTGTATTTTTCCTATTTACACGTTTATATTCATTTTATGAACAGAGAGGAACCAGTAATTATTTGAATAAATGTCTCCTCCCTCTTGTTAGCAAGTGTTTATGACAAGCCCTCCCATTCACGCACCACCTAATTCAGTTTAATTACAATGTCAATCTTAACGAGTGAATTTTGGTGTTGTCGTAATAACCAAGTTCAAAATTTTGTTAATCTATCAAAAGTAAAGTTTCTCAATCGAGTTTAAGTAGAGAATACTACATGAGATTACGTGAGACTACAATAACGTGACATTTTTCAACGTGCAAACGATTTTTTGTGTTTACTAAGATGGCAAAATTAGAGACGCGTTAAAATGCATAAGTTATGCATACGTCATCACATGATACGGCTTTACCAGAAGTAGCAACCTTCCATGACAGTCGATGAAACACAATTTTTACCAATACGTCCGTCAATGAGAAAATAAGTGGACTTATCCTCAGACATTCTTTTTAAAGCTGCGAGTACCAGAATAAAAGCTACCTTTTGATTTGTTTTCGTTCTAGTTTCATGAAAAAAACTTTTTACACTGGCAAATACAAAGTAACAGTTTAGGGCGATTTTATGCGGACATGTCTAACTCAAACTTTTTTTAAGCTGGCAGATGCCAAGTAATAGTGTAGGGCGTCGAGGGTTTATTGTCATAAGATAACTTGACGACCTTTTTAAACTTGCAGATTCACTGCCGTTTTCAACTAATTACCACCTTCAAAAGGTGTGGTTAAAAATCTCTAAAACTCATTACCTATCTGTCTTTACGGGGAAGCGGTGGTATAAGACGTAACCGAAAGCTTTCATCTTGGAAGATACTGTGTGAAGACGGTGATGGCGAACTGTAGGTGATGCTGAATGGATTGTTGTCTATTGTGCGAGAAAGCTCGGAGAGAATCGCCAACTGAAACAACAAACGAAGACAGCAATACATTAAGTGAACAGTAAACAAATATCTCATTTAGACAGTGTTTAGAGAGAAGTGGTAAATCAAACAACTTGAGTACAATGTAGCATGTAGCACGTTGCCTTTCAGTGTTTGCACTGTACCAAATGAACGCTAAATTGACATGACAAACAACGACATACACCTTACTGTAACCCTGTTGATTTTCTTTAAAACATTATTCATTTTGCCATAAGCACATAGACTTTTGTGAATGCGCTATATAAATACTTATATTATTATTTACGACAACGAAAACAGTTGTAGCTTGTACAAAAACAACAAAACATCAACGACAACGACTACAACAAAAACATCAACCAAGAGAGGACAAGGATTAGTTGATGATATCTTACCCTTGAGGGACCACGATTCTGTCTTCTCATTCTACAGATCATTTCAAATTTCTCTGGATCTAATCCATGGCTTCTGTTCACCTGAGAAGGTCAATATACCGATGTTAGCTTTAAATGGGATATTTGACCAGGCAAATAGGATCTTTATGCTTCTCCACCTGGTTAGTTGATGTAGTCTGCACCGGGATTTCTGTGACTAGGTGGTATCCAGGTCCTTTGTGATGATCAAAAGCGCCATAGAGAAAAAACTGTTACATACATGTGCAAAAAGACATCACCACACATTTAGGAATTTGGTCATGACTACGTAAAACCATGAAAATTATGAGTGCGCAATTACATTGTAAGTTGATTGTTTATCAAAAAATACAACAACACTTTTTGTAAAGTTTAAACTAACACTGAATCTAAGGTTATTACACGGTCGGTTTTACGGTGTGTCCATCAATCAAGCTTACTTTAGCTGAAGCATCTGTGCCTTTAGATGTCTGTCTGTCTTCAGTTTTACGTGCTGAAGTCTTTCCTTTTTTTGATGGTGCTCTTAGCAGTTTTCCTTTATGGCATAACATACAAACCATATTGTCTGGGGAATCAGAGTCATATCCTTGAAGACATTCAACATGATACGCATGACCACACCTGAAAGAACAATGAAAGAGCGAGTCAAATAACCGAACAACGACAATTGTAATTTACAATCGTAATTTCACAAAAGTAATGAAACTGAAAAAAGTACGAGAAAAAGGTAAGTCATCAGAATCTCAAATGAGAGTCGCATAGCAACTGAGCGTATATCAAGAACCATGAGTATCAACATCACCACCATCAACATCACCACTATCAACAACACCACCAATAACATCACCAAGATCATCGCCATCAACATCATGAACATCACAAGTCATCAACATCGTCACCATCACCAACAATAGGACTCACCTGAATACAGCGATTTCTCCTTTGCTAGTGACAGCGTTAGATAAATGTCTACCACAAAGACGACATGTGACTGATCCAGGGGCTATCCCTTTATCAAGACTTTTTCTTAAATGGTTCATTGATGTGTAGAGATCATTCTCTAAGAGACTGTTGGTGGTTTTCAGTAGAGTCTGATAAAATAGATGAATATGTAAACCGTTACGGTTAACGTGATATCATCGAAGAAATGATAAAGCTAAACAAATAAAATGGTGATGCTTTGATGTTGATCGACGTTTGCCAAGAATATCTCACCGATTCATATGTATAAGTATCCAACATGCCCAGAATAAGTTCTTTGATTTCACCAAACTTTCCACTGCTGTAAGTTGGGTCCTGAATACAAGTTTAGTAAATATATCACTGCATGGAATGTCGAATATATGCTTAATCACCTCCCTCAGTCTGTAACCTCAATTGTCAAGGCTCTAACCTGCATTATTTTCTCCAATATTGCCGGTAATGATATGTATCCCATCATACTGTTCATGACGTGTCGAGTGAGATCTTTAAATGCTAAGAACACAGAAAAAACAAAGTTAATCGAGTAGAGTTCTGACTAACTTGAGTGATTGAGTGATTGAATGACCGGCCCAACGACCGACTGACTGACTCAGTGACTGACTTACTTCGTGACCAGATAACACTTACCACGAAAATAATCACAGTTTGTATCGTGACACTTTCTTTGAGGTGCCATGACACACTCGAGTAACGGGAACCATAACGCCTGTAACAACGACAAAAAATGTGAACAAACTTGAATATTCGGTACTGACAGTACAGGGACATTGGATCACGTTCGCCATAGGACTGAACTAAGGAAAACACTGTGTGCTCTGTTTCTGCAGAAATTTCACAAATATATATATTTAGTCCCTATATATGCAAGTCGTGACGTTAAAATGCAACAGGAGAACTGAGTTTCTACACACCTCTCTATCTGCTTCGTCAAACCGTGCAGAGTTTCTCTGACACAGTTGAGTTATTACGATCATTACAGCCCAGATATCACTGAAGTTTTTACGTAACGCTAGAATCAATAAAACGTGTGAACTGTTACAATCTTCCAATAGATTAACAAATATGAAAACAAAATATGAATAAACAAACAAACAAATTCACATACACAAATAGAAACAAAACCAAACGCACGAGCAAAATAACACACACACACACACACAAAATAAGCAAAAGCAAATAGAGAAGCAATCATGCAACAACAATAAAAAAAGACAAGCAAAAACTAACCAATCTATAGCAACAAAACATAATAGTCACATGCAAGAAAGTCGTAATTAAAAGTATCATTCGACTGATGCTTACCTTGAAACTCTTCTTTCTTCTCAAAACCAGCGACAGCCATTTTGACTTTCTGATTCAAGGTCTGCACACACATCAAGAGCATTTTAATACATGTTACTTATCATGACATAATAAATAGACGTTACTTTACATAGAAGCAAAGTCTTCTCATGAATCCAAAGCTTGCAAGGAGTTTCTATTGAGCCTATTAAATATCACAAACAAAACCACTGAGTTACCTCGAGTAATAGTTGGAAGGCTCCATGAACATCACCGGCTTTTTCCAGTAGAAAAGCTGTAGCGTACGTAAATGAATAACTTCGTACAATCTGGATAATAAAAGTAAACAAGTTAGTTCTGACTTACAATGGACTACTTGCAGTAAGAGGTCACGTGACCAAATTAAGCAGCAGTAAAAATGAAGTCCGGAAATGAAAAAGAGCATATCAAGTCACACTGCAACATTTCAGCTTCTAATACACAACACAACAAAAATGACAATAAATTGAAAGTCGCGAAATTTCAGTGCTATGCACACCAAGTCTTCACAATGTCTAGTAAACATTTCAAGTGGAATCATGTCTCGATCAGCTTATTGTACTGTACCGTCAACAAAAGACATCACATTCTTATCACCCCATAACTACATTTCACACAGTACTTACAGCGAGTGTTTCTTCAATTCGAAAGTTGTCACTTGAGCGTAGATAACTAAACACTGTCTGGTCATTCTCGTGTTGGCACATTAACTCAATGTACTTCTCATGCACATCGACATCAGGAACAAGTTCCATTTTAGCTACAGGCGATCTGCCGGAAAGCAACACAACAATCTTTTTTTTTCAATTTGGCTCATGTTAGATCAATCTATATTATAGCCTGATGGAGAAATGTCTCTGAACGTTTAGTTGAAGAAAAACGAATACGTTGGTGAAGCAAAAACGTCGGTCAACTAATTAAACACGTTTAATTGATGTCTTTTGTGTGTTTATCTGTATGTATGGCTGCATGTCTACCAAATTTCAGTTTGTTTTGGTTGATGCTACTGATATTGTATTTTTTGGTGACATGGTGAAGTTTTTTCTCAGTTTGTTCGTTTGGTCGTGTTCATTAGTATTTATATTTTATTAGTACTACTGTTCATCTATCTGCTCACTGTTAATTACATGGGCTTCCTGTGGAAGACCATGTCTAGGATTACCCGTGTTTTGAATTTTACGCTTCAAATAGGAAATTTGCGCGGGGACTGGGAACGGTCGCCAACGGTTAAGGTCACACTCCAAACAAATCCGCCGAACTCTTTTCTTTTACTTGGACATCGTGCTCACTCGAGATCTAGAGTGATTTGAAATAATTGTAAATGACAACGACAACACAATTGACAAAACTAAAACAACTGACTCCATATATGCTCAAATGAGGAATTCAGATGTACCTGATCAAGAAAAAGCCAGCAACTTACCAAGAAGATCGCTCGATCGTGATAGACAAGCTAAAGCCGCCATGTTGGGTAGTTTGTCATCGCGAAGGAGTCAATTACAAATGATTTTCGTAAGTCAATACTTTAAAATATTCCTTGCAGTAAGTTTTTTTGGGTTGTATTTCCTTTAATAGTATTTATTGCTTTTGAACACGATGTAGTAAGGTTTTTATAACCTTTGTTAGCTTTGCTTTCCATGTGGAACCAATAGAAAACAATATAATTGGCATGAAATAGTTGTATGTACTGTTTTATAGTGGTGTTTGTTATTGTTTGAAAATTTCATTAAAATGCTTTCTATTTGACTTGTAGTACTGAATTATTATTGGGATTATAAAAGATGAAGAATCATCTAAAATAGTTTCTTTCAAACAATGTATTGTTTATAAGAATAAATTGCACATTTAGATGGAAATCGAATGAAAAATGTAAATGACTTCAAAACAATTTGGGGGTGAAAGTTATAAAAAAGTATTGAAAATAATGCAAAATTCACTGGGGCTGCAAATCTTGCGGTTTTGCTACTAAGGAAAGAAAAATTTAGAGCATTTAATAATTTATCGTTGTGCATGTTTTTTTCTCATCTTTTGTAAAAATTAGTAGAAATAAGATACAAAAGTCGCATTCAAAAAGACTCCTTTGTGATTGCTTGCTCCATTTTGTAGCTGTTTATATCGAACAATGTGTGATAACTTTGATATTCCGATAAAACATCACAATCAGTTTAGTCTTTCGACAGATTTTAGTCTTTCATTATTTTTCATTTGACGCCATCAGTTTTTAACGGTAATCTACACATGCAAATATTTGGGAAGCCCATGTAAGCGATCTTAGATCGTCTAGTTTTTTTAAGCTTTGCTGGTCTGTCTGTCTATCTGTTCATTTTTTGTTTGTTTATTAATTTGTCTGCACATCTGCTTGAATGTATAATATCTATCGTTTTCTTTGAATACCTGCTATCAAACACGCCCTTTAGGAATTCGTACTGAGTTTTTGTCTGCTCCTGAGAAGAAAACAACTTTATTAAAAATCGGTATACATTTTATGGTGCAGATTGTTTGATTGAGGAGGCACAGAACGTTCTGTACTTCAAGGATGCTGGTGTGATTTGCGGTTTAAGAAGAAGCTCATGGTTCGAACTCACGTTGTATTTTGATATGGGCTTCCTCTTCTACCAGAACACTTTTGTTTTTTGGGGTGACAGACCTTGAAGAAACCTTCGAGCAACATTCACATTCTCGTAGATAAACTTATTTCTAGTTTATGTATTTGTAACTCAATTGCTTATTTGTTTGATAAACTAACCTCGAGCTTGTATACAACTGAAGTCAGTGTGTTTGGAAAGTAGGTGACAATTAACACAGCCATTTGCCAGCAACTGATTGATACTAGTTCCTGCAATGTAATAGACTTGTAAGGAAACTAGGAAAACTACTACATCAACCACATAACTCACAAACATTTGAAAACACACCTTTTTTCTAACTGCATTAATTGATTGAATGAATGAATGAATGAATGAATGAATGAATGATTGATTGATTGATTGATTGATTGATTGATTGATTGATTGATTGATTGATAGATTGTTGGTTGGTTGATTGATTAAGTTGCGCCAAAAAGAGTTCAATACCTGTAGGCTATTCATGACAGCTTCTTTGATTTCTTCTCTCTCGAAATCAGTGTAGATATCATCAGTCATGACATTTTGTATGTACTTGAATGCTTGATCCTGCATAAAAAGAATGCTATCAACTCAGAGTCGCATGAGTGGTAAACGGTACGCGACAGGCGACTGGTCGATCAGCGACTTGGCTAATCTTTAGATCATCGTGGTCAGCGCGCTTACATGTAATGTCACGATCTTAACATCTTGTTGATTATATTACAAACAGTTATATCACATGAACGACAATTACAGTAAATGTCCGTCTCTCTGTCCATTTGTCTGTCTGTCCATCTATCAATTACCTTTCTAGCAGTATCTCTGAAATAACACGATAAAACGTTAGCGAACTGTCTTTTCTTCTCGTAGAGCATCTCACAGACACGATAGCTACAATACAAACAAAAACACAGTCAGTCAGTCGGTACCACATAAACAGACATCCGAAAAACTGGACATGAATTAAACTTACAATTTAGCATTCTCTGCCAAAACAAGAATACGTTCATCATCAAACTGCTTCAATCCGCCAGCAACTAATAGCTCAAGTAAAGCCTGTGAATAAAACATGGCTGTGAGTAGGTTGTGATAGCCTGGTAGTTTTCAAAGATGTAAATAAATTGTGATCATCAGGATTAGTATAGCCTAAGTTACTGGCGGTCTGCGGTTAGCAACAACAACAAAAAAAGAAATTCCCACTATTTTGCGCAAACAACAGACTTTCTTGCAGTGAGTTTTAGTGTTTGTCACGCTGTAAATGTTTTTAAAGAACTGCGTGACAAACCCTAAAAACGACCGCGAGGGACCACAGACTGCAACTAATGCAGGCTAGAGGAGTGAGGTGCGCGATTGCAGAACAATTCGGCATACACGGAAGATTTGTTAAGAAAACTATACACCAGTAGGATAATTTGCATTCCTTTGCATTAAGTTTCTGCAATCGCGCACCTTGGTGGGCTAGGGCGTATAAAGTCGACTCTCGTTATGGCAGACAGCCTCGGGACCAGAACTTGATTTTCAAAATACAGTCACCTCTTTGTATGTTGGGATAGCTGCTTGCAATAGCGAGTTTTTGACAGCCTACAGTATATTCACCTTTTAAAACGACTTCTGCTAAAAATCAGTGACTACAGAAATATGACACATCACAACATGAAATGATATAGCATGAAACTAGGTATTAGCCAGTGTACAGATGTCTCCTTCCCCTCCTTCTCCTCACAGGGAAAAGCGGAGGGAGGGGAGCGTACATCTGCACACAGGCTAAGTGTGCCCCACCTGTTGTCTTTCTTCATGCCGAGAATCATCGTCTGGATTGGCAAGGTACTCAAGGACCTGAAACATACACACACAGTTACATGAACGACGATTCATTTGATCACATGCATAAAAAATGCATAAAAAACTTTTCTATTTTGTTATATTTATCAAGAGTATTAATGATTTATATATCTAATTATTACGTTACTGTATTTACCTGTTCAAAGAGTACTTTGTTCACATGTATAGTATTCTCATGTTTTGCCATCTGACGGGCCAAGAATGTGAAGAGACTACCAACTTGCGTTGGCTAATCAAAAATAAAAATATGACTGAGGTTTTTTAATTTTTTTTTTGCAATTATCAACTATCAAGAGCTCTATTTATATCTAAAACTACTTACAGAAAACCCTGCGTTCTGTACCATTAACTGTAGTAAGATATTGACCACATACTGACGTCCTAGAGTATTATCAGGACCCCTAGTAGATATAACCATGTTTTAGGGAACGTACTTAACACTTTTAAACGGGTTAAACACAAAGCACAAAAGCTAAAGCAGTTACCTGAAGTCATTATCAAATTCTTTCTCTTCAAATGCCTTTGAAATACAAAACAGGAAGAAAATTTAAACAGCAAGAAAATTTAAAATGGAAGAAAATTTAAGGATAACACAACATTAGACCAGTGAACAGTGATTCTTAGAACGTACACCAACAACATGCAGCTAAATTGAGAAACGCTCTGATGCTGTACATACGATGTTACTCAGTGAAGTTCACGGACGATCGACCTAATATGATATTAAACATTATTTCATTTAGATGCATCTTACAGATACTAACCATAGAAAGTACATTTAGGAATTCTTGCGTATCAAACTCCAGTAGAATTCTAAGATGTGGATAAGTACGCTCGGCTGAAAGACACAAGTTAAAATGTTTATGTGTTTTGGTGGTAAATTTAAAGTACTGTTTATCGGCGGGTTGGCTAAATTGATTAAGCACTAGCCTTCCTCTATGTTCCCAGAGGAGGGTTGGAGGAGAAGACAGAGGATGAAGTCTTAATGAACCAAAGGTTGCACTGCTGAATTTTGGTGATTCTTGCATATGTGTCTTTTTTTTAGAAGAGGCATTCTGTACCATTGACAATATACTAAGAATGTTTACTAATGTACTCACTTTCATAAGCATCTTTTGTATGAACAGCTGTGAGACACTGAAAGACCTATAAAAATGTGAAAATTAGAGATATCAATTTTAGAATGGATGGATGCATAAATGACTGACTGAATGAATGGAAAGAAGAATCACTTCATAAACAGATGGATAGATATATGAGTATGTTAATGAATGTATAAATGAATGAACAAATGAATGAATAATTGAATGAATGAACAATTGAATGAAAAACTGAATGAATGAATGAATGAATGAAACAATTTATTGAATGAATGAATGATTGAATGAATGAATGAATGAATGAATGAATGAATGAATGAATGAATGAATGAATGAATGAATGAATGAATTAAGGAACAAATGAGTGAATGATTGATTGAAGGAATGAATGAGCAGATGAATGAATGAATGAATAAGAGAATTAATGATTGAATGAACAAATGAAATTGATCCTGATTCACCATAATGCCAATGATAACTAATATTTCATGACATACTTCTGTTTTAACGAGAGTTACAATTTCTCCAGGAATCTCTCCTACAGGAAATGCCCTTCCAGCCAGGTTACAGCTGATATACACAAGAATTCTATATCCAAGATCTCGGTCTTGATCTGAGAAGAACAAACAGAGAAAGAATATGTGGGATCACACCTTGAACAACAGCCAAATTCATTGTATTATCATGTGTAAAAGAAACTACGATTCTCTGTAAGTTATTTAACTCAGTACATTTTTAGAATTATAGCCTCAAACACTAACAGTAGTCTTGAAAATCACACACTGAATAAAACTATTTAAAACATACCATTCAGTAAATGAATCAAAGACTGTTCAATTGTGGTATTTCACCTCTCCTCATGGTTTGTTTACATGTCGAATAAAAACAGACCTAAATAGTTTTCCTCTAGCACATTTTGCTTTGCACTTGAACATATATTTTGTTCTTTCATTATAAATAGATTTTTAGCCTATTGTTAAGTGAATTAACCATGCTGCATCTCTTCTAGCAACCATGATTCTTAGCTTTGAAACAATAGATTTGTTTTGATGTGATGTCATAATGAAACAGGGCAATTTGATAGCTATAGGCAATTTGCACTAAGAGACTTCCCATGTCATCTCCTCTCCCCTACATTATGCTGATTTGTAAAAAATAAAAAGACCATATCAAATTTAGTAAAAGTAGGAAAGACTTTCATTACTACACAGCACAAGAAAAATGTTAATAAATTGAAAATTATGAAATTTCTTGAGATTCCCTTTTTAATAATTCTGGTATGCTTGTTTTTATTTGTGAACCTAACTTTTACAAATTGGCATGATTTAGGGGAGATGGGGTCATGTGACCTCTTAGTGCAAATATTGCCATATCAACATGAACTTGGATGCATATCATACTGCCTACCTGTTAGTGGCTTCCCAGAATGCACTGCACTACCAAGAACTCTAAGTAATTCCTAGATGCAAAGAAAAATAGTACTTACATGGACACATATATTGCTTAGTTCATTAACCTCTACATAGGATACTGTTAGTCTGTGTATTATTTTTTAAATTGTCGATATTTGGGGTGTTGATTAACGGCTACTAAAAATCTACTACCTGTTGGTTATAGAGCCACTGTTATGGCCAGCATAATGAGCCACCTCCACAATGTAGTCCTGCATAAAAGCCCTTTGCAATGATGACAAGAAGTATGTAAATAATTTCCTGTTGATGGACAGTTAAGTACATACCTCTAGTGGAGTTGTGTAATCTCTCATTCCACGGTTATAGACATATAGAATAGCATCATATAGGCAATGTGACCAGCATAGTTTCACCATCTACAAATAGCAAGATCAGTCAACAATTAAATTAAACACATCATGATGTTATTTTTACAAGGAGCTTGTGATGAGCTGATAGAAATAACAGGTCTCTGGCTTGAACATTTCTGTCCATCTACATTCTCTACTAATACATTGCATTATGAGTTGGTTGTGTGATCGTCCGGGTGGTGGTAGTCTTGAGAAAGACTGTTGTGGTGACCTGACGTTTCGACCTCCTGTGTGGAAGTCATCTTCAGAGTAAGGGAACGAACAGACAGAGGTCGGTATAAGTATGTTTGCAGTCGGAAGTGCGTAGGCGTTAGTTATTGTTATTTGTCGGTATGTCAGAAGTTACGGTAATAAGTTAAATCGGTATGTCAAAAAGTCGCGGTAGAAGTTAGTCAGTAGTCGGCGTCGTTTTAAAGTCAGTAATTAGTCTTTTGTAAGGTGCTGGAAGTGTCATAGAGCGGTTAAGTGGTTTGTCTTGTAAGTTGGTATACCAGCTTTCGAGTAGCCGGCGTTGGTGCCAATTATTACAATAAGAGTCCCAGTCAATTGTATGTCCGGTTTGTTTGTGATGTACAGCTATGTGGTTGTTAGGGTCTTTGTTCTTAGTCGCGCGTTTGTGTTCAGTAAGTCTAGTTTTTAAGTTCCTCCCAGTCTCCCCTATGTAGGTAGAGTCGCAGTCAGAACAAGCTATTTTGTAAACAGCTCCTGGTCTGTCTTGTGGGCGGTCTTTGTCTTTGACGTCTGTAAGTAGCCGTCTCAAAGTAGTGATGGGTTTGTGTGCGACGCGTATATTGTATGGTTGTAAGATTCGTTGTATAGTCTCAGAGGTACCTCTGATGTATGGAATTGTAGCAGTGGCTGTGGGTTGATTGTCAACAGTATTTGTGCGTGTCTGGTTGTGAACGTTGCGTGTAACAAAGTCAGTATTGTAGCCGTTTTTGTTGAAAACACTTTGTAAGTGTTTGTATTCGTTCTGTAGTTTGTCTGGTGAGTCACAAACGAGTAACTGACTAACTTCTACCGCGACCTTTTGACATACCGATTTAACTTATTACCGTAACTTCTGACATACCGACAAATAACAATAACTAACGCCTACGCACTTCCGACTGCAAACATACTTATACCGACCTCTGTCTGTTCATTCCCTTACTCTGAAGATGACTTCCACACAGGAGGTCGAAACGTCAGATCACCACAACAGTCTTTCTCAAGACTACCACCACCCGGACGATCACACAACCAACTCATCGACTTCACCTGGGTTCAAACCATTCACTCTCACATTGCATTATGCCAACAACATCAGCACCATACCTGATGAATGTCTAGATTGGCAACATCTAAATGTAGCAGACAAGCTTCAACTTCTTTAAGTTTACCAATGGACTGATAATGCTCTGTTCAAATGAAACATACATTATCAGTTTTAATAATAAAAGCTTCATAGTATTATGTAAATGCTGAGTTTTGTGATAAGATGTGCAGTATAAAATATGTTTATGACCTACCAATAAAGTCCTTCATAACAATGGGACTAAGAGATGTTAGCCTGAAACAGATACAAATAAATGAACGCCTTGTGCAATGCAAAATAGAGTCATTGAGTTGGAGGGGGGGGGGGGGGGCATGCCAGAGGAAATAAATAAAAAAACATTAACAAGAGGTGAAGGAGAAAGACGAAGGGAAGCAAGGGAGGTAAGAGAAAAGATAAAAAGTAATATAGATAGATCAGGGGAGGAATGGTCTGAGGCACAAACAAACAAACAAACAGACGGACGGATGGACAGACAGACAGACAAACAAACAAACAGACTAATTATGTACACAATCATCTCATCCACACAGTGGTATTCTTTACACTCACATTCACTACCCCTACATTAATTAATCTACACAGTCACATCTTTGCACACAGGCTGAACTGAAGAAAAACCCTTGTGGCATGAGAGAAAAACAACACATCAAACAAACTCAGTTTAAACTGAATTCACACTCATGTCACCCAAAAAAATGAGTTAGACAAAAAAAAAGAAAAAGGAAAAAGGGAGAGAGTATTGAATTTGCATAATATAATTAGTGTAATATTCTAGATGTCTTACTTGTCATTTAATATGTATGGTTCTAAGCTCTCCAAGAATGTGATTTTACCCATTGGGTGTTCACAGAATTTATAATAAATATCACGAAATAGTAGCTCCCTGAAACAAACAAACATTCATGATATCATAACAAACCCAGAAAATGGTGGACCAGAAAATATATTGTGCTTGAAAATCATAACTACAAATTCATTACATGGAGAATAGTTATGGTGGTCACAAGAAACAATGATTATTACATGTATTTTACAGTGTGAATTGAAAAACAAAGGCAAACAGAACTCATACAGGACTCTCTTCAATTCTGTTAAAATATTGTTATAAAATAAAATAAAATAAAATAAAAACAGAAAAAGTCAGAAACACTTTGTTGTGAATTACTTTGTAGCAAGGGTTGATCAGTGTTTTGTCTGTGAACACACACAACACAACATAACACTGAAGAAGAACAATGAAGAAAAAGTAAGAAAACACTTCATTTCTGAAATATTTCAACTGCAATGGCATCTTACGTTTGATTGACTGCAGAACAGTAATGGATGAATACTGGAACATGCTCCTATTCAAATAACAAGAATGTCTGTCGGTAAGTAAGTATTAAGTAAGTAAGTAAACTCTTTATTTCAAGAAGGTAACAGTAAATAGTCCAAAGACTAACAAACCTGTGGCCCTCAATTAAAAAAAATGTGTAGTGATTTATGTTAATAATCATGGTCTTAAACCAAGTCATCCACATTGAACACATAGCTACCAACCTTGAAATACTCCTTCAGCACATCTGAAATGTCTGTTGTTGGACAGTTTGTAAACATAACTACATCAGCATAGGTTAAGAGAAGCTCACTGATCTAAAGGGATCAAAAGAAGGAGAAATCGCATGATATTACTTGTGAGAATCATGGATGCAATCAGATGAAGTGGCATGTTAGACAGCCAAGAATAAACATAATGATTGAGACAGTTGGGTATATATATGGGTAATTTACTAAGACATGATAAGTGATAGAGGTTGAAAGGTAACAAGGTAAAAATAAGAAATAAAAGGAACAAAATGAAAGGAACAGGATGAATTTTGCTAGGTAATTAGCTGGAAGGATAAATTAATAGGGGTGGGGTAAGAAGAGAGGCAGTGAGGAAGGAAAAGATAGTAGGTCAAGAGGTGAGGGATGAACATGATAGACAGGGAAGGAGACTGAATGTATTGATTACCGTAGATGAATGACAGTATTATTGGAAAGATGGACGAAAAGAATAAATGGAGGAGAGAACAGAAAAGTAAGTCACCAGTGTTAACAAAGACAGATAAAAAAACCAAATCATCTACCTCAAATGCAACCTCACGCTGCCTGCTTTCTAGGTTACCAATTAATCCTAAAATATCAAACAAGAAATGTCATTGCTGATAAAAGATGTTATTGACAGCCAATACCTACCAACTTGACAGAAAATGCTCTACTAACCAACTATAGCCTTTGCAGTGCCTTTGTAAAATGACAAGGCCAACTCTAGAGCTTCTTGGAACTTGTTTAGTCGCATCAAGTAGGACACTCTCTAAAATAGTCATAATAAACACATAACATTTCATAAAGGTTTTTAGAAGGAATAACTTTAAATAAAACTTACATCTCTCCATGTTCGTATTGTCAGCACATGAATTGACTGTAAAATAAGAAACCAATAATAATAGTAAAATAATAATAAAATAATTAATAGATAATAAAAATAGATATTAAAAGGGTAATATATAGTTAAATATTACTTTTATAGCACTAGAGTAGTTGGCCACCCCAAACTTTGTTTCAAAGATATTTGGCAGCCATTGTCCAATCAAAGAATGACTTGGAGAGCAATGATTCAGAGGAAGATTAATAGTTTTCATCAGACTTGATAGAGAGCACTAATATTTATCAATTGAGTTCATAATATATTAGTTATACTTTAGTTAATTACAACAATGAGACAAAGCAGTTTATTTTTGTAAGGCTACTGTCAGTAACTCAGTCTTTGCATTTACTTTATTTATCAATGAAATTACATTTCACTAACCTTGCTCCCTAAGATAAGCATTTGACCATTAAACACACAGACTGTCTGGTAGCAGGAATATTCACTTGCTGCTGCCTGGTGAACAAAAAAACACCACAACATCAAAGTTCATCTGAGATTATAGCAAATATATATAGTCTGACATGATGATAGGATAGTTATTTAATATTTATTATAAGAGTCAATACCAATGCTTTGCTGACATTTCCTCCAGTGGATAACGACTTGAAATAGCTACTGCTATAGACCATCTGTACATTGCTTAAATCAAGCAGCTACAAAACACAATGAAATAACAATCAATCCTGTGTTCATTATGGGCTTGTTGGTATTCAAGTGCTGACTTGTTTTATAATTAATACCTCAAGTTCTTCCATTGTTCTCACATCAAGAACATGAAGTTGCTCCATGTTGTCTAAAGCACCAATAACATGGGGATTTAACCACTACAATAAAATAAAAAAACCTACAATATATAAAATGCTCTTGATGATCTGTTTTAGAGTTGTACAACACAATACATTGCAAGTAAGCACTATGAAACCATGTAAGAATGTTTTATATCTAAAAATGAATCTAAATATTGACCAAGTGAAAGACAATCAACTTACATGTAGAGAAATGAGTTTGAAATTTGTTTCTGTCTTTTGGAGGAAAATAAATTTGATGTTTTTATTGCCTCTGCAATGAGCCTGACAAGCAAAAACAATTCATTGTTAAACTGACACACAAAACATCATTGCCTTGTTGATTAACTGATTGATTAATTGGTTAACAGTTTGGTTTATTGACTTGTTGAATGACCTATTGTTTGACAGATTTATTGACTGATTAAGTGATTGATTGTCTGACTGACTGACTGACTGACTGACTGACTGGCTGGCTGACCGGCTGACCGGCTGACCGGCTGACCGGCTGACTGGCTGACTGGCTGACTGGCTGACTGGCTGACTGGCTGACTGGCTGACTGGCTGACTGGTCTGGATTACCTGGTAGAAGTAGATGGTGGACCCTCTGGCAAATGCAATAACCTTTGGAAAGTGAAAAAATTAATTGAATGATCACTGATATCATTAAGGTAAAATTAAATCAAGAGCAACAAAAAAAAAAACAGAAAAAAAATGATGTAACTCCCATGGCTCATGAGATTTTCAAAATTCCTGACATTGTCGTTAGACATATTTACTCATTAACTAGATGATCAAGGCCCACTTTCAAATTAAGATATGTAATTACTTACTGGATCAACAACCTTCTTATCTGCCACTTGAATAATAGCAAACTGCCAGCAAACCAGAGGCAAGGAGTCTACAGGACCCTGTATAAATTATATATCATAAAGTGTTACATTATATTGTTATCATTCACTATCATTTGATAATATTTAGATTTTTGTGGAGCTTATCCTCAGCTAATCCAGTCATTCTTAATTATGTACTCCATGTGTTGAGAGTGGCACAGAAGGACAAAACCTATAACTGGTCCAATAGAGACTGTTCAATCCTCAGTGTTCTCACACAGAATTTTATTCACTACTCGTTATTATTTTTTATCCAAAAAGGCAAAGCAGCAAGGATTTAAGAATAAGTCACATTGAAACATGTTGTAGAAAGCAATTACAATCTATTTAAAAGATGATTATTTTGTTGTAAAATAATTATTATGCTATACATACCCTCAATGTATGTGTGAATAAGACTTCCATGTTTGGTTTTAAGGTCAGTACAAGAACCTAATAAATACAAAATGGTCAAGTTGATGATACATGAAGTAATATCCATATAATGTACACACTCTATATGGCTGCTATTGCCAAATGATTGTGAAATATCATGGATAGACAGTACCACCTGAAGATGATGCAATATTTAATTTAACATTTTTTTCTAAAAAGTAATTATCATTTTGAAGGTTTGTCTATAAGACGATATTGTCATGATGAGGAAAGCAATCAATTTTAAGCAAATAATTGGCTTCCATGACATTTAAATTCATTTGATGAAAGTTCCATTGCTGCTGCAAAGCAACTGCCAACATAATATTATTAGTAATTTAGTTTAAATCTCATTGAAGCCAATTTTTGCATAAATTTCTTTCATCACCATGATGATTATTCATGTTACATTCTAACATGGTTCAAGACAAGACAATTAAAAAATGAAACTGTTACCTTTGTAAGTGTAGCAAGAGCAAGTAATGAGTATTCAGCCATGGGATGGTCTTTCAAACCACTGTGTAAATGCAGAGGAGCCAGAGAGCATACTTCACCTCGACTAATCAAAACACAAACAACCATGTCAAACATGTTGTCTGGGAAAATGTTTAATACTGTCCAACAACACCTTTTAATGATTTTTGGATATTCATCAAAGAGAGACATGGTGGCCTAGTGGTTAGGGCATTGGACTTCGGGTCCAGTGACCTGGGTTCGATTCCCAGACCGGGCGATCACGTTGTGTCCTTAGGCAAGATACTTCACTGACTCTCAGTGCCTCGTCTTCTCAGGTAAGGACGTAAAGCCGGAGGTCCCGTCTGCCTTCACTCTGACTATGTTATAAGGTTGACGTAAAAGAACCGCTGAGGACGTAAACAAATCTCTGGCAGTGACCACCCTCAGTGTATGTCTCACGCATTTGATCATCAAGACATGAAAAATGTGCGTTATAAATCATTAAAATTTTTATTTATTATTATTTTTTTTATCAAAATATACACCATGATAACAAACCAAATACATGATCTATGACAGAAATAATTATAATTGTCTGTTTTTGCAATGACTGAACATTTACCTCCCAGAAAAAAGACATGTTGATTCATAGCTTCTAACACCAATCAGTCTCCTGTTTAACAGAAAAAATGAGAATGATTTAAAATTCACTTGGCAATACAATATTAAGTAATTTACATGGGTATGGGGTAGAAGAACTGTTGCAAATTTATTTGCTTTTGACAAATAGTTAATTAAGATCTTTATCATTATTTTGAATTCTCTGTTCAAAATAATATCGCAAGACAGTAGGGTAGTGAACCATCTTGCACTTCTCTAATTCAAAATTCTGAACTTAAGAAAGACAGTGTAACCAATATTGCCTTTTAACATTCAAACATTTAATATGTCTTGCCTATTTAGATCAATTGATACTAAAAAAGTAGGTCAAATATAGAGCATGTTACAAGAAGTTAATCAAAAAGTCAAAGAGGATATCTGTGTAATGTGACTCAGGTGTACCTGCACTTTAATGGTCAAGTACAGATTTCAATAATACAGTGTTTTTAGTATATAAAGATAAGTATATTATATATAGTTATTCCAATTAAAACACATATGCACTTACTTGAAGCCCAGAATGAAGACTGAACCACCACTGTCACTACAGATAGCAACGGTAGGATCATCTGTAAACTGAATAAAAATTTACAAGTTATTACCGTAATATGTTACGTTATGGGCATCAGTGATAACCAACTTATAAACTGTGGCTTTTTTTACATGAGAGCAATTCATTTTCAATATCCACTGAATGATAGGGAATTTCCAAATCATATGCTTTAATTAAACACCATTTTTTACTATGCTTTATGAAAACAGTTACAGTTTCAATATCACATTTGCTCACACATCAATCATTTCAATTATTGAAAGTAGTTTAAATAAGTCATGGATGTGATTTTCTACTTACCACAATGTGTAAAACAGCACTTCCAAGTGGATGAGCATCAAGTATTGTCCTTAGTAGTTTACCAGTCTGTAAATCCCACATTATTATCTGTAACAATGTTTAAATAAAGTCAATATATTGGGAAACCATCCTCACAGACACCAATACTCACATTAGGAAAAAATAAAATGATTAGTTACAGTCATTTTGCTTCTAATTTATTATTTCTTACTGTGATCACTATCATAAGAACATTGCATACATGTTTCATCTTCTTCATTACAAACCATAAACAGTCAATAATCATCATCACAATTCATCGTCATCACTCATTATCATCATCTTCAACATCATAAGATTATGAACGATTACAATGAAAAAGCAGTGCCATAACACCACCTTCATGTTATCAGCATCAACTTAAATCACCTTGTCATTATCATCAAAAGGCATTGCAATAATGTACATCTTATAATTCTGGCTCATTATCATCACCAAAAAAGACAGGCCATCTTGGCAGTGATAATGAAGGGGCTTCCCTCACCATCAGGTGCCAGTTGTACAAAGCTTGAATAGCACTATTCATCAGATAAATCCCTATCCAGCAGATAAATTGTAAAGGAATGTTATAGGGTGGATAACTTTTTTTCAGGTAGATAACTTTAACTTTTTTAACTTTAACTTTGTACAACTGCCCCAGATTATCATCATCTAACTAAATGTTGAATCGCTTAGAACTTTTATTTTTGATGTGGAGATATTTCCACAAATAAGAAGATACAATAATATTACTTAAGTCCATATGTAGAAAAACGTTAGACAGATGCAAACTCAAGAGGAATAACACATGTGGACTGACTCTGTCAATACACCAATTAACAGGCTAGCTCAGTTGGGAGAGCGTTGGCTGTTAACCGGTAGGCTGCGGGTTCAAACCCTCAACCGGACCATCACTCAGGGTCTTTAAATAATTGAGGAGAATGTTCTTCAATTTGTAATTGAAGGGTTCAGAGCGAAAACGGCGTAAGTGCATTTTAGGATAATTTTTTCGAATTTTCGAATTGTCACCAAATCAATCAAAAAAGGCATCTAACAATTCAATTTGGTCTAAAAACAAATATCTTCTATTTTTTTCCGAAGAAATTGTCCGGAAAAGGACATTTTTTGGCGATTTTAGGGATTTTTTTGAGTCGTACAAACCTTACGCTCGTCTAGGGTAGTTTCTTTTTGGCTTCGATCAAGACTTCTGTGTTTTTGTGTTACTGGGAAGGCATGAAACTGGTAAACATGTTTAACACGTTTGAAACAGGTTTTCAGTCTAATCAGAACTTTGACGAATTCGCATCATTCGTGATTTCGTCGTTGTTTTTTGCTATTAATTTGCCTCTAAACGCTTCTGGAACAGCATCATTAAGCTTTCTAGTTGTGATGAGTCAACTGTTTGAAAGAAATCAAGCAGGTGAGATGATTTCGAGTAAAAATTAGTGAATCTTGGCGACCGTTGAAGAAATCATCACTTAAAGACTGTTTTAGAGGCAAATTCTTGGACTGCCGCGGCTATTTTTGTAAGTTTTGGCGATCAAAGAACACAACAAGCCTGAAAATTCGGCAGAATTCCGAGGTAGCGTTAGACTTATAAAAAAAACTTGAAATGGGGGGAGGCTATGACGGCTGCCGAAAATTTCGTTGATTTCCCAGAATGCATTGCAGTGGTATTTTTGTCAAAACACGTGTAGTTCGAAATAGGCATGTTTGTAGTGATTTAGCGGTGTAAGTAGAATGAAGTAAAACTTGAAAAACTTGCATAAGATTAGAAGAAGGAATGAATTTTCTTAGGATATTAAACTTTTTGCTCGAAGGCCAAGTTTTTAGCCAAAAAATACATATATATTAATAGGTTTATTTGTCACCATGAACACTGATGTCAAGATTACTAAATAGCGCTTATTAAACAAACAAACAAACAAAAAAATAGAATTAGCATAAAATAGCACTATTTAGTGGTATTTATTTAGTGCGCGCACTCTAAGATTTGTACTTATGCATATTCACTCGGGTATTTTTATCGTCCTATACAAATTTGTGCTTTTCACGCAAGAGTGAACGGTTGTCAAGCAAAGCGAAAGCGTAACTACGGGCCGAATTACACCTTTTTCGGACAAGTTCTTCGGAAAAAAATAGAAGATGTTTATTTTTAGACCAAAATAAGTCATTAGATGCCTTTTTTGATTGATTTGGTGAATATTTGAAATTCGAAGAAATTTATCCTAAAATGCACTTACGCCATTTTCGCTCTGAACCCTTCAATTGTAAGGGTTTGCGTCTTCTCGGATAAGGACGAAAAACTGGAGGTCCCGTCTCGCCACACTACACATTAACCATTAACAGGGGGACGTAAAAGAACGACTGAGGACGCAGGTAACGACCATCCTCGGTGATAGGCCTACACTAATACATACTAATTACTAATCAACCTCATGCTTGTAAATCCGGATTACATACTATAAATATTAAAGATTGTAAAGCGCATTGAGACATTAGGTGAAAATGCGCTATATAAGCATTACAATACATTATAATATTATAGTATTTTACAATACAGTATTTTATGCGCAACCAGTAAATAACATGTTAACAAGCTTTTGAGCTGTACTATATCATACTAACTTGTCCTCTAGCGTGTCCAACCAGTAATCTTGTACAGTCTTCATTAATACTTAATGCTGTAACAGCACCATACTCTGCACCTAGCAAATGCAATACAATACCCAATGCTATTAACTGGGATACAATCTTAGTCAGAGAATTCTGTCATTGCTTTGATATTTCAGATGTCATTCTGACAGACAGAGATTATGATCTCAGCTGACACCTCAAGTATGATCAAGTATGACAGTATGAGACAAATGTAGCATTGCTTTATTATAAGTTCCATTGATATGAAATCATGATTAATTACATGTTTGTGTTTAAATTTCACAATTTATTTACTCTTACTGTACATATATCTCAAACAGAGGAGTTTTTACCTAGTGATGTGTTTCCTAGAACAAGCTTGAGGGTTTGCTTTGGATCTATGAAAATATACGAACCACTTCAATAATGCATATTAAGTTTTAAAACTCATGAATAATTAATGATTACTTTTATGACAAGGTCTGTAGCTACTGAAACAAGTTTATCCTCATTTACACATTAAAGTTTAAAATCTTTTTTTTTTAATCTGTGGTTTTTGATGAAAAAATATAATTTTTTGTTGGGTTTTAGAAGTTTTTTTACACAATTTAAGTTAGTACCATATTGCCCCACAAGAGCATAAAACTATTTGAAAAACAAACTTGTGCAAATTAATTCCAAACTGAACTCAAAACCATGTTATTACCTAATAGATAACAATTATCTAAGCCTATATTGCATTGGCTAAAAGATATGTTCTGTTCTCCAATTATCTTACCAAAAATGAGAATGAGACCATGAGATGTCCCAATTGCTATTACGGTAGATACAGCCTGAATAACAACAGAATAAAATTAGTGATCTAGGATATTATGCAATTATTATATATTTGCTATGATCATATTTGGCACATTAAAATATCAAAATTACAAGTTGCAACAAGAAAACTCATAAACTGACTAACTTATTAATTTTAAGTTTCATGTTTTTCATGAAAATGAGGCTCCAAGTGCAATGTAAGCATGTTCACCAAAGATTCATTTGAAAAAAAATCACAGCATTAGGAATTTATGTTATCATTAATATTATCAGCATTGGAATGGCAAATTTGATAATCAAGGAGATTGTATGTGACATACGCGTATTAATGAGCTACTTGCACTAATGTGTCAAATCTAACTCTAAATTAATATTCAAAGAATTCAGTTTTTCTTTAAAATTGTTCAAGAAAATAAAAATTCCTTTAGTGGATAACAGGCTTTGTGTATCTTTCATGTGCATGTAAGTACGTACCATTGCTGTTGGTAGTCCTGCATCTACTTTAGACTAAAAACAAATCATGAAGTAACAGATTACTCCCAGGTAGATTTTTGGAAACTGAGTATAGGAATAGGTAGGAAGGTAGACATTAATCAGTTAAATAACAAAGTCCAAAGATTACTCACACAAGCTGACACCAATTGAGAAGAAACATTTTTCAAAATAATATGTCGAAGTATAACACCATGCTTGCTCTTCTCCTTTTTACTGGCTCTGAAATGCAATCATTGGAGTTAAATAAATTTATCCTAATGAAAAGCAAATGTATTAAACTTACATTAAATCAAGGTTGAGAGGAGAAGATAAAGCTTCATCGTGCAGTATTGATGCTAACTCAGGATCTGACTCCAGTCCAATCAAATCTTCATCTTTCTGTAAATAACAAAAGCAGAATCAAAGTATAAAATCCCGGGGGGGGGGGGGGGGGGGGGGGGGGGTACTACCCTGTATCGACTATACGGGGATGATCCGCTGAACAGGGTATGGTTTTTCGACCTTGGTGTCATGAACAGGGTATCCAATTCTACTCTATTTCCGATTTAATCCAAACTTTTTGTCATACTCAGGGCCCAAAAAATGAGAAAAATCATTTTGCACTCAGGAAATCAGCAGGAATAAGATCGTTGATTTTAAAAAAAGATAAGAGCAGCACGTGTGTCTGAATTGATATATTTGTACAAATCATATAATGTTCGCAAACAATTGTAATTTGTCATAAACAGGGTAGCCCCCACAAGATCCCAGCGGAACACCCCTACCCAGATCTGAAGAGAGTACCCCCCCCCCCCCACCCCCAGGTATAAAATATCACATTGCACTGACAATTCATAGGAAATACACAAAGATAACATCTAAAACCTGTACATTATTTTTTATTTTAGTCACTTGTTCAAATAAAGGAAATAAAAAAGCCTCATATATAGAGGCATATCAAAATAGGCAATGAATTTTAAAACTAGTAAATGAAATTAGGGGTACAACCTCCATCACTCCCTCCCATTGCTGTGATTGTGAAATGTCATCATTTCAGACAACATCAATAATATATTAATTTGAAAATGTTTATGTACCTCATTTAAAATACTTTCAAGAGTTGGAATGTTTTCAACTTCTGGTAAATCAAGTTCAATATCAACCTGTATTGACACAAAAATGTAAAATGTATCACAAAGTTATCAATTAATATATGTACACGGGACTGTAATGTAGGAATAAGTAAGAGTTCTCTAATAGTGTGGGAGGGATGCAGGATTGTCCTTATTTCATAGGTGAGATTTGGGAACTGAGGGTATTAGTGAAATTATTTACAAGTTTACTTTATAGATCAATTTATGTTCAATCATGAATTATTTGTTAATAATCAATCCAGAAATAAATACTGATTGAATCAATTTTTGAGTGGGATCACAGGATGGCCAGCAAAAATGAGCAGGATTGTGTGATGGCATATTTAAAGTCCATTTGACAGTTGCTGAATACCAGCACCAGCCTCAACATCATGTAACTAATTTCTGTGGTAAAAAAAGTACACATAGATCTGCAGTCTAGCTAGTTCTAAAAATATATTACATTACTTTGAGGCTGAAGTTGATACACAAAACTGTAAAATTTCAAGAATCAATGCCGTAACCATATACCATTATAATATACCCATTTTTACCATATACCCATGCCATGACTATACCACCATACATAAGCAATACCCTTTCCGTTCCCAATACCAATACCTTATATCCATGTAACCCCCAGGAAAAATAATCTTTAGAGGTCAGGTGATATTAAAATATGGGATTCCCCCACTTGCAAATAAGCCTATATGTCCAGGTATTGGACACTGTAACATGACAAAAAAATATAAGTCGACACAGAAAAAAAATTGATGGTGCACTGTATACCACAACTGTTTTTAAAAATAAGCCTGGGTCTAAAATCACAAATTATTCCACTTATTTACAATCCACACATAAAATCATGTAACTGCTGCATATTACTAGGTTTGACATCACTGCAACATTGCATTTTACAGCCTAACTGATAACGGCACGGCACAAAAAAGTCTAGATGCATCTATAATTTAGGGTGCAGTTATTTCTAGTATCAAAATGGATCCAAATGAGCATGCAGCACTATACACCAACTGGTTAAGTAACTTAATATAACTAAACACAAGCAAAAATGACAGTAGCTTCGAAAGAATTAAGTCAGCAACTGCATCTGACAACAACAACACTACCAACAACAACAACATTCACAAACAATGTTCAATAAAAACAGCAACAACAAACATGAAGTAGTTAAAAACAAACAAAAAGAACAACAAGAAACAACAACAGCAGTGCACGCCCACCAAAGTAAAACAACAACAACATGGTCTTTCTCGTACTGCCAAATAGTCCAATTAATACACGAACATGACATAATAAAACACACAATAACTAACCGTTTCTGAGACATGACGAGACCTGAAAGACCCTGGTCTATTTGTCTCTGTTGTAAACGCTGGATCCAACGATTCAAGAGCTTCTAGACCACTTCCATCGAAGAGAATGTCACCAAGTTCTTCTGCTCCCCCATCCGCCATCTTGGATTTCAATACCAGGCAAACCCAAAGAAAGTCAAAACAGGAAACCCATCACAAACTCCTCATCGATCCGTTGTGGGTTCGAGATTGCCTGTTTTAATGTCCAGTGGCGGCGGAACAGTAACAGCCATGGGGGGGCACAATAATCCCCACCCCTCCCCTCCCCACCCCCACCCCAAAATCACAAAACAATTGTTTTTTAACTGTGTAAACGCATGCATTAATGTCTTTTAACCAATATTTTGTGGGGGGGCCGAGCCCCCCCCAAATATTTTGTGGGGGGGCCCGTGCCCCCCCGGCCCCCCCGGTTCCGCCGCCCCTGATGTCTTAATTATTTTTGTGGGCTGTAGCCGTCCAAACATTTTGATCGAAAAAAGTGCATTTTCAAGCTTATTATGCAATAAGGTGGTCCGCAGTCCACGAGCTTTATTTGCTATCAACAACCGGTAGGCCATATATCGGAGGTTGGGGATTCTCGTCGCCTTTTAGTACCTTTAAAATCGGAAACCATTTTTAACTCAAATTTAATGTGAAAACCCCGAGAAATGGCTAGATGATAGCATTGAAGCGAAATGACGTTTAATTTTATCCCTCGTCTCTTAACCAGAATCCTTTTCATTTTGCTTTTTTTCATTATGTCTATTAATTGCTCCTGCATTCTCGAGGGGATAAAAACTACTATGGTGTAGAGACGGGGATAAAACGTCATCTCGCAGCAGGGCTATTGTACATATTTAGAGAGCAGCGTTATCCATGCGTCGTTCAAATAGCGCCTGGCTTTAATACAAAGTTTTGAAGGTTTTTAGAATGGTTTCGTTTTATTATTGATAGGATATAAACATTTAAAACGATGTTTTACTATAGTTTGGATGGTTACAATGTACTAAAATTTAATTATGACCTTGTAAGCCAGTACTATCATAATATTTTTAAAATATTAAATATACAAGCAATATTAAAAGAAATATTATCATATTAATAATAATAATTTTTGGTCCGTCTGCACCACGGTACCATTCTAGCTATTAACGTTTAATAATACATACAACAGGGTCCTACAGGGCTACAATAGATTTCAATAGAAAAGAGTCCAACTAATGCAGCCCCTGGTCTCTTGGCATTCCATGTTCAGTGGCTGACTAAGGGAGGAGTGCAGGAGGTGCGCACCCATCCTGTAAGGATTTTGAGTCTTGCACTATCAAATATTTTTTTCCAAAAGAACCTCCTCTCTGTATTTCATGTTTACTGGGTAGTGCACCACCACCTGAAGATGATGCATCCCTTCCTGGAAACAATCCTGGATCCGCCCCTGATGTTCATAACATAAAGACACTATATATTTTCTTAGATTGTACAGAATTTGACTGATTCAAAAAGTCTTAGTTTTCGCTCTTTGTATCTGTACCGACTTATTGAATCAGTCTATTACATAATGTGAATTCTATAAAACGTTAAACTCTCTTTACACCTAATAACAATAAATAAACTCATGTATCTAAAAAATCTCAAAAGCAAAGCACCAAGAGGGAGATCGAGACCCTTTTCATGCCTCGTCCAAGAATAGCCGCAATTTGTTCAAGGCACTTTGCCTCTCCCCCGACCTCTCCTGTGCCTTTGAAACGGAGTAGCTTTGGTATACCCCAAGAAATTAGAATTGAGAGGAAGATCAGGGCATGCATTGATCAATAACTGAGGACATTCTTGAATGACCCTTTGACGGCGAAGTTGATCAACAATGGCAGGAAGACTTGGGTAGCTTTGTCCAACAAGAATCAGTTTGTTGTTCATTGTGTCTTTCTAGAAAAAAATGCAATACAATAAAGAATTACTAGAAGTAAATCAGACTCGGTTGTTACAACTAACACAATTATGGTACTGAGTCTTTAATTTGTCACAATATTCACTTGTTTGCAAGAACGTTGTAGTATACATTTATACAAATATCTCATTTATTCAGTGCATTTAATGATATGCATAACTAAAAACAATATCAGGTAGCATTTAGTTTGTTTTTATTTCATGTTTTTTTCTGCTGAAATTGAATTTGATTAAAAAACCCTGGATTTTACTGGTTAAAAAGGGGGTTACTAGTCACTCACATCACCACCCCTAAATCTGCCTTTATGTTGCTAACGACCTTATTTAAAGCGATGTGAAGTTTACAAACGAATTTTTTGAGAGTTTACAGCAATACATGTTTTACATCCACAGTCAAACCTACCTCTATTTCTATTTGTACAACTTCGTCTCTTGTCTTGACAGCAACTATAAACCAACCTTGGTCTACTTTAGAACTACTGAAACGAACAATGAAAGTACCAGGGGACGTATCGATGAGCCTTCTTTCTTCGTCTTCTTTATTCATGTAACCAGCAAACCAACTATGAAGAATGAAAACAGCAATTAATTACACAATACAATACTACACAGGACTGGTGCAATAGTAACAAATGATTCAAAATGATGAACAGCCAGTGCATGAATGTATGAATGAACAAATGAAACATTGAATGAACAAATAAAACAATTAAAGAACAAATGAAATAATGAATGAACAAATGAAACAATGAATGAACAAATGAAACAATGAATGAACAAATGAAATAATGAATGAACACATGAAACAATGAAAGAACAAATGCAACAATGAATGAAGAAATGGAACATTGAATGAAGAAATGAAACAATGAAAGAACAAGTGAAACAATGAAAGAACAAGTGAAACAATGAATGAACAAATGAAACAATGAATGAACAAATGTAATAATGAATGAACAAATGAAATAATGAATGAACAAATCAAACAATGAATGAATGAACAAAATAATGAAACAATGAATGAACAAATGAAACAATGAATAAACAAATGAGACGGTGACTAAACAAATGAAACTTAAGTTAGTTGATTCTTTATATCTTTTTGTTTCTATTAAATCAATTTTGGCTGAAGACCACTTGAAGAAATAGATTCAACAAGGTTCATGCTTCAAAGGTCACCTTAGTGTCACTGCGAGACATGAGCCCTTAATTTGCACTAACTGCTTGATTTTATATGTTTCTATTTGGCTGCAGACCTGGGAGGAGGAGGGGGGAGGGAGGGGGAATCCGAGGGTGAACGATCAGGGATGCCTGTCATAGCTTTTAGGGGTAAAACTCGGTGATTTGGTCTCTCTTAGGGTTTAAAAAAATGAAATTTGCCAAATTTCCACTTAATGGTATCTTTTAGGGGTTGAAAGGTACTGAAACTCATGCTTCTGGTATCCTTTAGGGCTGTGAAGCCACGCCCTTTTGAAAAAAATCTGGTATCTTTTAGGGGTATTTTGAAAAATTTCAACAAGCATCCTCAATCGTTTACCCCGGAGTCACCCCCCACTCCACTTTTCTTCCCCAAAAAAGCAAAGAGAAAAATTGCTCTGCCAGTGCCTGATTTTATTCCTGTTGAGCATGCGCGAGGATAACATAGCATGCCGTAGGTCAAATGTTGATCATTTGAGTTTTTCAGTGAAGAACTAGTCAGTTGGGAGATCAATGACTTTCTGTGACCAGTTGGAAGATTGAGGAACGTGTCATTGCAACACACCAACAAAAACAGAGCATCAAACTGCTATTCGGATAATCTATCTATGTTAACAGTGAGTTTAGACAAACAAAAGCTCACTGAATCTTGTAGTTCTTGACGGTAACACATGCACCGTCAGCCGCCATATTGTGACGTAGGCCGGAAATCCGGTTTTAATTTTAACCAGTTTTTTGATGATATAGCCCATAATGCTTACATCCAAAAGTTTGGATATAATAATCGGGCGTGGGCAGAGCTAGTTAGAAAAGTGGCTTTTTACGCAGAGTACCCCCCCCCCCTTCGGGTCTGCAGATGACTTCAAGAAAATTATTAAAAGGTTTATACTCTAACAAGTAGCTCTTAATGCTAATAATGACGTTTCTAAGATTTTTGAATTGTCACCATTCAACCACTGAGCAATATTAGAGACTTACACAACTTTTATCAGACTTGCATTTTGAATGACCTTGCATGCCTCGTTCATGCAGATAAATAGCCTCTTCTACGTAAAACAAAGTTCCTTTTTCCCAACACCTTTAGGCCAAATATTAAACTAAATGAACAGTAGCCTGCGTAAAGAGAGCCGGCTACGCAGGCTAAATGACAGGCAGCATTCACTAAGAGGTCTCTTAAGCTAGTCTCTAACATAGATGTCATTGATGTCTTGGCAGTGATGAGTAAATGATAAGTAAAATATTGACTCTTATCATTTTGCTGACCTGTGTTTCTTGCCATTCAAGCCTTTGGAAACTGACTGCATCATCAGATCATACATCTGGAATATAATGTCAATAGAGTATGTATAGAGTATCTATAGATCCATCACTGCCACCATTGTTACTTGTATCCACTACAGACATTGAAGGCATCGGACCATGATGTCATACCATCATGAAGAACTAGTGGTTTTATGGTACATTAAGTGGGCTGCATACAAGTTAATTACCAACACATACTCCTGAACAAGCTCATATAAAATTCCAAGTGGGCTCTATATCTACCCTGCATGTGAGTTATGAACAATTTAAGGCAACTCAACAACTAAAATTCTACTCTGAGTTAAAACCAATATGACAACACAATCATGTGTTACAAAGTCCGATCTCACCAAAAATTAATCAAACAAAGTTCAATCCTTATGTAACTTATGTGTACAAAAAATCTTTTAATCCATTATAATGCGTTTTAGCACTTGTAAAGCATTTCAAAAACAAAAGCTAGAGGGCATCAGGGGGTCAAGTTGCCTTGAGAAAAAAGGAAGCATTTATCCAAGTAAATACAGTTAGTCATTTTACCTTCATTAGACAACCATCCGGACCAGGTTTAAAGGGACCAAAGAAAGCAAGAAGCCTAAAATAGAAATCTCTCTGTGCTTTACCATCATGTCTATTATCTAAGAGAAAGCACACAAAATGAATGAACAAATGAAACAATGAATGAATAAAAGAAAGAACAAACAATTGAATGAACGAATGCATGAATGAGAATATTTTCAACAGCAGGCCATATGACACAACAAATTTGGCTGTAAATATTTCATACCAAAATCGATTTTGAAGATATAACAGAGGAACTTCTCAATGCCTCCATGTTTACATTCTTCTGGACAAGATTTCAATGCTGCTGACCAAAAATCTTTCCATCTCTAAACAAAACAAAAAAACATCTGTTCATTAACTACACCGCCCAAAACTGCTCAATAACCCTTGCTTTAATTTTGAATATTGTATATTCTTAAAACAAGTCATTTGTGCCATAATTGTCCATTCAAGCACTGGGAGCATGTTTGTGCAACTTTGTTGCAAGGTTAACTGAGAAACCTGTTCAAATTGCTCAAACCTATTTTATTAAGTAATACAATTTAGGAACTGTGATCAAACTTCAAGTCAAACACACTGTTCTCAACGAATGAGTTGCACATAAAAAATAAATGTTAAAAAAACACCCTATGTCAAAGATAACCACTTTGTAAATATATGTAATTATTCTAAATAAAATGTGATTCTTAACCTTAACTAAGTAATGGCCTGGAATGTTTTCCCAGAAGGATCTGGATTCTTCACAACATAAAAAACTTCTGAAAACAGCCTCTCTGTCTTGCTCTTTGTCATCTTCTAATAAATGAAAGACCAAATTGTCACTAAAAAAAGTCACTAATTTATTTAACATCAGTACCATACAATATCTTCAAGGAAGCTAGCTAATGTAATTAAGGTTAATTGAAAATACAAATCAGAAACTTAAATACTGATATATTGAAACAGAAAATGATAACAATATCCTTTCACAAACACAAGCCTTAACTTGCTGGACAGAAGTGTTTTTACCTTGTTCAGAAGGCTGTTTAGTAAGCCTGGAAATGTCACTGAAAATAGTCAACAAAGAACATACTCTTAAACAATTATAATATTATAGCAGTTTACTGGACAGTACTAAAATGATTCCATTAAGTTTTGCACTGCTCCAGTCTCATTCCCATTATCAGTGTGTTCTTCTCCCAATCACTTCTTTTGTGTTGTGACTCATACTTTCCAGCATGTTCTATCACAGAAAGGAGTATGGTATGTAAAGCCCTTTCTATTTCAATGCTAAAACTATAAAAAGATTTACTGAATAATCTGCATGTAGGCAAAGGTCGTGGTGGCTGCATTATTTCTTACTGTACATGTACATCCACCTCAACGAGACAAACATCCATTAGATATATAGATACCTGGCAGTGCAGGATTCCTCAAGTGGCTGAGAAAGAGTAGACTTTTCATCATCATCTAATGACACTTGAGTTGGCAGACCACAATGATTATTAGAAATACCACTTAAATACTTCAAAAGATCTTCAAGTACATCTTTTCTTTCGATGTCTAGGATGATTTTAAAGAGTTGCATGGTTGTTGTATTGTTGCAATGCTTCAACATTTCCATTGTTGGATTTGGGGACTGTGATAATGCTTCAATATCTTCTGCCCCAAAGAGACTGAGACGGGATGCTACGAGTCGATAGTCATTGTTTATAGGATCTTTGTGTTTGTTCAGACTTTTGCCTAATTGACTGCGAATTTCCCATGTGAGGTTTCTGACTTCTGCTGGAAGCTGATTAACCTTTTGAACAAACATAAATTAATATTATACGCACCATGCTGATCTGTGGACACTGCTGCCATTCATTTTCACCAAATTCAAAAATAATTAAATTTGCACCCAACATGCACTAAATGATACAACAGTTAATGACTTAAGAAATGATTTTGAACTGAAAATTCAAATGTGCCGTTTTGTGCCAATTAATTTTACACAACCTACCAGTTGTACCAATGTTAAATCTGCGGGGTTTCCAAGAGTATACCCATTGGTACTTCCACTTGATCCACTCGATAAACTATAAAATGAAACATGATAGTAATAAAATCAATTTAAATCTTATGATCAGTTTTAAATATTTGTATCAAGATAAATGAAACAGTCAAATAAAAACATTTTTATATACGTAAGTGAGAGTACATTCTTTTTGTTTTATGATACAAACCTCCCTTATGAGCAATATTACTCCGACAAAGGACTGACATCCAAAACATCAGTATCACCAGTCTGATCACTATCATCCATTTACAGTGTCTAATTAACCTATATATATATATTACAACTGTCTCTCCCAAAAACAATGGTGAGAGATCTAGGACAGTGGTGTAGAATCATAACTTTGGCAATGGATGCTTACATTCTATTTGATGCTCCAGTAGGCTTGACTGACCAGAGAAAAATGACTGTAGCTGTTAAGGCTGATTTGCACGGTAGGATTTTGTCGCATGTGATTTGTAGTATACGACTAGTCGTGAGGTTTAAAATGTTCTAAAACTAGTCATAGGACATTCTAAAACATGTTTTAGAGCGCGAGCAACTATAGTATTAGAAGTTACAACTAGTCATATACTACAAATCGCATGCAACAAATTGCACCATGTAAATCAGGCTTTAAACAAGCATTGGACAATCTAACTTTATAATCACTGTTCTCATCACAACCCATTGTTTTTACTCAGTATTATCTCAACGAATGCATTAGGTCACACTTCAACAAACAGCAAACTGTATTATTAAAAATAATGCTTCTAGCTAAAAGCATTATTTTTAATAATGCAGCGAGTTCCGCCTAGCAGTCAATATAAAGAAAACGAATAAGACAACGATAAGAACAATAATTATACTAGATAATCACTTCGTCACACAGCATTCGTGGGTATAAGGCAGGCAGCTTCGGGCTGCGCCCTCAGCTGCCTGCATTATACCCACGAATGCTGTGTGCCTCAGTGATTATCTATTAAATAACTTTGTTTACAAAAGTATCACCATAGCAACTGACATCATAACAGCACTGGTTTTAAGTTTTGCCCTTTCTTTTGGAGATCTTTTCCAGAGTTATAGCAACAGTTTCACTTAAAATTTCCTCCAACAGGAAAACGTTCCGTTTTTCTCTCTTTTAAAAAAAATTGAAATGTGTCCTTTTGTTTCTGTGAGCCAATCAAATTGCAGGGTTTTGTGGTGATTTTATTTTTTACAGAGATGAAATAATTTATTAGTCCTTGTTAATTAATACACACAAAATGATTGATTGATTAATTAATTAATTGATTAATTAATGCTTACGTTCTTTCAGCAGAATGGTGTGAATAAATACCACTAGAGCTTTCTGAAATCATGAAATTAAAACAAATGTCACATACATAAATATGAAATAAAAAATAATGTATTCAAATTGTATTACATTTAGTTAGTTGTAACGACTGTGTAGACAAAGTGAAACTGAGAAATGCAAGATGTCAACTCAACTATTCCTTTTATCAAATTAGTGAATGTTTAGTTCAATAACATAAACAATACATCAGGGTTTTTTGTACGGTAACACGTAATAGATTGATGACAAGTGCTATTTTACGTACCTTGTTTACTACAGGCTTCCATGACCAGAAGAATATCAATTAAGGAATTAGAAGACGGTTTTTGCTGAGCACTGACAATATTCAACAGACCCAGATTTATAACTTGACAAATTTATCCCTTTCAAATCTGAAACTCGAACTTTCTGTTTCTCTTTCAAATAAACGACATTTAAAGAGTAAAAGCCATTACAACATCACTTTTACAACTCAATTTTTCACTTCACTGAAATCCCAGAACCGACCTCGACGAAAGGTAATAAGTTATGTATCTCGTGATATTTCTAACGCGCTATTCTATTGGCTAATTCTAAAACTCTTGTCCAATCAAATAATTTGTTTTATTTTAGCAGTCAAAGCAATATTATGGAGGGGAATACCCTATTTAGTCACGTGAGATGACATTTGTGTGAGAGTATTTTCGATTCAAAATGGGTACGATTAAAGTCGAAGAGAACGTTTCTTTATCCTATACTGATGTAGTTCACAACAAAGTGAGATCAATAGAGGTAATCGAGAAGCAAATTGCAAACGCAATAAATCTACTTCCTGGAAGTTTTGTTCAAATTCAATCAATTCTTGGTTGTGCAATCAAGAACGTTAAAACATTGAAAGGAGTTTGCAGCAATGAAGGTACTGTTTACGCCCATAGTAAATCATGAATTACCATGATATGCTTATTAGACTGTTGAAGCTGTTCCGACTCATGAAATTTCAGTACCTACTGCTTTCTTCTAAAATAAGTAATGATTTGGAATTTTATTTTTATATTCATTCATTTGGATGTCCAGTTCATTCGCTCACTCACTTACTCATTCATCCATTTGTTTATCACATCATTCATTTACTCACTCATGTACTTATTCTTTTTTCATTGATTCAACATATTTTTATTTGTGTTGTTAATTAACAGTTATGAGTGGATTGAATGCTAAAGTTAGCCAAGATGATCTTCTAAAATCCAAGTGGAAACGTCTTGGCGAAGGAGGTTTTTCTAATGTATTTGAAGCCAAACTTAAGGGAAGTACAGTGGCTATCAAAGTCCTGAAAGACTTTAAAGAATCCAAGGCTTTATTTACAGAGGGTAACTTACTGAGGTTTGTAGCCTGGCTGCTGTAAAAGACATTCTTCCAACTTTGCATATTCTTTATTTCATTTCATATTTTGTACCAGCATTTGTTTTCTTTTCATACAGCTTTCAATTTCTTTTATTTGTAGAGATTTTCGTCATGACAATATTGTGGCATTTCGAGGTATGGACATTCTAGAAAAAGATATGATAGACCTCAATTTAAAGGCTGCAAGTCCATTCATTGTCATGGAATTCATTTCCAATAATTTGTACAAGTATGTTGAAAGTCAGCGAACCCCTGAAAATGAAGGCCTTCCCATTGGTCTTGTTTGGAACCTTGCCAGACAAGTTGCCCATGGCTTGTTCTATTTACATAGTTTGATGCCTCCTGTTAGTCACAGAGATCTAAAACCGGACAACTTATTGGTGAGAAGACTAGTACATGACTACTAGGGTGTTATTTGAACTTCCATGTGCTCATTCATTTATAGTTTGTTTGTTTTTTTCACTCATTCAACTCACCCATTATCATGATCCAATCTATAGCCTGCCTATATCTGACTCTATGAAAACTGGAGATAAGAGGGGCTATTAACTAGATAGGCCAGCTTAGTACACTCATTTGTAAAACTATTTGGGACATCAGGTTATAAGCAATCTATGATTTAATAAGAATATGAAAGAACTATGCCTTGATCCCCTCTTTCCAATGCTGTTCTATGAAGATTCAACTACTTTTAATTATTATGTAATTAAGCTACATCAAATTGTGCACTGTCTCACTTTGATATAATGCATTCATTAAGCTTGATATCAGAAGTATGAGAGTAAAGCTGGCAGACTTTGGCTTGTCTCGGCAAATCATCCAAGGCAGTGAAGGAGAGGTATCCATGTTTCAAGCAAGGTGGACTGCACCGGAAATATGGGACTACATTGATGAAGGTTTGTAGTTGTTAATGTGCTTAAAATAATTGTTGAAGGCTATTACAAACAGAATCGGATATTGAAATATATAAATTTTTTTTTTGCTTCAACAATTTTCTTCCTGGACTCATTTCTTTGCATATAGCCCCCTCCTAAAAAAATAAATCACATTCAAGTTTTAACCAAACTTTAAGGTAACACTTGTTTCACAGAGGAGATAACAGATGAGGAAGATGAGGAATTGTTTTACCTACGAGCTGATCTTTATTCATATGGACAAGTAATTGCCTATCTTTTGACTGGACATGCTCCTTGGCGTGGTAAAAATACACTCAGTGTTGAAGCAATCAGACAAAACCTCTTAGAAAAGGAAAACAAGGTTCAAGTACCTGATGATTTAGCTGGCCCACTGAAAGAAATTATAGGATCATGTCGAGAAGAAAACCCAAAGAAGAGACCCACTATACAAGATATTGTTTATGGGTACTTTTCAGGTATTATAGACATTGACATAAAATAAAATTCATAAAATTTCAAAGTTCTAATTATGGAGAGTTAATGTCTTTAAAAGTCTAACACACAAAATATATTAAAAGTGTTAATTATCCTTAAAAATAAATGATTGTAAAAGTTATGATGAATCCTTTCTTTCTTTGAGTGCACCATACATGTACAAATTAACTTACAAGTTAGTGATAATCATTATGTCCATTTGTTTTTCCCTCACAGCGGATTCTAACCCATACCAATCAGAAGCTAAAAGTGCAGAATTCTTTTCCTGTGGCTTCCTAAATGAAACTATGATATTTGTGGCAGATAGTCTTGTAGATGAGGTAAGAAATGATATTGTAGCATATTAGCACAGTAAATATAGGATGAGCAGGTCATAGGGAAATGGTGGCACTGAATATACCACTGAACTTACTACTATCAGCTGAGGATGGCAGAACAAAACTAGTGGGGGGGGGGGAGGGGGGGATGCAGAAATTTTAAAAGAGGGCAGATAAATTTTAACATTTCTTTTGATCCCATTTTGCAATGCAAAGGATATATCCCTTCTTTTATTTCCCTCAAAATATTCACTTTTACTTTACTTTTATTTCCAGTCAAGTGAAGGCTATATCAAGACAAATGAAACCCCACAGGGATACCCGGCACATTGTCTGCTATGCGAGGTGGAAGTTGGCAACGAGGAATACAACAAGGCTCCAAAAGACTGGCTGTATGAATACAAGTATAATGAACAATATGCACATTTCAAACAGGTGGCTCCAAAATGTTTATATTTAGAAGAATGGAATTTGTTTTTGCCTCTTCCTGTTCAGTTAACCTTGTTTTTATCGAATAACAACCCTTCACAAAGGAATCAATACTCATATCATGTCAATACCATACCCATTCATTCCCCATTATATACCCATTCCATATCCTTACCATACCCGCAATATACCAATACCATATGTACCAATAACATAACATGACATACAATAACTTAACATAACATATGTAAATGTAAAAATAAGTTGAGCACCGTTGAATGGTAGTAGTGGTAGCTGACATTTCAGATGTTAGTCCTTCGTCGGAGTAATATGAGTCATATACTCGGATGAAGAACATCCGAAACGCCAGTCACCACTACTACCATTCAACAGTGTTCAACTTATTTTTACATTTTCAACAATAGGAACACCAACGCAGTCCTACCCAGTATTTTTCACTAGTTTTTATCTTTAACATAACATACCCATTTCATACCCATACCAGAGACAGATACAGTGGAGGGGCCACAGATTAAAGAAACTATTTTTAATTTGTGTTTGATCAGGCTGCACTTGACAAGAAGATCGAAGACAACCCTGCCATTGCACTGAAAAGTCTTGTCACACCTCGTGAAGATGAAGAAGAACGACAAGAAATCTTACTAAAGTTTGGTCAATCTACATATTGCCACCATCGTGCTATGAGAGAAATATGGATGAAAGTTTTAGACACATCCAAGAGAAGAGAAGAAGTTCCTTGTAAAAGTGTTATTCATCCTGTTTTCAGTACTTCATTTGGTCTCCATGTTGCTGTTTTAACTGCCGATTCACCTCCAAAGTTTATCTTCGCAAGAAGAGCTAATAGAGGTAGGAATGACCTGATTGAATTGAACTGTTTCAGTCGGACATTACACGTTTTAATTTCCACATATCTGACATATACATAAAAAACAGGCTTATGTCCTTTGTTCAGAGAAAGAAGGACTATAGTCCCTTTTGGTCAAGATAACCAGGGACCGTGGAGAGGGAGGGGCTGGGCCCCCCCACTTTTTAGAGCTAAAGAATAGAAATACAAATAATTTAAATAATATTTATCTTCTTTTTAATATTATCATTTTTTTAATATGGATGCATGCCGTGGATGTCTTGTTCTTTGTGACCTAAGAAAAAAGTGATTATTATTTGGCTGTCAGCTCCCCCACTTTTCAACATACTCCGCGGTCCCTGATAACTTAGAAGGACAAAACCTGTTATAAGAATAGGAAAAGTCCGTGAATAATTTTTTTCAAGGTCCGAGAATTTTGGTTTGCGTCCGGAATTTTCCTTTAGTCAATTGATTTACTGATAATGTATATATGTATTTGTTTGTTCCAGAGGGTATGGCCACTCCAGGTAAATTCACTTGTGGAGCGGTAGAGAGCGCATCAGTCAAAGACTATCGTACTCAAGAAGGTAACAAAGCGTACGTCGATCTTATCCAGACAGCTGCTCGTGGCCTTGAAGAAGAACTACGAGTAGAACTTAAAGGCGATGATGTCCAAGCAATTTGTCTGGCTACAGTATATCTAAAGTTTGACACACACGAGTGGGGCTGCTGTGGATTTGTGAACCTCTCCGACGAACGAATTCATCCATCAAGACGACTAACGTTTGAACAGCTTGGCTCACGCTTTAGTGCAGGACCGAAGGATAAGTTCGAACACGAAGAAGTTAAAGCAGTGGATTTCACTTTGCCAACCATGGTTGAGTTTGTCAGGGAAAACTATCAAGATTTTGCCAGTTCTGCCAAGTTAGTGGTAGTGAAAGTTTTACAAGCTTTTTTCGGTGTTGCAGCAGTTGAGAAAGCATTCCAGGCCTACATGGAGAAAGAAGATGATGATGAAAAATGAAAACGATAGAACAAATGAACAGAATATTAAAGACAATGAATGAAAATAATTGAAGATAACTGAGATGTTTTGTCAGAATGGCCATGATTCCCTAATTTGAGTGGATTCTCGAGAAGGTAGTTTTTGAAACTGGTCAAGGTCAAGGGTGCATCGTTCCAAGTATCACTGCACCTGTGAGGCTGTGGCCACAAAAATCATTTAAAGTATCAGGATAGCCCGATAACACTATTCGATTTTTAAAAATTATGCATCGTCTGAAATCTTGAATGTTGTTTATTGTGCATATTAAAGTAAAAAATGTTTTTAAATTTCAAAAAGCTTCCAAATGACGTGTTTTATACGATTATCAGTAAATCTTCTAAAAAGTTAACTTGCAGCTGGAACCAATTGTCTAGTGGAAACGTAAATAACGGTTTTGAGAGAGACGAAATATTGAACAGTGTCTCCGTTTTTTTATTAATGTCTTTTGTTGCAAAGATATTTGTCTTCAAAGTTGAAGTTTGCGTTTTTCCCACTGATTATTAAGTATCTATGCAGTGAAGGCTTAATTCAAAAACGGACACATTGATGGTTTTTAGACCATTCTTCCCTTAACAACGTTTTTTGCATTTCTATCGGGAGAAGTTCTGGCTGCACATCAACATTTTCTGATTGCGTTTTTCTATATTTGGAGTAGAACTAAAAAAATAAAGGTGATTTTGAAATTTATATATTTTGGAAATAAATTGTGTCTCGTGATACCCAGTCAACGTTTCCCTTCACACGAATACGAATTAACATTCACTAAGAATGCCTGTGTTAGCTTAATGAATTGGGTCAGAATTTGTCTGTTCCAACCTTTCGGTGGTACTAAATTACAAAGTATTTCCTTTAATCGGTGTTGCTTCTATTATTCTCGCTTTAAGCTAGTTCCTCTCGTTACTTTCCAGAGTGTTCTATTATTGAACAAAGCACGAAAAAGCCTCTTCTATTTATTAACCGTTATTCTTAATTTATTACGCTTTGTTTCACGGCTTTTTGAAAAAAAAAAAAAAACATTCTAAAACCTTTCCTACGATTGCGTCGAAGGTTTTGGTAGTAAGCCTACCCACTTGCAGTTGTTTTTATAACTTTTAAGTGCCCGCTTTGATTCTCATTTCTTTCAAACACTAAAACAATAGAAGCAACACCGATCAATGGAAATATTTTTAACCCGTACCACTGTGTCAGTTATTTGTTGTTAAAGTTTGTAAACTAGTGATGTGATCTCCAGTGATAAGTAATATGTTAGTTCTAACATTGTTTGAATAAAAAAAGAATACGATGGAATTCAATATTTTATTAACTGGTGATTCAGAGAAATAAAATCTCGAGGTTATCGTATGAAGAGTTGAATGTCCAGTTTTGCTTTCTCATTTCATGTAATCTATTTAGAAATACTATAGCAACAGTGAACAAATTACTATAAGCAAAAAAGAATTACACAGGACAATCGATAAGAACCAACAATTTGGAATAAAACTAGAAGGTATTTGGTATACTGACGAGAGATATATAGTGTTCTCCTTATTCAATTGTATGTAAAATATTGACTAAAGATGTACATTAGCAACGAAAGGGGAAGTTTCCAGCCAAGATGATACACAAGCGATGACTATTCGACAAATACAACCAAAATGATTTTTTTTTTTCAAACTGATACGCGGAGAGATGACATGCAAAAAACAATGGAAACTATTAGATAATGCAGGAATTTTCTAGAAAGCGATATGGCATCATTGGCAAGTTGTAATTAATTGAATCACTCGTTTTTGCATTCAATATAAATGCTAAATAGAAATAGCAACATTAAATAAAAATTCCATGAGCTTCCCGCAAAAGTTGTGAGGTGAAATTGGCGAATAGTTTCTTTTGAATGAAGAGTATGACTGCATTCTTTGAGTTTGTTTGTTTCTTGTTGTTGATATTAATGTTGTTGTTCGTGTTCTCATGCAACAGAGACGAAGTGATCCAGCAAAACAAAATGACTGAAAAATTATTGATGTATGTACTGTCGTAATGGTACCGTCTCTCAAATACTTTGAACCAGTATGTAATAAATATCAGCTTGCACGACGTAGTTTTCCAAGTTCTTTCTGGTCTTTCTCTCTGTTTTTAACATCAACAACAACAAAAACAAAAGTAAGAACAACAAAACATCAAGACGACGATCCGTCACAGTTTCATTTCACAAGAGAAAACATATTTTTGAATGAAAAAAAAATCTTGTTTGTAGTTCAGTGTTCTTTCGTTATTCCATGTAAATACCAAATACAATCGCAACAGCAAACAGAGAAGTATTTCTGAAGACAGCAGTAGCAGAAGCATCCGTCATTGTAAACCAAAGACATCGACTAGCCATGTACAACCCTTGGTCCTCCAAAGAACCAATGCTCACTGTACAAACTAGTTTATATCTATCAAAGCCAAGATCTTTTATGGCATCTCGAATCTTGTCGCTGAGTTCTTTAGACTTTTGTCGACATAACAAGGCACTGTAGTGCAAATTTCCAAGTTCTTGATCAAGGATTTCCTGAGCGATTTGCGAGACGGTGTCTGGGCGAAACATGTTCTCCTTGTGTGGAAGATTGTTGTGGCACTTGGTAATGTTTTCCAATATATCACCCATGTTTATTGGCTCTTTTTCCTCTTCATTATCTGTGTAATCATCAAGTATGTAATCGTCTTGACTGATGTACGGATGTAGAATCTGAAATGCCATTTTTATCTACCGTTAGGGTAATAATGTTAAGAATACTTTGTAAGGAAACAGAGGAAGTTAACACAAGTTACAGTTAGTTACAACCCTTTTTTTAACCGCTAATGAGAAATTATCTCACACCTTGGTTCCCCTAGGCAGGGTTTTATAACTAGTAGATAAAAGCTCGACAAGAATCTTCACAAACAACAAATCACTTACCAGCACATTTGAGAGCAACGTGTTTAAAATAAAAGTTCTTAGAAATGCAGCACCGGATTTGGAGAGATAGCCCGCAGCAATGATGGCCCCATGAAGGGAATCTTGAATACACTTGAAACCACATTATTAAAATTGAAAAAAAAAACTCTTCGGAAGATTATAATATTGTTATACAAAGAACATTGTGGAAGTCCTTACCGCTTGTTGTTATAATTTGTTTTTGATTTCGTGGTTTGAGAATTCCTACTTAATTTGATGCAGTTTGTAAATGATATTTTTTCGTTAATATGCATTAGAAATGACAAGATTTCATAACAAAATGTGAAAACAAAACGTCTTCACGTGTACAAACATAAAACGCGTACATATAGTGAATAATCGCGAGCTTCAGTTGTAACTGTTTCTAGCTGTAGAAGGACAAAAATGTAAAATAAAATGTTTAACTGTAAAATTGCGTGAACCTTTTGAAAGTTCTTTTTAGCTCTACAAACACGCAGTAGTAGAGAATTACACAAGTACGTTTTATAAACACGAATGTGTCTAGCTGTAGATCGGTACAAAAATGTAAAAAAATGTTGACTGACTGTGTAATTACGAGAATAAAAAAACTGAGGACGCGTTGTTTCAGTTTCAATTACTGCGTATGAATATCAGAGCAACGTCACACTAGCCAACGAACATTTGCGGTTTGTACCGTACACAGTCAATGATCGCAATTGCCAATGACAACTGTGGCAAACCATCCATTCAGAAACGAACAAAAAGGTTAAGCATTAGTCAATCATGTAAAATCCAAAACACCGAAGCAACAGCAAATATAGATGAGTTCTTGAAGACTGAATTAGCTGACGAGTCTGTATCTGGTCTCCATAAGCACCTACTAGCGATATTAAATCCTTCTGACTGCAATGGTCCAATACGTACTGTTGATACAATCTTGTATTTTCCATCTAAAGCACGTTTTACTTCGTTACGAATTATCTGACTTATGTTCACCGCAAGATCGTGACATCCTTTAGGGTCGTACTCCAAATGTCCGAGAAACTGTTCTAGTATTTTACTGCAGAGACTTTTCACTACATCAGCTCGGTTTTCTCTTTCTTCAAGCTTTAAAGTCCCACTATCGCTATGAAAATCGCGTCCAAAGTTGCTCATGTTATTTCACGTGTTTGAAAGTCAGTACATATTGTACTAGAGTTGGAAAATGAATGGACCGTTTTATACGGATATTTTTACTGACAGGTACTGCACGGTTGAATTAAGCCACCCGAAGAGCCTTTGGGCATTTACATGCATGTACGTCATTGGAACTAAAGCATGATAAAATAACCAAACATTTCAGTCGTACAAAATATGTACATCTATATGTGTTCATTCAGCTGAATTTAGGTAGCTGAATCTCTAAAATCTCTGAGATACTATTTCTTTTATTATCGGTTGATTTTTATCTACTTTAAATTATTTTAGACTCATGAAAGTGATATATGGTTCACCATGGTAACCTATGAAAGTTTCAAAAATGTATCAATCTTTTGGCGAAAAATGTCTTGTCACTCGTGTGTTGTTCCTATAGCTGGCCAACACAAAGCAACGAGATTGATGCTATAATCGATGATTTCGATAAATCGTTGATTTCACTATTCTTTAAAGTAATGTGCTATATATAAAGTGGATGGAGACACAGAAACCATGGCAACGATCGTGCTGCAATCTTTCTATTCAGTTTTAGTTTTCTTTACTATTTTGTCAGCGTGTCTGAAAAGCTTTCATATTGTTTCCATAGAATGTTTAACTATGTTTTGTACTACTATTTCAATATGTCTATTTTGTCACTAATTAATGTCCGAGCGTCCTATCAGAAACTTGTCATGTCGTAGATCACCTGCTTTCTTTCTTTCTCAGCCGTTAAAGATATTCATATTTCATAAACTCACGACTGAATTGAAACTTAGTAAACTTTAAGCAATATCCATCAAAATAATCCTATTTTTAAATATGTACGGTCAATAACCGGTATTCTTAAATGTCAACGTTCTGTTCCCGCATTTATTGGTTAATCCTCTTTCTAGTAGAAATCTGCTTATCAGGATTACTGTTCACAGTAGAGAAGAATATCGCGGTAGAATTTCAAAGAAGCTGATTAAATATGAAAAGGATATCTTATTGTGAATTACCTATTTAAAAAAATACAAAGGGATTGAATTCATTTAGACAGCGGTGACAACCAGTGATCAATCCCGTGGAAGAAAAAAATGTAAATAGAAAAGCTCGGAAACCGGTTCAGCTAATCTTGAACGATTTCCAGTTAGCGTAATATGATTGACATGACTGATAAGGCAAGAGGTGTTTGATTCAATAACGGTTGAACCTATCCTACAGCTCTCAACAAACAATCTTGAAATACATCAAATGATTTGTCTACCTTTTCAAAACAGAATATAGAATTCATGAGCACTCATAGTTGGAATATATTACCGAGGTAAGTCATATATACAAAGTTTATAAACATGAAACAGTAAGGCTATTTGTGCTGATTTTATTTATTTATAGTAGCTTAAAATGTAAACTAGAAGATTCTCTTTACATAGGTTGTGTTTTAGCCATTCAAATAATTTGGTGTCCGAATTTCCCACACGGGATTCCTGTGTCCAAAAATGTCTACTATAGTCGGCTACCTATTTTAGAAGTCTATTAGATAGATTGATCTCTATTATCGGCCTGTATATTATAAGAAAAAAAACGTTAGGATAATTCCCTTGCTAGACATTTCTCGGGCGTACATCGTGAGTATCCCCGCAGAATATAAATCATTGTAAACAATTGGTGAACACTTATGTAAAGGCATCTGCTATTTCATATTATTGTTTATTATAACAGATAACTTTTTATTGATGCATTGTTTTCCAGACAGAAGGCGTGTGAGACACCTGGCTTTATACATTGAATCATAATGAGTCAAATGAGAAAAATCCTGCGACATTTGAGCGAACGAAGACCGAAGATAACCCGAGGACGAACACAATCATGGCCATACGAAAACTTGAAACTGCGAAAAGGCTCAGCTCCGAGCTATTTAGCGACGATCCCGGAAGGAAAATATGGGAACAAAGTGGACGAAAACCAGAACAATCTTCCATGGAATGTAGCACCAATTAAATTCCAAGATACCAAAATATGTTCGCTGATCAAAGAAATACTTAAATCGTATTTAGAACAGTTCGATAGTTATGACCATCACCTTAGCAGTAGATTAGGAGAAATGCTTTCTGATCTTATTCGTTCTAAAGTCTGTGCTTTATATGGAGAATACTGGAAGGTTGTTGCCAATGTGTTTATAGGTGCAGTCAGCGACCATGGTCTAGCGGTTGCTAGTCAGTGTCTTTGGGTGCCAGAATGTGACAAGTTTGCTAGTGCAACATTTGAAAATAATGTCCTGTTTGCTTTTGGAGTTGTTTTTGCTGTTTCATATGAAAAGGAAGGCAATGAAACAACCCAACAGAAGCAGTAGCTATGCTATGTATTGCTGGTTGCCTGCGATCAACTCCTACAAAACAACGACAACAAACAAAACAACAACAACAACAAAAAAACAGCATGAAATGGACCAGAGACAACGTAAGCTATTATACTAGCTAACCATAACCCGACAGTTTTTCATCTGTGCTCTGGGTGACATTTAGAAAGTTTGTTAAATTTTCAGGTTGTAAATCGTGGAACAGTTTGAATAAAAGTTTAAATGCCACAGCAAAAAAGATAAACGTCACGTATAGTGATAAACGTGGTTTAGTGTACATAAATAAATTTTAACATAACAGAAGAAAGTATTGAGTTTTTGAGCTAAATTAAATATGTACACAAAAATACATAATCTAGACATTCAAGTTTTAAAGCAACTAGTTAAATCCAGTATTAAGTCATTTTAGGGCAATACTTAGTATTACAAAAGGTAGGGTTCATAAAGAATCCCCATTGCTGAGTGTTTTTAAATATAAACACATTCACATAGCTGATTATCATTTTAATAGAAATTTGGTTTGAGACCCAAAATGTTCTCATAATTATATTTACAATCATAACATTACTTCCAATCACACTCTAAGAGAAGAGAACCTTGAATTCAAGAAAGTCAATGGTGTCGTTCAGCTGCTTCTGTCATGTGGAGTTCAAAGGTTTCTTCAAGGACTAGCAGTGTTTGTAGAGATGTCAATTAATAGCAACAATCCTTCTATTTAATATAGTGAAGTGGCTGTGAAGTGGTAGAGTTACAAAAGTAATATATGCACAGTAGGGAGCTCTGATTTCATGGTTTTCTTTGGTGGTTAATATTCTTTATTTTTCAACCGACTTTTGTAAATGGTATTAGTTGTTACGCGGGTTTGTGAAAACTACTCCGGTCAGGTTACCAGTTGTGATTTTATATTTTAATAAATAAAAAAAGGCATATAAATTGTCATGATTTATCCTATAAGAACTCTTAGGTGGTTGTTGATCGTCTTCTCTTTGTTCAACAAGGTTGACATGTGCTTTTTGTACGCTTCGTATTCCTAAGAAGAAATAATAATAATATTCTATACCTTCTTAACAACGCATAATTTATAAAGTCTCCATGCTTTTTACATATTTATAGATTAAATGTTTAAATACAAAAACTTAGAAAACCCGGTTTGTTGAGAAAGTTATGATTATATCAGTTGTAAATTATCAGGACAAGTCAAGTCAAGTCAATCTTTATTTTGTACCTTTAGTTAAAATAATATTGTACAATTGTCAGTTCCAGATTTATAGGTATTATCAGCTGTAAATAGCATAAGCCAATCGAGACAGCTGGCATATTCCTAGTTTAAATCAATTATGTGAAAATGGTCATGGAAGACACAATAACAAAGGACAAACTTTCAAATGGGGTAAATTAAACATGCTCTGTTTTCACCTGATTGTTTGTTTATGAACCGTAAGACTATTTGGGTGTCTACTCAGCATAGTCAGGCATTGGGTCTAGCCTAGCTACTAGCTGTCTGTCCTTTTCTCGTTCTTTCATATCTTTTTTCGTGTTGGTTTGAATATTCGTTTTATGTTTTTCTCACACCCACCTTTTGTTGTTCGTGGCTCTTCTTCTCAGTTTCCTCGAGTTCTTTCTTTAGTCGGCGAACTTGTGAACTGGTTGACATTGTTTGTAGTTCCGAACTGAATGGCAAAGAAAAACACATGACCGCACGAAAATAGTCAGCTTCCACCCATTGTAACCGTCACCGTAATCATTTTCATCATCGTTGTTGTCACGTATGATTTCGAGTCATGCGCATAACAATCATGCATAAAGCGACCCATAGTCATCACAATCAAAACTTTTAGCATAACCATCATCATTTTATACACATCTATTTCAAAAATCATTGTCGGTGAGAATGACTGATACCGGCCGCGGTGTCCATTACACAACGTCTTTAGGTAATGTTTTTTATTTCCAAAGAATAGCTGCAGAAGTTAAATATTCCATTTTATCGATCATCAAAGATCTTCAACTTCAGGAAATAACGTTGATTTGAATAAAATTACTGTTTATTTCTTATCATTATTAGAAGCCCACAGTACCTGTCGTTCGTGAAATCTACATCCGGAATCCGGGATTCCGATATTTTTCCCGACGTTTTTTTTTATTGGAAATAGGTGAATAACATCACCATAATTGGATACCATTATTGCCATGCTTCATCGTACCACACCACCATCAAGAATCACCAACATCATGATCACCAACAACAGCATCATGTTCATCTTAAAATCTACCATCGGTCACCATCATCACCACAACCATGACTTACGAGAATTTATCTTCCATTTCTCTAATAGCTCTCTCTGTCTCTTCAAGCCGTTTTACAAGTTGGGCGTTTTCTTTTTGCTTTTCCTGTAATGATAACAAACGATTCCGCAAACGATGGTTGCAAATTATTTGACATTTTGATAGAAACGTCTACTCCAATAGAAAACAGAGGAATGCCAAGAATAGGATGTATTAAAATCTGTTTAGAACTATACGGATGCCGTAAGATTAACAATAAGCTACTCTTTGATTAACTTACAATAAGAATTATTATCATTATTACCCAAAATACATGTTTTGATTACCGTAAGATTCTTTCCTCTATCCAAGGCAATTTGCGCAAATTCATCTCGATCTTTTTGTAGTACTGACATCTTTTTATTCTCTTGTTGTAACAAGTTTTGTAATGCTGCAATTTCGTCTTTCATTTGAGATGATACAACTAGACAAAGTGAAATAACTCATCTCATTAGAAAGACCGTAAAATTATCAAACACTTACAAATGAATAGACGTGATTTCGATTACCTGAGAACTGCTTCTCCATAGATAACAACTTTTCTTCCAACAGCTTTTTGTCTTTCGCAGATTGTTCTGATAAAGATTCCATTTTGGTTTCCATTTCCCTAAGAGCATGCAAACAATCATATAATCTACGAGTTATTTCTATATTTGTAAACTGTAAAGAGATAAGAAATTGTGGACAAAACTAAAAGTGTAACATGCTTCATAGAAACCTAACGATACGCCTTCAAATCAATTCAAAGGTGATTGGAATAAGTTTTCTCGCTTATCTTATATAATGACAGACAATGTTTTCTTAGTTTATAAAAGCGAAAGTTTAAAGTTGAAACCCGTTGAAAAAAACAACAACTTTGAAATGAAAACTGAAAAAAATATGAAACTTTTGAAAAGTTTCATGCGTACCTTCGAAAAACATCCGAGGATATACACTTTGACTGCAGCTGTTCAATCTCTTGACGCAAACCCTTTATCTCTTCATCCCTCTTTTTAACTGTTTCAGCAAATAGTAACTTATTCTCGTACGAAAGTTTCTCATTTTCTCTTTTTAGTTTTTCATTTTGTATCTTGTAATTCTCTTTGAAAGTGATAAGTTCTTCGTGGTTTTTGTTCAGAACTTCAAAACGTTTTTGTAAAACGTTATATTTCCGAGATTCTATTTGCAAAGTTGACAAAGCTTCTTCCCTTGTCTGTCTCAATTCCTCGTTGTCTTTCTCTAGTCTTAGAGATTTTTTCAACGATTCGTCTGAGCGTTGTTTTAAAATACAGATCAGTTCAGCTTGTTGGTCAATTCTCGACCTCAACATTGCGTTTTCTGTCAGATCATCTTTGGAAAGTGCTTTTAGCTTTTCTAGGTTGATCTTCATCTCATCGGGGAATTCCAACTCGCGACCCTGAAATTTAAAGGAGATGAGATATTCTGAAGTCTTTGCCATGATATGATTTGTAAGTACTTCTTGTATATAATGGGTCAGAAACGGGAATGCAAACCTAGGATGATTATGGAGAGCTTGTCACTTATAAAGAAGTGTATAAACGCAAAGAGTTCTGGGAAAGGAATAAGTTTTTGATACAGTTTCTTTTTTTCTTTTTAACCTTTTTATTTACTGTCATAAAACAGTGTCATACTATGCAAGGATTTTTCACAAAACTCATTTTGGTTATTTTTCGAATTATGAGAAAAACAAAATAATTTTATTATCAAAATCTACTTTCATAAAGAGCTAAAAAATTTCAATATAGCATTGTCAAGATTTGTGGTATTTGTACTTCTAAAAAAGAACATATTTAATAAGTATATTTTTAAATATGATGATATTTGTGAAGTAGTTCCTAATTGTGCAAGATGCTGTATGAAGAGCAATTATTAGCCCTAAGAGCAGATCATTAACACAAAAACTACTTAGAAACAATTATCATTCTGTACGTTAAGAGCCATTATCATCCTCAATGTTAAAATATCACCTCTGTATATCTATAACTAGAGCTTTGATGTGGTTTTTCTCATTACACATTGTTCAGAGTTGGTCTCCATTTTCCTTCTTACATTTTTTATTCATTTTTATTCCACTTCTTTCCCTCAGGTCTATAAAATCATGCAGTAGCTCTGTATACTAAATGTAGTAATAGAAGTTTAGAAAAATCAGACTGCAGTTTTTAATTATTCAACATGGTTATGGAATGAATCACTTCAAATCATCACATAGTGAACTGCTACATGTCGAGATGTCTATCAAGAATTATTATATATTACAGTCTGTTTACCTTTATCTGTCTAAAGAGCAGGTTTTATTGTGAGATTTGCTAAATGTTGGAAATTAGACAAGAAGCAAAAGTTGTGTAACTTTGAAGGGATATCCCACTTTGAAGTTTCCAGTCAACAGGGAATAGCAATTTGTTATTGCAAGATGTTTTGAAAGGGAAATCTTGGCATTGCAAATTTTAAGCACATTCTGGTTGAAAGAGGACAAAGTGCTATATCATCCGGAAAACACTGATTCACCACTTATTATAGTTTACAGACTCTGCAAGGATGACATTTTTTTCTTTGTTGTTCATGAATAGCAGTTGGGCAAATTCATTAATACTGTATCAGGGACCTTGTAGGTAGGGACAGAATAGGGGCTCCTTGTGCATATGTTAATTAAAATGTTTTCAACAGTGATTTTTGGAATACATTAGTCAATGAACATTGCTTGATCATGACTTTTGCTACAGTAAATGAGCAAACACATCACGTAAAAAAATGAACTTATAAAACGTCACATTACAAAATATATGCTTATCACAGACGAAAACAAGACGTTTTAATAAAAACAGACATGAAAGAAAACATCGATTAATAAAAAAATTGGTATCACACAGAGAAACATGTAAAGAGCTGCCATATATAAAGAGGAGTTGAGATAAAAAAATTACAACCATTTTGAAAAACATTGTGAACTAATGAATTAAATTTTCTAAAGAAAACTTGCAAGATTTGTAAAATGATCAATAAGCAAACACAAGCAAACAATACCACTCTTAAAGCAGAAATCTTAAATTGAGCAAAAGTTTCTTATTTCTAGATCCTGAGACAAGACAGCAGATCTTAAATTAAGTAAAACAATGGGTTTTTGCTTAATTTAAGATCTGCGATCTTGTCTCAGGATCTAGAAATAAGAAACTTTTGCTCAATTTAAGATTTCTGCTTTAAGAGTGTACATCAAATAATGCCGACAAAAATGAAAATTACAGCTTGCAAATTTTTATAGAACTTGTAAAAAAACACTTACGATAGCAAATAAGATATCTTATCATATTTTAGCACAAAATTGATAAAGATTTTGTCAACTTTACAACTCATTTACGTATCCTAGAGACGGCAAACATATCCAACTGATCTCGAGAGTACCAAAATTTCGTTTCAGAAAAATTGTTTTCGGTAAACAACCCGAACAAAATTCCTTCTTACCTGTGAATTAATCATTTCTCGTAGATCTTTAGGTGACCTTCCACCATTTCCACCACTAGATGCCATTTTTTTCGTCGATAAACTGAGTCAAATGACTTTATTCTTCAGCAGCCAGACAAAACAGAACTCGAAGTCACGAAGTTCAAAAATGAAAACAATAACATAAACAGCGAGAAACTCGCATTCAACGAGTTTTTGAGTTAGCTAACAGCTACATAGACATCCTGATATTGTAGTCAAGGTATTGAATAGTTGAAATGTTAGTATTCATGGATTTTCTTGGAGTAATTTTAGGATTATTAAAATGTTCAAATTGACGTTACGAAAAACCGCTGATCAACAGGAACGACTTTTGAAGCTTGCACCACAGGGAGCCCATGGTAGTGTCGATCGTACCCTCTGGAGTCGTTCCATCGCTCAGCCGAGGAAAAACGTGAGCTTTGAGTATGAGATTGTCCATTCCCTTGACGCCATATTTCATACAGATGGAGTGAATGAGTGTTTTGAATGTAAAAGCAAAGACACACTGCACTGGGGAAAACTTTAATTTTTGAGCTATGTTGACAAATGTTGAATTTTTAAATTAAAAAAAAACATTAGAAGAGAACAGTAAAAACCAGTAAAGTACTAGACCGTACTAGTGTGGGCTGCGTCGGTGAATCTATAGATATCTTTTCGCCGCCATCCCTTTACGGTGTCAAAATTACAAAGATATTTTACTTGATTTACGATGCGATCCAGGGACCGCGGAGAGGGAGAAACTGGCGGGAGGGGCAGGGAGGGTTGGGAGCGCTAAAGAATAAAAATACAAATAATCCAAATAATTATTATCCTCAAAGTATTTTTTCTTCTTTTTAATGCTATCAATTTTTTTAATATGGATGCATGACGTGGATGTCTTGTTCTTTGTGACCCAAGAAAAAAAGGGATTATCATTTGGCTGTCAGCCCTCCCCCCCCCCCCCCCCCTTCCGCCCACACACACACTTTTCAACATACTCCGCGGTCCCTGGCATATGATACTGGGCTGTCGAAGCGGACCGTATCTAATTCCCTCATCATACAATTTTTAAAAATAAACACATTTATATGACCTTATATTGCCATTTTGATATTGTCTTGTTGCATAAGGATAGCTCGGCCTGATTACTGAAAATGCAGCAGAGCAGCAAGGATGTGCCGTGGGTGGGGTCAGAATCTTACCCATCAAGGAGTTAATAAAGTTAGTCACTTCATAGAATTTATCTGCTGGATAGTGATTTATCCCGGTGAATAGCGCTATTCATGCTTCGTACATTCGGCATGGTTCATCAATTAGTTAGTACGGATCGGGGAGTGCGACGACACTAAATATCCACACTATGTTTTTGCAGTTTATCCAATTTCATTTGATTTGACGTCAGATGCATCATATATCGTAATATCAGAATAGTCATATAGTCATACTCATTATGGACGTTTTAAAAAGAGTCTGTTTAATTAGAAAAGTACAATTCTCAATTTAAAAAAAAATGAATATAAAAATAGAACTTTTGTAAATGATTCGCCATCAACAATTACTGATAAATTGCCGAGTGATGCTGAAAGCAGACTGGAATAATTAAAATATTTATTTATCAGTACTATTATAATTATTTACTATCTTCTCAATGTAGATTTTTAGTTTCTTGGTCGACGTCCTTGTTAATTCTTTCTTTGCTAATCTTCCAATTCAGCTTTGTTTGGCCCATAAACAAACTCTAAATAATCATCTAGTTTATCTAGTTTTATTTTTTCTTCTTCTTCCTTCCTGATTATACCTTTGACATTCTTTAAAGGTTTTCTGTTGCATTTGACACCTAATTCAATAGATTGGTTGTGGCGCACACATGCTTCTTGGACGTAGTTCATAGATGTCAGTAGTTGCTTCTTTTTCAAGTCTTCCCATGCGCAACGATCGTTGTATGACCGATAAATGTTCTCATCTGTCGGGTAACTATTAAGATAATAATAGTAATAATATATGAACTATTAATATTATTATTATTATTATTATTATTATGTTATTATTATTTGTCGCTAATGAAAGCTACATGTAGGTGAGGGTGTAATGAGAGTAGTAGTGGGTGGTAGTGGCGGAAATTTTGCATTTGAACCATTTAACGCTAACCATTGTTCCTTTTGTTCTTATGTACAATTTGTTTATGAATTTACTGTATGATCATCTGCTACTTACTCTGATTGCAGTGCGATGTCCCTGGCACACTTGATAGTAGTTTTAGTAGAATAACGTAAAAAGTCTGCTCTTTTTATTCTCAATAAAACAGCTCCGTTACTGACCAACATCAATTTGCGTCCTGTAGGCATTAGAATTTCACTAAGATCCTGAAAGAAAAGCAGACGTACAAGTTCGGCTATACCTCCTTTCGCCCTGGAACACGGAGATTGAATAAAAGTAATTTATTCATAGACCGGTTCAGTGTTATAGATGTTTCCATTTTAGATGCCCCGTTAAGGGAATGATTCCTGATGCATGAATGTTTCAGCAGCCACCTGCAAAATGCCATGCGCGACCAAAAGCACTGTGGGATAGGGCTTTGTACGTACAAAGTTTGTCACATCAGTGCAGAATGACAGTAACACATTTAAATACATTAGTAAGATGATGATGACGATGATTTGTTAGCAAACGTGTCTGTCGGTCTGTGTATATGTGGTGAGGTTGTTGCAACGAACTTCCCATAAAACATCATTTTCACAGCTTTATATAACTAAAGTGCTAAATTATCAAATATTTTTTTGGGGGAAATGGGCATAACTGAAACTTACAAAAATATCTCCCGACTGCAGATGGGCAATATCCAAAAACACAACATCTTTGTGTAGTTTCCCTGCTTCGTCGGTCAATCGCATGAGATCCAATAATGTCAACGAGTTCAATTCTATGCGCTTCTCCAGGACGATCTGTGACTGATCTAGCTGTCCTTGCTCTTTATTTTTTCCAGCGTCAGAATTACCAGACTTTTCATCGTCTATTTCACAGTACTGTGAATCACCTTTTGCGTGGGGCATCTCAGAGTACGAAAGTTCCATAACTTGTATAATACGTTCTTTAGCAGTTTCGCCTTTAGGTTTTACCTCTCCGTCTGCTTCTTTACCACTGGATTCATCTTCATCAGAATCACTTTCTCTTAAGTCAGAAAAACGATTTGTTCGATAAATATATCAAATATGTGGATGAGCGTAAAGTATCGTAAGCTATGGTCACATACTATTATCGAAAAACATTAAATAATCAGTTCTAATAGATCTAAAAACTACAACCGGGAATAACAATCATTCATTATCCATTCCTAGACCTATTTCGATCCAACAAAAAATGATTAAGTCCGGCGGCGTTGCTTGAATATTTTTTCACAAGCTCACATGGATGTATTTCAGTAAAACTCCAAAGATTTCATGTCGCGGCGCAATCGTGTTGTTTCTGTGAGAAACGCTGCTTAATATATATCATGGATAATAAAAAAGGCATTTAGTCCATGGAAAAATCCGTTGAGTTAGATCGTGATTATATGGCCCTAAAGAAGTTTATGCGCACAATTCTGAAACTTTGCGCACTGCGCGCACTGGAAGATAACGGGAGAGATAAGCACATTCTAACCATTCCACGAATTCTTAGAATTTATCATTGATACAAATAAGAGGACGTTATTCGAATGCTCACGCAAGTATTCCAATGATTCCTTGCACTGGCAAAGTTTACATCGTTTCAAAAATCCCATTCCAAAAAGTTTTGAAAATCGTCAAAAAAAAACTTGCTTTGTCTATGAAACCAAGAAAAGGGACCATGTCCAAAGAAATGAATAAAAGGCTGCTGATGGATAAAGAATAATTAGCTAGGAAAAAGAAAGAAAAATACTTACATTGCATTATCCGAATCATCATGTTCGTCAACTTTCTTGTCTTTATTAGCAAAGCTATATGGTTGCTTAAAACTCTTCTCCAGTTCTTTTTTCCACACAGTTGAAGAGGTAATAGACGACTTCCTGCCTTTGCCAAACAAATTGAAGTAAGACTCTTCAAACGTTATCCTTTTAGGTCCGAACAATCCTGGTGGACAATGGAGATCTAAAGCTTTGATGACTGAGCACTTTCCCTGTAAATCGTAAAACGGAGAAAGGTTTTAGACAACTGGCCTCGATTATACAAAGCCTAATTGAATCCGGGGAAAATCCTTTTCAAAACTATCGCTGATGCTTTTCGTATCTCTTGGGGAGTAGAATTCATCCATTTGGTATATTTTATGGTGCTTTTGAAATTACATTAATCAAAGATTCCAAGCGCTCGTTGTGTTTAACTTAGGTAGCTACTAATTGGTAATTTTTATCCGGGATAGAAAAATTGTCTGGCCACGCCCTTCTTACTGGACGAAGGGCATCTCTTGGGGATAATTGCCGACGAGCATACCCTATACTTTTACACGGTAGCCTCACTCCCCCCCCCCCCCCCCTCTCCGGGAATTGAATGAAACCACGATCCAGTCCCCGCTAGCATCTAGTCCACGCTAGTTACTAGCTATGGTAGTTTATATGAAATATGACTAAAACGTTCGGAGAATTTGAAGTAGTTTTCATGTGGTCATAGAAAATATAAAACAAATCAAAATTGTGAACTGCGTTACGTATTTGTCATTTCTGTTTCTTACTTGCATACAAATGTAAATCCATTCTGTATCCTTACTACTGTCTCTTACTATGATTTTATTCGACTTCCACTGGAAATGAAGATGCATAAGAAATACGTTAAGCTCTATAACTGACTAGTACTAAAACGTTTGGAGTATGTGGGTTTTTTTAAATCTCGTAAAATGCACTCTTGTTTATTGATTGATTATTTATTGATATTTGATTGTTCGTTTTGTCATCTTTGTTTTTCTCTATATTGCAGTTTGCTACATTTTACACTTTCATCATATTTTGTGTCACGGACTTAAAAAAACTTAAAACATTTTCGGTTAACTTACATCTTGGATTTGCGCCTCAAAGCAAATGTTTCTTAGCATTTCTTCAGACCATCCTTGGAAGAATTTCAAACTTCTACAAAAATGTAAAATTGCGTTAATCTGGTTCAACCCTCTTTACCAAGAGTTTATGAAGTAAGAGAGCTTACTTACTGACAGAATGTTATCTTATCTCCAAGTTCCTTGTCGTAAATCTTTGGACAAGTGATAGCAAATACGTCTCTATCAACAACCAATAGTTCAATATCCTCTCTTACCACCACAGACGCGGTTCGTTTGATTTTACGTAACAACGCAAGCTCCTTTTAAATAAAAGGATAAAGAAGTTAATAATAGCGTTACTGGGAGTTTACCTTTTTTACGAGCTGTGAAGGCAAAGTTATGCAAACGATGAATTATGAAATCAAAACTGTAATGAAACGAGTTCTTAACGTAAGCTAATACTGTAAACCGAGTTAATAAAAAGATAACAAAAGTTAAATTTAAGGATTGAAACGTTAAAATAAAAGATACCAACAAGTGTTTTAACAGCCCGCATGAATCGGATTTATTGCTGGTCCACACCAATAAAATACATGCAGAAATATTTCCCGAAATTCCATGCCAGTATTGTCATTCTGTTGCGCAAAAGCTTTACTGTGAGCTTCTATGGAAGCCTTAGCGCAATCTATGTACAGACGTCTCAGCAAGATATAGTATTAGCCGAAAAGCAAGAGACCTTCAATTATTGGAAAGACCGACCGATTCAGCAATAAGCACAAACGCAATACCAAGAGCAAACGTTTTTTCTCTTGCAATTATGGTAGGAAGGTTCTTGTATTATGGTCCTTCACTCACCCCAAAACTGTCACCTCGGTGTAGCACCACGGCTGTGTGCCAAACAACATGACCTGATCGAACAAGAAGTTCTTCCACATTCACAAACGCTGAACCAGAGAAGATAAAATAAAATGCTAAACCTTCGTGGCCTTTACGGAGGATTGTACGACCGTGCTCAACCCTGAAATTACAAACAAAACCGACATTTGATTTAAACTGACTGTATTGTTGCATCTTTCAAGTTCGATTATGGCTGCATGTTTTGCTCTGTGCAAATGCTAATTGTGTATACGAACTTTTAACTGATTTCACCACAGCATATGTCAGAAACAAGTAAGTACAAACATGTACACTGTACTGGTTGTGATGTACCTTTGATAAGTCATAGCACGGCACATTGCCATTTGTATTCTGTATGTAAACTTATCGTAGCTTTGAAGTCCTTTTAGTACTGCATGTAGTTGACTTAAATCCATATCTGTACGTTCCATTGGTGGTTTAGCTAAGATATGTTTAGCCCATTCTGGTACATACGCGTATTGCTGTTGATAGATCAGAAGATCCTAAATTAATCATTTATCACAAGGCAATAAAAATATGTTGATTTTAATATTTGTAGAATAAGCTGAAAAAGTAAAACAAAACGAATAGGGCTGCGCGGCCATGACGTCACGGGAAAAGACCCCCTACCGTGACTCAGACAAACTTGTGACCTTGTTACTAAAGAAATGTATGGGTGGAATTAGCATGCCATTTCTAAATGAGCTCCAAAAAGGTTGTTTTTTAACAGAAAATGACGGAGTTCCTGGTTGTGAGCTAGAGGGAGACCCAAATAATTATACTGTCGATCAATTGAAACGCTGGTTAAAATGTAGAGAACAAAATCTCTCATGAAAACGGTCCGATCTTGTCGAGCGCGTTCGTGATCGTATAGCGTCAGGAAACCATCGAATTCTTGACCCAAGTATTGATGGTGTAAAATGGCTCGATCTTAAAATTTAAAAAGAAACAAGAAAAGATGATTCTAGCAAACTTACGTCTTCAAGCTGTTCAAGTAAAGTTCCAAGTATACTGAATTCTGGCTGGAAATCATGGCCATCTTACCATAAACCGGCGCAGATTAACTACGGTTACATATACTATACGCAGTAGAATCACTTCCATCGTATCCTGATTATAAGAATTATTTGAACTCAGAAACATTTTCTAAAATAGAAGAAGTAGAAAGACTTGGACATGTGACAGACAAGCTGATCAAGAATGGACGAAAATATGTAGACTCTGGATTTGTACACGATGTTTCGGATAACAAGACCGAAGATTAATTATTATTTTGTTTGCGCTCACGTTTGGCCTTCTATGGAAACTGATTTGCCACACAATGTTGTAATAACATTATCAGTCCATACTGGTGCAGTTATTTGTGCATCCTGTGCATCCATGTCAAGGCCTTGTTTCTTAGCGTTTGAAGTCTATTCTTTTTGCAAATATTTTTGTGAATACATATAAGTTTGATAATAATCCATGCAGATATGCATTATAGAAACTTTATATTCATAATAATAATTATATTATTTTACCATTTCTCTTTCTCTCTGTTCCAGTTTATAAAATAATGAAGCATATTTTTAAAGAAAAAAAATGCAGCACATATGTAGCACTCTTGCTATTGTACATATTGCTATTTTGATGCTTTGTATATATGTAGACTTGCAATAAAAAATAAGAATTGTACATTTCATGTTTTGTAAATTAAGTAACAAGCAAAAAAGTTATATTCTCCACGGTAATACCGCCGTAAAATGCTTACGAGAGCAAGCCCTAATCCATCTGTTACAACGCTCAAGGTCTTGCGAAGGCTTGACAAACGTACGGTATGAAAACTTTTTGTCCTAATTTCACCATTTCTTGTAAAGATTTTGGCAATCTATTTGGATCTTGAATCGCTTCTACATTGCCCCCAACAGTAATGTTTTGTGCTAGCCATATTGTACGTATCGAACGCGAAATTAAAGAAAAATAGCGACCGTATCAGTAATCTTCCATACATTTACTCAGAGAGTTGACCTCAATGTTGTCTGAGTCAGGCGGGGGGTCTAATGGCGTGACATTTATTTTTAGAACGGCCGCGCAGCCCTATTGCAAGATCAACCAACAAACCAAACAGTAAAAAATAGGTAATTAGGTAAAAAAAAATCAAACATACAGACGTCAGACAAACAAACAAACAAACAAACAAACAGAAAGCGAATCAACGCGCGCGATCAGTCACAAATCACTTACAGACTTTCCTTTCTGAAAGATGGTCATATTAAACAAGATCTCTTTAGCTTCCGATGTGTGCTTGAGAGCATGCCAGGACTTTTGAGCAGCGGTTATGGGTGTTTGTTGTGTCGATAATCCTTGTATTACTTTGAGAAATTTACATAAGACACGCACAATAACAGCAGCCTTGTGAAACATTTCCTTGGCCTGAAAATAATGCCACAGAATATAGTCAGCACAAAACACAATCATTTTATAGCTTGTTTGTAACTGCTAGTTTTTAAATAATGTATTTTAATAAACTGAGCTGCAATTTTTTTTTCCTTGATCTCACTGATTATAAATCGGTTGAGCTGATCATCTCGATCAATTAAAGTACGAAACTGCTGCAAGCACCGAGTCGACACATGGTACAGTATTAAAACTTTAACTGGGCTCAATTATTGCAATCAAAACGTTTCACTTATACTTACAATTCTCTTTTTCCGCATTCTTGATTCCGCCAGCCATTTTTTCTTTTCCATAAACATATCGAAAGTTCCTGTGGTAGCCTTCAAGGCTAGCAACGAAAACGTTGTGCCTTTGAGAGTTCTTCTTTTCTTTTGATCAGTTTTACGATCGGACGTCTTACTGGCCGCGGCTTCTGCTTTTTCTTTGTCCGCCAACATAATCCTGCGAATCCTTCTCTTGGCAGATTGACTTCTTATCTTCTCTTTGATAGACTCGCTAATGTTCTCGTCATCGGGCTTGTACTCTTTGCCTCGTACCTGGAGTATATCTTTGTAAAGCCATGCTGAACCAGATGATATTGATAACGAGGAACTGGGACGACGAGGTAGCCTTAGTGAAGCATCGGTTTCATCTTGTTTCTCCTTCTGTTGCACTGTTTCTTGACAGTTCGTTGGTGGTTTGTCAGCTAAGTCGTCTGTTCGTTCTGGTAAAACATCTTCCACTCCTTGATATCCGTACAAGGTGTCTTTACCGAACGAACGAAGGAAGTGATTGCGTCCAATTCTAGACATGCGTCTTTGCGGCGGTAGATTGTAATCACCACCAATTTGCAGTGTTGGACTTAGTAACGTACTTGGTTTTCTTGCAGTCGATTTACGTCTATTAGATATTGGAATAGTACTTGATGGTCGCCTATCTCTGGTAGGCAGTCTCGGCTCTGTATCATCGCTAAACGTAATCTTGATGGACGCCATTTCTTTGTTAATTTGTGTTCACTTGTTTACAAGCTTGGTCTAAACGTAATTGCTTGCTTAGATACAACGCGACGGTGAACTCATTTCGTCAACTTTTGAAACTTTAATAATTGCGCTTTTTCAATGCCAGAAACTCTCTCAAAATATTTGTGTATTGTTCAGCTGTTATATAACAAGAACTTCAAATAATTTTTTTTCGGGTCTGTTTTGTTTAAACATGGCAACCACACAAGTCGCGTGCAGGCCACCTTATTCCAGTTATGAATTGATTTTTATTGATTCTCTTGGGATTTTTTGGTGTTTTTTGTTTAGCTCAAGTACTGGTATTAATCTTTACTATCTATAGCCTATCAGTGTTAATGTATTGTGTAAGATAACAATTACAATCACCGATCAAACAATAACTTGAATTAATGAAAACAAAAGCCACTTTAAATGAATAAAATAACTGCAAATGCTTATTCAGTAATGTTGTTAACAAAACAGACTAAATAAGGTTTGAATCGGAGTGGAAGATTTAGCGGCAATTTGTACTTAATCTCGCCAAAAAAATGGAACAGGAAAACTGATAATAGCGAAATAAGTCTATCCTTTTTTGGGATCTTTTGTAATCCCTAGCAAAGGATGTGTTTTGATAGCCTCAGAATGTAGATGGAATACTATGTGACCCTATCGAAATACACATTTAGCTTAGATAGTTCGTTACCAGTTTGTTGTTGCTTGAAGTAAGATATTTTTCCATGTATGGTGATTTTTACTGGAGCTGCCAAAGCGGCCGTTTTATTCCATATGTCGGCAATGTAACAGCAATAGATTTGCTTTCATGCAGTTGGCTCAACATTAGACTGATTCCATAAGTCGCTCCCAGTCGCTCTCTGTCAGAATGTCATCGTCGTTCCTTGTGACCTCGCTTAGTTGATCGACCTACCAAATAGGCAAAAGAGCTATAGCGAAAACTACGACTTGTGGAATCAGTCTAGCTCAAGATTGTCTGCATGTTGATGGTAGTCCGCAGACCAATGGCTTTAGACTAATTATTTGCACTAGAACTTTCCATATGTTTTGCCTTGTACGAATGTTTTGTCGTCTTGTCAAGCTGCTATGAGTTTTTTTCGTTAACAAGCACTCTTTAATCAGTGTTACAGTTGCAACGAATGTTGTTGTTGTTGTTTTTTTTTTTTTTAATTCCAGTTTTAATTAAAAATTTACTTAGCCTTGCCCTTCTTAAAGAACCCCAGGTATCTCTTAGGGGTACATTTGAAAAATGAAAAATTCATCCCTGGCAAAGCACCTAACAACAAACACATAATCAACAAACGAGGGAAAGCTATTACAGCCAAATTCGTTGTATCGCGACGCGCCGTTTTAAAACTTTGTCATTTTGATTTGGACTTTTCTGAACCAATCAATTTCAAGGGCGGAGTTTAACCAAGTAAATTAACAATGACAGAACGTGTTAGGGAAAGCTCCGCCCTATGAAATTGATTGACGGTTCAGAAAAGACTAAAATGAAAACAAAGGTTTGAAACGGCGGGTGGCGATATAGCGAATTTGGCTGTAAATGCACAAACAAAACCGACAAAAAACAAAACGTAAAAAACAGTCAGTGCTAGGTCGGAGAACTTCAGACTGAAGATCTGAATGTCTATCTATGTTTACATACAAGATTGTTTTGGATAAGTGAAAAGTAAATGTTAACCATTTTTTTTACGATTTTTCCGTCAGTTAAGTGTTAGTATCAATTTACAATATATATATTTGAATAACCGATCGGGTCCGATCGGAAGCATCTGTCAATTAACTACCCATAGTTCCTTATAAATATAACTTGTATCTATAAATAAACGCAGTATTTCATCTGCTCAAACATGATATCAGTATAGTGAAGAAAAGTCCTTATATCCATATGCACCAAACTGTGGCAAGTTTTTGAAACTCAACCATCTTTAACAAACCCACCGCAAACAACACTTACAATGGCAGAAAATGATAAATGTAACTTAGACATCTATAACGGCACAGCAATTATCGTCATAAACTTGATACTATCCATCATAGGAACATTTGGTAACTTTCTCATTATATACGCTGTCTTAAAAACACCTCCTCTGCGACAAATAGCATCAAATATTCTACTCCTTAGCCTGGCTATCACAGATTTGATAGTCACAACGTGTGCACAGCCTCTTCATGCTGTATCAGTATGCTTCAAGACTTACGCTCACTACTGTGTGGCACCAATTGAACTAGGATATGATCTATCAGGAAATATTTCAATTTTCTGCTCCATGTTTCACCTGGCTGCTATCAGCATCGACCGCGCATATGCAACCGTAAAGCCATATGCATATAAAGAATTCATGAAAAAGAGAGGCGTCAAGATCATGGTGATAACATGCTGGGGATTAGCTGTAGTTCATGTCAGTCTTCTCAGCTACGCTATCATCATTGCAGCCTATATAGTGATACTCTACAAGATTACTCACGATAAAGTCACGTCGAATGACTCTGCTGCACAATCTAGCAACGCTTCGAGGGACATTCGCATTGAAAAACGAGTTTCTGGCACTATTTTCATCGTAATTGTTTGGTTCTCGATCTGCGCTTTGCCCGCAGTTGGCTTCTACATTTACGTAGGAGGTAGCGGAACAATAAGAAACTTGGGAGGAACGATGTACATGTGGATTCGAACACTTGTGTTGTCAAACTCATCTCTAAACTTTATCATCTATAGCTACCGTATCAATCACTTTCGCAGTGCTTATCACAGGATTTTGAGAAAGATCTTTCACAAAACAAACCATGTACATAATTCGTCAACAGGAACAGCGACAAGTTCACATACGTGAAGCTAAAATAAAATAAATTGTACCAACAAATAAAACCATCAAGTCTAATCGTCACTTCTAAGAAAAATTAACAGTCTAAAAAACACGAAATGCGATAACTAACGTTTACAAAACATTGAGAGTCAGACATAATATACTGAACTGGAAACGAGGTGGTTTCTGTTTCTCCCACAGCAAATTTTGTAATTTCTTGTGAACTGTGCAATACACCTTTTGCTGTTCATTAACAGAAAATGTACCTTCATTTGTGCGAATAGTCGTATCAGTAACGTGTATTGTACTTTCATAAACATCTCACGTAACATCATTTGCGCTGTTCAACTTTCATTAACGATATTTGAATATGTGTGAACATTCATGAGTATCATTGGACAATTAATATCGTGTTGGTACATTCATTCGCGTGGAATGTTGTTTCTTTTACGTGCAATTAAACTTCAATACCACCAATTGACAAACAGTTGAATTTATTGACAATCGTTCACCCAAAAGTGAAAATTCATTAGTGCTATTAGCATAACCATTCACAATCTGTAACGCGTTTGAACATTCATGACCATAAATATAACAATTGTTAGTGCGGATTAACAAACATTTGCACAATTCAAAGAATCAATAAGAGAAAAAAAATAATCGTTACACCGTTAGTCTTTTTAGTGTTTTTTCATGTTTTTCAAAAATTGCATGAACATATGTACATTCTTCGTGCGAAAAAAAATAAACAACGATGATCGACAGAATATAAAAGACAGTTTTCAACTACTGATGCACTCGCTCGCTCCAGAAGTCTCCAGAAACACAAAGTTGTACACGTTAAGAATGCCACGTAGAAATCGCATTAGTCTTGAGCAACGTCAAAGAATAATCCGAGCGTTTGAAGATACGAATGAAGACTATCTTATGGTTGCAGACACGATTGGTGTTAATAGATCAACAGCCAGAAGTATCGTCGCAAGATATGTACGTGAAGGCAGAATAGCAGAAAGACCGCGAGGAGGCCCAAACCATGTGCGAGTTGACAACCAGATGAGAGAATGTCTCGATGATATTCTAAATGAGAATTGTCAACTAACACTTGCACAAATAAATCAAGAATTGCGCCAACGTCTTCCTGCAAAACCTCACATACACGACCGTACGGTGGCCAGGACTTTAGAAGGAATGCTTTTTCGTGTAAAACTGAGCCGACCAATCCCAGCAGAGAGAAACCGACCAGATGTTATACAGAAACGCTTTGATTATGCCACCTGGTTTATGGCCCACGCAATAATAAACCATTCTGTTTTCATAGATGAGTGCGGATATAATATCTGGACTTCTCGATGTCAAGGTAGAGCGAGAAGAGGAGAGAGGGCTTATAGACAAGTCTGTGGTCAAAGAGGTAGAAACGTGACTGTGGTACTCGCTATATCACCCACCAATGGCCTTGTGTTTCACTCTTCCATTATCGGAGGCATGAACGCTCAAAGATTTGACGACTTCCTTGCGCAAACAAGACTCAATCTTGATCCGGATGAAAACGTCATTTTCATTTACGACGGCGCACCAGCCCACCATAATCCAGTCAATCCTGGTCCAAATACGGAGCTCAGAAAATTACCGCCCTACAGTCCATTTCTCAACATTGTAGAACAGGCAATCAGCTCACTAAAAGCAGCAATCAAAGCAGACATCAGCCAACCACAAGTTCAGCAACAAATGAACGATAGAGCGGAAGCAAGAAACCAAGGACTTGCTTTGGGCCACTATCGAACACAGCTGCTGCTGCAAGCCTTGCAACGAAATATCGGAACCATCACTGTAGCTAAATGTGGTCAATGGTTTCGTTTTATGCAAACTTATTTGCCACGTTGCATTAACAGAGAAGAAATTCAAGGATAACTTTAAAAGACTAGAAAGACTAACGGTGTAACGATTATTTTTTTTTCTCTTATTGATTCTTTGAATTGTGCAAATGTTTGTTAATCCGCACTAACAATTGTTATATTTATGGTCATGAATGTTCAAACGCGTTACAGATTGTGAATGGTTATGCTAATAGCACTAATGAATTTTCACTTTTGGGTGAACGATTGTCAATAAATTCAACTGTTTGTCAATTGGTGGTATTGAAGTTTAATTGCACGTAAAAGAAACAACATTCCACGCGAATGAATGTACCAACACGATATTAATTGTCCAATGATACTCATGAATGTTCACACATATTCAAATATCGTTAATGAAAGTTGAACAGCGCAAATGATGTTACGTGAGATGTTTATGAAAGTACAATACACGTTACTGATACGACTATTCGCACAAATGAAGGTACATTTTCTGTTAATGAACAGCAAAAGGTGTAATTATGGCAGTAATATTTCTACCCATAGTTCCTAGCAGTCTTGGAATGACCTATTTTTGACTTTTGCTGATGACAACGTTATTTGAAATAGGAAAATATTACAGCAAAATTCGTTGTATCGCGACGCCGTTTCAAAACTTTGTTTTGATTGCATATTTTCTCACTCGTCAATCAATTTCAAGGGAGGAGTTTATGTCAAATTAACTAATGACAGTACGTCAGAAAAGACCAAAATCCAAACAAAGTTTTTAAACGGAATATCGCGATACAACGAATTTGGCTGTAAATATTGTGCACCGAATTTTTTGTTTCTTTTTTACCCAAGCAATGATCAAAGACAAGTAAACAAAAGAAAACAAATAAACAATTAATGGTACATTTACTGATAACGTTTAAACACATGCAAAGAAAATCAATCGCCAATGGCGCATGAATTAACTCTTGAAATTGGAGTGCTAAACACACACAAAAACGTACGTCAATAAATAAAATTGTGCATTTAAATGTAATATGCTAAAGTAGTATTAATGTAAATGTAACTTCCGCTGCATCTTGATTTCATGTAATTAGCTACAAGCAAAAAAGCACAATTTCATACATTATCTGCATACTACATGCATATTTGCATACATTATCTTAACCCCTCTAGCGTTTTAGTAATATTACAACCCCACCATGATCCACAATATTCCTAAACCCCTCAGAAGACCTTCAACATTTTGAACCCCCCCCCCCCCCCAAGAAAAAAAAACCAGGCTTGTAAAAAACATTACTGCCTCCCGCCCCCCCACTTGTGCTAAAAAATGAAAGCCCCCTAAGATTGCTTGTCAGAGGCTAGGCTACACTCCGATACTTTTATAGAATATATCAACAATGAAAAGCACAACGAAGTAGAATTATAGCAATATATTCACCTTAATTTACAACATCATAGATATACAGTGGATTGATAAAGTATCTAAAAAAATGACAACATGTCTACGATGATCTATTTTACCATTCAGACTAAAAACCAACATCCTATTTCAATTTGGCTATTACGACTCACAATTCAAACAATTTACAAGATTCGATTGAACTCTCAATAAATGAAGTACGATTCATCAGCTAAAAGACCATAAAAAATACTATTGAAAGAAAGAAAGAAACGTAACTCATAATAATATATATGACAGCCTGAGTAGCGATCAGACATTTCTTTCTTTAGAATATTCCGGAGTGTACGTACACAGGCATTTGAATAGCACTCTGTACCTGCCGCATAAAATTGAGCAATCATATGGGCAATACGAATTTCGGACAAAAAAAACTCAGGCTACATGGAATGATATCAATGCAAATGAATCGTGACATCATCGATTACCAGGTTAGCCTGCGTTATTGGCAGTCTGCGGTCTGGATATGAATACGTAATTTTTTTTTCACCTAACCGCTGAAAATAACACTGTAGGCTATCACCAGGTTTGATTTGATACATTGTATAGTACATTACAGTTAATTTCAAAATGTTACTTTTACCATTCTTTGAGAATGAAATAAAAACAGTATCCAATCGTATTTCCTGTTCTCGTCAATATCTTGACGATTGTCATCTCAAGTCGAACACGTGATAATGAAGTGATTGATAATTCACGTGATCAGTGTTTCACGTGATCAATAGTTTCCCCTGTTCAACAAACCACGTGAACGGCAATGCACGTGATCGATAACCCACGATTTGCCATGGATCACATAATCGATTATTTCCTTGGACGATAATCCACGTGACTAATAATTCACGCGAACAATTTACGTGATCAGTATTTCATCCCAATCAAAATGTCTTCGCCCTGTCGAACGCTAACTATCACGATGATCTTTTTTCACCGCTATTGGTTCTTGTTCGTCCTTTCTTCGGTGGGGGAGGGGGTGGTGCTTGTTTGCTATTACTATTTGAATTTGATCTGTTCTTTAACAAAACCTCAGGTGGGGGTGGGGGTAGGTCAGCGTCTAATGCAACAGGAACCATCGCTGGTGGAGGTGGTAATGGTATATCATCAAGCGAGTCTGTAGATCCCATCTCTGCAATACGAGTAATCTTGTTATTGCCAACGTTGCTATTCTCGTTAATGCTGCCACTTCGTGATGGCTTCTTCTTCACCGGGGGAGGTGGGGCTTCTTTTAGAGGGAGGGGTGGCGGGGGAGGAAAGTCTGCTGCCTGATCACCAAGCGGATCAACTTCATCTCCCTCGTCTATACTTCGTTGTGAGCGTACACTATTAGACCTTGATGGTTTACGTGCTACCGGTGGGGGAGGTAGTGGGGGCTCATTGTTGATAGTTGAAGGTGCTGTTAATAATGGAGGTGGTGATGATAGTGATCGTGCTTTATTAACCAGTGCATATTGACTAGTACTACAGTGCTGTGCTGCAGCTGCTGATGGTGGTGGTGGTGGTGGTAGTGGATGTTCATCGAACCCTACAGGTGGTGCAGGTGGTGATGATAGTGATCGTGCTTTAAATGATCCATTACTGTGCAGTGCAGGAAATATAGACACACCTTTATGCGATAACTGTGGTGGTGGCGGCGGGGACTGCAGTCCTTCCAGCATCGTCTTGATGTCTGTTGGTGATGGTATATGACTTTCATCAGCTCCATTTTGGCGTTCAGGGACGGGTGGGCCAAAATTAAGTTTGTTTGGCGTCGGTGGTGGCGGCGGTGGCGCTGTAGTACCGTTACTTGACTGTGAGGGTGATGGTGGAGGTATGATAGATGGCTGTGGAGGTGGTGGTGTGGATATGGTACTGTACTGATTAGTCTGTGGTGGGGGTGGTGGGGGTAAATCTCGTCGTGGTGAAGGTGGCAGTTCTTCCTCCGATATTTCGTCCATTATGATAGCATTGTCGATGTTGAATGATTTCGGTTCTGTGGTGTTTGGAGTCATTCCCGCACCAGTGCTGGATGGAGTACTTGGTGAGCTGGGTTCCTTAAACAAACAACACAATTAGTTAGAACAGAATGTTTATCGCATTGACATCTAATGCGTTAGTTACAACGTAATTATCCGACGCTATTTAATTCATTGAATGGATGAATGTCTGATTAAATGAATAAATGATCAAATGTCTGGGCGAATGAATAAATGGATTAATGAATTCATAAATAAATCAATAAACAAACGAATGAATGATTGAATCAATAAATGAATGAACGAGCGAATGAATGAATGAATGAATGAATGAATGAACAAACGAAAGAATTAAACAATGAATTAACTGATCAAGTTTTACCTCATCCTCCGGTTCATCGCCTTTCTTCCATGCATCAGAGAAAAGGTTTCCAATACTTTTCTTTTTAGGTGCCTTCGTTTCTGCTGCAACTTTTCTTGAGACTGAGAAGCTTTGACTCTTTCCTTCAAAGTTAAGAAGATATGATATGAATACGACTGGGTAGGACAGCATAGAATTGAATATAAGGGAATATGTGAGATTGGATAACCGACAGGATACAATACGATAGGACAGGATCGGATACGATACTACATGAGAAGATACCGCGATACGATAAAATATTATGCGATGGATGGGTTACAATGAGATATGATACGACAGAATATAATACGATATGTAAAGATAGGATGTGATGCATGCGATGCAATAGAATATGATGTGATGTCATACGACATGTGTTTTACCTGGGTTGTTACCAATGGATAGCTTCAGTTTGTCAGACTGTGCTTTAGCTTTAACAGCTTTATCACGTGCTTCTGTTATCTGCGATAAAACCAATACAATATCAGTTGGATTGTTGAAGATAGTAGTGTTTGTACTTTTTTTTTCACTTAATCACAATACTTTCATTCACTTTTCATTCATTCATTCGGTGCACATGAATTTCAGTTGTACGATAATAACGCAATTATAATTAATTAACATCAATTATATTCTGTTAATTGATTAATAATGATTATAAGAGGTATTACTCCTTTCACCATCACGATTATCAATTACAACCACATATCGGAAGCCCGTATGCAGCAGGTAAAGCAAAAATGATTAGTGTCTCCTATCTGCACTTTCAATGAAATCCTATACGAGTTATGAAAAGTTCTCATACGACATAGTGCCGTTTTAAACCGTTATAAACGTCTTTAGTGTCGTGCAAAACTAAAGAATCAATGAAGCAAAGTGTCCCACAAGTGTGTGTTTGTGGGAAGATGAATATGACAAAATAGACGAGACAAGTTATGGTCGACTGGACGGTAAGGAGATATGCCTCGGTTAACACATTAATTAGCATTGTTTCAATGAAAAACACTCAAGGCGTTGCCTCATTACATTGCGTACATAGTTATCATAGTTTCAAGCTCGAACACTAAAAACATGAAAATCCAAAAAACCGGCCGGAACGCTTGCACTGAACCACTGAACAACAATGTATGCCTTAGGGATGTACTCGGTTCGTACTAGTAAAATGTACACGTAACATTTACTTGTTATTACTTGTGTATTTATTATCGAATTTTTGATAATTACTACGAGTACCATCATTATTTGAGTGTTTAGTAGGTTAAAAGTGCAAGCCCACTGACCGTTATAATCGTTTGGTATTGGTTTGTATTTCTTCAATGCCCTTATTGGGTTTATTGAAGCATCAAATCCTTTACTGCAAGGTCAAGTATTATCTACAACAAATAATGATTGGTATTCTAGTCAGGCTTCAGTGTGACGTCATTATAACGGTCTACTTTTTATTTGTTTGTCTGTGTGATTTATTGTTCGTTGTGCTGGTTGTCCGCCTCATTCATTGTTTGTTTGCTTGTGTTCTTTTCTGTCACTGTCAGTTTATTTATCGGTTTTAAGTTTTTTTTCCAGTTTTGGCAGGAAAACAAAGAAAGAACACGATTATCTAATTTGATGCATTTTTGATGCGTTAGTGAATCAGTGTTGTAATGGTGTTGTAAGGCGAGTAGGAAAACAACCTGAACAAAGCTCTATACTTCAATTTGACCAATTTTTATTTGAAGAAGTATACATATTGCATGACGTCATACGACGTCATCTAAGTCCAATACAAGAAATTACCTAGCGAAGCATGAGTACTGTTAATTTACAAGTTTATTTGGCAATATTGACAGGACTTAGTCCCCTATAGGTTTGCGCACGGGTTTGTTAATATGTACTGATCTTAACTGACAAAAAATATTTTGGATTGATGTACGATGCGTTCTGTTTTTCTTACCGAATCTCTGTAAGTTCTCTTTGTCGATATATATGCGACTTAGATTTATAAAACCAGGCATTTGTCTAGTTATTTAGCATCATTGTCACACCACATTTCTTTGTCATTCTAAAATACGCATATTGTTTCTATATTTCTCTTTTGTACAAAATATAAAAGCTAAAAACTTTCTTGTTAGTTTATTATATTACACCTTACGTTAGTAGTAGTTAGTTAAAGGCTATTTTTAATTATTATATACATATCGAGATTTACTCTAAAAAACATTCATTAAATCGGAATAATAAATTCAGTTTCCCAATACCAAAAATCATTATTGATCTCTATGTTCACGATTCAGATAGTTAATTTGACTGTAATCTGAAAATTAGAATGATTTTCAAGTTTTCAGCCACATTTTAACTCTGCTGAACTAATCTTGCTGGAAGATAACTAAGTATTCATTATCAATTTTGAGCGCCGGATTTATAGCACAACCGAGGAAAAATCTCGATATATATATAATCAACAGAAACCAACATAGAAAATGCATGCGTACAGTTTTTTTATTCACCAGTAGTTTGGTATACGTATCGTAAATCATCACGACTCGTGAATATAGAAACCGTACGCACGCACTAGGTTTCCATGAAGAATTCTCTCTCTATATTATGATCTAGGTTATCTAGGCGTGATATAAATTTTTGAATACTTTCTCTTTTTTTAATAAAAAAAAAGAACAAAAAAATACTCCAACTAAACCCACGAAGGATAGTCACTTAGATATTCACTCGGACTTTTTGTTGTGTTCATGGGTTTAGGTGGAGTTTTCTAATGGTTATTTACAACGCCACTACATACACTAGGGAGGGGGCCCCTCTACACCGTGGTTCTCACTTATGAAAGCACAATCAACATATGGCAGACTCAAAATGATTGTTCGCACAGTGGTGATACAAGAATAAAAAGCAGCAGAGTATCGAGTGTGATATGCTACTTGCGACTTTGACTCTTGCTGCACAATTAGTGAGACTAAACAGGCTTTAGGACATCTAATCTTATTTGCATAAGAGTCACACCCCTCCCTCATGTCTAAATACTGTGTATCAGTGTTGTCCAAAACTGAAAGAAAATCCTCGAAATTGATCACCAACCTGAGACGTTTCTGGTTCTGAATGTTGGCCAGCACTAAAGCTTGACGCCTTTGGGAATCGGTTTTTATCTAAAGAGAAAGCAATTCTGTCCATTTCGTCCTGTGTTTTTTCGTAATCTTCCAGCATCTTGTATCCATACTGTAGAAAATAGAGTAAAATTAGGTTGTGTTAAATTCCATGTGATACTGATGTATACTATGTGGGAAGTAAAGGCCGACACACAAGAGGGAGCATGCTCCTGAAACACGCTCATGCAACAGATTTGCTGGAGCTTTCTCCCTCGTAAGGACGGTGCACACAAGGACGATTGCTGCCGCAACAAACTCCCGTAGGGAACCGGCAATGGAATTAGCCTGCGACATCAAGGAATCCATGCTATGAATGCTATTAAAGATAGCAACACAGATTACCTTACCTTTGCTAATCTAATGCACACTATCCATCGCTGAAGAGTTTTTTGATCTTCCGCGCAGAAGTACTTGATGGCTTTGGAGTCGATTTCATGGTATTCGGGGTGCTGTCAAGAAAAGGAACGTCGATCAGAAATGTCTCAAAAAAGAGCGCAAAAAGTGTTTTTGGGGCAGATCAGAGGAGAATTTGGATAGGTTATGGAAATAAAAACTATAGGGAAAAGTAAAGAAATACATGGATACGACATAACACTGTTCAGATCATCATGAAGTAAAGAGTGGAATGAACAAAAGAGAGTACGGACGAGCAGAAGAAAAAACGAAAAACAGGAAGAATACCATTAAGAAAACAAAACCAACGAAATATAGACACAAGGCAACAATCGTAACTACTACAACTCGAGGACTGATTGCAATAGGATTTTGAAGTCAGCAGTAAAATATACAATAAAGACAAAAAATTACGATTCAACCACTAAATTGCTTGAAATTGTTGAATACATACCTTGAGAACGAAGCAGTGCTCTGTTGGTGCCTTGAACTTCTTTTTGAATGCAACTCCACCGGTAAAGATAGATACGAACTCAAATTTGACTAGACACACGAGATCCTTGGATGACTATGAAGTCAAAAACACACACCACGATAAGTACATGTACAGTTGGAGCCAAGAATAATTAATACACTTGTCAAACATACAGAAACGTTTTTGAACCTTTTGTTGCGATAACATGCACAGTTTATGCCACTTCCTTCTAAGACGCGAACCTCTCGTTTATTGTTTCGTTTAGTTTCTAAAGAAGAAAGTTTCAAACCTTTGTTTTTCCTTTAGGAGTGTAGTAAATGCCCGACGCTCGAAGAACAAAGAAATGCTTTTTCCAACTTTTCTTCCCTTCTTTAAGATATAATACGCCTTCTAGCTCTGGAAGTCGCATAGCATCAGGCTGGAAATGCTCCTACAAAGCGAAGACAAACATGAACTTTAGAGAACACCAGAAATAAAGAAAGCCAAGCACTAAGATTTGGATGGACGTTTGCTTATACGATGTGTTGTAGTACCTGTATTAATATATCTTTACTTTTTTCAGCCAACTGTGCTGCACCCGCGGACGTGCCGCTAGAAAGGAGGTAATTCTGAAAAAATAAAACGACCGTAGTGAAGAAATGTATTAAAAAAACGACACGGCCACATCAACGACTAACCATTACAATAACCAACCCTAGAGTTATGACATCGTTTCCTGATATTAGTATAGGTAATAAGATGGTTTCGAGTTCAATTTGGAATTAATTTGCACGAGTTTGTTTTTCAAAGAGTTCGTAATTGCATGAGCCCGTAGGGCGAATGCAATTTGGCTCTTTGAAAAACAAACGAGTGCAAATTAATCCAAATTGAACGAGGAACCATCTTATTACCTTTTAATAATATACTTGCAAAAAAAATCAACCATTTTGTCGATTTTTAAAAGCATTTGGTTGAGATTTTGATTCAAGTTGGAACGAGCGAGCGCCAATGATGGCGTGATGATGTCGTCATCTAGCGCGCGCTCAATGCGAAAATTGAAAACTTTTCAACGAGATCTGGCTCAGTTTTTTGCTGATTTCTTGAGTATTTTTGTAAAATTTTACACTTTTTGCAAATAGAAACGTTTAGAAAATTACAATTATTCTCTAGATAGTAAAAAATTCCAAAAACATTTAGTTTTATGGCGTATTTTGTCTTTTGAATCAAGTTGTAATTTGCACTGGTATTACAAATTTCTGCACTGCTGTTACAGCTTTCTGCACTGGTGTTACACCTGACTCTCGACCAATCAGAATCGAGGATTTTTTGCAAGTATATTATTAGTATAGGTAATAAGATGGTTTCGAGTTCAATTTGGAATTAATTTGCACGAGTTTGTTTTTCAAAGAGTTCGTAATTGCATGAACCTGTAGGGCGAATGCAATTTGGCTCTTTGAAAAACAAACGAGTGCAAATTAATCCAAATTGAACGAGAAACCATCTTATTACCTTTTAATAATATACTTGCAAAAAATTCAACCATTTTGTCGATTTTTAAAAACATTGGGTTGAGATTCTGATTCAAATTCGAACCAGCGCGCGCCGATGATGGCGTGATGATGTCGTCATCCAGCGCGCGCTCACAGCGAAAATTGAAAACTTTTCAACGAGATCTCGCTCAGTTTTTTGCAAATTTCTTGACTATTTTTGTAAAATTTCAAACTTTTTGCAAATAGAAATATTTAGAAAATGTAAATTATTCTCTAGATAGTAAAAAAAATCCAAAAACATTTAGTTTTAGGGCGTATTTTGTCTTTTGAATCAAGTTGTAATTTGCACTGATATTACAGCTTTCTGCACTGGTATTACAGCTTTCTGCACTGGTATTACAGCTTTCTGCACTGGTATTACAGCTTTCTGCACTGATATCACAGCTTTCTGCACTGGTATTACAAATTTCTGCACTGGTATTACAGCTTTCTGCACTGGTGTTACAGCTTTCTGCACTGGTGTTACGCCTGAACTGCACTGCTCTCGACCAATCAGAATCAAGGATTTTTTGCAAGTATATTATTAATACAATAATCACAACCATCATCATCATCTACCATTATCATCGTCACATTGTCATCAATACCATCCACATCATAATCAGTATTAATGATATCACGATAATCATCCTTGTCATCCTCGATCATCATCAGTATCATCATCGACAAGAGTATGAGATAAGAGAGCTTATCCCCGGACCCCATCAGGGGCTCTATCCGTCGTGCTATTTTTAAAAAAATTGTTACCAATCTCCGCACTGTTGTCTTGAGATGTTTTGACGATGCGACCGCGCCTCCTGCAATTTGGCCAATCACTTTACGTTCCCGAAATAACTTCAGTTTAAAAATAGAATGAAAAGATCCCCTGATGAATGTCAAGCCCAATACGGGGGATAAGCTCTCTGATCTCATACTCTCTTGTTAACGATCAACGCCAGAATCATTGAAGTAATCGTCATCATCATGATCACCAGTATCATCAACATCATCGATGCAATCATCATAACTCATCATCATCGAGATCATTAATCTGCCTACATACCTGTGGATTTCTAAATAATGCATATTTATCTCTTTTGTTAGTAATAACAATACGATTTTCATTTTCCCATGGCCAGTAGGATACTACGTCAACCACAGACTCGTGATCCTCAAGACACCTCTCTGAAACAAGAAAAACATGTATCATTAGAATAAAGTGTCCTCGACATAACACAGACAGATAGAAAGTGAACAAAACGATAAATAGACAAGACAAAGATCACACACATAAAAAGAATTGGACAAATAGACAAGCAAATCCGTTATCAAGAAACAAACATACGATTGAATGAACGAACGAATAAACGAACGAACAAACTAACAAAAACAGACAAACAAACAAACGAATCGATAAAATCGATAAAAGAGCGAACATCAATAAACTCTTATCACATGACAATACTTGGTGATATCTACCTATACAAAGATCTGGTAACCTCTCGATAAGTGCCCAGTTTGGATCAGGTTCTGCATCATTTTTAATCATCATCTTCTTACTGACCTCCCATGATGTCCATGTTTGGTCAATAGCAATGGTCTTAGACGTCGGATCATCATCGTTATAAACTTTAACAACCAACTACAGACAGAAATTTAACCAGGATTAGAAAAGATGACCCAAGAACACATTCATAAAGACAGACTGAATGGATGACTGACCAGATGAAGAAATTGTTGAATGGATGAGTGAATGAATGAACGAAAGAACAATTGAATAAAAGAATGAATAAATGGATGAAGTAAGTAACCGAGGACCTGAAAATTATCATTCGTGGTAAGGTGTTACCCTGTCTAAGAAAGTTGATTGATTGATTGATGAATGAATTGAGTGAAAAAATGAATGGATATTTTTTGTCAATGTGAGAAACCAATACAAACATTAACAGTTCTTGCAAAAGGATCGTATAACAGTTGGATAACTCATAGTTTGTATGGATAACTGTAGTTGTAAAAGGTTCCTAGTTGACAGCACATCTTTCTTACCTTTTTAACTCGGGCTGCCCGAAGTTTCTCTAATGCGATACGAATTTTCTCAGCCTTGATGCGTTCTTGTTGTTCTTCCTAACAAAAAACAGAAAAATACAACACATTTTAACATGATGTCACTTAAGCTAAAAATAGCCAACAATCACAACACAATACGCAAGACAACCACTGCGTCATATCTTATCACAATGACGCCTCCGCAGCTAAAAATAGAAGCTAAAATTACCGATCCGTTTTTGTCGTTAAAATAGTACGTTATATCAAATCGCGTCACCAGAACCAGCCTCTTATCACATATTGGCTTTGCTACTGGATTGCTGCTTACCAACTGTGTGCGTGCATGAAGTGTTGCAACGACTTATGTCACGTCAAATCATAGCATGTTATTGCAAGTTTCAACAGGAATATTGGAAATTAAATACAAAGCACGTACCAATTAAAAAGCGAGTTTTACGTGGTTTTAGAGTATTAGTTAGGAAAGTGTGCGATTACGACACCGCTACGATACGGCAGTCGATTTGATTTTGATTTTTATAAAATACGGTTAGGATTCGATGCTGTTCGTTTTCAACAGTGTAACTCTGCTTCCAGTCTTCGATAAGGTAATTGGTATTAGCTTGTGCATGTTTCTATTACTTCTATCTCAGTCCTCTTTCCCCTCTTTCTCTCCCCTTCCCTCCCATTCAATTTTCTGTTCTTTTTCCATGCTCCTTTTGACCTCAACTTGCTCACCTCGATCTCCCATTTCCCTCCCCTCCCCTAACATTCTCTTTTCTGTTTGTTTTCCCATACTCCTTTTGACCTCCTCTGTTAAAGTTAACAAGTAAAGAGGGTCCTGCGCATTGACTCACCTCGGTCAATTCTTTGTTTTCCTCTTGTACACTTTCCAAGCGACTTCGGACATCTGCAGGGACCTGTTGTTAAGTAATTACACCCATCAGTCTGCAGACAAGTAATATCAATACAGAACAATGCTTCGTGAAATGAAACACCAAGGCAACTTCTACATTGATTTGTGTTTTTCGATCTAAGAGTATTATCATAACCATTTTTTTATTTTGTTTTTGTTTTTGAAAAGCTGCCAACTAATATTTGACAAGACCACACAAAGACAAACAATAAATCTGCAACAAGATGCTTCAGTTCTTGGTAAATGTATTAAAAGTCACGATACACGAAAGAAAATATTATGTGTCAAACTAAAGTGTAAATCGACAAATTCGACAAAAACACGCCTAGTTGCTGACAATCAACATATAAAGATTAATTTAAAACCGGATGAGGACCAATTCGTGGAAGCGTTTCTAGAAGGACTGTTAAACCAAATGAAATCAAAGAAATACAGAATAGACTACTACAGAACGTGACATAAGATAACAGACTAACCTTACTGTAAAATAATGATAAGACTAGAGCAGATTTGTCAACAAAAGAGGAAGGCGAGATTTTAGTCATAACTCCAAATGAATATGTCCGGGCACGTTTTGGCGTAGTTATATAGTAAAACCTAATACTAATGCTGAGTAAGATCAGAACATTTCAATCTATGAATAACCAACAAACGCTTTAAAATTTAACAGATAAAATAAAAAGATTCATGGCGTTGGAAGCGATTTCTATGTATTAAGGACAGAAGAATTTGGTAGAAAACATTAATTTGTGCCATGTAAAGGAAAAAAATATACATGAAGTAGAAAAGGATCGAAATACTTTATTTACAAAATTAAACACAGAAAAACACGGAAGTCAAATCCAGTTGTCTTTATGTCTATAATCTACAGATTGTGAAAAAATGAAATTATTCAAATGGTTTCCCATGAATACAAAACTATCGGTCTGGACTGCAAAACAAAATCTTTTTATTGATAAAAATTACCACCATTAAAAAACAACAAAGCAACGGAAATTGGTTAAGTCCACGACAAGACGACTGCAGTGTCTTTAGTTAAATGCAGATGTTTGGTAAATCCCTTGAAAGTTTCTTTGAAGAATTGACAAGGGTACACGTGGTGTTTTAAGTGCGCATCTTTAACGATTAACATCAACGAAGGCAAAACGCACGGTCGCATGACTGAATGCCTGCATGCCAACTGCTGCCTGCCTACCTGAACGAACGAACAAACGAACGAGCGAGCGAACGGACGGACGGACGAACAAATAAAAAGGACACATAAACGTGTGACGAACGGATAAACGGGTGGAAAAACGAACAAATGCAAAAACAAAATAAAGATTATATAGAACAAAAATGATATTTCTGTAAAATGACAATTAAAAAATCAAGCCGACAATGACGACTTCATTCATAGTAACAATATTCAACTCTACAAAATCTTCATAAATAGCAGAAACGAACTGGGGAACTCGAAGGAAAAAATACTCTTGTCACGTCTAGTGTCAATATGGCCTACAGCCAAACAAAATCTTTGTCGTTAAATTAACAAAATTACATTGTTAAATGAAAAACACAAGGACCATTCATCACTTCCTGATGACAGAGACAACTACAAACTGTTCGACAATAAACACTTTATAGATGTTATCTGTTTTACCTTAGCAGTGGGCGAAATAGGTGACTTGACTTTGGGCGAATAAGAATGATTCTCAAAGAACGTTTCATGTTCTTCATTGTTACCACTAGTTGAGTTGTTCGAGTTGAGATCTTTTTCCATAATGCATAAGTCTTCTAATAAAGCATCAAGATCCACCTCACCAGTATCTGCAAATAACACAAGGGATTAAAACGTAGTTATTATCATACCAATGCTGACATATTGGTCCATAATAGTCAGTATGGACCGTTCGACTACTTATTTACCTCAGATGGTAATAAACGTTAATAAACCTTCACCAAAACATTGGTAGAGTGGTTTTGGTACCGCGACCTTTCCTAGTTAAGATTTTCTTCTAATCAAGTCACATCAATGGTGCTACAACATCCCATAGTAGTAACGATCACACCTTAATATATTAGATAGTGTTAAACGCTAGACGATCTTTTTTTGTATGTCTTCTCTATCGTAAATGTTTTTTCGCGTTGACGCAAGTGAGGAGTTGAAATGAATGAATTAACAATTGGATGTCATGACCTAAAAAAGAAGTACATTAGTTAGGAGGAAACTTTAGAAGGCTGTTATCGTCACACAGGATGATAGCCTTTGTACTTCCAGTCATGAGATTAAAAACGTGCAAAGGAAACCACCTCGTAGTAATCACAGCAGTAACATCTACACTCGATCTAGCTGAAATTGCATTTTTTTCCTCATGAAACCCTTTGGCACGCTGATAGCTATAGCTAGGTCGAGAACCCAGGGTACAGTTTCCAAACCAAGTAAACAAACAAACAAGAAAACAAACAAACAAACAAACAAACAAACAAACAAACAAACAAACAAACAAACAAACAAACAAACAAACAAACAAACAAACAAACAAACAAACAAACAAACAAACAAACAAACAAACAAACAAACAAACAAACAAACAAACAAACAAACAAACACACATATAAACACACAAACAAACAAACACACATATAACGATACGATAAAAAAAAAACCAAACAAACAAACATACAAACATAAAACAAACACACATATAAACACACAAACAAACAAACACACATATAACGATACGATCAAAAAAACAATGATATGAAATAGTCAGTCGTATTTGCCATTCCCATATAATTACTTCCTATTCACTTTGCATGAGCCATTTGTTTTGTTCTTTAATATGATAGATGTATATGGACTTTTAGCTCATTTGGTTAAATGAAGTTCTTAACATTAATTTTAATTGTGAATTACTATATCATCAGTGTATAGACGTCTATTCCTTTCGAATAACCTTTCCAATAATCTTGCGCACTTAGCGGGCAAAAGACCTTTCAGTCATCATCTAATTCTTTCGTTTATTCTTAATTCAATATTGCTTTGTTCCGTCAACTGTTAGCTACAATGTTTGCAAACGCAATATTCGGATCTATAATATATCACCGAAAAACACCAAGACATTATACTTCGGAGCTCATCAAAATGAAGAAACAATCTCGAGCCTATCTGGTACAATTTGATTAAGTCCTTTGGAAGATAATAATCTTATTACTTTAAGAGAAATCGAAAGCTGCGTGGTTCAAGTAATTTTAGAATAGGAAATTGCTCTCAAGACAAGTGGGAAGTTTGTTTTTGTTCTTTATCAATCATGTTACGAAAAATACACGGGGTAAAAAAGTAAGTACAATTACATTTAAAGATTGTGAAAATTTGATGTGCATTGAATAGAGAGTAAAATTGGAATTTGCACGTGCCCGATTTCAAAAGCAATAAAAAAAGAAGGAAAGAGGAGGGGAAAGGATGAAAGACAAAAGTGAGCAATACAAAGCGCAATGAGTTAATTACAATTCCGTATGAGTATTAGTATTGTGTACAGTTTTCGGCGTGAAATCAAATATTACAGTAAATAGTTGCAAATTAGCGCAAAAACCTCTGACATCACTTCCTATTAAAGATCATTTGGTTTGTGTTTCTGGTGACCTACATTCAATGGCTGCCGCTTTTCACGATATCACCGAAAACACGATACTAATTTATGAGCCGGTAATTTCAAATGTAATGAGGAAAAAGATAGTATATCTTGATGAAAATCTAAGAAGTCATTCAACGAGACTTAACGAGGAATGAAACCATCTATACAAGAAGACAATTATTTTGCGAAATCAATAAAAAAAATACTCCAAATTTAATTTTAGTTAAAACCTCCAAGGACGTCAAAACTGACTATTCAGAGAGAAAGCACTTTTAGACCACAAACATCGAAAACCAAAGTCCTTGAAATGCTAAAATAATATTATCACAAGTCAATACACAGAAGAGGCCATCCATGTGATTGGCATGTCAACTAAAGGCACTAGACTAGCACTACAAGTACGGACCAACAAGTCACATAATTCACTCACTGTTATTTTGATAAACAAATGGGAAATACCAACTTTTACAATAACCTAGGCTATGGAAGTAAAAAAGACGTAGAAAAAACTGCTCAATTTGTTAATGTTGTAGTTGAGATAGACGTTCTGCACGATAAACGCTGCCTTCTTCGAGGATAAACAACTGAGATTTTCTAAGGGAGGATCCCCTTGAATATGAGGCAATATTTCTCGACCTACAACTCAGTAAGTTAGTGATTTAACAATGCCTGTCCGCATGAGCAGTTCACAATTAAGTTCAAAGTCGTGGTTTGTCGTAAAATGCAATAAAAATCCCCGACTTACAGTCTTTACCTTCGTTTCGCGGGCAGTTCATAAAATCCATGATTGAATCACCTCCAATTAAACTTGAAGAAGTCTTTTCACTACTTTGTACTAATTTCTTCCAAATCAATTACTATCAACGAGATACGAGACGCAAACAAGCAGTAAAAGTGGTGGATGTTATCGGCATTTGATACAAGTTAGTGATTAGTTTGTATCAAATCAAGACAAGTTGCGTTATCAGTTCTACCATGGCTAATGGATTGGGCCTCCTACTGAGTGGAATGATAAACATGAAACATAAATACTAATGGCGTACGACTTGGACTCAGTCACATGGATCACTCATAACATTATACTGCACGCCGTCACACAATAGTCCAAGGCATGAACCTTTTACTCAAAGTTTTGAACAAAATACGACAAAATAATCCAAATTTTTCTTGTGAAAAAGCTGCACACACATTATATTTTTCATGACATTTTGGGGTTGCTTTGGCTTTGGTGGCATAAAACGATTTTTTTTTATGTATATATATATATTTTGGTCATCAACACATGATCCATCTGGGTGGATTACAGGAGTAGAATGACATTAAAAAGAACCGGTGGTCATTTAATATTCAATACATGGATGTCAGTCGGTGAGAACGGATTCACAGAGCTAGATAAGCACCTATTATTTTATGACAAGTGGTTACTATGTAATTAGAAAGTTGAACAACTTAATTACTGCAAAATACACAGAGACAAAATTGTATGATGATTATAACAGTACAATGGCAAAAGATGCTAAGAGCTCCGTGAACTACCAATTATCGTGAGAGCAGGGAATTTCTAAAAACAACGCAAAATCATGCATGAATCTCCTTATTTTTCAGTACTGAACATAAAGGGTTAAGAAAATAATACTTTAACGGTGTTTTTATCGGAATTCTTGTTTGGCTTGTTGTTTGTTTGTTCACTTTGATGGTTTGTTTGACAGTTTTGATTTTTTTCAATTCTTTCCTTTGTTTTTAGAACTGTTTTACCGGGCGACAAAAGTCTTATAAATGAACTTATTGCAAAGAGCCTGGGAACAACTTTACATTGAGTAATCATTCTTTAACACTCATGCAAAGCTAAATAAAATCTAATTATAGGCATCATTGACGTTTTTTACACCCCATAGGTGACAAATTCAATCAGTACTGTATCAAGCACCCTCATGATAAGTGTCCTTCAGGATAATGACCCTACATCTAATTACTGTACCTCAGTCCGTTGCCAACAAAAATAAGCTTAAGTAAAAAAGCTGAATAAAATTACACTCTTTGAAAAGAAGATATTTGACATATGTGAGTAAGATATGAACCTTTTTACTCTGTAAAATAACGGATTCCGGCATTCATTTTGATAGGCTGACTAATTGTTGGGAGATTCTCAGAAATATCAAAAAGATGAAACCAACTGAGAATTAATTCATTCTTCTTCTCACATTACAAGGAATGGTTAATCATCTTAAGGTTGGTCACATTGAGATCACACTCACATGTCACAATACACACAGACCTCTCTGCTTGGCACATGCAATGATCAAATATAGAAATTGATGAATAGATGGGAAACTATCCTTTACTTTGTGAGCACAGCCACTTTTCCCCCCATCGAAAAGTGAGAAAAAATGTCCCCTCATTTTTTAGTGCATGCACATGGATTTTTATGTTTTGGATAGAGGATATTCCATAGCAGTTAAGAACTGTGGTACTGGATTGATTCTTCAAAAACCACAATAAATTAGACTATGTTACTCCTTTTGTACTCCTCTGTAATGTCTCCTAGCTACTAACTACTAAAGAGGTAAGTGGAATATCTTTTGAAAGTGTGACTTGATAACTTAAAACAGTAAAATTACAGACTGTATAGTATAGTCATTTTCATATGAGTGGCAAACAATTGTATCGTAACTAAAGTTTCTGATGAAAACATTGTAACTATACCCTTTCCCATTCATGTGTAAGCAACACTGACATGCATGTGTTTTGAGACCAATCATAATATGGGCTATTTTAATTAATATATGGTTCCCAGGCAGTCATGGGTTATTCAACTACTAGTATTAAAGCCAAATACATGCATGTATTGCCTTTCAATAAAGTACCATTGCTCTATTTGACAATATATTATATTATAATTATTTCCATTGATTTGTTCTTCAAGATTGAGCTGCATGTCTAATAGATTGTACCTATATCTATTTTTTGTACTGTACATGAATGAAGAACCTGATATGTTACAAAGTTTGATTATGATAAAATAGAAGTCCAAGTCTAATTGACAGCCATTATATTACGATAACTATAATTTAAAGCTTAAATTTCCTACCTTCCATTGCTGTCATGGAAAATCTGAATTCATCCTATAGGAAAAATAATCGATTTAGTATTATTACACTACTTATGCAGGAATAGCAAAACAATTTTTCTAATGGGGGGAGGATTGGCTAAGCTCAATTTTTTATCCACCCTCCCCACCCCTATCATTTATCTCCCCCCCCCCCCCCCAAAAAAAAATAAATAAAAATATTATCAATCAATTTCAGAAAATTGGTACCCTGGGTACCAGAGGCCGCGAAGGGCTGAGAAAGAGAGGAAGAAGAGAGGCAGCCTCTGGTCTAACGAGTAACGAATCTCACTTCCATGAGTTCAGATATTGAACTCGGATTGTGATTGGCTCTTGAAATAATCTTAGTCAAAATGTGTTTTCATTGGTTCCTTACACTAACTGGTTTTGACCTCTGAGGGCATCAACGTATTCATGTTTACCAACAACAATGGTCTCGAATTACTTACAATATCGTACCTTTATTTTGATCAGAGAAATTCAAGCCGTATAGTGAAATATTTTATATGTCAAACGTTACTGCACTTTCTTTTATTTTAGACTTTTTTCCCACTCTTTAAAGCTCAATATATCTTCCAAATACTCGACTTGAAGTCCGAACGTTTCAGGACATGAACATGACACCACTGATCAACACGAATGTAAACAATAATTCATTGCTGACCGTAGGTAGATTTCTAATTGCTAATAAAATAGCAATTTGCCATTCTAAATACTATATGTGCATATTGAAATTCACGAAGAAACATTTAGGACGTTTTTCTGTATAGATTTTGCAATACATGAGACAGTTTCAGCAGTGAAAACAAATAAAACCAGTTTGACAGGAAAGTGGTATCTCAGATAACATCGGCCAGACATGGAAGTGAGATTCGTTACTCGTTAGACCAGAGGCTGCCTCTCTTCTTCCTCTCTTTCTCAGCCCCTTGCGGCCTCTGGTACCCAGGGTAGAAAATTGGGGGACTCTAGCCCTTCTAGTTCCCTTGACTTTGTTGTTCCTTTTATGAACATTTGAACACATGAAATACATGTACTTGATAATACATTGATGACAAGTTTACATTTTTAGCCAATCAGCATTGAAATGCTTGCATTTCAGTTAGATTGTAGGCTCAGTGTCCAGCTGTTCTTTTGTGGGCACAGGATACCCTGACAGCTGGAGACTGAGCCTAGTAATAGATTGATGATTGGCAAAAACAGTGCATCTGATACTATGTAGCAAAAAAGCCAGGGGGGTGTGACTCCAAGGGTAAATGACTGGGGTGAAAATTGGCAATTTGGTCTCTTTTAGGGTTTAAAAATATGAAAATTATCACTTTTTGGTATCTTTTAGGGGTTGAATAGCACTGAAACTCATAATTTTGGTATCTTAAGGGATGAATTTGTGAAGTCACGTCCAGGCTTTTGAAAAATGTCCTGTATCTTTTAGGAGTATTTTTGAAAAAATTCTGACGAGCATCCCTGATTGTTAATACCCGGAATCCCCCTCCCCCCACTGGGAAACAAAAGTAAATTAAGTGGCATTCTTCTGCAATTATGCAGCAAATTATGTAGCACTTTCCAAAATTAAAAATAATTAATGCAATAATTCACTATCACATTCAGAAATCTTTTCATAGTTTATGAATATCACAAGTAAATACATATTTCACAATATATGATTCTGGTAAAATTAGATCCAGTCTCCTCACTCACTTTTGCGAGGAACTCCTGCATGATTGATCAAAGCATATTAAGTATCAAGGATTTTTCCTGGAATTTTTGATTTTTTTTTCTGTGACTGTTCACACTGTCTTATTTTAGATCTAGATTTAGATGCCCTGAAAATGTTGTTTCTGATCAGACTAGAAGAACAAAATATATACAATGGACAGGCATCTATCTTTTGAGGATTAGAAATTATACTGCAGATGTTTTAGATGTACTTACCAAAGCCTTTGATGGTAAGGTTGGTGCTCTAATCAATGGACTAGGAGAATCATCAAATACATTTTGCGATTCTTGTTCTAGTTCCTGGATAAAAACAGTGAAACAATGATATGACAGGTGATCAAGGACATTCAAAAATGAAAATCAATATAGTCAGAATTAATGTACAATAATTTCTAACTTATTTACCTAGCTGAGTTTAATTAAATTTCTGTTTCAACATACAGTACAGTTAGCATTAGTTATTACAATGCATTTCATTATCATGTGCCATAAAGGACTTGGAGCTAGTATGAATATATATCCAGTTTATTCAATAGTAGCCATTTTGCTTTCAATAATTATGATTAACTAATTACATGATTTATTTACAAGATCTTTTCCGATTGGATGTTATGCACATTTAAACTTGATTTACATAATGTGATTTGTCACATGTGATTTGTAGTATGTGGGTAGTCTTTATACTTCTCAAACAAGTTGCACCTTATAATGAGACTCACATCTAGTTGTATACCACAAATCACACAAGACAAATAGCATTTGTGTAAATACAAAAACTAGCCTTACTAGTATAACTAATGATAATGTAGCTAGAAATTATGTACTTGAAAATAAATTGCTATGTGATTAGAGTTATTTTCCAAAAACCTGCTGCATTCTATTTTCCCTTTACTTAACATACTTTTTACTGTCAGTGAGATTTTCTTTTTCAGGATTTTCTTTTGTGTTTTTGGAGTATATTACATTGTCTTTGTTTATGGCACCTAGTTATAGAACACTACATTTTTATATAGTGTTATGACACCTTGTTTGACAGGTTTTTGAAAACCACTCTAGTACATACAAGGTTATTTATCTTATTTTATTTAATTATCAATAGTTGATTCAACATGGAGAATGTTGAAATTAAATATTGTCTGTACTAAACAGAACAGTAATATTGCAATGTAGAACTCAAACTGGTAGAATGAAATATAAAACTACTCAGATGCAAACTGCATAATAATTATATTGTGGGAGTTAAATAAATAATTAGGAAAGCCAAAAAGCCACAAAGACAAGGCTTCATAATAATTAGAATTCAAACATTTCATTTAGTTATTTCAAGCTATTTTCATTAGTTAACTAGTCATTATTTAGATTTTTAGCTATTTACTGAAGCCATCTAATCAATATTTAGTTATTTATTTACTGGATAGATCTAATAATGTTTTCTTACAATTGCTTGATATATATTTAATGTTGAGCATCTATTTTATATTCATTCATCTTTTCTTTATTTTTCCAGGTTTGTAAACAAATCCTTGTCAGTATTGGACTACAGAACATTAAATTGGTATAATGTAATAATAATTTACCTCCTGAAATCCTTGCAGCTCATCTAACATCTTGTCAATGTCATCATCATCATTGTCATCAAGGTCATCGCCTGACTCAGCAACATCAATCTCATCAGCATCATCTTTACTATCATCTGCTACACTGTTGTCTTTCTCTGGTTCATATTCTTCATGTGGTATTGTTTCTATTGCTGGAAGTTGTTCTGTGTTTTCTATGGATAGTCCTGCATCCATTTTTATTGGTTGACTGATTTGGTGTCTTACTTGGCTTTGGAATATAAAATAAATTATCATGAAATAAATAAGAGATTGGAGTAGTGAAAATACACTCTGAATCATTTGAATATCAATTGAAGTTCACTTGGATTTCATTTTTACAATTGGAACTAATAACATATGATGTTGTGGATTTGCAAGCAAAACAAAACAATTACATGGCAACATATATTTTGTAAAATAGTTATTTTCAGTGATCAATTATTTTTCCCGCCTTGTCTGCTCAAAAAGAGAAAAAAATCATATTGGAATATTCAAATGGTAACAATGTTTATTTGATTAAAAAAATGTTTCAAACCTACATGAATATAATATGTTTCCATAGCTGAGTGACAGTACATGAAATATTATTTCAATTATTGAGTTGTTTGTTCATAATTAGTAGCACCTTTTCTAATTCCGTTTTACTTAGTAGTAAATCCAGACAAATTCTTACTAGAATAGCATACATTCAAGAAGACTTGTATATAAACACAAAATAAACTCTGTAAAATCTGATAATTCATCAAAGCTGGTGTTTCTATTTTTTGAACAAATGAACATATAATCCATTTAATCCTTTCTAAATTAAAAAACGGTGTTTTAGAGCAAAATGGATAATCTTTCTCACTACAGGTACATGGATGTCGAATTCTTAATGTTTACAAAAACCACAAAATGTGCATCCACAATAAAAGATCAGGAATTACGATCTAAGGTTTAACTATGCGTCTAAAACTAAAAATATTCTTTGTTTTTCTCTACTATTTTTTCGGAAATCTCAAAGATGAGTTAATTATAAAATAGTGTGACAAGAGTTCATAAATAAATAGTGTGTATAAATATCACGGGAATGTTGAAATTGAAACAGCTGAGCTGTATAAAATACAATAAGTTTCGCTTTCCTCTCAGTAAAAACAATACTGCCCAATAAGTACATGTTATTATTACAAACAAGACGAAAAAATCATATGACAGAAGGAGCAAAAAAAAAAAAAGATCATACATTGAAATCATAGCGTGAGTCCACCAGTCGAATGTGTGAATTTCTCGACTGAATGAGCTTCACAACTTGCATCAATCAACAACAATCAGTCATTTCTGAAGCAATAAAATTGATAATTTCACCAACCTTCGTTTGCTCTTCCATTTGGACTTAAAACTTCGAAGCATTTCATATAGATTTTTTGAGTGATATAAGAAAAACTCAGCGTGAGTGGAGCAAAAATGAGAAGCGAATTCTAGTAGTTGCAAGCGCGGTGCAGTAATCAATCGATGCAATCAGCGATACTAAGGAATTATGGTTTGCAATTTCAAAGCTTTTAGTCTGGGCCAATCGTACAGCCAATCTTTGACAGCGATATAAAACAAATGGATCATGCCGAAAGAAGTGTATTTAAGTCATACATTACTAGCAATAAGTCAATAAATCAATAAATTAAGCAAAAGCACAATGATTATGTAAACGAACACTTACAAAATCTGAATGGGTTGAGGAGCCATTGATCTTAAAATTATTTTTCCTTTAGCTTAAACTTGAATTCTTCTAGTGTTGTATGCAAATGACTGAGATATGATGATTTCAACTATTCTAATTCCTGGTTTTTGTGAGAAATTGAATAAGTTTGACCCTGATATAATCTAGCAAACTCCTCCCTATGTAGAGGTTTCCCCCAACGGAAGAGCCCATGACACACTAAAAACATTCCAAATTCCTAACTTATCTCAACTCTATTACCCCGAAGTCAACACTCACCTTATTCAACGTCCTAGTGACAATACCAATCAAGTAAAATAATCGCTTTTTTCTCAAAAGGTAAAACGTTTTTCAAATGTTTCGTCAAAAGTCGATCTCTTTCAGCATGTTTTGAAATGTTGAGGCATGTCACTGAGATCGAGTGTCCCTGGGCCAAGGATTGAGAAATCACATCATGACATCATTGTAATGTCAACTATTAGTCAGCAGGGTGCGGCCAGGAAGTGTGGGTTTGTTTGACACTTTTACACGTGAAAAGAGACATTTGATGTTATGACGTTGATTTATATCTATCCTAAATTAGCATATAATCAAAAACTTATGATTTAGTTTTAGTTTTTTTAATCCTTTATCAATCCGGTTGTTTCATGATCGGATCTTTGGCGGGAGCAGGTTTGTGAATTTTTCTTCTGATTTTAATGATTTCCAATTTCCTTTCAAAATACAACCTTGTACAGCTTGTAGGGCTGGGCCGGGAAACTCATTTGCGAACAACAATGAGACCAGGAAGGATACTTGAGATTGATTTGGCAATTACTAAAATTACCAAATTCCTAAAATATTATTAGGTTGTGTCGGGAGCCGTGCGGAAAATGGTAGATAAAAGTTTATAAAAAGGCAAGTGGCTTTTCGCACAAAAAAAAGGATACACATGAGCGATTAGTATGTTCATTTGCTTGCTAACATTGAAAAGTCTGAAATACTTCCATAAACCGAATTGAAAAATGGCGGACGGTGCGATTATGTACTGAAGCGAGTTCACAGAAACCAGGCTAGTCAGTCGTCGCACATCGACAATGTTTTGTGTTGACCCATATATCTTAGTTTAACTTCAAATAGAGTGGTTTCCACGAGTTTTATAACATTTGTCAACAATAACAACAAAATCCGAAGATGAACTGTTCACCTAGAAGACTGACTAGCCTCGTTCTCAAGATCGTCCGCCATTTTTCGATTCGGTGAATACTTATAGCAGACATTGTCCCATGGCTAATGAACCCTAACTGAAAAGTAATTCTAAACTGATTCCAGTATTCCGTTTAAGTCGGTACAAGTTTACACTACATAGAGTCATTTTCGTATGAGTGGGAAGGTAAAAGAAGACTCTGCTCGCAGGGTAACCCGGCGTAACGATGGTTTCTAAGAGAGTCGTTTTCATATGAGTGGGAAACGTTACGCCCGGTTACGACTACTACGATACGGCAGATGATTCGAATGTTTCCTTAACAACTACGGCTACGATACGATACAGTACTGTTTCCCACTCATACGAAAACGACTCTATTGCGATTGCGCACTTAATGCTGCCTTGCGTTAAAGAATCCCTTGAAAAGTGGGCAGCTTCAACGGACCTTTCAGGGTTGAAAATGAGACATGCAGTTTTTCTCAGACTAGGCCTTAAATAACTCTGCTAAAGTTTGGAAATCGCCTGAAAAACAAAATATTTGATGCCACTGAGGGGTGTACCCGGATAAATATCAATTTTGAATAAATTAGCAATAATTTATCAATTGTCGCCTAAAGCTAAACATTTAAAGCGGTCATTTTCAAAACCGTCCGTCGAGCCCCCTACCCACTTTTCAAGGTACTTATCTTCCACGGCAATGGAATCCAAAATCCACCTAAAAATAGTTTTGGAACTGGGCAGACTTCTCCACTGGGATATGAGCACTTTTTATTAATCCACTCGTTTTGCCTCATTTCGAATTCAGCATATTTTGTTAATGAAATATTCACAAGCTTTAGTTTGATGTCGCGTTATTGCTGACACGAGCCGAAATTTAAACGGTGGTCTAATTAAAATGTTTTGCTTTCCTTAGTTGGGCGAAAAAAATCTGCCGTTGCTATTTCAATTTCAGAAAGCAATTAGATTGTCACCATTTTGTGCCTCAAAAATGGAAGGTTGGTGTAGTGATCATGAGAGCTGCATACTATAAAACAATTTTCACCATAAATAACATTGCAATGACAACTGACTCAAAAAGGAATTTTATAAAATGGAAACCAGTGATCGGATTTCTTTCATATTAACAGGAGCTATTCTTTGTTCTTCTTCAATGCAAACTTGAGCACCTCTTGATTTTCTTTTATTATGTCCAAACTTAGATACCCTGAAGATCGGTTAGTCATTGATATCCTCAAAGGACTATGAAAGGACTTACCGCGTCGATTACACCGACTCTTCTATGATATTCAAGCGTTTACTGATAAATACCAACAGTTTTGGATGTGATGTTTTTGAAATATTTTCGTACGCTTTAGCTGTTCTAGTTAAACAATAGCAAACGAGTTTTGAAATACAGAGTAAATAATAATAATAATACACTTTATTTAAACAGGGTGCCTTGAATTACATTGCGTAATTTCCATCCAGGCCCTTTAATATATTATATTCCAATCCGCTCCTAATTATAAGTGGAAATTACCCTAAACCCTGGGGAAACTCTTCTCTCACACGTATACTAACTACTACTGACATTTATTAGTTTACTAAACCAGAGAACCGTGGCATATATATATATATATATATATATATATAGAAAAACTCAACTCATGTATGATCCAACACACGAGGCGGGGCTAAAGAAGTGAGATGATTAACCCGCTCGGCCACCCATGCACCGTTTGATGGTAGCCAATATAATATATGTTTGAATGGTTAGCAGTAAACAGTACGAATCAGGATCTAGGGACACAGTAGGCTCTCTTCCTCATTGATATTTTATGTCCATATACGCTCTATCATGAATAGTGCGCATTACTAATTTATAATAATTCAGACTGTCTTCACCTTTTACCTAGCCTTCGTTGCATCCAGAAAAGATACCGGATGCAACGCAGGCTACCATATATCAAGGCTTAAAAAATTGTAAAAATAATAAATAAATAAAATAAACCAACGCTCCAACACATATATAAAAAGTACTTTATTAGAATTAAAATTTTACTCTGCATATAACGTTTTATGAATATATCACTAAAACCATGAAAAACAGATGCTGGTGTGGTTTTAAGGAAACCTGAGGAGGTTAGAGTCTTTGCACATCGTTCATGCGTGTACGTATTCTACAATTAAGGACAAGGCTCTACCATCGGCTTTTTCATTTACACAATGTCTTCTTACAAAGTATCAAATATAAGGAAAGATGTCTGATACGGGCATGGTGTAGACAACCAGAAATCTTTATCAATTATTTTGATTTTTTTTTAAACAATACAATGGATCAGTACAAGATGCAAATTGTGAGGGTAGACGGAAAAAAAATACATGAAAGAAACATTCTACTAGTTCCTCTGTAATGAATATCGTCTGGCGTTCAACGAAAACAGTCCTTTCTGCACTTTGTGTAAAATGCACTATTTTTCAACTCCGGTTTAACCGTCTTCACCCGTCAGACCTTTCTTCTTGAATACCACGTAAGAATGTGATCAACCCGTAAAGAACAATGATTTTTGGTGTGATTTTGTAGATTTAGCAAATTTGAATTATATGAATTTATGTTGAATTACGTTTTTACAACTTTTGAGACGCATCTCTCATGTTTTCCCACGTCGTTTTATTCTGGAGAACAAAGGAAATATAGCATTGGTTAATTTTGAAAAAGTTGGGAATGACAGGTAAGAATTATTCACTAATCTCAGTGGTGGATCCAGGTAAGGGGTGCAAGGGGTGCGCACCTCCCCCCCCCCCCCCCCCCACCATCCATGAGCTCAGACAATCAAATTTTCACTAACATTCTTAAAAAGAAATGTTTCTTATATATGACGTCATTGCCCAACGCTGCACTACTTAGGAAAAATCCTAGATCCGCCCTTGAATTTATATATTCAATCAGTCACTGAATCATCCAAGTAAGTTATCAAGCGACTGCATGCTCATTCATTAATTCACTTGCTCGTGAACTCAAGAATCTATTCATACATCTATCCGACCCATTCATTCTTTTATCCATTCATCCACTCAACAACTCACTCAGGCATTCACTCATTTATTTAGTCATTCAACCATTCATCTCTTCCTGGCCACTCATTCAGACAGAAGTTTTATCTCTTTCATTTGTAAACAGTCAAATTGAAACAATAAGTTTAACTTACCAATTTACAAAGTTTAATCTGTGTCCTAACGTGAGCTGCAAAGATATCTTTAAGGTCTTTCACTTGTTGCTTTTTAAATCGTTCAAAATCTTGCATTGATTCTTTGACAAAATCACTGTAACAGAAACAATATTATAGAAGCTACATGCATTGCTTTCTTACTTCGTTAATGCTTTTAGCGGTGAAGGATACAAGCTTTTTGATGAGAACCGAATGAATTTAAACCTAAACCACTTCAACCTGCTGGTTAGTTTCGCTAGCCATTAAGCTAAAGGTTGAACACGAACAAGGACTGAACAACATTATTTTTCTCAATGTTTTCTAACATTTTCAGATGAATCTCATTGGAAACTCACGGTATGTTTGGATATTGAAGCGAGCAAATAAAGAATGTAGCAATGCTGGGATTACTTACTCTAAATCTTCTTTTTTAGATTCTACAGTTGTTTCAGCTTCTTTGATCTGTTCATCAAGAGTAGCTATTTTAGCATCTAGTGTCTCTGGAGTCTCAGCACCAAAGATCATTGATGATAGACCTTTAAAAGACATGCTAGTCTTTGCTGGTGGGGCACTGCCTTCTGCAGCTGCTTTCTACATAGATACAAATAAAAACAATCTATTCATGAGCTGTCCATGCCTGCCTATTTTAAGAATAAATATACATGTTTCAAAAAAGTAAAAGTACAATAAATTTCGTTTTTGTGAGTGAAAACAGTACCGTATTGTTTCGTGACTCATATGTCTAGGAAAATATTTGAATCATCAGTCTATCGTAGTGGTATCGTAGCCATACCATTTCCCACCTATTTGACAATGAGCCCCTATATCGACTCTGTTACCTTCTGAGATTCTAGTGCTTCTCTCTGTCCATTTTTGGATGATAATACATCTTCAGCTTTCTCTAGATCATACTGACGAAGCCACTGCTTTTTAGCTACAGTCCTGACAAGAACAAAAAATGATAATGTCAAATAGAAAAGGAAAGAAAATTTAAACAAATAAGGCAATAACAAAAAATAAGTTAAATAGACAATACAAAGATGATCTGTATTAAAAATGGATGAAAACTTGTGAATGGAATTGCAGGAAAAGAAAAGAATGAAAGCAACTGCAATGAACGAGAAACAATAGAAAATATTGACAAGGAGACCCATCCCCCTCTACATTTGTTGCACCACTTCCACTACCTATGAAAGAGTCTGACCCCAAAGACAAGAAAAGAAAAGAGGATGAAGAGAAAAGGCTAGAGAAAGCAGTAATGCATAATGAGCAAGAACAAAATAATGTCTAAAATTGATTGGTACGTGGGCATCATTATACAGTCAATTAGTTGTTTTTTCCACGTTTTATTTATATTAGCTTTCGCCCTAATCGCACATCTTTATTCAACTTAATAGTTGTTTATTTCTATTTTTCTATCATAATGCGTTCTAACACAATGTACTATGAAACAAATTGTAAACACATCCATTTTTGCCCTGAAGATGTGCGATTAGCGCAAAAGCTTGGCTATATAAATAAAACTTGGAAAAAACAACTAATTGACTAAATAAAGAACAAAATATATAGTAATGCAAACCTTAAAACATCAGCAAAATAAAGATATTCTTTTAATGGGTCAGCAAATGTTATCTCATCATCTTCTAAGATATTGTCCACCGATGAAGAAAGCCTAATCAAAAAAACAAATTTGTCAAATGAGTTTACATCAAACATCTTTTCTCATCATTCAATTTTTGTTTAGCAAAAATCCAGGAGAAAATCCCTGTTGGCATATGTAAGAACAATGAACTTAATTCACTAATTACCAGTGCCATTGATGATATTGAAAGGATATACAACAATGAAAAGTAGTAAACATAAAGTTGTAGTTGTACTACTGCAGTTTTACGTTTTTGGTCCTTTCAATCATAACTGAAATTCACTGAGCTGCTTTCTAACTTCAACTAAACCCACCTTTACATACCAATGCTTGTGCAATCGTAATCATCGTGAATTATGATTGGTTAGTGTTGAGTTTTGATATTTAATTGACATGAGGAAAACAAATAAATAAATAAAACATTAAAAGGTTGTTTATTAACTTACGCATCCATATGGTGTCCTGCCTTTTGTAATCCATCACCCATTTCATTCTCTAGGATACTCCATTCACTAAATTCAGTTGAAGTTAGTATAAGATAATGAAAATGACAGTACAAGATTGATGGCTTTTGCCTCCCACAAAACATGACCATCATCTCTCATATTAAGGTTGGTATGTGCGGAGTACTCCCCTGGGAGTCTGTTTCATTCCACTGCCATAGAGACAATTGATATCAGTTCAATCCACAGAGCTCTGATTTCCATTGCATGGTTGATCCCATCCCAAATAAGACCTATGTCCCTAGCCAAGGCGTCTGGGTAGAGGTCTGGTTACACAATAGTTTCCATTATGTCTAATTTGAGATCACCTGTCTTTCTCATGGAAGCAGTGGAAAAGGTTTTGTATCTATTACTTATCCCTAGATGTATATGAAACATGAACAAATAGTGGACTTTATAGCGTACCTAAATGTCTTCCCATATCCTGCATGGTGCTTGTGAATTGCAAAGGTTTTCTCTGACATGTGCTAAAATAGAACATTGAAATGTTACATAAAAAGGTATGAGAATAATTAATCAATATTGTTTCTTGGTACTTCAATAGGACTCTTTTCCTGTCATTTCAAAGCTTTCTTTGACAATGACAACTATTCTAATAGCTATGCAAATATCCAAGTTACAGTTTGAACTCTCAAGAACAAATAATATTGATTCATGAGACTAGACTAGTAAGACAAATCAGGTATGAACTCGATCCAAATCACCAGAGGTAATGTAAAACAGAAACACTTTTCTACTGTTGAAAAACAAAAACAGATATGAGCACAGAAAAGTTTTCTTTTTTTTTTTTGCATTTTCATTTTATTCTTTCTTCTCTATCAAAGAGGCCATCAGAAAATCAGATCGATGACTGGTTAGCTTGAGCACTAGATGGACAAATGCTCAGGGTCTTAAAATCATTGAGAAATTTCTGCCTTTGCTTCTCTATCTAAAAATGGTAACAAATCTTCATGTTCTCTCTGGTTACGACTTAAAACCAGAGGTCATGTCTCTCTTTGCTTCATTCATTAACCTGTATTAGAGGGATGTTAAAGAACCTGTATCTTGACCATACTGTTTAATTCACACTCATGCAAAAACATCTCTTAACTGATAGTAATAGAATATTTGGTAATAGAATTGTTATGGGATATCCAATTGTGTATGACTTATCTTGTGCTAACATTTGAAGTGCTGAAATAAATAAGTTGATGTAAAATACAAATGTATAAACCATAAATTGTGACATTTATTTTATGTGATTTCAACATGTGGAATCTGGTATACACCTTCCTAGCGAGTTATAATTTTGTATCAGACAATCTAACACTGAAATGACAAGTGTTTTTATTTGTTTATCATATATAATATTTGATCAACATCTTGAAAGCCAAAATACAGCCACATAGTATGGTAGTCATTGAAATGGGTGTTTTGACATGCCATGACTAACCTGCCTCACTTTCAACATGGCATTTATGTTTGTTCCTAGATTTTCAGCATAGTGTTTCATGTCTTCAAATTGTCTGAAATATTCAATTTGTAATAATTAGTCTTATTTTGGGTATTTTTGTATTGGTAGATGTAAATGTGTTAATGTCATAGTGCCCAATCTCCTTGTTTTTTATTATTATTATTTTTGTTTTTTGTTGTTGTTTTATTTTTAACTATGATTTAAGGATCACAAAAATGCTTGAATAATAGCATACAAGTTGCCGTTATAACATCAAAAGATTTTGTTTGCTTTTTGAAATACCTATTTTAGGACATTATGATTTGTTTGTTGTCAGCACTAAAATACATTTTGTTGGCAAATGGGCATTTTTTACTAACTATGTAAGGAGCTTGTTTATGGTGTCACAAAAAACACTTTTTCAAACAGACTTCTTCTTTGTTTTCTACTGGATTTTTCAAAACATGAATAACATTAGAAAATGATTTTTTCGATAATAGCAACATTTTTGAACATTTTTATTGGGAAAATTTATAAAAACCTATCAATAATATTATTAAAATAAGGAAACATCTGTTTTGCGGGTTGTTGTAGTGATTTATCCTATATTTGATAAAAATTAAATTGTCGGCTTTTTTTCTTTTGAAAATTAGTCAATATTTCTTCATTAGTGAATTTTGCAGCCATTTTTACATTAACCACTTAAGGTTGTTTTAGTGGTTGTAAGTCTGGGGCAAACGTCTGTTAACCCTTTCGCTCCTGGAGATTTTTGGCGTTTTTAGGCGTTTTTTGACACATACAAACTTTTAGCTCGTCCAGAGCAGTTTGTTTATTACTTCGATCAAGATTCCTGTGTTTTTGTGTTACCGGGGAGGCATGAAGCTGGTGAACAGGTTTAACGCGTTTGAAACAGGTTTTCAGTCTAATCAGAACTTTGACGAATTCGCATCATTTGTGATTTCGTCGTTGTTTTTTGCTATTAATTTGCCTCTAAACGCTTCTGGAACAGCATCATTAAGCTTTCTAGTTGTGATGAGTCTACTGTTTGAAAGAAATCAAGCTGGTGAGATGATTTCGAGTAAAAATTAGTGTTTTTTTCGCACTCGTGAATCTTGGCGACCGTTGAAGAAATCATCACTTAAAGACTGTTTTAGAGGCAAATTCTCGGACTGCCGCGGCTATTTTTGCAAGTTGTGGTGATAGAAGAACACAACAAGCCTGAAATTTCGGCAGAATTCCGAGGTAGCGTTAGACTTGAAAAAAAACTTGAAATGGGGGGAGGCTATGACGGCTGCCGATAATTTGGTTGATTTCCCAGAATGCATTGCAGTCGTGTTTTTATGGAAACACGGGTAGTTCGAACTAGGCATGTTCTTAGGGCTTTAGCGCTGTAAGTGAAATGAAATAAAACTTAAAAAACTTGCATACGCTTAGTAGAAGGACTGAATTTTTATAGGATATGAAACTTTTTGTTTGAAGACAAGGTTTTTAGCCAAAAAATTCGACCTGCAAAATGTGTGGTTTTCAACATCTGAAAATAGCGAAAAAACGTGATTTTTTTGCTTTTTAAGGTTTGAACTGTATGTTTTTGCCCAAATTGCTAGTTTCGTCAACCTGAATGGTACTTAAAAGTTAACCACATTCCTAGTGTTTGCTTTGAATGGTGATTTATGGCATGAATGACTCAATTCAGGAAGATATGATTTTTTAAAGCAAGGTAGTTGTCTACGGCCGGCTGAGGCTGGTACAGGAGCGAAAGGGTTAAATAGTATCAAAATAATAACATAAGTGCTGTCAGATGATGCAAAACATGCCTGTCTGGTTTCTTGAGATTCATTGAGGCACTGAAGCTTTTTAACCGGGAATCAACCTGAAGTATAAAAAAATTGGAAAGTGCAGATATTAATAGCCATGAAAGGCAAATTTAAATTACACTCTATTGATTTTGTAAAAAAAGAAAACCTCAATTAAAGATTGCCATTTCAAATGTTTGTCTGACAAGTGTCATTTACCTTGCTGGTATACTGTGTTGCTTGCAAACTTTCTTTCCATCCCTCTTCCTAGCAAGAGAATAGCATTCATCATTGTCATCATCATCACCACCAGCATCATTAAACACAGTCAAAATTTCACCATCATGATCACAATCATAACTATCATCATGTTCATTATCATCATCATCATTATCACCATAACCCCATACACCAATATCACAATCATAATCTCACTATCATCATCACAATCGCAATCATAACAATTATCATCTTCATCATCATCATTACCATAATCATCATAAACCAATATCATATTATTATGATCATCATCATTACCACTATCATCATAAATCAATACCATCATGTTTATAACCATATTTATCATAAACCAATATCATATTATTATGATCATCATCATTACCATAATCATCATAAACCAATATCATATCATTATGATCATCATCATTACCATAATCATCATCAACCAATATCATATCATTATGATCATCATCATTACCACTATCATCATAAATCAATACCATCATGTTTATAACCATATTTATCATAAACCAATATCATATTATTATGATCATCATCATTACCATAATCATCATAAACCAATATCATATCATTATGATCATCATCATTACCATAATCATCATCAACCAATATCATATCATTATGATCATCATCATTACCACTATCATCATAAATCAATACCATCATGTTTATAACCATATTTATCATAAACCAATATCATATTATTATGATCATCATCATTACCATAATCATCATAAACCAATATCATATCATTATGATCATCATCATTACCATAATCATCATCAACCAATATCATATCATTATGATCATCATCATTACCACTATCATCATAAATCAATGCCATCATGTTTATAACCATATTTATCATAAACCAATATCATATTATTATGATCATCATCATTACCATAATCATCATAAACCAATATCATATCATTATGATCATCATCATTACTACTATCATCATAAATCAATACCATCATGTTTATAACCATATTTATCATAAACCAATATCATATCATTATCATCATCATCATTACCATAATCATCATAAACCAATACCATCATCATGATTTAATTTATCTACATAATATTCAGTCTTGATTGTTGCTTATTTAGAAACTTCAGACACACAAGTATGAGCATAAATCACTTATTTTCACATCATCCTGTATTAATGTCCCTTATTACTATACCTGGCGTAAAAATCCTAAAAACATTGGATCTTTGGTTAATTTGCCATGAGCTGCACATCTTAACAAAAAGTTCTTTAAAAAAATGTAAAAATATGTCAGTCTATTATCACAAGTCAATAAAGAATTAATGCAATACGCTAATACTCTATTGAGCAATTCATCATATCATAGCTCACCAAAAAGCTGGTTATTAAACATCAAAAGACACAATATGAGGTCTAATTTGCTGTGTCTATAGACTGTGAATATGAAAACCAGATGTTTTTCTTAGCCATGGTCGGAGACACACTAAGACATGATAGATCATATGATTGTTTTCTTGGAAATGACACCCAACTGTTATGAACTGTTATGAACTCGAAGTGTCTCACATATTTCACACACACAAACACACATTTTATCCAAAATAATATTGATAATGACTATCATTTGTCAATTCTAAATCACACTGTCAAAAATGAAAGCACTTATTTAAGATGAACACTCACCTCTAAACCTATTCTTCTTTTCTCAATGAAATCAGGATCAAATCTGTCTCCTGCAACCTTAAATGCATTTGTCTAAATGAAATAAAGGCAATAAGACACTCAATGAGTCTTAATATTATTAACAAACTATAAGCCTAAGAATAATTTTCCTAACTTCACATTTTTACCTGTAAATAAACTGCATAAAACTTTGCCTTCAAATCAGGAATGTGGCTTTTCTACAAGGACATTTATACTATGAAATACTAACTGGAACTTTACTAGTGCTTCAAATTGAATTTAAGGAGTACATATAATTATATCATAATTTATAGTGATGAAGCAGAAACCTACCCTTTTCTCAGGTAATGGAGGAACAATTATCTGATAAACAATAACAAATTTAATTACAATTTTTATAAGAAATATCAGTAAATAGAATAACTAATACCAGTTATATTGATATTAATAGAGACAGTATAAAAAATTGCTTTGCAGTTACATGTACCTTGTATATTTTAGTGCTTCTGTGATTGTTTGATGAAAATTGGAATAAAAGCTAATGTTTTGTTTGTTTGTTAATTCATTCACAAGCACCCTCTCTCATTTACTTTTGCTCCATTCATTAATTAATTAATTCATATCATTTGTTGACTTTATTTGCTTTACTTGGTTTGTTTATTTGTTTTTAAGTTGCACATTAATTTTGTTTGTTGCATAATTGCTTGCAACAAGATTCATTTTTGTGGCATTTTGACCACGTCCAATGTCATTATCAAGCAATGAATATGAACTTTAGTGGAGCATACGTAGTTTCATAGAACAATACAGTACTTTACAGCCAAATTCGATGTATCGCAACCTTCCAAGTTTGGATTTTGGTCTTTTCTGGACCGTCAATCAGTTTCAATAAGGTGGAGCTTGCCCTAACATGTTCTATGATTGGTTAATATGAAATAAACTCCACCCTTGAAATTGGTCAACGGTCAACAAAAGTCCAGATCAAAGCAAAGTTTTGAAATGGCGGGTCGCAATACAAAAATTTGTCTGAAATATTGAGTGTTGTGTAAATAAACTTACAGCTGGATACATGGCAACTAAATAGTTTCTTAAGAGATCAAATTCACTGTATCTTCTCCATAGGTTACTTGACAAATCAGGCTCTCCTGCAGGTGGGCCACCATCTATATATCTATTAATAATAATATTATTATAATAATAATATATTGTCTCCCTTATCTCCTTTAAGTATCAATAAAAATAAATTACATTGTAATCAACTTATTTAAAGAAAAAAGCTACATTTCATTTTTATCGACATTGACAAATTCAAATTGCTCTTATGAACTATAATAAAAATCACTTTAAAACAATGTATTGTTTAAATGCACAGCCGGATCATGGTCATCAAAGGGGGTCAGATGAACCTAAATTCACAGAATATTGAACAAACATTTGTCCTAAATCAGGCAAAAGAAGTGAGATGGTTAAAATGTACAGAATATTATGTAATGCACAATCATTTGAGCATACTGTTTCTCAAGGACCACATTTTGACAAATTTTCTATTGGATTTGGCAAGTCTATCCCCCACATAAACAACAGAGCAATAATCGGTATTTTATCAACACAATTTCCGCCAGCAAATACAATACTTTGAAAGTGTCAAGTTTTATATCTACACGACAAGAGATTAACATATAATAGCCTTAAGGATTAAATTAATGATTTCCTCAAAAAAAACAATGTTGCAAACGCACGAAAAGAGCTCAGATCATGCCTTTGAGTCATTTTAGATGAGGAACATTTCAGATATTTTTCCGTGAGACTACTGCTTCTAATGGCAAATAACAAAGCAATGATTGCACACATTAAAGGAGAGAAACGGGAATTTTTTCAGCTTATCAACAACCAGAATCCTTATTCATCTGCCAATTTTGAGGAGATCAACGTGAATAACAGAATGTGCGACGATCTTTGTTGAAATTAAAATATCCCCGAAGTCGGTTTAGCTAGAGAATTCGGTTTACAAAAGTTTCCATGGAAAATATATAAAAAATATCCACATCCAACAGAACATCAAGTGAACATACAATCTCTGTAAAATCCGAGAAAGTGTTCATTAAAAACAGGAGTTTTGCGGTTGATAAACGAGGATCAAGTCGGTACGCGATCGACAAGAACTTTACAACAACTTAGCCAAAGACGTCATTCTTACTTGGTTTCGATTAGATAGACCGTGTAAGGATCTTTGATAAACTCAGAGGTTCGTTTCTCTGAATCGGTAATGGAGATAATCATTGTATTGAGCAGGCTATCTTCCGGAAAATAGCGCACTTCACCACCACCACCTTCTGTTTGTACCACATCCGCCATGTTGGATGCATGTGATGCGCATGTGCTCTTCCGGTAATCAATTTTACGTAGGGAGGGGTAGGTACTTTGCAAACTATAAACATATTTTTAACGTTTTTGTTTAATAAAGCAGAAAATAACTTTGTCATATGAATTCAAGTGTCATATTAAAATTACATGAAGCTAGTAAAGAAATATTTCTATTCACAAGTTATTTTATATGTAAGGACGAAAAAAAAGACTTACCCCTCCATACTGAAGAATTAAAACTGCTCTTCCAGCGGTTCTAATATCATCAAAACCAAATTTCGAACATGGCTGACAGAGAGAAGACTGTGGAAAAAGGATTTTTAGCAAGAACTGCTAGCATCACTTCAAAACGAGCCAAGAGAGCCGGTGAAAAGGTATTACAATACTTGATACCACATTGAAGTTCTCAGATTTTCGGCAAGTATTTTTGTTCGATCAGCAATCTCGTTGGGAATGATCAAATTTTACCGAGAGATTTTTTGGTTCCATTACCTTGAATCGCTTTTCTTAGATTTTCCAAAGTTGTTGAGCATATTTCACAATGATTTGATGCGTTAGTCATTTTTATACTGTGGTTGCTTTACTAGGTAAAACAGAAGCTTGGCAAAGCAAATGAGACAAAGGATGTCACATTTGATGAATTTGTCACTAATTTCAACAAACAACAGGTAAGGTTTACACTTTTATCTTACGATTTAGTTTGTTTTCCCTTATCACACCTTACGACAGCTCTTTTCGCCCACTCCTTAACTCATTAAGCTTGAACTCTTATTTTTTAGATAGTAAAGAGTCTTTCTTATTCTGATTGCCGATGAAATGCTATCTTTCAGCATTTTGTTGCACTCCATTCTAAACCACTAAAACTGATACTGGTTAATGCTGTACTGTTTTGATAAGAATCGGAAATCTAAAGATTTTTCAATCTGTCTAAATACTTTCACATTTCATCGTTGTAAATCAATGTTGTTATTGCCTTTGTTTCAAAATCAACTCACTCTATTATTGCAAAAACCTTGTTTGTTTACAATCCAAAAAGCTCTTATATTGTATATTATATATAATTTATTCGGCCAATTACAACCATAATTGTTATGAATGAATATTTAAGTATCTCCCAGTTTATCATGAATTCAAAATGTATAAAAAATAATATATATTGTAAAGACCAGCCTAAAAGAATAATCTTTATGATGATAATATGGTAACTAAAAATACTTGAATGTCAGCCTTGAAAGGCATTCAGAGATTTTTGTTACAACTGTATATCTGAAGCTGTGTCAATCATTCATTAAAGTGTAAAATATCCGTTTGATCTCTTGGTTTTTTTTTTCTTAGCCACAGGGATCCCGTGATCATCTTTCACTTTAGCAAATATGCATTTTTATTATAAATTGTTATTTCTTCTTTACCAATTGATTTTCAATGTTTATAATCCAAGCCTCTGATCATCTTTTAAAGTGTTGAAGTTGTAAATCAATTAAGATAATATTAATTGAAATAGGCTCCTGTTTCATGATTTGTAAATGCATATAATATTATAAGTCTTGAAGCAGGGACCCTTTTTTATTATGTGAGTCACAACAGTTGTTTTTGGTTACCAGCTAGATTTGCTGTCAGGCAACAACTTGAAAATTCATGCTGTTGAGAAACTGTGCAAACATGTTATATTTCTTTGTTTTTATCAGACAGCAGCTCAAAGACTGCAGAAGGACTTCAAAAACTACAATTCTTGTATCAAAGGTACTGTAAATTAAATTAACAATTACAAGTCTTTATTTTGTGTTGCAAACATTGTGACGTTTTAATTTTTTTATCTATTTCAAACATGATGAGTTTTTAAATGTTTATCATCAGAAGAGTTTATGAATGAGACTGTCACAAAAAAATAAGAGAAAAATTTTTGAAGTAAAATTTCAGAGTTAACCATCATTTTTGTCATTACTTGTTTTAGCATGAGACTGAAAATCTTGTAGTCTAATTTTGTACATTAACTTTAGCCATGATAGGAGCAAGTTTAGAATTTGGAGAAGCAATCAAAGAAGTGTATGAACCTGAGTGGGCTGGTAGAGATGTAACATTTCAGTTACTTGATGTAAGTGTCAACTTCAGCAAAATTAATGATATAAAGTTATGAACAATAAAGCCTTGGTCCTGAAACACTTGAAGAATAATCATTCTTTGTTGACAAATAGCCAACAAACAACTGACGGGTTTCTTTTTTTACTGAAACAGCACCAACAGTTGACGTCATTTTAATGATCTGTTGGCCAACAATTAGTTGGCAAACATCCAATTTTGGTTATCAATTTCATTCAACTATATATATTTTATATATATGATTATTATATGTGATTAATCATTATTTGTATTATTATTGGAAATTACTTGTGTTCAGCGACTGCACATGTACTGGACAGATTTACAAGAAAAATTACAAGATGAAGTTTTAGGTCCACTTACTGCCTATCAAAGTCAATTTCCTGATATTAAGGTATTGGTATTGTACACCTTGGACTGCACACAGTATTCTTGAATTAGTGCATTATATTATTGGTGAAAAGGGTCAATGAAAAGCATCATCCTTACACACCAAAACTGATGAACATCACATGGAACGTAGTACTATGTAAATCTGTACTTTAACATTTAAATCTGTACTTGCGAACAAAACATTGTGTGACAGATATATCTCAAAGCCTAGCCAATCAGACTGAATCTTTTTTTTTTTTTTTTGAATAATGTAGGTTAATTGGCTAGGCTTTGATGTATGGGGTTAATTAGGGTTACAATACAATCTGTTTGAAATGTAAATATTTAAATGTACAAAGTACAAATTTGAATAGTTGTACAATGTGGTAGATATTCAATGTAAATCATTTTCATATATCAGAATAACTCTGAAATGAACAATTCCACAAAAAATGAGCCTTATTTGATTTGGATGGTTGCAGAAACAATTGAAATCATATAGTAGGAATTTCACTGCCAATCTTGCATGGAATTTTTTGTTGTGACCTATTAATTGTGAATGATGTTACCACTGTCAATGAAAATGTATAATACTACAATTGAATGTTAGTGCAATCATTTTTCTGTCTTCAGGCAAAAATTAATAAACATGGAAGAAAACTAGTTGATTATGATCGACTGAGACACAACTTTGAGGTAGTTATCCCATAGCTATTAAATGTTAGACCCACCCAACCTAACTGTGTAACTCATATTTAGAAAAGTAAATACATTGGAACCTAGACAGCTTTCATGAGTCCAAATTTGCTCATCTCTGTCGAATGGTTTTTCACTAGTATCTGACTTCACAGACTTGGATATCCAATTTGCAAACTGATCCCCATTCTGAGAAATGATAATGTTTTTTTTTTTTTTTGTTTTTTTTTATTTATTTAATTATTTTTTTCAACAGACTCTGAACGCTAAAGGCAAACATGCAGATCAGAAGAAACTATCTCAGGTGTGTTTCTCTTATAGCATGTGACTCCAAAATGTAACCAGTTATAATATAATTTTGTAACTCAATGTGTTCTGTCTGTTTGTTGTTATACTGCTTGGCGCTTACAGGTAAATTTCTTTTTACAGTCTCAGGAGGAATTTAGTGAGGCAAAATCAGTTTATACAAGGCTACATGCTGAACTTTATGAAGAACTTCCTGCTCTTTACGATAGGTAAGTAAAGAAAACAAATACTAGTTACAACATTGTTATATTTTGTTATATGGGTTTCTAAAATAATATGCTGTTACAGTGGCCAGGTATTCTAAAATTATTACTTCAAATTGAATTCTTGTTGGATTATAAGCATTTCCTTTTTATTAATTTCAGTCGAATTGCATTTTATGTGTCATCATTCCAAAGTATTTTCAATGCTGAAGCAGTTTTCCATCGTGAAGCAGCAAAGGTATGAGTACTGCCAACAAATTGTTAACCAAAACAGTTTGAATCGTAAATGATACTGTTTCATTTACTGAAGATTACTGGTTTCTGCAAACTCAAATGCTTGAACTCTACTTGTCCAAAAATAAAAAGTAAAAAATTAAAATAAAATAAAAACTAACTTCAAGAAGCTGATTTCAAACTTTGTCTAAACCTGCCCATTCAACATTTGTACAAATATAATCAAGATGAATTGCGATTGGTTAGTTTTCATTGGGATGGTCTTTGATTGACAGAAGCAAAAATGCCAAATATCAGCAAGCATTTACATTTCCGAGTTTGCATTAAGTGGAGTTGCAGTTGTTTAGTGGAAGGGCAGATAATCTAAAAAAAAGTCTCAGCTCCTGGTCGTTGTAATTTGAACTCGTCTAGCACTAATCATAACCACTATGAAGAGATTCTTGATATGCTGAAGCTGCTAGGTTGTGATGATTATAGATGGTTTTATTTGTTTGTTCTTTTTTTGCAGATAAAAACTCAAATGAATGATCTCCTTGACAGTCTAGTTGTTGAAGCATCTTCAGGAACACACACCACAAGAAGACCTTTCCAATTATCCAGGTCAGTTCACTTTAAAATAGCCATTCAAATAGAAACGTTAACATAACCCAAACCATAAAGTACAACTCAATCAATCAGTTGGTCAAACAAACAAGCAAACAATAAGTCATCCAAATCAATCAATCAATATTAGGATCACTGATGAAATAATCATCAAGCCAATCAATCATTGCATCAACCAATCAGTCAACCTTTAAACAACAAACGATTTTCTAAAACACCCAAAAGAATGTGTACAGTTTTGTGCATATTGTGTATAATATTAGGATCACTGATGAAATAATCATCAAGCCAATCAATCATTGCATCAACCAATCAGTCAACCTTTAAACAACAAAGGATTTTCTAAAACACCCAAAAGAATGTACAGTTTTGTGCATATTGTGTCAAGCACTCACATATCTATTTCACTCGTAGATCAGGCTGGGGAAGGGGGCTACTGGTCACGGATCACAGGTTTTTTTTTTGTTAATTTCACAGATCACGGCATTAAAGAAAAGCATTTCACGAATCACAAACTTTCACACTTGGAATCACGGCATATTTTTTGCTGCTTTTCGCGAATTACAATATAAATATGGCTTGAATCACGGATCACGGAAAACCCCTTCCCCAGCCTGTTAGATGATGCAGAAGGCCTCTTTAAAGCTTATGGTGTCTAGAATAATCATTTTACTTTTTTAATCGTGGGTTATCAGCTTTCAGCCTAACCTCCAACCTGGAGGATCAAGGGATCACAATTTATCTGTTATCTACTCTTTGACCTTTTCAGCAGGAGGGGGGAGGGCATCAGGAGTTAACACACTAGCAGACATAGGACTAGGAGTCATCATATTATCATATTCCAGACGTCAAATTCTCTTGTTTCATATCTAGTGTGAACCCAATCTCTGACAGCGATGATGCAGAACAAATGTCCAATTCAGGTCAAACTGATTCTCACCAAGGCAGTGTAACTATACTGTCGACTGATAAAGAAGTGAAGGGTGATGACTCTGAAGGTAGGATGTACTGATTGCCATGTGGACATTTTTGAGCCTGTTATCATTACCTCAACAACTCTGTGTCACACTCTCCCCAGTCCCTGGCCACTTTTTTACCCCAAAATTTCCGACTTTGAAGCCCGATTTTTGGGTAAAAAGTCGATTAATGTTTATTTTAGATAATATATGATCAAATTCAATTAAAATTGTGCAAATTTCATATGCACTTTAAAAAAAAATAATAATAATAAAATAAATAAATAAATAACTGCATTATAAAAGAAAAAAAATTGTTTGTTCCACATAATGTTTTTAAACATTAATAAATTTAAATTATTTACATTATGTGGAACAAACAGAATTACTTTCTTTAATAATGATGCCCACATATAAACCAACTTTAGATTAACTGCATTATTTTAACCTTCTTGGGATTCGACTTTTATTGGTACCAATTGATGAGAGCTTGCATTCCTTGGAAAAACCTTTAATAGCAGGGCTCAAAATAGGACCGTGATCATTTTGGACTGCCAGATATTCAATGTGACCTCTCATTTCCCCATTGGCAGGCTGTTATCTCTAGCTCTTTTAGCATGCATGTGCTTGCTCCTTATCAATATGCAACAAAAAAGTCTCAAGACTATGGACTAAAACTGTTTATTTTATTATACACAGGCACAAGCCAAGAAAAGATTGTCACTGAGGCACCCGATGAAGATGGTATGAAATGAACAGTTTTGTTTATTCCTTGATGTATTAGTATCCGTCTATTATAACTTGTCACCACCACATAAAAATAATCACAGACTACAGTAGATTTGAATGACTTGATGAACCTACCACCCAGAGACTTTTCATTGATGTTTTTAGTTTGAATGTTTTATGAACCTATTCAATAAATATTATCGAAAAAAATGGAGAACGTTGATTGTCAAATGGAGACCATACAATTCTGCAACGGTCATTACTATATTTGGTCAGGATCATTAATTTGTTACTGATAATCTCTTGTGATCATGGGATTTGACAATGGATATTATCATAATCTTCTTTCTCCCTGACAACATATTCTTAATCCAGTTAATGTAATAACAGTTATCAAACTCATTAATAATTCATAAGATTGTAGTCCAATGTAATGCTGTTATCTGATCATGTGACGGTATCTTTAGTGCCAGGTAAAGATACAGCAAACTAGAAGTCGGGGGCGGCTTTGAATATTTTCAGGGGAGTGCGGGGCTGATAAAGCATTAATGAATAAAACATTAATGCTTTATCATTTTTTCATTTTTGATAAAGACCTAATGATTTATTCATTAATGCTTTATCAAAAGCTGCTATCAACAAAGCTAAGACAAAATATTTTTTTAATTTTCAACTATGCATACATGCTATAGAAAAAAGTACTGAGTTACTATTACATTAGTTAATTATTATACTTACTTATTTAGAATTAAATGTAACGGCATTACTAAATGTGCAGTTATTAAACACGATATTACTAGCTTTACCGAATTCAGGTTCACTACTTGTTTTGGAAGCTGTGATTAAACTTTCACCGCCCATTTCGTTACGTATTTCGTATTCTTCGGAATACTTGAGCTCAGACACGCTGCTTCTTCACTTGTCGACTTAGGTTTTCTGAAACGTCGTCTCATTTTATCATATAGAGATTTCTTTAACTTTGAGTCTCTTAGCTTTTTAACTTTAACAGATATTCTCTTATTCTTAAAAAGCCTCAACAAACTGAGCTTTCGGTGTTGTGAATATTTAATTAGACTGAATTCCCTCGATAGTTTTAATTTCGATTCATATATTTACATAACCATGCTACCTATTGTATAGAATGAATGAAACACATTCAAACTTTGATTTGTTGTTTCATCTTTTAAATTCTTTACAGATACTGACACAAATATAATAATGAGGTATAGTTTCAAAGTTCCTACAACTAATTGCATTTATGACCTTACTAAAAACGATAAAATAAGATTTTGCTTTTTCAGATTCTAAAACTGTATGAATTATGAATTGTAACAGTTTGATAAGTAGTATAAAGAACTCAAGAGAGTGTTTTATCGGCGCTAAAGATTCTCGCCTTCGGCTCGAATCTTTATCAGCCGATAAAACACTCTCTTTCGTTCTTTATACATTACTTAATGTATTTATTTTAATTTTAAATGTATTGTAGAAATCAATCCATCCAATGAGAATCATGTGGTAGACGAACAACAGACCGTAGAAGAGCCAACAAAGCCGCCATTACCTGAACCATATCATGATGAAAAAGTTGATGATCCTAGCAGTGAACCTGTGGTACGCCCCACTCCAGCACCACGACCACCGCCTCCACAAACAGCGACACCGGTAAAATTATAACTATGAAAAAATAACAATTTGAAAAGAAATAAACAAAAAAATAGAACAAAAGAAAAGTAAATGAAATACTGTAACGACATTATATTTGTCTTATTGTAGCATTTGAATCGAGTTGAATTCAACATTTTTACATTGCCAAAGATAGTTATCAAAAGAAACAAACGTGGTGATAATCAGATCATTGTCCCTATATTGGAATTTAGCACGACTGTTTTTTATTCAGGAACCAGCTCCATCTTCCAGTGGTGATATTACAGAAGTACCTGGCTCGCTTTATAGGGTAATGAATACACTTTTTAACTAATTCTCTTGATTGAATTACATGCACCCCTGTTACCAATGTCACTGTCAAAATTTGTTCATGATATAAATGATTGTTACTTCTAGATTGCTATAACATTTTGCTCCACTTATCTCTAGGTTCAAGCAACGCACAAATACGAGGCAGAAGACGACGATGAGCTGTCATTTGAGAAAAATGATATTATCTTTGTGCTGCCGTTTGATGATCCCGATGAACAGGTGAAATAATTGGTGATGATGGTGATGATGGTGTCTGATGGTGATTAAAACCATGATGATTGTGCTGATGATGAAGATGATGATGATGTTTATTATTATGAGAAGGATTATAGTATTTATGATGGTAAATACATCGTTGTTGATAATGGTAGACTCTCCTTTGTTCAAAAAAACTATATTTTTCATCTTTTTTATTGGCATTTGCTACACAGCCTTTTATACCATTATATTCCAATTAGCATTGTATGGCACTCATGACATATGCTCTTGCATTGCAGGATGATGGCTGGTTGTTGGGTGTGATTGCGAGTACAGGATTCAAAGGGGTGTTCCCAGCGAATTTCACTAAAGAAATAACCTAACATCTCTTTTATTATATTATAGCGATATTTAAAATTGAAAATTGAACAGTTGCATAGAAATCAAGTCGATACATATGTTCTTTCCAGTTATATATCCTCTGAAATAACTCGCTATTGACTTGTGACATTTCTATTATATAGACAGAAACTTCGAAAACAATTTGTTGCGTGATAAATTCCAGAAGTTCGGCATATAAACCATGCAGTTAACATTTCCCTGTTTTTCAAAGAGCGAAGAAAAAACAGTTCTGCAGTTTAATCGTGTAGTTTTTTTGTTAACGTTGGGTTCATAGTTTCTAATGTAAAGTAAAGGACCGCTTTGTTACAGTGTAAAAAAATGTACCAGATTTCTTGACAGTCCGCTGGGCGGACCTTTCAAGACAGGAGAATAATGGAGCAACACCGACAGCAATGATTGAACTGTCATAGTGATTTCACACGATAGAATCGATTTCGTGTGAGTGGGAAACAGTACTGCATCGCATATCGTAGACGTAATTTTATAAGAAAACGATAAAATCGTCTGCGTTATTATAGCGGTATTTGGTTACCGTACCCTTTCCTACTCGGGCAAAAACGACTCTAAATGCTCATCGTTAGAACAAGAAATCGGATTTTCTCAAAGGAAGGACACATGACCCAAAGGGGGTAATTCACTTGCAACAGACCTTTTTGTCGGAGAATGTACTTATGTATAAAGAAAAGACAATTTCGTTGGCTTCCTCCTAATTGGAATTTTAGTCGGATGCTTAATCGTTGATTGTTTTTCCTAGAAAATCGATGTTTTACCTTTTTATATTTTAAGCCAAAAATCTACAAATAGAAAAGAGCAAAGTATTGAATGACGGTCAGATTAAATAGACCAAAAATAAATTAAACTTGATGAGCCATAATGGGTGCGTTTAGTGTAGTGATTATATATAGCCAATAATAAATGACCTATAGATTGTATGTCAGTCAAATGTAACTAGCTACCAGGATAGGTTTTATTTCATTTTATAATAAACGTATTGTACCAAAGTAACAAATGCTTGTTTATGTTGTGGTTTATCTTTGTTCGCTATCACTCAATCGCTACCCAAAACTATTTTTATTTATCAATAAATTGGCTTTATTTGCGGTGTTAGCAAGGTCACAATGCTAAGTCCACTAAGCGCGTAACTCTCAGTCACAACACCTCTTACAGCCCCCGCCCCAACATTCTGAACCTGAAAGATTAGAGTGTAAATAATTAATCCGTGAAACTTTAGTAATACTAAATAGTGCTATTTTATGCAAATTCTATTGTTTTCTTTTGTTTAACTAGCACTATTTTGTACTATTTAGTAATTAGTGTTTCAGGGATATATTGTTTGCACTCTACTACGAGGTTTTAAGTATATAAACTAACTTTTTATATCTTCCTCCGTTTTACACCTAATAGTAATCACAATTTCTGTTAATAAAGCGCCAATTATCTAAGATCGATTCAGTTTATTTACAATTGAATAAAAGTTAGAGCTATAAACTTATAATTAGCAAGCACAAAAAGGATAGAACTAATGTACAATTTCGTGTTGTAAAGCTACTGTAATTCTGTCTACATGGAGCTCGGTTAAGACTCTCATCACACGATTACAATGTCTGCTGCATATATTATATCCTATGTTTTACATGTTTATCTTTTCGTTTTTTGTTTAAACTCTTCCAGTTCCTGAAGGTACTTCAAAGGTGGCCATCGGTGGTTCTCTAAGTCCTCTCTAAGTCGAGGCTTTAATAAAGAAAGGTCTTCGTGATGTTCAAACTCTGAGTAATAGACAGTGATGATGTAATAGCACCATTTATACAACTGATCTGCATTGTGGCTCTGTTGATATAAATCCAAGATATTTGAATATCCATATATATAGACTGTAAGAAACTACTACCTAAAACAATCACAGTGTGTGAGTTGAAGTTTGTCCGGGAATAAAGGGAAAATGAAGTGGTATATACTTTTTCCGCGTCTCCCCACTCGACTCACTTAGCCAACTTGTATCTTATTAATTTAAAATAACGATTATGACTTGTGCATTTTGGCTCCTTAATAAATCAAAAAATATCGTGTACAAGAAAAGCAGAATAAAAAGACATGAAGTTGCCAGGGGCTGGTTGCACGAAGGCTTTATATCCACTGCATAAATATCCATCCAGCAGATAAAATCTAAAGAAATTAAATTGTCTAGGGTGCATATCTTTTATCGAGGCTTTGTGCAGCCTACCCAAGGAATTTAAATAAGCACTACCCATATACGTCTTAACCGACTTTGTCCTGATGATCCTCGTTCCTACAATGCATGACGATAGGAGGAGGAACCGACGATAGATCGAGAAAGCAGTGAGCAAATGTGCACAGGCCGGTTCATGCATGGAAGTAGTGAAACATGAGAGGCTTAGTGAACACAACTGTGAGCAAACCGTATGATCAGTTTTTGTCTTTTTGTAAAAAATATAGTCTTGGATAGGCACAATTCCACCAAGCAAGCTGCTGGATCACTGAAGCGGATACATTCTATGCAAGTAATATACAGTGGAAACTAGTAGAAGATTTTTACGGTGAACTTTGTAAAAACAGAGTTTCAGGGAAGCGGTCGTTGAACTGGGATAGGTTAAGTGCGACTATTTTTTTTCTATATATACTTACCTCAGCAAGAAGCAAGGACTGTAATACATGTCGACATGTCTCATCATCTAAGTGGAGCCTCTTCTTGATTTCTACCTTTAGCGTATTAACAATGGCCAGTTCGCAGAGGGCCCTTAGACGAGGAATACAGAACTTATCGCTTAAAACCAATAGTTGTTTGTAATCTCTGGATGTGTTTTCTTGTAAGGAATCAGTGTACAGGTAGTCCAGTAGATCTAAGAAAGCGCCGGTGCTGTCTTCAATACGAACCTGAAAATAATTGGAAAAGCCTGTTTGAGTAGTAACTAGGCTACTTCCACTTCCTACCCTTTTCTCTTAATTTCTTACAAATAAAGCCTCTCCCATACTCATTGTTGAATATATATATTGCAAAGGCAGATGCAGTGGATATTCTGTGGAACAAAAGCGATGTCCATGCTAACCCGGATAAATTCGATAGCGCAACTTTATTTATGCAATTAGGTCTTCTGTCCACACTTATCCGCATGAATCAGGAACTATTTGCAGGGCATTAGCCTCTTTTTCACTTCACGTTTTGTTTTTCAATAACATGTCATTTATAACTAAAACGAAATTTGTTGATATCTATGTTTCGTTTAGAGGTGCTTGATCGGGGATTTTCAATTTTTCTCTCATCGTCAGCTGCAATTGCTGTGGGTGTAATCTTATCACTCCGGATTACTTTTGATTAAATGTAGAAAGAAGAAATTACGTAACACTTTTGGACATTTCGAGAATGTTCAATCGCATATGTTGCTGGATTAAAATCGTCACTTTGTTGTTCAGTAGAGCAAGCAGATCTTTTCAGTTAGCTAGACTAATACTCTGCTAGGATATGATATTTTAGCAAATAAACTAAATGAAACATGCCATTGTGATGTGCTGGTTAGTTTTATGGTCTATAATTAGCACCATTTTCTTGTTTTATAATATTAACTAGATCAGTATTGATGCCTTATATCAGACAAAACTCGCTTTTAACCTAAGCACTCTTAGCCGCCTTCTGGTCAATAGATGACTCAAACCGACCATCATAAAATAACAGCGACATATCAATCTTGTAGTCAAGTGCACGGCTGGACGCCCAGTGATATTTGTATTCAGATTAAGAATGATTCTTGCTCCATGAGAAGGAAATAATCAATTTAAAACACCTGTGACAGTCATCCATCCATTCATTCATTCGTTTTATGTATTGAGTCTGCAGATTGCTTATCTTTATTCAATTGTCCATATCCATTCGTTCGTGTATTTACTTATTCATCCATTCAGTCATTCACTTTTAAATCTTGTTGTTCAAGTTATGTCATGATTCAGCTGATTTTGATTGCTTACTTTATTCATTTATTGATTTATTAACTCACTCACTCATTCATTCATTTACTCATCCACAATTCATTCATTCATTTACTCATCCATCCATTCATTCATTCATTCATTTACTCATTCACGTTTAAATCTATGATAATCGTTGATCCATCTATTCACTGTATGTTCAACCTGGAGCCGGTCCACTTATAGATAGTCTAAATATCAACTAACCTCTCTTTCAGTTTTTCCTTCTTTAAATCCACCACCCAACATGGCGGCCATGACGTCAGACCTCGCCATTATGACGGTTTTATGTGCATAGAAACGCTTGCCTTCCACCAAGAAGATCACGTCAGAGAGAAGAGGCTTGTTAAGAAATAATTGCCTGATCACTTGGGTCCGTCGCTCATTGGCAGCCTTGCACGTATCGATGTTAAGATAATTCTCATTGTCTAAGACATTTTTACAACACTCGGCTAGCTCGGGGAACTGAAATCTCTTCGCCATGTGGTAAATTTCTTTGACGACCAATCGGTCAATCTTTTGATCGAGTTTAAAGTCAAACGTATAGACAAAGTCAAGAAAATGTTGAAAGGCTTCAAAACAGAGTGTACTTGAATATTTTTCATGTGACACCTGAGCAGAAAGGAGCTCGATCAATTCTTTATCAGCCAAAGCGTTTTGTTTTAGAAGTACACTTCGGAAAGATTCGGCTGCCATGCATAAAACGATGCGATGAAGTTTTACTTCAATGTTTCTGTATGGAAGTTTGACGGACAAATCTGAATAAACACTATTGCTGTAGAGGAGATTTTGCATGCGGCTGGAATAGGTAGATGCCGGTATAGATATCATGTTTTCTTCAGGAACTAAAAAAAATACAATTTAAACAAAAGAACCATTACGACACTGCATTTAGTGGTGTATTTTGTGTTACAATGGATCGAAATAAGGACAAGATTATAAAAGTCCAGGTTCGAATTCCCTTTCTACAAAGACTTATACTCTCGAATTGTGCGTAAATCAAAACATTCAGAATAACACACGCAAACTCCACGGTTTGTTACTGAATGAAAGAATATATCAGAAGCCTTCGAGGATAAGATTGTGTAAAAGTTCTTAAACTGAAAATATCAATAATCCAAAATTCTTCAGGTAGCCTACATAGCGGTGATTTTCGCCCCCCGCCCCCCTAGGCTGGGAGAATTTCGAAGATACTGATAAGACATTAAATAGAATTAGATTCATAAATATGTGCTAGCATACAATATGAGTGGTTCAATTAATTTGTCGGTTTTCAATTTTTTCAAAGTTGTTTGTTCACTTCATTTCACTTCGGTTAGTTTGCATGTAATTTATTGTTTGTTTGTGTGCACTAACTTGTATGTTTGTCTACTTCATGTTGTTTGTTTACTTGTTTGTTGTCTGTCTGTCTGTTTGTTTGCTTGTACTTGTCTGTCAGTCTCTTTGTTTGTTTTGTTTGTTTGTTTGTTTCTCACCTTGTAGTGGTAGTACCGGTGGCTGCAAAAACTTGCTGGAGAATACGTTCCTGGGATGATTAGTTTGTTTGCTTTTTGTTTTCTTCTCTAAATGATAGTTCGGTGCTTTTGCCTTGCATATCGCTGTTTCAACCATTTCTACCAACCCTTCGCCGGCCAATGCACTAGTTTCAAGGTAGACTGTATCAAGTCTTTTTGCCAGTTCAATTCCTTTATCAGGGCTAATTGTTGGCAATGTGCTGCTGGAAAAGACAGGATTCAATAGTGATTCTTCGTAGGCCTTCGTCATTATGCGAGTTATTGACCGCTAACTGCGTAAAGTATCACTATTGTCCTAATTCATTATGATGTCACTGCCTGTTTACCGGGATAGAATTAGTGCCCGATCCATTAGAATATTAGACGAAATTTGGCCTGGTTTTAAGATATAGTGTGTTAGGAATTTGTGAAATAATATTTAGGGCGTTTCACAATTAAACAATCAGTTGAGTTTAGGACCCTTGTTACTGCGCATCCTGCTCGCGCACGTGAAATCAATTTCTCGTCCGATAGCTAGTGCCAATTCCCGCACGTCCAAAACATTGAATTTATGTCATTGTCCGCGCGGGTTTTTCGCTCCAAAAATGGCCACCAATTATTGATGTTTGACATAAAACAAACTTTTAAAAAATTGAAATTAAAAAAGTATGTATTTCTCGAGAGCAAGACATGTAATTTTGCTTTTTTGTTGGTGAGGTGTAGAAAGAATTAATAAAGCTCTTCATTCAGAACTCCGTAAAATATCTCATGTGAATGTTCTTTCGTTTATTCCAACAAATAAATTCATGAAAACTATAGGCAAGATAACACTCTTATAGCAGATTTGTAAAATTCTTTTCAATTTGTACTCAAAAAGATTTTTTTTAATTTTGATGCTATTTCATTGAGTTGAATAGAGCAAAATGGGCATAATATACCACCCTACAGTCCCATACAATGTATATTCTTTTTTTGTTTTTCATATGTGTCAGCCTTTATGAAGAAAACCGTTTGAAAAATGAAAATTCGGTTGGCGGGACGAGTGTGTCCCCAACTACCTTAAATTATGGAACAGATGAGGAAAACTTCAAACAACCGAATAAACGAATGAATAACAATTTAGGAGCTCACGTCTCATACCATACAAAGAAAAGATGAGACAGCTGACTTAACAAAACGATCGCACATTATTAATGAGAATTTGAAATAAAAGAAAGCAATTTAAAAACGACGGATAACACTTCTTTTGACTTCTTGTTCACTAGCAAACATAATGAGTTCATAATGTGTTTCCATGATATCGGAACAAAATTAAACGATGAAACTGACAGCTAAAAAAATTACAATGTAATTTAATCTGCAATTGAACATTCAACAAAAATATTACATTTTAAAATCTTAATCAGCATATTCAGAAGATTGAAATACACTTCCATTAACTAAGACGAGCTTACTGAACATCACGGTGATGATAGAGAGAAGAATCCAAAATTGATGAAAAAGATGACCATTGAGTCTTCACTCCATCGACATTATAATGTCATCGTCGACAATGGTAATAGTATCGATGGAGGATAAAAATGACAGCAACAATGATGATGTCGATGGAACGATAATGATGACGATGGATCAATCTATGATGACGTTGGACAATAATGATGGTGATGACAATAGATCGATAATCATGGCAATAGATCGATAATAATGACGACGATGCTTATGATGACGATGGATAGACAATGATGACGGCGCTGACGTTGTTGGATCGATAATCATGGTAATAGATCGATGATAATGATGACGATACTTATGATGACGATGGCTCGATAATGATGGTGAGGAATGATGAAAATGTGACAACGAGAATAATAAGACGTAACACTAGCAATAATGCAATAACTGAGAAAACCGGCCACCACAAACGAAAAAGTTAAAAAGCACAATCCAATTAATTTGAATCGTATAAATGCTAAATTACTTGTCTGTGAATTTATGTGTTTAAAATTCATGTCGCATCGTTAATAAGGGGATAATGTCATCAATACAGTATAAAACATTAGATTATTTCATTTCAATTTTCTTTGATAATACAAAATAACACAAAACGAAACAAAACATCAACAGCTAACAAAGCAAAGTCAGTATAAGATTGTGATATTCAGTTGTAAGTATATTTGATCAAAGAAAAACATTTACAAGAGAATGAACAAGCAATGGCCATATCATAATCAAAATTTAATTTTCCTAAGTCGTTTTTTTATAGGAAGGCTTATTTTTCCTGCGTTTTTTACACTGAAATTACCAATTTATTACCTTTGAGAATTTATTAAACAATGCTCAAACTAGTATGATAATTCAAATATCATTTTATGTGTTATGATAAAGAGAACGCACTCTTTTTTAGGATATTAATACACTACCTTGCTCGTAAGTCAGATTTATTTCCAATGACAACAAGAGGCGCACCAGGAACGTAGTATCTTAACTCAGGAACCCACACAGTTGAGATGTTTTGGAATGAATGAGGATTAGTGATATCAAAACAAGCCAGAAACACATCGATATCTTCGTATTCCATTGGTTTCAATTTTATCAAGTCCATGTCATTTAACGATGTTAAAGTGCATGTGTCCCAGTAAGTGACGAGAAATGTTTCACCGTTAACTGTTGTGTTCACTAAAAAGGAGTCTAAAACAGAAGGAAGAGTAGACGTTTTTTCTCCATTTCGGTTTTGATGTTCAAGACTGTGCATGGATGAGTTTATATAGCTGTGGCTTTGAAGACTTTGAGATGAATAGCTGTCGTGAAACCATTTGTAGAGTAAAGACGTTTTGCCGACTGTCGAGTCGCCTATCACTTTCACTTTCAAATATCGCATCTCCCATTCGATTAAAATAGTCTAATAATCCTTCGAGTTATTTGAAAGTAGTGCGTACTCGAGAAAACCGGAGTTTTTCCGGGTTTGCTCTCACTTTGAAATACTAATCGCAAATGTATTAACTGGCGCAAAACAGTGAAATAGCGTTCTAATGCTTCAATGACGTAGATGAATCAAACGGCGATAAAACACACAGAATACTGACCAAAGAATATTATACGATTTTTCTCATCCTCATTTCATTTTTTCATTTAATCCTATTACATGTGGACTGAACCAGCGTTGAATCCTGTTGTTGCAAGTCTTTATAGAGTTTCATATGTGGAAGCCTTCTGTCGCCAAGAAATTATAATTCAGAGACAGGAAAAAAACAAATAGACCAGCTTGAAAAGGATTGCTCACATTGAGTGGAATAACAGCCAGGTGCATGTATATTAGTGCAAACCAGTTCCTCGTTATTGTTGTTTGGATGAACAATCACTCATCGTTTCACGGGTCGCGAAGACCTGTTTTTTAACGTAGCTAAATGATTTGTGAGAATTAATAATTTGTAATTATTTGACAGTTTATGCTGAATATTTACTTTGATCAGCGTGTCGTGTTTGTTATGATCATTTGATAATTAATGCAATGCTGTCACGCACTCACTTATGGCATACAGTTAGCATAATGTGTCACGGACTAAAGTCACGCATATTCAAGTGTAACGGATTGGAATATATTCACACTGGCCATTGTTCCACGGATTGATAATTAAGAATGGTGCCAATATAGAAATTCCATTGTTTCCGTGCGGAAACCATGGAGAAGACCCGGAAAAACAACGGCCACAAGGCTCGAAAGGCCAAAAGTAGGGGGGAGGGGTGGGTGGGTTAAACTTAAGAGCTGCCTCCTTGTAAGCCTTCTATATCTGTAGCTTCATTTCTCAGTACATCAACGGCCAGCCGCTTCCTCCCCTACAGTTAGAGCAAATGACAATGCCTTAATTGCGTGGCCATTGTTTTATAGTCTTGCATATCATTAAATCATCTCCCGTGGGAATATATAGTCAATGAGAATAGGCGATATCAATGACAGGATTCTTTTTGAATTTTCTTTCATATTCAAAGTCCTTAGCCCTGTGGAGATTGATAAAACAAGCACTACATTACATTACATTTGCACTAATAGTCCTGAAGTGTGATGACGTTTTACCCCCGTCTATATACCATAATAGTTTTTAAAATCCTTTCATATTCAAATTTTATATTCCCTCGAGAATACAGGAACAATAGTCATAATTAGTAAACAAAAGCAATGGGAAAAGGATTCTGGTCTAGACACGGGGGTAAAACGTCATCACGCTTCAGGCTTATTGCGATACACAAGAAAGTCGGCAAATCATTCTGGTAGTGGTGGTATTCCACGTCATCATGCAACTCACCTTTAGTTATCTCATCCCTGTTTTGAAGACTTATTTACTTTCCGATATAATACAAGGCTATGGAATTCATGGACGTTGATTGGTCGACATGTAAATTGTGAATGTCTTGAATAGCAAGATACTCAGCATCAACAAAGAGTATCATATTTATAGATAATGGGTATAGTCAGGTGATACTCCGAAATTAGCACCATTTTAAAAACATTTTACGTAGCAGATGGAAAAGATCCTTTGTTTATTCACTCGCATTAATAGACTATCCTATCATTATATTTATTGCAGTTATAAATTCTTATTTCAATTATCTATTTATTTCTATATCTGTTTATTCATTTTTTAATTTTTTTGTTCGCTCATCCATTTTTTTCATTTATTTCCTTGTTGTTCACGCGAAAGAAAAATACCTTCTAAATCACAAATTCCAATTCCAATTCACAAAAGTGATACTTCAGCTGACGAAAGTCTCTGTTCCAACCATACAGTGATTGGCCGTTATTACCGTACGGCTTATTATAGTTCTTGTTGGCACATTAGCATAACAATTTGTTTTATAACCATGAAGTATCTGCAAGATTCTGCAAGTGGCCGCTTTCACAACGAGACTAGATCGTCTTTGATGCCGATCAAAGATTTTGGCCAAAATTCTATTGAGATCCAAAAGTATAATACTAATCTAAGATTATTAAAGAAAGGATAAAGCTTATATTTAGTGAAGATAGAAGTATATCAACAAAGACCTGACCAGAAGTTTACAAAATTTGGTGGTTCATCTGTGTTTTCACAATTAATTGGATTAATCAAGATCATTCTAACCTAATTTCTGGTTAGGTATTCAAATCAGTCGAAATTTCTTGAGAGGAGAAACATAACCATGACATCAACAAATATCGCAATGTCACGTTTTGGCCAAGCTTTCTTAAAAAAATAACAATGCTGTGATGTAGAATGTGGTTTGACGACTCGCATCAGTTATATTTAGCTTCGGCGCAGCCCCTCAAACATACCGCTTATCAAGAAGGAAAGTTGAGCAAAACTTCCAAAATGGACAAATAATCTGCTCATCACCCCACAAAATCGATTCTCGATAAGAAATCATTTTGCTCCACACAATTCCCATGAGCTTTGATTCTTAATCTGTGGAAAAAGTTTTCTGCTATTTCTTTTATTATGGCAGCAGTCCGCATACGAAAGCAGTAGGTTTGTGTTATTCTTCTTTACTTGACTTAGTTACAGCTCCTTACAAAGTGAAGTACTTCAAGTATCCATTTATATTTTCCTAAATTGAAGATTATTAAGATTGCGATTGGAGCTCAAAAGTTCCCCGGTCGTAGAAAATATGAAACATGACCGCGAGCTAAAATTTTCTGACATGCGCAGACAAATTCTCTATATGCTGAACTGGGTATGAATGTGAGAGTTTGCATGTCAGCTGATATCTCCTGATATACGTAGTATCACGTGGTCTGTCTTTTTCTTTAGTACCTGGGGGAGGTAAAACGTTCTGTTGCGCAACATAATTTTTCGCATGAAATCGTTGGTACACACGAGGGAGCTTGCTCCGGGAGCATGTTGCGGTAGCGTGTTGTGGAGCAAGCTCCCCAGTGTGTACCGGCCTTAAGACCAGCGCAATTTTTAAAAAAAAATTCAGGTAAAATTCCAATATAATCGAACATAAATAATAGCATGTAATAGCGTGTCCCTGTCGTTTGGCCGTCTGGTTTGGGATTAAACAACATAGCTGGCATACTGCAGAGCGGAACAACAGAAGTTAGTTGGGGTTTGCTCGATCTCGTCTGGAAACATCAACTTGCAAGCCTTTTTGTTCTCAATTATTAACAATAATTATTATGATGTTCGTAAGACCGTCATGACACGGTCATGACTCTTTGTTGTGTACGTCATTTGGTTGTTACTGTTTGTTTGGCATCGGAAAGTGGGCGTGATATGTCCCGGTAAGCGATCGATCATTCATAGTCATTTTAATTTTAGTTGTTTATCGCAAACGCAGGCAGCCTAACAGTGAAGTACTCTTGAGCAGTTAAACTATGTTTTGCGTTATATATTAAAAGTCATTTTTGTGTCCTTTTGTCATAATAGAATTATATTTATTTTCACTATTGTTCTGTGATCAGCCAAGCAAAGTTCTGAAAGATACATTGCTCTATCGTTGAGTGCGCATAACCCGCCCGTAACTGCTTATAATTGTCAATTCGATTGACAGTTGTCCACTTAGAATTGAAAGTTAACTGGTCCAGATCTAGACCAGGAGCACGAAACCAAGCAGATCAGCTACGGTGCAGTGCAAGTAACAATGTTCAAGACTGAACTAGCCAAGAAATGTCCGTTCATTACCAAAACGGCAGTGAATTCACTTCGTAGCTTTCGACCCTTGGCTCTGCTGTCTCGTGCTAAGCAATGTCCAGTCTTGTTCCATATGTTTGAAACTTACAATGGTAAGTCTGGTAAAACGACCAGTAAGTGTTTAACACCTCTTGCACAAACAATCATCACCGAGTTAAATTTTACTTGGGTTATTTTAATCGCAAATACAACTTATTTACTATTCGACTAGATAGGTGCATTTTAATTTTTTAATTTTTTTTTTTTTTTTTGCACATTTGCAATATGTGTGATTAAATAATATTCTATACCAAATCTTCTATGCTTCTCATACTGGCATCTATATCACCAATATGATTTTAGGTAGTTAATTACCGGTAAATTTCCATAGCCAAAGTGGGGTAAAAGCAAAATCCTGGGATAAGACGTATTACACCATTCCTATTTAATACCAGAATAATATTCAAGTTAAGCAGAAGTACAGCTTTATATTTGCATCTCTTTTTGCAATGTTAGTACAAGCAAAAGTGCCTAAAAACTGGAGGTAAAAACTAGTAAAAAAATACTGCGTCGGGGTTTCTAGAGAAACAGTGGTAAATGTGATGATAAGTTGGACACCGTAGAATGATGGTAGAGAAAACTGACGTTTCGGACGTTAGTCCTTTGTCGTAGCAATACAAAATCAGTACTCCGTCGAAGTACTAACGTCCGAAACGTCCGTTTTCTCTACCATCATTCTACGGTGTCCAACTTATCATTATTTTTACAACTGTTTACCTAAAAACTGTCCTGGGGATTGATTTTTTGGCGCGATACTTAATGTGGTCTTTTAAACTAAATATTTTCCCAAGGTCCACGGATGAACAAAAGCCTAGCTGATTTTTAATCTGGAATCTTGGAAAGGGATTAGATGTGATTGTGGCTTTGATATATCAAAATTAATATGGACTTGAGGGGGGTAAAAAAGTTTGGATCAGTGACTCTGATAATGTAAACGTATCTTTGATATATCAAAATTAATATGGACTTGAGGGGGTAAAAAAGTTTGGATCAGTAACAAGTTATCCTCTGATAATGTAAACGTGCTGACCATTCACGTGCACATTTACTTTACCAATTCAAGATAAACGTGACCAAGGAATTTATGCAAAATAGTTGACGCTCCTTGCATAACACCCATCAATCGAATGCTTGATCTTCCGATAACTTACGTCATGTCTACACTAATCCGAATAAATCTGATAAACGCAACAATTAAGTGTGCAAATTCAGATTCGAGCTCTGTAGCAAACGGTTGGATCTATAGGATCATCTAGTATATATAAATAAGGGCTGGCAAAAGAGGGGGGTGGTCTTAAGATTTTGGATCACCTAAGAATTCCTAAAATGGTTGTGCCAGATCCAGTATATACACTCACATTTTTTGGGCAAGATTTCAATCCCTATAGTTTTTTTGGATTTGAGAATCCATGAGTAGTTGCGGATTTGAATTGAATATTCATTTCAAGAAGCCAAATCTGGGTTCCATTTGATGGTCGGAACACCATCGATCAAAAGTTGCTTATTTAGAATGCAATTAGCAGTTCCTTCTTTATTAAACTTGATGCGACTGAAAACACCTTTCAAATACAATTTCGAAGTGGATTCACAGATTGAAACAATTTTTTCTACGGATTCGATTCTCGTTACCCGCCATGCGCCCCCCCCCCCCCCGATTTGTTTGATGGACTCGACTTATCCCAATATCAATACTTCATAATCCTATATGATCCGATCCTGTCTTTATCTGTTTCTGATTAATGGAAGGCTATCATATAAATCTACGATCTTATAATCGGATGGATTTAAGACAATAGATTTACTTGTACAAAGCTCTGTTTTAATAAAAGTAGGCAATAGAATTAGCTTAGTAACATTGATATTGGATTGTTGGATGTTTGATGAAGTTTTTGTACTCCGTTAAAACATTCAATCTGAATCAAGTAAACACGCACTTTCGTGATTAGGACTGAAGTCAGTTTGGATTCGATATCGAAAGCTAGTGTTTGTTGCCCGTTTTTCATCAATCGGCTTCAAAGGGTTTCTTAATTCAACTCTCATATAGGTGGATCCTTTTGTTTACAACACTTAGCGTCCTTAGCTCATTAAATATGGTGAAAATTAAAAAAAAATTAAAAAGGTTGGTCAAAGACTAATAATTATAAAAAATGATTGATTTTAGTTTTCTACTAAAATACTGTTGGCTTTTTACATGCAAAAGTCAATAACATGCACATTATCTTGAAATTTATGTGTGGCAAAAACGCTAATTAACCCATACATTCTTCTGCAAATTATAGCATATTTTTAATTTCTATAACACAAAAATAGTCAATGCCGATTTGCAGTTAGGCTAATGTGGATATTTTAATTAAATACGTCTGTGTGGCAAAGTTCTAATAGGCCCAAACATTCTTTGTAAAAACTGTTTTTGACAATTAATTCATCACGCAGAAACTATTAGCCGGCAAAATATACATTTTGACAGAAAGCTTATTTTGTAATCTCCTTTCAATATTCATTGGTAAATTCATTTTTTGTTGCATTATTAAAGAAATGTCTATGCAAAATGTACACAATGAGGTAAGCAAACTAATCCTGCCCACATATGTGGTTTATAACCGACACAATAGCTCGTTTTAAAAGTTAAGCTGCAGATTTTGAGCAATTATGCGAAAGCTGGACCATATTAAAATAAAGTCGAGGAAATACTCGATTTTGAATTTTTCACTGAATAAAATATAGCCAGTAAGCTCATTCGTGTACTACGCGAGCTACTGCCTGCAATTTTAGCTCAGAGGCTGTCGAGTGTCTTGGAAACTGGAACAAGTCGCCTTAAATCAACTACAACTAGCTGACTATAAAGCAAACAATCAAAACTGATGTTAACTCATTGTTTTGTTTTGTAATAGTCGGACTAAGCAAACAATTACGACATTCAAGGTCTCCTACTATGGGAGAGAGGGGGGAATCCTGCTTCCTCAGTCATTCCTTTACATTCTGAAGTGTGGCGAGACAAGACCTCCAATTTATCGTCCTTATCCGAGAAGACGCGAAGCCTAACAATTATAAATCGAAGAACATTCTCCTGAATTATTTAAAGTAGTCCCTGAGTGATGATCCGTCTGAGGGCTCAAACCTGTAGTCTCCTCGTTGACCGACCAATGCTCTTCCAACTGAGCTAACCCTTTCGCTCCTGGAGATTTTTGGCGATTTTAGGCCTTTCTTGAGGCGTACAAACTTTAAGCTCGTCCAGAGCAGTTTTTTTAACTTCAATCAAGATTCCTGTGTTTTTGTGTTACTGGGGAGGCATGAAGCTGGTAAACAGGTTTAACACGTTTGAAACTGGTTTTTAGTCCCAATCATAACTTTGACAAAGGCGCATCTTGATTTCGTCGTTTTTTTGCTATTATTTTGCCTCTAAAAGCTTCTGGAAAAGCATCATTAAGCTTTATAGTTGTGATAAGTCTACTCATCTACTGTTTGAAAGAAATCAAGCAGTTGAGATGATTTCCAGAGGAAATTCGTGTGCTTTCGCACTCGTGAATTTTGGTGACCGTTGAAGAAATCATCACTTCAAGACTGTTTTAGAGGCAAATTCTCGGACTGCCGCGGCTTTTTTTACAAGTTTTGGCGATAGAAGAACACTGACAAGCCTGAGATTTATAAAAAAATTAAAATGGCGGGATGGTGTGTAAGTGTTGGCTGCCGAACCGATATGGTTGATTTCCCAGAATGCATTGCAGTGGTATTTTTGTCGAAACATGTGTAGTTCGAAATAGACATGTGCGTATATGGCTTTAGCGCTGTAAGTAGAATGAAATAAAACTTGAAAAACTTGCATAAGCTTGCTAGAAGGGCTGCATTTTCTTAGGATATTGAACATTTTTCTTGAAGCCATTTTTTAGTTAAAAAATCGACCTTCAAAATGTGTAATTCAACATCTGAAAATAGCGAAAGTTTGAACTGTATGTTTTCGCCCACATTGCTAATTTCGTCAAGCTGAATGGTTCATAAAAGTTAACCACATTGCTAGTGCTTGCTTTGAATGGTGATTTATCGCATAAATGACTTGATTCAGGAAGATATGATTTTTTTAAAGCAAGGTAGTTGTCTACGGCCGGTTCTTGGCCGGCACAGGAGCGAAAGGGTTAATGTTACTTTATATTCTAATCCAAACTTGTATGCTTCGTGCCACCAGACGCAGGTAGCACGAAGCCTGAATAAAGTTATCCACTGGGTAAAAGCTGTCGACTGCATAAAATTTGTATGCAATTTATCCGCTGGTGATAAATTGAGGTTATTTCATGGAAAGTGCGACGTATGGGATTTTATTCACGAGTTGTTTGCATCGTTACTTACTCGCTCGTTCGATTTGATACAAACAACTCGTGAATAAAAACAAGTACAAAGCACTTTCAATGCTATTATTTATTTTTTATATATGTAACGAGACTTGAAATTATTCTAAATATTTAATGAACAATTTCAGCAGCTTACACAGATTCAACAGATGATTGTTTGCGTCTTTGACTCTTATTCGTATAACATCGCTTTGTGAAAGTAAAAACGTCTCCGGAGCGACATCTCGTTTTGTTTTCCTTGGCGTATTTTGGTTTCCTTATTATCGTATGAAGTGTTGAACAACTGTATTTAGAGCGACAAATATCGACAGCCCGTCTTCAGTCGGCCATTTTGCTTCCGTAGTCAAGAATGTACGAGAAGCCATTTGAGTGTTGAAGCTCGCTTTATGATTGGATTAGATTGCTCTTTTGATCGTTGTGATTGGCCATATCTTTCACGTGTGAAAATGTAGCATACAGAGTTTTACAATGGCCTTTATGCAATGAAAGTCTCGTTATATATATATGATAAAGGTATTTACCGCTGGATAGGTATTTACCGCTGGATAGGTATTCGCTGGATAGGTATTTACCGCTGGATAGGTATTTACCGCTGGATAGGTATTTATCCGCTGGATAGGTATTTACCGCTGGATAGGTATTTACCGCTGGATAGGTATTTACCGCTGGATAGGTATTTACCGCTGGATAGGTATTTATCCGCTGGATAGGTATTTATCCGCTGGATAGGTATTTACCGCTGGATAGGTATTTACCGCTGGATAGGTATTTATCCGCTGGATAGGTATTTACCGCTGGATAGGTATTCGCTGGATAGGTATTTACCGCTGGATAGGTATTTATCCGCTGGAGAGCGCTATCTGGCTTCGTGAAACCGGTCCTTCATTCTAATTATTCTATTTTTTCCTCAGTAAATTCGACTAACAGGCGTTTCATGTCAAACACGACAACTACTGGTGAGACTCAAAGATCATTGTCTACTCTTTCTTCATCTAAACCAGGTATCAATAAATACGAATTTATTTTTCTTTTGTAAGAGGAGGAGGAGGACTGTCGAGTATTTTCTCTTGAGTACAGGCCATCCAAGTCTATGATGGGCTATGTGTATGGTTTCTGAAGCGGTTCATATACATTTAGAACCTTGTATTGCCTTTTAATTAATGCAGAATTTGCCTCTATTACCCTGCGAACTGAAGAATTTTGAACTTTTTAACAACGGAAAGAGTTAAAACATTTCTTCAACTTACAGTGTGCTTCTTTATCTAATGTTCTCATTATATACATGATTGTCTACAGCTGAATCTAATGAAGACTATCAAATCAAGGGGTATGATTTTGAAAGCTTCTTCAGCCAAAAAATTGAGACCAAGAAAGCTGACAACACTTACCGTATATTCAAGAAAGTTAACCGTCTGGCCGACAACTTCCCTCACGCTAGATCATACACCGATAACCTGGTAGATAGCGAGAAAGTGATGGTATGGTGCAGCAATGACTATCTTGGTATGAGTCGCCATCCTGACGTGCTAGAAGTAGCAAGGTAAGTGATTCAAGTCTTCGTCATAAACACAGAGTAGTCCGGGAGGGAAGACGGAGAAGATCCGGCTCGTATGGTTTTGGGATCACAATCAGTAATCTGAGTTCATTGATAATGTAATGTTCGTTGTAATGATGATGATGATCGTGGCAGCTGACCTGGGATTGACCCATTTGATGTTCTGGTAGGGCTACCATCCAAGAGCATGGAGTAGGCTCTGGGGGGACACGTAATATCTCTGGTACAACCAGTTACCATGAAGCACTGGAAGCACAACTGGCTGAGCTTCATAATAAAGAGGCCGCATTGGTGTTCTCATCATGTTTTATAGCTAATGATACAACACTATTCACTCTGGGAAAACATCTTCCAGGTATCGTACAAGATTGTGTTTGAGAGTTCGTACTGCCTAGGCAATCTGTTGTAAGCCACGCATGAGGAGTCAGTCAGACAGTACAACATTGTGTTTGAGAGTGCGTACTGCCTAGGCAATCTGTTGTAAGCCACGCATGAGGAGTCATTCAGACAGTACAACATTGTGTGTTGAGACTGCGTACTGCCTAGGCAATCTGTTGTTAGCCACGCATGAGGAGTCAGTCAGACAGTACAACATTGTGTGTTGAGACTGCGTACTGCCTAGGCAATCTGTTGTAAGCCACGCATGAGGAGTCAGTCACACATTATATGTCTTACGCAAAATGTTTAATTACGTTTCAAAACTTTTCATAAGCAGCACGTATATTTTCGTATTCAGCTATTTTTTGTCAAAAGACAAAAAACAAACAATTGTATATAGCGATTTCAAATTGAACGTTATTGTCATTTCAAGATTGCTAAGAGCTATGGGTATAAATGTTACTGTCATAATTATTGCACCAGTTGACAAGAAATGCACACCATTTAGTTATGACTTAATTTGTTTTATGTTCGCTCCATAGATTAAAAGATTAATTTTCATCTTTTTGACTGTCCATGATGCCATTCTACATTCTGTCATGTCTTTTAATAATATCCATCATTATCATCACGATTTTCTCTTGTCATTTTGAAGGATGTCTCTATTTCTCTGATGCTGGTAACCACGCCTCCATGATACAAGGTATTCGTAACAGTGGCGCCAAGAAGTTTATTTTCCGCCACAACGACGTGGATCACCTCGAGCAATTGTTAAAAAGTGCTGATCCACTGGCTCCTAAGATAGTTGCCTTTGAGACGGTCCATTCTATGACAGGAGATATCTGCCCTTTGAAGGAGCTCTGTGATGTTGCCCACCAATATGGCGCAATTACTTTTGTTGATGAGGTAATCTTAAGAATAAGTAAATAGACAGAAAACATTCTAACATTAATTCTAACATTCAACCAAGCATTTTAAGAACTAGCAAGTGGACAACCATTAGTAATCAGTCAGTCTAACATTCAACCAAGCAGTTAAAGAACTAGCAAGTGGACAACCACTAGTAATCAGTCAAACATTCAACCAAGCAGTTAAAGAACTAGCAAGTCAACAAGCAAGCAAGGGTCCAACGAAACAATTAACCACCAAATTAATTATTAGCCAACTACAACCTACCAATTCGTCATGAACAGACATTAAACAAAAAACAACAACAACAACAATAACAAAAACAAAAAAAGAATTAAAAAAACGAAATAAACACATCATAGACTTAAACAACTACACATTTTCAACTCACAAAAAACATGTGCAAGATAAAACAATACAGTCCCTTCAATAAAACTAGATTCCATATAATTGCCAACGATCGCCGGATCGCTGTCAATTGTTTCCATGTGTTTCGATTGCTGAAAAGTGTTTCCATATAATCGCTGATGATCGTTGATATTATTCAGCGATCCGGCGATCGTGAGCGATTATATGGAAACCAGCCTTTATTGACCCATTACCTTTTAAAGGTCCATGCTGTTGGTTTGTATGGTGATCACGGTGCTGGCGTGGGTGAGCGAGACGGTCTCATGGACGACATAGACATCATTACTGGTACTCTAGGTAAAGCCTTTGGTGCAGTAGGGGGGTATGTTGCTGGTAACGCCTCGTTGATTGATACTGTTCGTAGTTATGGCGCTGGCTTCATCTTCACCACCTCCCTTCCTCCAGTCATCGTTAACTCGGCCAGGAAATCCATCGAGATACTGGCAAGTAGTGAAGGTCGTGAATTGCGTGCTCAACACCAGGCTGTGGTCAAAAGGTTGAGGAATAAACTGGTCCAACATGGTATTCCTGTGATTGCAGCACCCTCTCATATTGTACCAGTACATGTAAGTACATGGCTTTGATATGCTTGTATACACAGATTCGTTGCCACGTCTTTTTTAGCCAATTTGCTATGGCCTGCGTTACATCCGGTATTTTCTCTTGTTAATTCCGGATGCAACGGGGATGCAACGCAGGCTACTTTGCTATAGTGTTGAAATGAATCTGAAATATCAATCTGTCTCTCTCCACCACTACATACTTAATTCATTATATACAACGCACATTTCTGCAAGTGTTGAGTTTTGCTGAAGGAGAAAAGCCGTAAAAGCTGGAGAAAAACGTCTTGATATAAGAGAAAACAACACTTTAAACAAACTCACTTTACATGTGGCCCAAGATGTGGGAATATAACTCGGGCTATACTGCGCTTAAAGGTCCATTTACCAGACATATATCAAACCAAACATACAAATAAGCCATTTTCAATATGGCATCATTAGTACCACCAACACCAGAGCCAGGGATTTGCGAATTTTCTTCCTCATCAAGTCCCACTTAACACTTGTTTTGATGTCAGGTTGGTGATCCAGCTAAATGTATCAAGATCTCAAACGACCTGATGAACAAGCACAACATCTACATTCAGTCCATCAACTATCCAACTGTGGCTCGTGGTGAAGAGAGGTTGCGTATAGCCCCCACCCCAAAGCACACTGAAGCCATGATGGATCGTCTAGTTGAAGATCTGATTGCAGTTTGGGCGGACAACGATATGGCATTGCTAAGTCCTGTCTGCAATAATTCTTGTGATTGCCAGGATCGTTGTCTTCAAATGGTTGATTACGACTTCAACAAGTACGCTACTAACGTCCAGGCTTAGCTATTCACCTTTCTAAGAAGTTATTTAATCCTACGATTTTTACACGTATTTTTAATATCATTATAACCATTTATACTAGCATTTATTCTATTGTAATTGTTATACTAGAGTTGTCACGCTTAGAAATACCGTGAAGTTGGTCAGTTTATAAAGATAACATTCGATGTAATAACACTACCTTTTGGTATTCAGACAGATACTCGAAAGCGTGATACATCAAGCAATAGTACTGGGGCCGATTGCACGTAACCTGAATAAAGTTATATACTGGATAAATATTATAGAGTGCATGCCGTATAAGCGTGAAACAATTCCTAACTATTTAGCGCTTAATAGTATTTAGTTATCAACTACATAGTTATTCACTAACTAACAAAAGATGTGCAATAAAACAAAACGTGCAACATTCCTTATAACGTGTCTTTGAATTTCTTTGTCTTAAGTTTATGCCTTGGCGCATTTTTAGTTAGTTGATAACTATGTAGTTGATAACTAAATACTATTAAGCGCTAAATATTTAGGAATTGTTTCACGCTTATATGGCATGCACTCTATATCCATCTTATAGGATTTCTTTATAATTTATCCGCGGGATAGTGATTTTCTACATTGGATAGCACTACTCAGGCTTCGTGCAATCACCCCTGGTTATCAGTGCACGTTTCACGGGTAGGTGTAACAACTATAGAATAACCATTTAGAATTTTTTTAAATTGATAAATCATTCATGAAGCGCACATTTAGCATTTATTTTCTACTTTCTAGTCACCATAATACCTTCCGATATTTGGGAGTAACTGTTGTCATTGAAATCATTTGTATTTGAATAACAATCTATTTTATTTGCATTACAAAACGAAAAAACAAAAACAAAATATGGTAATTGTGAAAGTGGTGAACACCATTGTAACCATTGATGCTATTATATAACCATTTATTACTTACACTATAAAAGTATATCGAGTCATAAACATTCTTAGAATCTCCACCTGCACTATTTTATACCATGAAAAACAATTTTTCGTCTCAATTCAACTAACGAACTACCTTTCCGTTTACTCGTTCTTGTAATAATCCTTTTTCTCGGATGTTATTGTGCGGATTACTTTAAAAATTCGTAAAAATGGGGTAAACCAAACCCTCAGTGTGAGGAAAGTCAAAGACAGACGACCTGGTTATGATAAAGCTCATACTTGTCCAGTAATAGTTGTTGTGTCTTAAGCTTCAGACCAGTGCGCATCAGTTGCTAGCTGCTATCAAAATTATATTTTTTCACGTACTCACAGGCCTGCGTTACATCCGGTGTTTTCTCTCGTTTACGAAGTAATTTTAACCGGCTGTATGTAGGCTACGTATACACTGGGCAGGATAAATTTGAAAATGTAACTTTCACACCAAAATGAAAATAGAAACATATTACCACTTCCTCACATACGAGCAGCTGTCCACGGGAGTACTGGACAGCGGTATATCCATGTATATGTTATCCCGTCATGTCGGGGGTCAGGATGGGTTGGGTAATCTCGCCGTGCTCTTTCGTGGTTGGAAAAAGATGGCATGCTGGGATACTCATTATTATGCTAATTTCATGCTTTATTTCCGGAAGTGAAAATAGTTCCGGATGAGTATGGGCAGAAGGCCTACCGGATAATTAATAAAGTTGAGTTTTCAAATTTATTCAGCACATTGTGCGAGACACACCTACACATGACATGAGACGATTGGCATGTTTTTGAATGTCTACATATTGACCTATATGAAATAACAAATAACGATGCGCCTGTAGAATATTGAACCAAAACCATTCCATTCAATTTGGAGTTACTAACCAATAGACATGCTTTATGATGTTTGCTGACGTTTCTGTGATAACGAAGGTTGATGTAGTTTATGCATATACTGTACTCAATCGTGGAATTAAATGTAATTCTGCAGCTGTCTTCAGTACTGTTTCTATCGCATGCGAAAGCTCTATTTTTATATTGATTCTATTTGCACTTTGTAATCAATTATTTGTATCTAAAGTAATTAAAACTCAGTAATTCAACTGATGATTTATTTCAAAGTTGCTTCTTGTTGAATGGTAGTCTTGTATCCTTTCTCTAAACATTCCCATTACAGGATGAATGAATGAATGAATGAATGGATGGATGAATGAATATAATAATAATATAATAATAATAACGTTTATTTCTATAGCGTCTAATAACACGACCTGTTCTAGGCGCTTTACAAGCCTCATTATAATATACAATATAATACTTAATTTGTTACAATCTATAATCATCTAAAAACTATCATTATTTACAAGAATATAATATATTAATATGAACTAATATCTAGTAAAATAAAACATCATCTATATACAATAATAAAATATAATTAATTAAATGCAAGTTTAAATAAATAAGTTTTCAATATGAATGAATGAACGCAGAAACTAGGATTAGTGTGAATATAAAGGAAAGGAATATTATAAAATTGATGCACAACGTAACGCTCAAATGTTTGTTTCATGCAAATCCATTTTTATTGGTTTGCCATACAAAGGTAAAGAATGGAAAAGATGCATTGAAAATGCAATCCACCATCAGTTAGGGACGGACCATTAGATATTTGAGCGGGGGGGGGGGGGGGGTTGGGAATTTTTTTTTATTGGCACATCCTCCGTGCACGATTTTTTCCCTCTGTTTAAGGCTTTGCTCGATATTTTTTTGGTATTTGACAAGCCCCCCCCCACTCCTCCCCCCACCCCTCTCAAATATCTAATGGTCCGTCCCTTAAGCACCTGAGAGTGATTTTTGACACGGCTGAGTTAACAGTGTTGAATCATTAATAATTCATAAAGTATGTTATTAAACAGCTGACATAACTCATGAATCATAACGATATTGGCATCAGACGGCAGTATGAACTCAACATTTTAATTTTAGCAACAACAACATGGCATCTCCAGAGATTTCTACACAAGAACCTTCGGTCGAGCCAGAGAATGTGTTAACTTCCAACCCTGAACCTTTACCAGAGTGGAATACAGCATTTACTACGTGGGATATTTGGTGGGAAGTCCATAATTACAGCTTTGCCAGTTTATTTGCTATTGTCTTTGTATTCTGCGTGTACTGCTTAGTTCGTTTGAAACTAGCTGGACAGTCGTTAACTCTTACTCGTTACTTCACAGTAGTTACAGGTTTATTGTTAATGTTCACTGGTACAAGAAGCTTATACCTCGTGCTGGATCCTTACGAGGGACATAAATACTTAACATTACCAGTTGTAATTAATAGAATGATATTTGCATTAGGATATCCATGTATGACATCTATATTTTCCCTGATAAACTTCACATTTTTGAAAGTTAACGACATGTTTCTCGTCGTGAGGCGACTACAAGACATCAAGTTCCTTTCCAGCATCATCCTGCTCCACTTCGTCGTTGTTCTCGTGATATATCTCGTGGTCACGTTTTCTCCTCGTTTAGCACGCTTATTCATCGCGTGTCAGGTTATTATTATTATATGGTGGATTGCTATAAACATTGCTTTTATCTATAGTGCTTGGCTACTGAAAGTAAACGAGAAATCTAAAAAGAAATATATCAATAGAAATTCGACAACAGTTGATGAAGGACAAGCTGATGCTAGTCGTAACGCAACAACAAGCAGAGGCACCAAGAGAATATTGAACATCTCGGGAATCGTGGTAATAGCGGGGCTAGTCTCCATAGGACTGGAATTCTATTCACTATTCGGAGTTTATGATTTGTACGAATTGAAACAGAACTACGTGAAAGCTTGGCCTTGGTTAGGCTATCAAACAGCAAATCGATCAATTGAGATAATATTATGCGCCATTATTGCATATATTATTTATCCTACCACTAAAACAGCACAAAAACGTAGTAGTGACACAACCAACGCATATACTGGGTCTTCCATTACTCAAGAAAATAGAAAAATATCTAGAGATCAGCTAGACACATTGGAATCGCAATTCTAAGTTAATGAAGTCCTTGAAAGTCTCTAAACCATAAAACTATAACAAACCAACGCAGAAAGCATGCCGGAAGCAAACTGTTGTAGAAAATAGAGAAAAAAACGTTCAGATAAAAGTTCAAAACCAAACTTGTTCAATTAAGTGAAGACATATTACATTGTAAAAAGAAAGTTGCTATTCATGTTTGAGAGAATTGCATATTTAAAACAGAACTTATTAACTTGTTAATATAATCCATGAAGTTAAATTTTATTTGATGTAGTTTTTGTTTAAAAGTAAAGTTAAGAGGTAGTTGACAGCTTCATGAACCGAAACTGTATGTTATCGAAAGCACGCATCACAAAAGACAAAGTGAAACTCAATTTAAAGTAAATGAATTTATGACAGAAACCATTTACATTAAAAGCTTTTCAAGTGATTCTAAAAGGAAAATTCTATAAAGGGTTTATTTCATTTTTGATTGAAAAAATTGAATTTATCATAGAATTTAGAGGTGTTGGTTAACAATAATCTCTACGCCATGTGAAAGCGTTCCAAAATTATCAAGCTCTTAACACGAAACACTATCGAAAGTTATTTATGACAAAATTGATAAATTAATTGTATTAAATATATTGTGTACAAAGCAAAATGTATGTTGAAAGATTGTAAATTTACGCTTTGTGGGTATTCGCAGATTTGTGTAAATAGTATAAAACTGTATATATATAAGAATGTTTCTTTAGAGTGGTTACTCGTGAAATTACACTTTATTACGCTTTATGAAGCTTTATCAAACTTCATTACGTTTTTTTAACTTTGCTATTCACGTTCGTTTGTTTGTTCGGTGTATCAAACTTCATTCACGTTCGCTTGTTTGTCCGGTGTATCAAACTTCATTACACCTTAGATATTACTATTTGTCTATCGGGACACTGAACTTTTGTTGTTTACATACATAATATTTTCTTGATATGTAGTTTCTGCGCTGTAAATGAAAAGCGGCTTGATTTAACAATTGTCTAATACACGGTCACAATTTAACTGAGGGAAACTGAATAAAAATAATGTGTCTATTGTCAGTTTGATTTCCTTATTCCGCCCCGTGCCATGCAAACAGGCTCGAGATCGAGAAGAAAAATCTGGAAGGAACGAAGGAAAACTAGAAAGATCAGAAAGAAAAAAGATAAAAGGAAAAAATGGAAAAGGAAATGAAGAAAAAAGAAGAAAGAAGAGAGACTCGGAAAAAAAGAGAGACACTGAAAATATAGAAAGGAAAAGTTATAAAAAACACACGACAAAATGCGTAATAGTTAAGTTACGAGCCTTAGTGAATCACCTGAAGAAGGCTGCCGTTTGGCTCTTGACAACTTCAGGAGGATTGAAAATGAGCCAGTTCGACTAGAAACCGTGGACAGCTGTTTCGGCCTGTATTGGGCCTTGACAGCTGCTCGGTGTATCTGGTGATGAACTGGCAAGTTCCCACGAATGAGTATAAGGTAAATTGAGGCCAGGCCAAGGGAGAAAACATTGAAAAATAGCCCGACTAAATCAGTTCGGTACTAGTCCATGTGGGATAGCGTTGATTTACTAAGGTGAACTTACCTATCATACATGTTCTTATAATATATTAGTAGAGGCTGACATCAAAAGCCGAATCGCAGTTTGCTCAAATCAAACCACACCCTCAAAGCAATAACTGGAACAGCTACAAACCTGTGTGGCATTCAGCAAAAATGTTAGATTACGCGGATAAAAAGACGAAGAAGAAAAAAAAAACAAGGAAAGGAGAAAAAAGTGTATAAAACAAGTATATAAAAGCCTAGACTTATTGAAGTCAGTTTCAAGTTTCGAAAATCATTTCGCCTACAGGAACTCAAAATCTTAAAATATCACCTGTACCAAATATCAGAAGTAATTGGATTATACTTAATGCATATGCGATGTATTGTTTGTACTTTTTAGTTAATGTTCTTCTAGTTTCTTCTTACCAAGAAAGCACGTGATATTGAAATGACCCTCAAAATATACACTTGAATTGATATAAATGTATGTCTACAAAAAATGCCCCCAGGAAATGTCCGCGAATGAAAACAAATTGACAATTATAGCAAACTGAATCACTGAGAAAAAATTGTTTGTCTAAAGAAGTGTCAAAAATAAGTGTGTAGTAATCTGGCCATAAATTAGTATAAATAAAATAAAAATACACGCTTTTTCGGAATGCATGCAAGTGTATATCATTTCGAAACCGGATGATCAGAGCAGATGACTGGACGCAGCTCATGGCGAAAAAAACAAGTTAGTAAATATTCTTACGCGATCTTAGCAGATCTGAAGCAGTTCATTTTTAATTTCAGACCTCTTTGGAGTGTGTTTGATGAAAACTTATGTTCAAAAACATTTGATAGATAGATAGTTTATTCAGAATAAATAATAACTACTAAACAATTACAATTGACTCCCGCAAATAGCAAAAGCTAATAATTTCATATAAAAGAATCATCTCGAAGACGTGTAGAACACGTTGTAGGGTGTTCTATTCGGCTCGAACATTGATTTTAGTAACATATACGTAATAATAATACTAACTTACCGGTGTATACAAGCAATGGACACAGGTAGCCCAAGCGAGATGTTTGTGACCGTTTGTAGCAGTAGACGAAATAAATAAAATATGATAAAAACTAAAGACTGTTCTTGTGTATTGTTATTTTCTTTGCCTTTGAATTTAATGCAATTTGAAGCAATATTCAGTGGGGGATTATTGAATATTTCTAATCAATAAATACGTTTCACACAATAAATATTGCCATTTCTGACGGATCACTTTCAATTTTTTGGCATTTCATTATTCGGTCGGGCCTAACTATAAATATAAAAACACTTACACCTTGCCGTACGAATTCGAGACCTGTGTTAACGTTTTGAACATCAAACGTGCTTATTTTGATAGAGCAACATATGTAACACAACAACACTGAAAAGGTTCTACATTGAACAGTTTCATAAATTCTGAAAGCACTTATCTGTTAGCGTTTCTCTTCTCATTTAAGTTTCAATATTAAACCACGACTCAAAGAACCAGATTCCCTCATGGCGTTGTATTACAACATACAGCGATTAGATTATATATACATAAAGTCACATTTTTCTATGCACGGGATTTCAAGCTGAATATTCGCAGGCTTTTATTCACGCATGTAGTTTAACGTCAAATATATATATACACACAGCAATTTCAGTGTTTTCTTATCTAATGGACAAAAACCATCAATTCAAAAGGCTTTATATTTTCATATTATTCTTTAATTTTAGTATTTCAATCGAAAAAATAAAACACTGATTTATTTTACATTTGTTTCGATGAACGTCAATAAATAATGATAAAAACTCAAATCAGTAAAGTTATTTTACACTATCAAACACCCATAACAGTGTTTGAATTTATCAAACTCAACAAAACACAACATACAAAAATTATATTGATAGCGTGAGATCTAGCTAGCGCTCTGATCAAAGAAAAAACAACAAACAAACAATAAAAAATACAGCTATTCAGAAGAAAATCGCAAAAAAATGATGCTAGCACAAATTTAGTTGATAACAGCAGATAACTTTGATAGCTTACGATGAAAAAGTAGAAGAGAAATCTAAAGTACATGAAAAACAAGAAAATCATGATGAAGAAGAAGACGTCTGAGGAGGAAAATAGGAAAAAAAAAAAATCAGCTAAATAAAATCATAGAAACTAACAAAAAATAAAGTACAAAATCAAACAACGAAAGCAAATTGGGATTTATATAGTCAACTATTGCTTAACGTATCTGTAATTTTACTGAAGATGGCAGAAGTCACTGCCGAAACATAATAAAATTAAAACGAGTCGTGTGGTTTATCAAATAAATTGGGATTAATACTTAAATAAATTCATTTTGAAATAAAGCAAAATTGCGATAAAGACTGAAAATCGTTGTGCTAGCATCAAGTTCGTCATTTTTTGCAATTCTCTGGGAATGACCTTTGATTCTCTGTAACAGTCATGTAGAAACAGCTGTTCTCGATACATCATCAATTACACATCTATTTACCAAACAACAAACCTACATAGAGCAGCCGACATTGAAAATTGCAGTAAATCTCTTCATAATTCTATAAGATGACTTCATTTGCTTAAAAAATGCAAACAAGCAATAATTCCAGTTTTCCGTTCAATGACGAAAAACAATTTCAATTCAAATTGATTGTAGTTACAATAACTCTCGTTTTGAAATAATTCTAATCGTTTATGGGAATATTTCTGATAAATCTTCAGTTAAAGTTAATTGTTATCGTACATTTATATACATACAGCATTGTATCCTATAATAGCTATCGTTGTACAACTATAAATCTGATTCTACGCTATTTAAACTTGTTTTCGATTTTGACATTCTTGTTTGATCTAATGGCTTCACGTCGTGCTGGAAGACAAAAAGATAAACACATGAATAAAACAATACCAATTAATTACAAATAGCTCAGGAGTTGAAGACATGTAATCAATCTACCACTAAAGAGGCAAAAGACAAATTATACAATACCTGATTTCTTCGCCTGGCATTGAATGCAGCAAGTCGGGATGTGTTCAGTTTAGTGGTCCGTACAGGAGAGGGAGGCCTGGGGCTAAGCATCTAACAAGATACAAACAACCAGTCAGTATTAGAAATAGATACTTAGAAGGGATAAACAACGAACGATGCTTACTCTTATCCAATTTGATTTTAAACAATCTTGACAATCGGCTCTTAACCTGTAAGAAATCATCAAATAGAAATGAAATATAGTAAAACAAATGAAAGGACGACAAACAAACAAACAAACGAACAAACGAACAAACGAACAAACGAACAAACGAACAAACGAACAAACGAACAAACGAACAAACGAACAAACGAACAAACGAACAAACAAACAAACAAACAAACAAACAAACAAACAAACAAACAAACGAACAAACCAAACTGATTAAAAAAATTTTTTTCTTACGTGGTGTCTTGTTGTAATAAAGATGAAATGAAGTTTTGAGCTTGTGACGAAATTTGACTGAAGTATTTTTGAGGGAAGTCTACGGTTGTATAGTTATATATTTTATCACAAATGTCTTCTGTCGTATCAGCTTGGAAAGGGAACACGCCAGACAACCTGATATAAAAAAAACACACCGCATAGTAAACATACATCTCTAACAACCTAATATGTAATACATATACAAAACAAATCTGACAACCTGATATAAAAAACCGCATATGACGAACATAAATCACAATATAGACATAGAGATACTGCACTAGTGTAACAGTCTGATGTACTTACATGACATAAGTGACAACTCCAATGCTCCTAAACAAGAATATAAGTAACGCAATCAACAAACATGTTTTATCGGCAGCAAGTACAATGTTGAATGTAACAAATACTGATCATGCATGAACGCAGGTATAAGTTATGACATGCTTTACCTAAGAATGAGGTCAAATAATAGAGTGGCCACCTTACAAGAGGTGGGTCATGCAGGCATATGGAAGAGTTCCTGTAGTGTGAAGTGAGGTTAAGTTAGTTATCGTATTTATATTACTTACCACATGTCTGATTTAAAGGACACTGAATCATTGGTAAGTACTTCAGGTGCTAGAAACAACAAAAACAACATCATTGAAAATGAATGAGCCGGTTGCACGAACCCTGGGAAGGTATCTCGAAAACTAGGATAACTACTATTGTGTGATAGATAACGATCTTACCTGCGAATTCTGGACTACCATGGACCTTGTGAGTTACTGGTTGATCGGTCAACTCCCTGGCACTACCGAAGTCGATGATCTTTACTTTTGGCAGAGGGCCACCGTCGAGAAGAAAATTCTGAGGCTGTAGATATATAAAAAATAAGAAATCAACTTAGATGAGAAAAGAACACATAACATAAATGGATGCATGTAAAGACTGTAAAAACAACCGAATAGAACAAACAAACAAACAAACAAACAAACAAACAAACAAACAAACAAACAAACAAACAAACAAACAAACAAACAAACAAAGTACGAATAAGGAGAAGTACTTACTTTCAAATCTAAATGTACGATGTTCAAGTCATGCAAATGCTGTACACCTTCAACTATTTGATGAATATAACCGATAGCGACTTTTTCCGTTAAGTTATCCATCACCACAAGCGAATCAAATAGTCTTCCACCAGATAACAGCTCCATAACTATAATGTAATTTTTAGGTGTTTCGAAAGCATCAATAAACGAGCTCAAGTTAGGGTGTTTTAATTTTTTCATTATATATATCTCTCGTTCGACGTCTTGTCTTGTCGATAAGCGTTTCTTGATAAGCTTTGCGGCAGTCTCTTTGCCTGAGACTTTCTCTACACATTTCTTGACAACAGAATATCGTCCTCTGTAGAAAACGCACAAAAAGATACATTTTAGTCGTCGTTAAGATAGGATATATGGTAAGGTTAATGGCATAGTACGGCCCGGAATGAAATGGTTGTGATGGGATGCTGCAAATGACAGGATAAGATGTGGAAGAGGTTGGGAGGGAGCAGAATGGTGGGTTGGCTTAGAATCGGTTGGAATTGGACAGAAAGCACAGATGAGACATAATCAAATGTTTCTAGAAAAAAGATCAAGGCAGGGCAGAGCGAGTTGTCATTTAAATCATGGATGGTTAGTAGAACTGATGAAGCTGGCTTAGTTTCAGATATCGTCGCTTCATGGACAGTATGCTTTACCTTCCTAACTCAGCGTAGATATTATACAGTGTATCAATCTCTGTTTTCCACGATACAGCATGGTAGTGGCGGTCTGGTGTGATTGGTAGATCTTTAACATCTAATAAGACATCAATAACATCTCATAAACATTGGCAAATTTAAACGGATTGTTAAACAAACATCGCTGGAGAAAATTATGGTGGTTGCTGAAATAACACGATATAGCCCTATTTCCCTCCCATGTACAAATGTTTCGGTCAAATATTCAAAAAACTGAAATTTGCACACAAAGGCAAAGAGGTCCATTATTTATCCATTTATTCATTTACTCATTCTGCATACTAACATTGATGTTCTTTAGATTTGTGAGCGACTGGCGCAGATCACTTTACTGCTGAAAGAACATTGTGCATTACTGAACAGGCGTTGGAAGGGGTTTCGTGTGATCCGTCATTCGCTTGAAACATTTCCCGTGAATTGTGAAATGAAGTAATGTTTGTCGTGATTCGTGCATTTGTGAGTCCTCGTGACGTGTAAAAAAATCCATTGTTTGAGGCGCATGAATCGACTAAAAAAGCAGATTCACGCGATCGTGAAACGACTGGTGCGTTATTCGTGAAGAACCCCTTCCACCTCCTGATCAAACACATGCCTTGAGTTCTTTAGAGCTAGAATCTTCTGTAAAATAAACAGAGCCACTTCGTAGACTTCGTATGATCTTTTCCTCCATTCAATGCTGTTGAAATCATCTGTGCCAATCATTTTAGTAGGGGTAGAGGTTCTGTTATTTTAGACAGAAGATTGTAGCTAAAATGTATTTAACTATGTCTGAACTAGTGCACTGTGGACTTGAATGTTGAAAAAGCATTCATCAGAATAAAGGTATCGACAACTTATTGTATTCATAATAATCAAACAATGTTTATCATCAGTTAATTACTGATTCTATTTGAAGGTTTACATCTTACCAGAAGTTGATGAGTCATCGTCACGTGACTTTCACTTATAGATATTTACGCTGGATTAGATGGTTGATATTCTTAATTGTGTTTACAGCTTTCAATGTGATATTGGATATTAGGAATCTTCTAGTTAACGACGTTTAAAGATTCTTTTAACTCCAAGTAGTTAGGTTTAGTAAGTTCACATTATCATTCGGCGAGGTAATGCACAAAGTTGTACTATTTGGATTGCACGCACCAGCCGATTGGTTGAAAAGTATTTAACACGAGGTATTTTTTGGGATTAGAGTGATACAGCGTTAGTTGTTGCTTTACGTTCTTGTTATTCATTTTGAAATAAAAATACCACGGTTAATTACTCGGGATGAGTTCTATTTTGAATAACAACAGGAAGCTTGCTGAACAATTTGAATATTTTTAATCAGTAGGAATTGCTGGAGGGCAAAGTCTAGACAGGTTTCTGTATCTTGTTTATGTTCGAGATGTTGTGATTAAATTTAGTTCTGGGTGAAGAGTTATACTGACAGGTAACTGGCACGGTAAGAAGAGAGGCACAAGTATCAGCAACATATAGGAGGGGAGGGGTAGGATAACAGGGAGAGCAACAGCACCATACATCGATTTGCATGCGTCCTAGCTAAGGATTAAAATCACAAGGGGTAGCGTAGCTTGATTAGTGCGTTGATTTAGAGCTAATGGTCCTTATTCGATTCGCAGGACCTCATATTTTTGAAATGGTTATTAACATCCTTTAGATAAAGCCAGCCTTCAAAATGAGAGAAAGAAAGCGATGGAGGTTAATACGTATTTGTAATTAGGGTCATTGAGTCGAGTAAATAGAGGGTTAAGGGTTATAGAAAAGATTGACATAAATTTGCCAGAAGCTTGCGTTTATCCAATTTATTTCAAGGATGGTGGTATAATTAAATTTTAAATCAAACCTATCAATCTTATCCGACAGTCTTCGTTCACTTCTAAGTGGAGGAAGGGACAATAGGACTCTAAGTGGAAGATTGACTTCGGTTATCATAGCGTTTGAGCATGCGCAGTATCAAAGACAAGCCTCAGCATTACATGTTGATCGGTGCCAAGCGGCTTTATTGATTCATCAATTCAATTTATTCTATTCGTTCTATTTAGTGTTAATAGACATTTTGAACGTCTCTCTTATGCCATAGCACTCTATTATCGTTTACATCATATCCATGAAAGAACATCCCTGCGCTATTATTGGCCGCGGACTTCTTTGAGTGTACAAATCATCGTACCGGACGTTTTGCCATCAATTCATGATTCACTTAATAACATTAATAATTAATTTATTATTCTGATTTATTTGTATTTATATTGACAGCTAACCAATAACAGCGCTGAGAGTCAGAACAACTAATATCAATGAAGTACGAGCGAGTAAGGTCAACTACAATGTGACTAAATCTTGACTTGGTCAATTTATTACATTTGAAATACACCCAAAATACTAAACCGAAAATATAATATAACCTAATATATAAAAACTAAAAAATAATTGCTTTGTTACATCAACAGAAAATACAATTAACAACTGACCGCAAAGACGCATGGAATATCTCGAGTAACCACGACCAGCGTGATGACATCAATATTATGTTGAATCTGATTGGTTCAATAACAGTATTCTGCCCTGCAGAAGGTCTGCCCTAGTTCCCTACGGTATTGAGGTTGATAATTTTTATTCTTCAGTTAATCGAAATGCATGGATAATAATCTTTTTTACAATTGGACGTAAACGCCGACTACCATAATCAAAACAACTGAAATTAATCCAAACCCGCTGGACAAAGGAAATGAATATGAACAACGTATTCTTAACGTTGTTTATTAACTTCAAGAAATTATTTTATTACCCTACTCGTTCGTACAATATATTTAAAGTTTATACACCACGAGGGGTCACATATCAACTGTCCTTGCAAATCACAAGCTGCAATTAAGTAGCAGAATCAAGCCAGCGTTTGATACCGTGACCGACTTTAGTAAGAAAGTTGAACACACGTGTGCGTGTTTACGTATGAAGGGTTGACCATGACGTCATGGACGAGATGTTGTTGTGGTTAGACATAGTCTTCTGCAAAATAATTGTTTTACCATTTAACTCATGCACTTTAAACACATTTAACAGTTTAATCATTACACAAGTTTAAAACAAAATCACTTTAGATTCTTGGACAAGATGAGTTTATAGGTTTAGGACAAGACAATCACTAAACATGGGGTTATTATTAGTTAGTTTACTGAACTGATTTATAAATCATCAATAATATATTAACATCGAAAAGGTTATTTTAGGTATTCTACAATGGTTAGGCACAGAAAGCTCCATTACGTTTACGATTTGAATTATCAATATGTACAATATTAACAAATCAAGAGCTTTCTGCACAAAAATTACTAAAAACATAAAACCAACAACATAACTCATCGTCGATCCCGTTACATACCATTATCTGGTTCAAGTATAATAATATCAGAGTGGTCACTTGGTCGGCTAATACCAATTGAATTATTTGCACTAACGCGAAACTGGTACGTCGCACCAGGAGTTAGATCATCGATCATAGTAGACGTGCCCGCGACAAATGGTACAGCGGCTTGCCATACGCTAACCCCAGTCTCTTTATATTCAACAGTGTATGCGGTCACTTCTTTGCCACCGTTAAGGGGATTGGCATCCCATTCTAGTAGTAATGATGTCAGCATTTTTTCTTTGACACGTGGTTTTGAGGGTGGTTCGGGAACACCTAAGATTGACAGGGTGGAGTTGATTGCATTGATTTATAACGGGTATTCTTGCTAGGTCTGACAATCAAGCAAGATGTCGCACATTGTTTGCACAAACGCAGCATGTTTAAATTGGCGATTTTGTGAGCTAAGCCTGTATATATGTGATTTTTTGTACTAAGTAGCAAGTTTGAGGACCTCGGAAACCGTGTGGTGCGCTGTGTCAATCGTTTCTTGCCTCATGACCGCATTGTTGTCTGGTTTCCAAGGTTGTGCACTTCGTTTGTTCTGTGAAACAGAAATGAGCGCGTCGACTATGCATTGCAATTTAATAGCTGGCGTAAGACAATAACTGGACACAGCGACTATATTCAATAAGCATACATTTGTCTTAAAATTAATTAGTTATTTGTATGAATGCACAAATATCAGCCAACTGGGACAGGATGCACCAAGCCTGGATAACGTTATCCACTGGAGAAAAGTCGTCAAATGCCGGCATAGAATTTCATTAGAATTTACCCTCTGGAGGAAGATATATATATCCGGTGGATAGCGCAGTATCCAAGTTACGTGCAACTGGCCCAATGTAAATAATATTTAATGTACAAATTGTAACAGTAATACAGAAGTTCCAACACAACAATAACAACATTGAGGTGAACATCAAGTGCTAGTTATACAAACATGTAAGGTAAAGTTTATACTTGAAGTACACTTGGTGGAGCATACAGTTCTCTCTGTAAGTGACCACTAGCTACTAGCATATAGTGACATCGATATGAGTGGATTGATAAACCACATGCAAAAGTTCATCACAGCAGTTATGTGCAGTTTATTATTCGAGAAACTGATAATAATAATCTATATATGCAACTACAACACGAGCAGTGAAGGAGTGCAGTGCAACGAGTGCAAGTCTGTACATTCAGTGACTACCGGCACACTATGGTGTACATGCAATGAGCTGGTGACTTGTGGCTAGAGTGGTTACATTCAACTTTACGTGCAATAAGGTGACAGCTTGTGACTTTGAATGACTTCGTGACTCAACGAACACAGTACACGACTTTAAATGACTTTGAGTGACACGTACAATAGCATGCGATGAAGACACAACATATCTTGACTTGTATATATGACATGATGCTTGTAAAGGGCATGCACTAGATGTATATAGTCAACGTACCTAAAACCGTTATGTTCGCAGTACAGCTAATAGTTCCAAGAATGCAAGTGGCTACGCAGGTGTATTCGCCACTATCAGTCACGTTAGGAGTCTTAATTTCAAGCGTCTGATTATCTCCGTTCCGAAGGATTTGATATTTATCACCGTTTGTGATTACAGTCTTATTTCTACGCCATGATATCTTGTAGGGTAATTCAGAGGGCATTAACTTGCATGTTATCTGAGCAGTCTCGGCGCTGTTTATTACGCAGTTTTGAAGAGGTTCGGCGAACTTGAGGGGAGCTAGAACGAACGAGATATTAACATTAGCCAGAACATTTGAAATATCACGAATTTGTACTACATCATACCTCATGATCTATTGATTTTATTGTTTCATGTACAAGAAGTATTGACTTACCATCATCTTCTTGTTGAGGGTACCGTCCCTATAGCAGAAAAAATAATGTCAATCAGTACAAATGTAAAATAAATGAGCGTCTATGTTATGCTAGCGAACCAACAATTTGACAGACAAAGAAGAGTTTGAAGAGCGCATCAAAATGAAAGCAAACAAAACATTGACAAAGAAGATTTAGAAATATCATACCTTTGTAGGACTTGTAGGACAACTTGAAGAGCTTGTGGGTTCATCATCGCCCTTAAACCTATCGATGTTCCTTTTTAATTTATCAGTCATTGTTCCCAAGTATTCGTCTTTTGATTTTCTGGTTGTACCTCTTCGTAATTTTTCGGCCTCGTGTCTAAAGCATTAAAAAGCAATGATCATCATTGGAACAACTGGCTTTGTTAGCGAAGAATAAATGACAATTAGACTTTATCTGGCGGGAAACTTAAAATGAATACAGGAATGGGAAGTAATTGTTTACAGAAAGAAGGACTCGGTAAAATTGTGAACTAGTTACCAACAATAATGTTTCTAGAAGTGTTTATTTTGCGAGAAACGTCACATATTTTTTCTTTTGTGTGTGATTTGAGCTGTACAGTGAGTGCCAAAACTGAACCAGCAATGAACGATAACCGAAAGATCATTCATGATAATGGAAAATGATTAAAACGACAATGGTAATTGAACGAGGACGGACGTGCACATCAAATGAAATATAAAGTGCATTGAGCATGCGCAGTAGATACCTTGTGAGTCAAATGGAATATGGAGTAGAAGAAGCGCAATGGCCTTTTAACCACAAAAAGACATACCTAAGCGCATCTCGCCTATCGAGGCCTATGGGCTATTTCACGGTTCACAATGTATCTATTTCACATGTTCAACTTACATTTTTCTCAAGCCTAACTCACATGGCATATTACATTTTAATATAGTGTGCATTGAATCACTGAATGAATCACTAATGTTACAGTGACAATTGATGATATTAACATTTCGTATCTTCACAAGTGATGTATATATGTAGAGATGTTGGTGTTACTAAAACTACGTCAAAAATCAAGTGCAAGCTATTGTTTTTAAATCATAACATGGATATTTATCGAATGAACAGAATATTACATGTCTGTATGGAGACACGAAATTTCTCCTCTAGTGTTGATGCGCTCACTCGTAACACATCAATTCAACACTTGAAGTCAAACTTCATATCTCCGCGTAACTACGAATATCCTCTATTTGGTTGAGGTTTATACAGTAGGCGATGATGTGGAGCACTTTGATTGGTTTATATGCGATGATTTAACGTTTGTTTATGTTACCATGCATGTTTACAGTAATGTGCTCATCAACGCCGTTAATTCAGTTTATGATTGATTAGCAAATGATTGATGTAAATAGTACTGGTTAGCACGTGCGTCGAGACTAGAACGAAATCCCGCAATAGCGCTATCCACCAAATTATCCACCGGATAACGATATTCAGACTTCGCACAAGCAAAACCCTTTTCTTTGGACGGAAAGAATTTGTTCAATATGTACGTTTGCGATTTCCGTTTTTTTCTTCTTCATGCTAATTAACGTAAAATTATGGATAGTATATTTATATTAATGTGACATTAATTCTATGATCTCATGCTGGGTTTTCCATAAACACTTTTTGTATGATGATGACGTGCGATAAACTACATGGACATACGATAGCCCTCTGTAGAATTGAACGATACCTGCATGTGATTGGTCAGTTGCAGTGCCGATTACTGGAAATTTTGGAGGACTACTTTTGTAACATCTATTTAGCCGTTCTTGACCGTGACAACAAACCGTTTTTGATGACTAGCAAGTTACTTTACCGTACGAACGTATCATCTCCTAATATTTTCAGCAGTTTGTTAGCTTGTACCAAACATTAATTTTTTAAACTTTTTTATTTTTGGTGCAATTTCAATTTTTTCATCCTTTCTTTCGAATCCACAAGTTATTTTTTAGGTTTGATTTGAAATCCACGAGTTAAAACAGGGGGAGGATTGTTGTCAGTAAAGAATGAGCCAAATATCGTCCATGACTTACGAAAAGCTTTTATTTCTCTTGACTTTAGCAGCTTGGACCAGGTCTCGGTCTTTAGATTTAATGCTTCTGATTTTAGAAAACATAATGATTAATACCTTTTACATTTGACATCATTTATGATTATCAGTTTAACTTCAGTACATGCAGAAGGTTTACCAAGCAAATGAATTTTTAATATTTTGTGTAAAGTTGATAAGGTTTAAGTTTGCCATGAACAAAACATTAGATTGTTAGACAACATTTTAGCTTTTGCGTCTTCACCCTGGCAGAGTGTTCCCAAAACGATCACAGTTAAAATGACGACAACAAGCGACTTGCATTATGATATAACATACTTCCAATACCAGAATCCTTTGCCGACTTTCTTTTGTATCACATTTAGTGCAAATTGTTTTAATAATCTCCACAGAGATTAAAAATTTAAAAATGAAAGAGAATTTGCAAAGAATAGTAGTAAAATAAAGCCATAATGAAAATCGCTTATTCCCGTGATTATAACGTCGCAAAATCGTAAACGATGCTATACTCTTGAGTTAAAGCAAGCATTCAAACAAAATCATGCCAACACATCGAACTGTAAACCAACAAAAGAAACATAAACGCTACAGTTAGTTATTAAGTTAGTTTAGAGCATGTAAACAGTTCTAGTTAGTGTAGGGTTAGAAAGACCAGGTTATAAAGACCAATGACAGACCCAAAGAGATTCCAAGAGATACGTACACGGAAAAAGAGGAAAGAACACGACGAGATCATGCGATTGAAAAAGAGTTGCGCAGGTAAATACAACGACGAAAAATGTTAACCAAAGCACGACCAAACGATAGCCTCCTCCGAAGATATCACTGCCACGGGATTCCTGTTCCTAGATGGCCAGTATGACAAAGGAAGCCCAAAGAGGAAAAAAAAGAGCTGATTGCAGAGGAGGCTAGCCAGATTCGCAGCAGAAAAAAGTGGAGATAAACAGGCCAAGAATAACGAACATGCTATGGAAAAGTTGTACGACAAGTAGACAAAGAACCTAACAAAAGACCACCGTGAAAGGACCGCATGCTAGTTTTAGTGCACAAGATTCAAAGATGTACAGAGCACAGCAATTTAAATTTAACAAGAACTTACGAGAAACTCGCATTGCGAGATGTTTTCTTGCGAGGAAGTCTGAACATAATAAATCAAACAAAATGTATAAATTAACAAAACATAAACACGTCATTGGCAAAATAATGAAAAAATATTGAACAAAAAATGAAAGAGGATGAACGGGGAACTGAAAAGGATGACTAAAATGTTTTACAAAAGTCCAAACCTAACGCAAATATAAAAGTATAACAAAAAGTTAGATCATAACTATGGTATTTCACACGAATATACACGATATAACCCACGTTTAAGAAATCAGTTAATTTAGAAGTACGAAGTAAGTTGGTTGCTCTATTTGACTTAAAATAACAATATAATTTAGTTAGCTATTTTATGCGAATAAAAAATATTTCATACATATTATTTCCACATCCCAAGAGATATTCCTATGTTAATAATTAAATAAACTTTAAATTATTCTTGATACTCACGATGATGCTTTTACTGGACTTCCTTCCAATTCTAACGAATGAACAAAGATGGTTGTTTAATAAATGAATGGATAAACGAATAGACAGATGATCGATTGCATGAATGGGAAATAAGTATAATCAATCAATCAATCAATCAATCAACCAATCAATCAATCATTCAATCAACCGTTCAATAAATCAGCAATCAATCAATCATTCATTCAATCAACCGTTCAATCAATCAATCAATCAGTCAATCAATCAGTCAATCAATCATTCCATCAATCAGACAGTCAATCAATCAATCGTTCAGTCAATCAATCAGTCAACCAACCAACCAATTAATCAATCAATCAATCAATCAATCAATCAATCAATCATTCAATCAATCAATCAATCACTCAATCAATCAATCGATCCATTCAATATTTCTTACCATCATTTACGTTGTTATTAGACTCTGACTTCCTCAGTAGTATCTTAGTGGGTACAAGACCAAGTTTATCTGCTGTGCCATTGCATACATACATCCAATTCCTATCATCTTTCTTAGTTGATACCAGATAGACAATTTCACCTCTTTTCACACTAAGTTGGTTCTTGTCTTTAGCTTTGAAATCCTCTGTCACTAAATACCTGTCGCGGTCTCTCTGCAAAACCAAACGTTCCCTTTTAAGTGTTCTATTAATAACTGGAGTGTACAAAAGCTATATTGTCAGAGGGTAGGGTAAGGCAATTGACTTACCGATTGTGTGGGGAAGGGTGAGGTAAGTTCGTCTAACGATTTAGCAGTTTCAAGATCAATCAGATTCATGTGTTTGACTAGGCTTGAGATAGCACCGACTGCTTGTGGAACAGCTGGAGCACTACCAGTCTGTAAAGAACAATGACAACAAGGTTAGAGAAGAATGCAAGAAATATATATCCGACAAGAAAAACAAACGAACATATAGACTAACGTGCATAAAATAAAACCACAAGACAAAATCATAAAGAAAGCAACAGTCGTAAGAAAAAAAACCCTAAAATACAAGAATAGACCGGGATAGAGAAAACAACAAGCAATACAAACGAACAAACAGAACAACAAACACAACGAAACCACTGCCAATTTGACTAAACGACAAACAAGCAAACAACAACCAACCTCAAAACAACACTAGTGACCGTTAACTGATAACAACAACATTGAAAACAATAATAGTTGAGGAACATGAAACTGAATAGGTTAGCAGTAAGCAACAACGTTACAAATGACTTGGTACTTACTCCTGATAATCTAGTATCGGGAAGACTCATAGCACGGTTTGCCATAGCATGATTAGCTGTTGTGGTAGTAGTAGTTGTTGTTGTAGATCCTGGTGTCACGTGACCTACCGTCGTTACTGGTCCAATAGGAAATGCTGGATAAAAATCGCTTTTCATTCGTTCCATCTGATTTTGATATTCAATAGGTCTCTCAAGAGCTGTGCAAATAACAATCATTATCAATAGATTATTAATGGCTCATTTCAGGTGATCGATAGATTTTATTTTTATTTCAGTTTTCAAATGCACGTTTATAGAAAAGAAATTTAATATTTGTGTTATATGGACTGCGATAACTTTGAGTTTTAATAGATTTTAGGGTGAAGTCAGCCCTTTACAGTGCATGCTGCATTTATAGTTTTTTTTTTTATTTTAAATAAAATAATTAGATTTTGGCTTAAGACTTGGAAATAAAGTAACAGAAATTTTAAAGTTTTAATTTGTCCGCGTGCAAGTTGTTTACGTATTCACAGGCATAAAAAAAATGATGAAAAACAAGAAACGTTATTTGTTATTTTAAAAGTATTATTATGTTTTAAAGCTCGTTTATGTTTTACATCCCAACCTTTGCTGCACTCCAGTATTGCCCTTTCAATTTCTTCAGTAGGTGCTGTATTTAGCCATGAAATAAGAATTAATGTTTTAGTTAAAGTTTAAAGGAGAAATAAGTTAAAATAATTATAATAATTTACTGAAGGGAAAAATCACATGAACTTGTTAAGAAAAATGAATGGGATTGAATATAGGAGAAGAAATAGAAAGGAATTGTTGTCACACGAAAATAAGGTGAACCAAAGTACAGAGAATATCAAGAAAATTAGAAGGAACGTAGTTCAAAAAGAAATATGAAAAGAAGTGAATAAAATAAACGTGGAAAAAAGACAGCCAATGTTTTGTCAAAATCTATTATGTTTGACTCACCCATTGCGAAGGCATCTTGTGATGCTAACAGGTTTTTTAACGCATTAACCCATTCGTTTTTAGATTCTTCAGAGCTAGCACTAAGCAAGAAGATCTCCGATTCGTTTCCTTCGCTAGTCCATATAGCAAACTTTGTTGGATCATCATCGACACCATCAGTATGTCCCATATGGTTTGTCTAAAACATAAAAGGGTGTGGTCAAAGGGTATGCAAGAGATGAGACGAGCCAGCACTAGAGCAGGCAACGTTTGCAAGAATAAAACTGAGAATGAACACCAATTATGATGGGTTGTGTACCTTGATACTGTGTCTATAAATATAAACAGTCCAGTCTTTCTTCCGTTCAAAGGGCTCACTGAAGATGACTAGTTGTTCGAAGAGGAACACACGTCGCTTCACCATCTTTGTTTTAGACTTGACGTCCGCTACCATAAGAGTATCCTAGAATAACAAAACACACATTGAATGAGTATAAAACTAACACAATGAAACTAAAAACAAACAGAAATACAGACAAAAAACAAGAACAACCTTTCAACCAATCAAACAGACAAAACAAAACAAAAACAAAAAACAAAAATCAGGAAAATGAACACACAAAGGATCGTCAGAAAGAAAACTTAGACTAAAAAAATAAAGAGAACTTATAGAAAAAACAACAACAAACAATAACGAAAAAACCCGAAAGAGAATAAAAACTCTTTGATAACTGTCTGGAGTACCTGAAGTATAAGGTTGCCTTGAGCTGTGATCTTTCCTGTGTAGCCTTCAAGCATACCCACATTCATCATATCATTAGCTTTCTTAGGAACCACATACATCAGCTGTAGCGCTTTCTGTAATAGACCACAACAAAACATGGAATCAATTGACATATAATCAATCATGGAATCAATGGAACATATAATCGAACATGAAATCAATAATACATATAATCGAACATGAAATCAATAATACATATAATCGAACATGAAATCAATGGAACATATAATCGAACATGAAATCAATAATACATATAATCGAACATGAAATCAATGGAACATATAATCGAACATGAAATCAATAAAACATATAATCGAACATGAAATCAATGGAACATATAATCGAACATGAAATCAATGGAACATATAATCGACATGGAATCAATTGAACATACAATCGAACATGGAATCAATGGACAAATAATCGAATATGAAAGCAACTGAACATATAATCGAACATGGAATCAATGGAACATAAATGGCAATGCGAAAATCCCATTGATAAGTAAGTAAGTGAGCTGCGGTGGAAGATATTTCACTTAGCCTCTTCGACCAGGGAACACTAACATATCTAGGATGATTTAATACTTTTAGCATATAATCATTCAGTACCTTTAGATCTCCTATTTCTAGTCCAGCCTTCTCAGTATATTTTACGAAGTCTTTTAGTAACAGCTGATACTTCATAATACGCTGTACTGGCTTGATAAGGTAGTCCTCGATAGCAAACCGATAGCCTAACTGCTCTTTCATATCCTGAGAACAAGAGAGTAGACGGTCTTATATATGATGACAAAGGGAAAGACAAAGGAAATAGAAGAAGGAAAGCATGATAAAGACTGGATAAAGCATAAATAAGAATAAGAAAGACAGCCCAGAAGGAAGATCCTATAGTATGATTGACAGGCTAATATTTTCGTTAAGCGGCGAGAGCACATTGACACGTGCACAGGCTAACAACCATCAAACAGTACTTACAGAGAAGTGAGTGTCCTTAAATTCATGTACAAGAGCAGTGGACTTGGGTTTGTTTTGACAATAGATGACGTACATTTGTAGCCGTCGTTCCTGAAAAGATAACAATATCAAATATATCATTTCACCATAAATTAAAATAATTTCCCGTTAGCATTATTATTAGTCAGTAATTCTTAACTAAGCAGAGTTTTTCCTTACTCACCGCTTTTACAAACACTGAAGCGACTTTCTCTGGGGCATCTTCGCATTTCTCAAGTTCTTTACAAAACACCCTACAATAATTCATTGCACAGGTCATAAGCATCAGAGATATATACTTTATCATAAACTATGGGTCATAGGGACTTACGTTTTGTGCCATTCGTAAATCTGTTTAAGGTTTCCAAAAACTGTCCTTTCTTTGCCCTTCAATTCATCGGGTAATTCAGGCTTGCTAAATGCAGCTAGGTAGCCCTTTGGATAAAGACAAGACCGATTTTAAAAATACGTAGAGATTGGCTGCAGAATTAGCCGTGAGAGGTTATATTGTTATTGTTGAGTCTGCAGAGATGGTATTATATAGCGATCTAAGCAATACTTACATCAACAGCCTCACCCAAACTAACCACATAATCTTGCTCTGTTTGGATCAGTTCCTTGAGAACAAACCTATGAATATAGAACAAGACTAACTTAATTGTCACGCTTAGAGTAACACAACACATCACGAAAACGATCATACAGATGTATGTCACGACAGTTGTATAGCTTTACGCCGAGACAAATGAAACAAAAAAGTCACATAAGTAATAAAACAGCAGACCTTCAAAACGTAAGTTGCAAGCGCGATGTAACGTTGTATTTCTCCAGCAGCAATAGTTACGTCACGTTTCAACGTAACAAAAATTCCCGGGTTAACTTGACAAAGACACAATAAACTATCAAAGTCTTTAAAACTTACGTTCTCTTCTTCAAAGCAATAGCCTCAGGATCTTCTTTCTTTCGACCTAATGTGTCAGTATCTTGCTCGTTATCTTCGTCTTCGCAAGGTTCTTTATCTTCCTGACCTTCGCCTTCTCCTCGTTCACCGTGGAATGGCTCATCATCGAGCTCATCATCATCTTCACAATCACTAATAGGCAGAAATTCGATTTTGTCTGAGTCAGCTTGTTCTTGTTCGTTTAGATCCTCGGTGCGTTCCTCTGGTATACTCTGGAAAATAGAATAAAAATGATTGTTAACAAATAAGTAGCACTGAACACACCAACAACAAAAAAATACAAAACAATCACATAAAATCATGTAGACGTGGCCGACAAGCAGACGTTTAACCCCTGCTCACAAATAGTACAATCTGGAAGTTAAAAATAAACATGGACTATTGCCAATGATTTGAAAGAAAACTAATGATAATTTTGTTGAGTTTCGAGGAAAAAAATAATTCAATTTAAGCATGAAAAAATACTATAAATTTACTAACTAAACAAGTGTTCTCTCAAATTTCACTGACATCGATAAATGAACTAAGGTATTAAATGTGAAATGACAGACTAATATGATTTGGTCTGCTTCTGTGGCGAATAATCAGTATTTTTTTAGGATGTCTATTATTCTTTATGAAAGAAACTTTATTTTAGTGTTGTCGATGCATTACACTGCTTCATGGGTTTATGAATACCACTCAAAACCCAAAAACAACTTTGCTCAGACGTGCATTCAAACACGTCAAGATATATCAATTAATATGATTTCCTTGCTGGCTCGAAACCTTCTAACTATTACAGTAATCAGTCTTTGATCTGTCAAATCAAAATATATTCAAGGGCAGTACTAAACCATGGATGCAAATCACTAAGGAATTGGTGAAAATATTCAAATATTATTTTACAATACTGTAAGATTGTATAAATAACACAGAAAGAAATTAGAGCAAATGTCGTTGAGTTTATTTCGAAGTCAGCAAATTGAGTTTCATGAAGTTAAAATTTAATTTAGAATTGATACTATAAGTCAAAAGATCACAATGGAATCTCTTGTCAAACACCACACCAGTACTTTAAAAATAAACAACACAACTATGCAGACAAAATAAAGTCTAAGTACATAAGTAATTCGAATCAGACCCAAACATCTTTTGTGCTTAACACTAACTTTAAAAACTAAGAATATTGAATTGATTCAATGAATTTAGGCTACGTACAATGAAGGAATATTTCTATTAATGACACGACCGTAGTTCTATTTTCTTATCTCATATCGGTATGCAGAGAATGTCGAGAAACGTGTGCCCGATGTCCTGAGAGTATTAAAGCTAATAAATTCGAGTGAACGCAACACTCCAAATATCAAAGAACACAGGAAATAGTATCATAGGCCATCATACAATTCGTACAGAATTCGAGAGTTACAAAGTTGTCTTTTGTACAATACATGTACAATACAAAGTACCATAGAAGTATACTTGAAATGTCGTGATATTTCGAGAGTATTTACCACTTCATGAAACACTTTACGTAAGAACTTTTCTTCTCCTCATACATTCAATACTTGAAACAACACAGGATTTACTCGAGTAAATAATAATCAAACCAAGATTAGAAATCAGTGATAAACAATTGTGGAAAATACATATATTCACCTCGTTGCTAGAGTCATCATCAGCTCCTGTATATGGTAGAGTATCGACACGACCACGCTGACGAAATATCAAGCACTTGGTCGACATATTATAAAGGTATAGTTCTTTATCATCTCTATTCACTTCAAACTAATTTAACCAAACCTTCAAAGTGGGCTCGACAATTATGACATATTACCGTCACACAACTCTGACGTCACAAACGTCACGCAACGTGGCAAAAAAGTCGGATTTTTTCTAGTATAACGAAGTGCTCTATCAATCATGAGTAACTGTGCTTGCGACTTGTTGTTTAAGTAATTACAAAAACTGTTCATTGTACGCAATTCGTTTCGGTTCAATGTTTAGTCGTGTCTTTCGTCATTGACGGAAACGGTTTCGTAACTTAGCCATAATAGTATTGAGATACGGTACAGAGAACCCAAAGTCCGATATTAAAGCAGTCTCAATATTTCTTTACAATAATTTGCTCACTTCCACATCAAAAAAACAAAACAAAACAACAATTTGGTACACTCTTACTTTCAAAATTTCTTTACAACATTTTGCTCACTTCCACATCAAGAAAAAAATAAATAAATAAAATAAAATAACAATTTGGTCTACATTCTCTGAGCTACGCATCAATTTTTTTACGGAAGAAGTTGCAAATTTCAAGTAAAAACCATCAATGGGAAGGAATGCCATTGTGATGCCGCTGCAACTCAAAAAGGTAAATCTGATATACATCGATACGGAAGTAAAAAGACATTTGGCCACGTGTTTTATAAGTACCAATGACAGTGGTTTGAAATACAAAGAATAGATTGATATTCAAAGAACATCTGAGTCTAATATCTCACTCAACAGAATATGAGAACTACGAATGTACGAAGTTAGGTTGACATACTGTTCATGGAAATATTGTAGTCGTGTAAGGACAAAGTTAGACTAAAGTTTACACTATGTCATCGTGAATTGTTAACTTGCTTACTGACAGTGCTTACCCTTTGTGAAGTAGTAGTATGTACGATTTCAGCTGGTCTGAGCAGCAAGTCAATGTCACTTTCACTAGCGCCAAGCATCTGCTGTAGTTTCTTCGATCCTCCACCTGAGATCTTCTTAGATCTAGCAGGGTTTGGGCCAGGCGATGGGGGTGTACCTGGCTTGGTAATCATCTTCTTCATAGAGTTTCTACTCCACGATCTCATACTACAAGGAGCAATTATAACGGCACATTAGTTGAGCAGGATGTAGGTCGTTCACCGTGTATGGCGTGGAATATAGACCACAGTAGGAGGTGTAAAGGGAACAACTGAAGGGGAACAATACCCCTCAGTGATGCACTATTATGGGACTGGTAAATTACAACAAAGAAATGAGTTGGTTCGAGATGACGTTAAAGATGAAAGCATGTCGAATAGATACTTCCGTCTAAGTTCCTCCGGCGGAAATACAAGGTCACGACAACCATCCGAACACACGAACACTTATCGAACTATACACTCACAAATTTCACTGCACAAATCGAACGCAGTTTTGCAATCTTTTGGTCCCTGTCGTCGATCAACAGACGATTATCTAGGGCTCATACAGGTAAACCAAAACAAACACTTCATCGATTACCTTACATCACAAACGAATGACTATCGATCGTTTTATAAAAAGTATGTAAACAAATGATCAATTATCGATTCGAACAAAAGATTATAGATCAACTGAAGAAAAGATCAGTGTACGGAAATGAAAGTAAATATCGACCAGCTTATTGATGAGCAATGGGTTATCGATCGACTTCACGAGGTAAGGGACATAAGCGAATGATTATCGACCAACTTACCGAAGTGAGCCAAACTGTGTTGTTGGTTTAGATCTTCGTCTAACGGGAGGTGATCCGCCATTGTTAGTCGATGGTGACCCCGCATACCAAGAGGCTGTCGGGCTTTCAGTCGATGACACCGACACAGAATCTACAGCAACAACAATACAGGGTTAATTTATAACTAATAAATAAATAAATAAATAAATAAATAAATAAATAAATAAATAAATAAATAAATAAATAAATAAATAAATAAATAAATAAATAAATAAATAAATAAATAAATAAATAAATAAATAAATAAATAAATAAATAAATAAATAAATAAATAAATAAATAAATAAATAGATTAATTAATGAATGAATAAATAATAAATAAATAGATAAATGAATGAATGAATAAATGAATGAATGCATGAATGAATAAATAAATAAATATATAAATAAATAAATGAATGAATAAATAAATAAATAGATTAATGAATGAATGAATGAATGAATGAATGGATGAATAAATAAATAGATAAATGAATGAATGAATGAATAAATAAATAAATACCCTAGAACACTGTAACAACAACACAAACAATCGAACAAACAACAACACGAAGAGAGACAAATATATTTAAATAGCCACATGACACTTGAATGAACAATTTTCTAACTAGTCTCGACTTGATGTCAATTGTTTGCGTTTTCAGCAAGGAAAGATTTCTTTAATCAGAGATGTGTTATGACGGATCAGAGATGTGTTAACTGATCTATTCTTGCATATCCACTCTACAAAACAAAGTCTGTCCAGGACAATAGCTAATTTGCAAGTTCAGGTGCGATACTTCAACAAAATTTCATGCTATTGACGATAACACGGGAGTCGGTGAGTTGATTCACGGCATAGCTATGTCATCTCGCCTAAGGCGTCTCTATGGTAACTGTAACAACGCTAGTAGTTCTTTGAAATGGGCTAATGGCGACCATCCATCAGCTATCATAGTATCATTCCACACTATGACAAAAAGCAAAGCCTGAGGTCGAATATAGATATTTATAACTGCCCTATATTTGTCCTTTTCAACTCTTTTATATGTCTTTTAACTGTTTTAATTAAGAGTTTGATGCATTTCCGCACAGGAGAAAGGGGGATACAAACTATTGTAGTTTGATATTCTTGTACTCTCCGCCTTTTAGTTCGCCTTGTACATTGTTCGAATGAATGTTATTCATTCGAAGCGAAAATTAAAAGACCGAGACAATAGAAAGAAACGAAAAAGAAGGAAAAGAACAAGAAAAATAGAAAAAGGGGTAGAAAGGGAGGGAAAAGAGAGTTTAACAAGAAGAAAAATAAACAAGAAAGCAATAATGAAACAAATAAACTAAAAGCAATACCAAAAGGTTGTCAAAAGGATATATAGAACTCAAGTGATGTACATGGACATCCATTGAACCCATTATCTTACAATTAACGCAAGTCGATGGTAGACAATGTTCTTGTCGTTATTGCCACAATTTAATCCAATGTAACCCGGGTGTTGAGCACGATAAAAAATTACTGTTATCAAGATGAAAGTTCCACATATTAAAAGATGTGGATTTGTTTTGATAGGGCATGGAACAGGTCACGTCAAATTAAATCGTTCTGGCATCCAAAAATACACACAAAACAAAAGGGTCCAACCTGTTGATTCTGTATTCTTGGAAACATCGATCCTTTTAACGAATTAAAACCCACAGTACGATAAGCTTCAAATGTTAGGTTACAGGATGTTTTAAATGTATTCTAATGGGTTAAACAAACCATTTGAGGATTTCCATTGCGATAAGGACGAAACACAAGTGGTGTAGATTGTCTAGACTATATCTGGTAAAAAAATGACCACTGGAACTCAGCAGGAGCGTGGCTGCTTATAATAATAACCCTCTGAACAATAAGCAGCGACTAGACGCTGATGGAAACATCGGCACGTAATCTGTAGTACTAAACACTAGCTACATCAATTCTACACGGCACGCCAGCTTATCTTTCAGCTTTAGTGAGAATAACGGCAGATTAAAAGCGAGGATATAAGATCGAGAGGGTTATGTTTACATAGTTTAGAGATACACTAACAATTCGAGCAGACTTGATGACCCACTTGCTTTTCATTTGTTATCTAGCTTTCTATAGAACAATTACGATCAAGAGGGTCCATTTAACAGGCTAACATACATTAGCGCAAACATCACTCAAGTACTTCTGGTATGTCCAGACATGAACATACATTGAAACATTGTAAAATAAAGAGTGAATTACAAGGGATATACCTAGAATATAGCGACATACACATGTTATAATGTGTTATGTATATTGTACAAATTATGGTGAGGTTACAAGCACAACCATCATCAACACTCACCTTCACTGCTCGAATGTGAAATGTCTGAGTTTCGTTTTCTTCTGTTGTCTCTGTCATCGGTTTTACGTATAACGGTAAAGGGTATCCATCCCTCCGCTGGTACAGTCCCATCGTTGTTTACAATTCGCACCCTCCATCTTGAACTGCCGTGCGACTTAACGAGGACCTCAACATGCTGTCCTTTCTTGAGCGAGATCTCTTCGTCATTGCAAGCTTTGTAGTTATCTGTGACGATCCATTGTCCATCGTGACCATAGTCCAGTATCTTTGGAGAGAAAGACGTTAGTTTTATGGGAGAATGGACGTGAATAACAGGAGAAAACATCATGACGATGCCACCACTGGTAGTCGTGGTTTTCCAGAGACGACCGACAAGGAATGGTAACTATCTCTTATTGACACAGGCTAGCTATCATATTGCGAATGTCACACACTACGTCAATACACGTAAATACAGTAAAGCCCTGGTTAAGCCTTCAATATATTCATAGGCAAGAGGAGGTTTGTCACTGACGGAACCAAAAGCACCAATTAATGCAGCGAAACTGTGGAGTATATTATCACTTGGTGTGTCCTTGTCATGTCACGTTGACACTTATACAGCGGGTATAGTAATCACTCACCTATTAAATAAGGGATACCAGAACAACTCGAAATAAATAAATAACCACAGTGCATAAATAATAAACGCGACAACAAATACTAGGTGAAAAAGACAAACAAGCTTTTGAATGCGAACATAATATTATTTACTTAACAGCTTGTTCGCGGATAACTTTCATGCTTTAGCATTATTCTTCATTGGAAAAATGTGTACATCCATGCCACAGGGAAAGCAATTAACAATCTCGCAGAGAATAGAATTAATCAGTCGTTTAGCAAAATCATATGCGCAATTAACGATCACATTTCGTGCACATTTCTACAGCAAAACGGTTTGACAATGCATTTTTGGAAAACAGTTTAGACATCTGGATAACAGATGCAGTACGTATATCGTGTTATAACAATAAAATACTAAAACGAAAAGAAAAGGACAATACTCGAAAAATGCAGAATATGTAAAATACACAAATACATCACTGGAAGAAATTGCTCTTAGTTTAGTTAGGATTGATTTGGCTGCTTACCAAGTCTGTTGAGTATATTATTAGAACATGAATGCAATACAACAACAGAAATGACCGAACTACATTTCTAGTTTATGACCTTATAAACCAAGATAACAATCGAATGTCCGATGTTAAAATGTAAGAAAAATCAAGGTGGTTGCATTTTCCTTTTAGAAATGTCCAGCACTATTACATCAAGATGTAATATCGACAATCTAGCGCTTCCTCCTAATCTCCAGCAAAAATAAATATTTTTATCCCCAAAAATAGTATTATAAATCACTAAGTTAAGGTTGAGCTAAAAATACACTACAATAGAAACCCTTTCACAATACAGCTTGAGTTTCAATTTGAGTAAGCTTAATTGAATTAAAACAAATCACATATCAAGGCGAATAACGCATAGTAGCCAACCCGGAATTTGACGTACATGAGTTAACGATTTACTCAATTAAACAATTACAAAGCCACAAAACCGTGTAGTTATCGGTTCTATAACAATAATTGACTGGCTTGCTCGACTGCTAAAACTAGACGTCGTTATTGAGTATAGTTTTACTCGCGAGTCGATCAAGTTTAATATCGAAGTGCTTATCATTTGACTGACTAGAACGATCACTTCTTAGATTACTACTCTCTAATCCTACGAAGTACAGCAGAACAAGCACGGGATTTTCGTTGAAGTGGACCATTAAATAACCTACTACCAGCCATGCCTGGGTAGGAAATATGCATAAATTCAATACACTACGACCTGAGAAATACAGCGGATTGTGTGTCAAACAGTTATGTACGTGTCTAGTCGCAGTGAAACAAATACTGGAAGCATACCACCTACAGTAGGGTTAACCCACATTACTCACCTGAAGGTGATTCAATGAATATGTTCGCTGTCGTAGAAAAGACTTGAGTAATCTCTCTCGGACACTATACAATGGAGGCTCAACCATGATGGCCACTGTCCATGGGAAATCTTGACTTACTGGTGGAATGACACCGATACATTCCTGACAAAGTTTATTACCGGAACTAATGGATTATTATAATCATTAACCGATATCGTCACGCAACTGCTATTATTATTTGTAGATAAAACAAAAATGAAGTGCCCCTCTCCTTACGTGTACCTGCTACAAGCACAATTAAGAATCCACCAATCCATCTAGTACGACTGAGCTTAAACCCACTCTGCATATCGATTAAATCATAAGAGATAAAAATATTTCAAGTAAGTTCAGGTTGGATTGCGTTACGGTGAACCATGGCGTTACATCGAGGCGTGGTAATAGGTCAAAGTACTGGTTTACTATTTCTGATGTCGTCACTGTGAAGATCACTCAATTACAGTCGACACCGTGTCTACATTTGGAACTAAGAAAACCCCTAAAAATATTCTCACATATTATTAAACATTTTGCTTGAATTTTAAGGCAGAGACGTCACACTAATAGAATAGGCCATGTTATTATAATGTGTTTCGATCAAGGGTGGTATGACGTAGACAGCTAGACTGTCAGGCCTTTGGAATGTTCGTTCCGTTGGCTCATGCCCCACAAGTCGATAACAGCTTTTAGAGGATCCCGACGTTTAATTACAATGTGAAGAAAGAAAAAGAAAAGGACCTAAACAGCTATGCGGAAAAGAACATTTAATGTGAGACGGAAAGTGATGTTGTGCACAAAAAGGCACGAGTAAAAATAACCAACAGTACAAAATAGAGCACCAAAACTAAAAAACGACAGGACATGGAAACAAAAGAACAAAAAAGTACAGGGCTGTACACATCCAGAACGAGTAAATGCTGAACAATGCATGACTAAGAAATCAAAATAAAATAAAATGAAAATGCGAACAAAGCCAATACAGAGCGAGAACACTCAGAAACGTTATCACTAAAATATCGAGAAGAAAAACAGCAAAGAACAAAAATTCTAATTCCAAAATCCAAAAAGTCGACCAAAAACACGTTGCCACAAAAATCGAAACACCTACGATAGCTAGCATGTGTAACAAGGAAATATTTATATTTGTGGATGTAAAACGGAAATGTGCAACAAGGAAATGACTGGAATGACATGTTATTACAAGACAATATTGACACTATTGATGTATTTAGGTGGTCATATACGTCACGATGACGTCGAAACGTTTACAAGACCCTGCCTAGATTGTAGGTGACGTGCAAGGGCCAAACGATTCTGGTTTTTGGTTGGTTGATGGTTATAAGTAAACAATAAATCACTGGCTGGTTTTAGTTACCTTTCCTGACTCTACCAGGTCGTATTCTCCAGAGATGTTATCATCCTCGATGACACCACTTTCACTAGTGGACAAAAATACGCGATATTAGAATAATGGGATTACGTTCGGTATTGCAAATATTGGAAGGTTTATTGATAAGCAACTATAAATAGGTGACGATAAACATATACAAAATGTACAGCAATATGCAGAAATTATGAGGACCAAGTATCAGTATATGTATCAGAATAATGTACGAAATTATGGAATTTCTCAACTGATATTTTTTTCGTAAAGCACTGATGGTAGGGAAGGATAGATCAATGAATAACGTAAATAGAATATAACATTGAATTTAAGAAACACTCATGATTGCATTAAAAACAACAACAAACAAACAAACAAACGCTCAGAACTAAATCCTGTTACGATAATTACCGGTCAGCGGCTTTCTCTTCTCTACTTTTTCCTGACGTTGAAATGCTGTTTACGGAACCAACAGAACTCGTCGAACTCATCATGGAATTGGCTGTAAACACGAATAGAGCTTAATATGGTTCAAAAATACGTGGTTAATAAGCGGTGTAACTTTACTATGAGGGGGGAGGGGATGGGCTGGGTCCAGGCTATACAAGTCTGAGTATAAAATAGAAATGGACATGTTTAAAAATACTCGTGGATGTAATTGATGGGGTGTTGTTAGGGTGTGTCTGAGAATGGACATTCAATTTGTGTCAACACCGTTGATACTGCACAGCTGATCACAGTCTAAGAAAAAAAGCTTTTTACGTGAATCAACAAAATATTTTGTTTCATTCAAATTTTGTAGTTTGGTATAGTAAGTCAATGGCACTGATATCAATGTATTAAACACACATTAAACACACAAACAAGCAAGTGTATGATTAGTTTTCTTGAGGATTTTCCAGCTAATCTCAACAATCACTTACTTCTTTCTTTGAGGATACCAAACTGGAACTGTTGGATAATCTCTCGAAGTTCTTTGACCCATAGCTGTTTGGTCTCAATACTACCAGCCTTTAGAAAAGAAATACAATGAATTTGAGCATTGCCATGTTTAGAATTACTCGATCAGAGATAAAGAATCAAAGACGAGAGTTGATGTGTTACCTTGATAATTCTCTTGTCTTCAGACTGAGGTGGTTTGCCAGTCCATACAGCAAATTTACAAGGGTCTTCGGCTATGTGCTCGGTAATCCCCAATTCTGAAGTCTGCAAACCACAAGTCACATGGTTAGATTAACAGGCGAAAAATGAACAAACAAACAGTGAAAATATACGAACGAAGGAAAGAGCGAACGAGTAACGGATGTTGAAGAAACAAAAGGCCACACGACAAAACAAACAAAATGAATAAACATGTAAATAGAAAAAAAAGGAAGAACTAACAAACGAGCAAAAAAAAAAAAAAAAAAAAGAGGAACGAAGCTACTGGTTGATCCAAAGATTTATTCAGCAGCAAAATAAAACAAAACAGTACAAATTATCATCCTCAATCAACACTTAAACTTCAACAATACATGTTCAACTGTTACCTTGAGTTTGTACTTGTACAAATATCGAACTTTGCCTTCATTGTCTTTCGTTTCTTTGCTGAATATCAAAGCTTGTTCAAATAAAAACATATGGCGGTCTTTGCCTTTTCGTCGAAGAAGCTTGGGGTCGAACACCAAGAACGCATCCTATATCGGAAAAAAAATTGTCAAAACAGTACAGAACAACAGCAGCAACAACAACAACAACAACAAAAACAACAACAAAAAACTACAAAACAAAACTGATTTGCACAAATGAAAAAGTATCATTTCTTGAATCAAAATGCGAAGAATAATCATCTCACCTGAAGTATTATTCGTCCAAAGTTATCCAAATTTTCCTAAAAAAATATATAAATAATTAATTCTGTTGGGTGTACCGCTCATTTACGATTGGTTTAAGCAAAGACAGATTTTATTAAACAAAATGAACAATCATCTCGAACTGAAGCGATTAAAATTTACAAATAATTTTAAAAACGATATAGTTCGTTTCGTACGAGTGGGAAACAATACCGTATCGTAGCCGTAACTTCTGAGACAACATTAGAATTATTTACCGTATCGTAGCTGTAATTTCTGAGAAAACATTAGATTATTTACCGTATCGTAGCTGTATGGTAACCGTAACGTTTCGCGCTCACGCGAAAACGATTCGGACAAGCTATCGTACTTACATCAATTCCATGTAGCATGTTGACATACATAGCATCGTTGGCCCTTCGTGGGACACTTAACATCACTTCCAATCCAGCCTAGAATAGCATCAACAAAATTCTTACTTTAGACGACCCTACACGATAATACCAGTGGGATCGTTTGACAAATTATTCACATCGGAAAATACAAACATTTACGTTGATTATATAATGCATTTCACTTAGTCTCAATTTGCTTTACAGCTTGACAAATCCGATTCCATGCGATCGATTATACTCGGATCCAATTCACAATTTTCTTTTGCACATAATGAAATCTTACTCACAAAGATAACAAAGGCATCAACGACAAACACCACTGTATATGCTCGAGCTGATTACTAAGGCTATTCTTACAACCGAGCGATTTGAGTTAAATCATATATCAGCGTAGCTAATTAAAGACACCAGGAAGGAACTGGGCTCGGCAATAACCTTGCAAAAGGGTAAGGTATGGAAGATCAGCTGTTTAAACACATGAAAACTAACAGAAATCTTGAAAGTCAATAGAAAGTGTGAAATCACCTGTAGGCTTGTCTCAGATACATCACAACATGTCATTAGATCCTGCAAAACACAAATAAAACAACACTCACATCAGTATAGTGGCCAAAGTAAAACAAATAGGAGATAAATACCCTTGTTTCATATAACGAACAATGGGTAAATAGCAAGAATAGTTTAATAATGATGTATTAGATCATAGCTGAAAAATGTCCATTGTGTGACATGATAATACAGTTGGAAGTTTGCGATGGGTTCGTGAGCGTGTTGTTATGGTGTAACTGTTATTCTTTAGCAACATCGATCAAACCACTGGGAAACAAAATATAAAATGAAATAAGGAATACACAATAGATACTGACCGATATTGTAGAAGAAAAGCGAAGTGTAAAGATAAGAACAGATATCAAGGAATTAAAAGAGAAATGAAGAAACGTGAAGGGCACAAAAAGGAAGCGAGGAAGAAGAGGGTGAGAGAGAAGATAACACAAGAGAGAAGAGATGCCAAGAAAGAAGGGAAGAAAATATAAGTTAAGAAAGGAGACCATACCTTGAGCAATAGTTGATATTTAGTAATTCGTTGTACAGGCTTAATTAGATACGCCGATATTGATAAACCATGGCCATATGAAGCTTGCAAATCCTTGACAAACACGAAACGATATGTTAGAAAACAAATAATTCATTAGACGTATTTGCGTTTGTTCGTAAACACACAGACGCTGTGTGTGAAAAATTACAAACAAATATCATTTCAAAATCGAGGAAAATTGTATTATTACTTACAGAGAAGAAGTTTCCACCATGCTCGATGAGAAGGGAGTTCGAGAACGGTTTGTTTTTGCAGTAAGCTACATACATAGTGACAAAAGTGTCGCCCTGTGAATAGGAAAAAGAAAGAAAATCAATAAACACAAATAAAGGCGACAGTATGGATAAAGGAAGTAAAAAGAATAAAAACAAAAAGCTAACAAGCCAAGGCCATGATGATGATACTCGTCTAACAGAGCCAAGTTTCTCCACCGCCAAAAAACTTGCTTTCATCGGCGGCGAAGAAAAGTGGCTCTGTTCGCAGAATTTGAAGATGACAACCACAAAGAAACAAAACAAAAGCAATCGACTGAAAAAAAGAACAACAACACAAATAATCAAAAATAAATTTATAATGTGAATGATTGATGGGAGCTATACAGAAAAACATAGCGAAACAGTAACAAAACACCTGCTTTAGTGGAATAAGGACTATATTAAAAAACCTTATCAAACTTTTTGAATTAAACGGAATTAAATGTATCTAGCTGTCCGGTATCCATTCAAAACGATGACAAGTTATTTGGACAAATTGCCTAATGTGTATCACTTTACTTAAATAGACTATTGTGATAACAAAAAGGTAAAAAAGAAGATGTCAAACTGACAGGGAACGTCAAAAGGTAAAAAGACACCCAATTTAAGATGCATTACTATATCAATTCAGACGTCGCACTGAAAAGTCAAGTAACAGATTTTGACGCTTTTAGCTTCTGAAGTGAGCTTAGGAGTATCTTTATTAATTAATTTTTTATCGAACCATCTGCGGCGACATAAAAATATCGCAAAGTATTTTTTTTTTGTCTCGATATGCAACATCCAAAAATACAAAATGAAAAAGATTAGATTCCGAGGATTCTCTGTTGTCTGTGAAAAGTCCCTAATTTTCATATTTAAATTATCCTTTGCCGGCATTTAAACATTCTCCTAATCCATTCATAACATAACGTTTTCTCTCGTCTAAGAACATAATCCCTATAAATGTTAAAAATCCTGACAAGATATTCAGCAACGGTGGTGATTTATCAAGAGCCATCACAGAGTTCTGTTGGACACGCAGGCGTCGCAATGAAAAAGGGCGGTAAATTTTTGGCGGTAAATTAAAAAAAAGACTTACCCATTCAATGAAAGCTTCGCCTACATCCTCTGGGTGTGTCTCGTACTTCTCCATCTCTTGTAAAAATATACTGCAACAAAAGCAATTTAATAAGAAATGGATTTACACAAACAACAATGTCGAAATAAAATGCAACGAAACGAAACTGCGACATAACACAACAAAACTAACATGTTAAGACATGCTAAACAACAACAACAGCGATGAAAGAAGAAAAATAATAACAACAAAACGTATAGTAAACAACATCAGGAAAAAGCCAACTTGAGAAATTCCCAAATTTAACAACGGAAATCTTAGTACATATATTTTCAAATTCGACAATGAACAATGGATTACAAAAACTCCTTTAAGGAAATAATGCTTCATTTGCAAACGTTTAATTAAACCGTTTACTGGTAGTAATAGTTCATTTAGTGATCATTAGCAAGGCGTATTTGTCCATGTTGGTAAATACTGACGACCATTAAAATAATGACTACATTTTCACTTCTACTTAATCATTCTTTCAAATAGATTGAACAAAACAGATGTATCGCATTACAACGTGAAGTGGTTGATGCGGTTTTAGCATATTTGATAGTTTCGAAGGCTTTTACAAACAACATCAGCAACTTATGGTAAACAAACGCAGTGATGGTGACATTCTTCTGTACCTTTGTACAAAATGTACTAGTTTGCAATAATTAGATTTTAGGTAAAATAAGCCGGTGAAATACCAAATTCTGCAAATGAATGTCAACATAACTTTCTTAATCTTTTTTAAATATTAACAAGAAGCCCACTTCTTTATTTGTAGTTTCGGCAAAAGTGTCCTGAAAATATTACTGGATATATAGCCGGAAGAGAACAATAGCACAAAAATCATTTTATTATCTAGCATCCATTAAGAAAATGTGGATGCACCTTTTTCAGATGAGAAAAACTCAGTTATCTACTTTAAGTTCACTTGCATATTTTAAAAATAAAAAAGCTGCAAACAAGAGAGTTTGATATTTAGATTAGAAGCAATTACTTACTCGTTATGGAATTGATAAATCTCGCTAATATTTCCGAAAATAATATGGTCCTTCCCCAGAAGACCGCCAGGAACATCGGGATTGTTGATCATTGCACTGAGATAGTTCTGAGAAAAGAAACAAAACATAAGCATCAGAACCAATAACAAAGAGGGTTTTACATCAATAATCTAGATGAACTTTAACTTATCTCTACATAATTTTAAAAAGAGCAGTATTTGATAAATTAAAGTTGAGTTTGTCTTCAGAATAATGGGGCCTTGCTCTGCGGGGCTCCTTGCCCTTAGGCAGAAATGCAGTTACGAACAATGATTTTAAAACTTTCTGGTTTAATAAAACTCATGGCGAAAACTACAAGGATTGTTTCTCGTTGTAATGTTCTAATTATTAGTTCATTAAATTGGGTAAAATTACTCTTAATGCTATGATGTAGGGATTTGTTGTTCATGAAATCATTTTGGGTAACAAACAAATATCAGATCAGTCAATCTTAAAATAATCACCAATGGCATCTCTAGTAGCGCCATTAAACCGACATTAATCATACGTTCATCATAACATGATGACGGTTGCTTTGCTTGCCGCACGTGCTTGCGCTTCTGGGGGTTATTCTACCTTGCCCGAGTAAACTTATCCACCATATAACAATGTATACCGATTTTATCTGCTGGATTGGGGGATAAGGATTTACACAATTCAGCTTACTTTATACATTCTCATTCAGTAAAAATAATTGATACAAATTTTATTCGTTGGAAACGGATTTGTTCGTTGAATAGCAATTATCACGCTTCACATAAACTTGCTCTCTGTAATTTGACTCACTGACATTTACATATTATTGCATTTTATTTTCGTCTGCCAAATCGTCCACCCACCATGCAATCTCCCAAGCTACTATACCGAAATACCGTTCTTACTCCTCACTCTCCCTTGTCAACCTCTCAACCATTGCACTCCACTGTTCATTACTATGTTTTTCTCTGGTTACTGTCGTTTACCTTCAACAATTATGCGCACGTATAATGTACATTTTATAGCATTCTTTATTCGTTTCTAAGTATTTTTTGCTCTACCATCTACGTCTATATTGGCCATGTTTTACTATTACTTCACATATTTCCCTATCGCTGTACAAGCACACCACCCACCATGAACAAACAATGATTTTAATGTCAGCTCGTGATGTACTTACATCGATTACGCATTTGAGGTCTGCGACATACGCACGCTCAGTTTGTAGCAGTTCGTTCATTATAAATCTAAAAATAAAATAAAACAAAATTAATATTGGACACACTACATGGATTGATGTATATATAATTGATACGAAAATAATCTGAAAATAAAGATAAAAGATCATTTACAATGAAAATTACATTGAATGATGATATGGTACATTTATTTTGTTTAAAATGATATTGTTTCTTCGAATTATTGCGAATGAAAAAGAGATAAAAAACTGAAACATTCTTTGAGAATTTAACTGAAATCGATACAATATTAATCTGGCCGAAATAAATATTCATATGAGAAGAAATACAATTATTCCTTGCTAAGTGTACATTTGCATTTTTTTTTAATATAACGTGTAGAGTGGATGGAATGAAAGTGTGAGTAGAGAGTAGAAATCTTAATTGGGTGTTCGAGTGAGTTGACAAACTTTGCGCAAACGATCAGTTTGGCGGTTTACAGCACACACACTAATTTGTATTCGTAATGAATGGATTGTATGACTCATCGGACTCGTACTACGAAAAAAAAAAAAAAAAAAAAACAATCAGAGAAAAACCCTGTAGAAAGGACTAATCAGTTGTTACTGTGATTGGAATAAAAAATACTACTTTTTACAAAAAAGTGAAATCCCGAGATTAATAATTGCAGTTTTGTAAATCGTGGTCAGATGCTAACTTTATTCACAGAACTACACAAAACCACAATCTAAATGAATGCATTTAAAAACGTTTTTGGGATTGTAATCGTTTTATTCATGTGAACAGTGGCAAATAACAGAGGATAACCGACAAGGCGACAAGATTCACTTCACGAGTCGCTGATTTAGTAGACAAATCCTTGATTTAATTTTAACCACAACTTTCAACAGCCACGTCACTGGCGAACTGTGGTTTCTCTACTAAAATGATTACCAGTGTTCGCAATTCAAGAATAACTGTCACTTTGAGTGAAATCACGAAGATAATTCTTGTTTGCAATTTTTCCATAAGATTGCGTAAGAAACACCGGACTGTAAAACGGTGACGGCGATTACCAGTCAAAACATTAATAACACCGGTTATTCAAATTTGGAGCCAAATTGATTATACAACTGATACTCGAATAAAAGATCCCTGTTCAGTTTATTCATATGAAATAACTTGATCTAAAAAAAACCTAGACGATTTTTAATAATTTTTCGATTCTTTTTATCAAAGTACCGGTCTACATTTTAGCAATTTTTAAACTGTTTACATAATCACCACTAACAGCTCAAGAATAATATTGACTTCGAGGAATCGCTTAGAAACGATTCATGTGATTCAAATGTTACCGAATCAACATCAAGGAGATTTCTTTTAGAACAGATTATGGATTACCCGTTTTAAGATGAAAATCTGTTAGTAATAAACATTGTCGGTTTTTTTCTGACTTTTTCTTTTTTTTTTTCCATTCATAACACGGAAGAGATTTTTCTTTGAAAGCGCAATTCAGTGATCGCACAGGTAGAAAATGCACTACTTATAAAACAACTACAACTATTGATTCTATAACACAACACATTGTCAAAATGTAACAAGGATAAAAACTTACTCTTTTCTCTTGGCAGAGCGACGTTTCTCCTCTGTCATCTCATGGATGCCACTGTCTTTGGATGTTTCTCGTAGAGCAAAAGCTTGTTGCTCATGAGGTTGTGTTTGTAGTGATTGTAAACTTGGCCATTCATTATCGTCCTGGTTGAATAGTAAAGAAGAAAACAAAGAAAGAGTACTGTAAGTACTAAACTGAGAAAGTCTTGAGCCATATCCAGCATCTTCATCATCTGAATCCGATGAATACCACGCTTCGGATTGAAAATCCTCGAGAACCTCGACCGCGGCCATTTTGGATGTGTGTTTATTGCTTGTTTATTGAACCATGTGACAGGAGTCTGGGCACGGCTGGTCCCTGTTGTAATAGATTACAGGACAGAGTGCGTTCCACTGTATGCGCTTAGCTCGATGTTGGATGACTAAATGAGTAGTAATAGCAGTCACCACAGGAGGACATACATATTTCATCAATAAATCATAGCCCGTACACCTGCGGTGAGTTGGTTTGATGGAAAGCATTTTGCGCCAACCACCGCTCACGTTACTACATACAAAATGTCAAAATAAGACAAAACAAATGAAATAGAATTCTTTTGTTTCGATCCAATTGACACCAGATATTCGCGCTGATAACACTTAGCATTTGATGGCTGTACTATGGTAAATATCAACAAGCAATAAACATCAGCAGTATTGCCGCATAAGGTCTTGCAATAGCGTGAGCGGGTTATCAGGTATGGTCTAGTCAGATTACCCACTAAAAGTAACATACATGATTCAATTAACAAACCCAACATCTGTGCTAAAAGAATTTTAAAGAGACACAAATAACAACAATAACAAAAGTGTGCCGGTTTCATTTCGGTGAAATTACGCCTTTCAATGGAATTTTATAATTTCCACGTGACCATGAGCAGACATTGACACAAAAACATAAACAACAAAATTAACAACGACAAACACACAACAGAATACAACAAAACAAAACGAACAATGTTGTAATGTCCTACTATGTCAGCTGCCAATCAGGGAAGTGTTTCTTACTAACCAGTAATGTGTATACATGTCTAAAATGGTCTAACGTGAGTATTTGCTTTGTTCAAAAGTTAATGTATGTATCTAAAAAACTCACATCTTGATCAACTGTCGGGTAGCCAAGTTTAGTTTCCAGTCTTACACGATATTTATTCATACGACTTGAAAAGTCTTTGTATCTTTTTTCCACCGCAGTCGCCCACTGTCGAATACCATCACCATGGAAACAGCTCTTGGTAACCAGGCACTCTGCATGCTGGAGCATTTGACGAACTTTCTCGCGAATTTCCTTTGAAACCACAAAATGCAACATTGCAAAAACACATTGGAAAGGGAAAGTGATATGAGGAAAAAATAAAGATGATGGTTAACCATGCAATGAATGGAAAGGCAATTTTTATATGCAAGGGGTTTTAAAAGCCATATTGAGTACATATTAACCGGAATATTTAGTAAATACTCAAATGGAGTGAATAAATATATAATTGATAAGAATGCATGAATGAATGAATGTTGATGGGTGAATGTCTACCGAATGCGTGTCAGAAATCATGCTTGAAGCGTTTTGCTTGTAATGGTCATTTATAAATAAAAGTAAAATGAGACATGGAGAATAAGTGTTTCTAATCAATTGGTCGTTTTACAGAAATATTAATGGAAAAGTTAGAAGCAATTATGGTATTCTAGATGAATATAGAGATTTATTATCCAACTTGTAAAAAATAACGCGTGAGTAAGACTGGATCGAGTAAAAATATACAGCGATATTTTTCGCTGTCTAAACCAGTTTAACAGGTTTTCATCTACAGCTAAATTGTCTGCAAGGCAAACTGAATTAGTTTGGAACGTTTTCTACAGAAACGCTTTCGATTCTTCTGTTAATAAGATAACGAAAATGTCGAAATTAAAATTGAAAACAGAGCCAAAGTGAACATGTAAACACAGATAACAGAAAATGCTTTGTAAGCTCACAAGTTTATTGACATATAAGCTGACTAACTACCTCGTAAAAGGAAAAAAAAAAAAAAAAATGAAATTTTACCTTAATACAACAAAATGTAATCCTTCAGTGGAAGAGCTGCAAAAATGTCCTTTATAGTAGAAATGTAAAGCTAATTGAAGCAAGCAACTACGATCCACGAATGGAAACGAAAGCACTACAATCGCTGCAAGTTCTTGACACAACATTTCCTTTGTTACTGCATTTTCATTCAACTTCATCAAAGTTTCCGAACGATAGCCATTTGTTCATTTGTCTTCTCCCTCTTTTTTCTCAAAATACAGCCAAAATTTGTGCAAAAACAGTCAAAAAAAATTACATTGATAATCGGCTAAAACGGCGTGTTTGTGTGAGCTGCTAAAACCGGTTTGACCTGTATGAAAAATGAGCCAATCAGAATGCAATACGTACGTCACGCAATGTCCAACTAATTTTTTTAAGGAAATGAAAATTACTATTTTTTCGATTTTTTCGACCCTTTTTTCATTTTTACGAGATAGTTGGATAATAAATAACTTATTAGACAGTTGGATGTGGAATATGGCTGGATATTTTACTCGTCAACTTGCATTTTGACTCGCCTGAAGGCTCGTCAAAATACAGCGTGACTCGTAAAAATATCCAGCCATATTCCACATCCAACTGTCTAATAAGATATATATATATGAATGAATATTTAGCAAAAAGTAAAACACCGCAATGCCAAAAATAATTTTTCCTTCGACTACCTTTTCTTCCTTCCTTGTTCATTTTCCCGCCTTTTTCTATTCTTTAATCTTTCTATTTTTCTATTCTCCGCATTTTGCACTACATAGTAATCTTTTCGAATTTCTTACGCCAATCCCTTTGTTTCGAAGGTAACATTTTTTTGAATTAGATGTGTATGTAGTAACATTAGATGCAACTCAAAAGGATTTCAAAATCAATAAATGCAAACATTATGAATGAAAATAAAAATGAGGATTTTGCACACACCAACTGTTGTACCTCTGCAGCTTCTTTAAACTCGTGATGTTCTTTTAGAAGACGACGAGTTTCGGCTTCACTATCACCTTCACCAGTGTGAGATGACAGGTAAAACTCGCCATTTTCATGAATCCACTCAAGAGCCTAGAAATAACAAATACAATATTGATAAGTCAAAAAGAACTAATAAATATCGAAAATGAACATTTGTTTATTTTTTACGTTTTTTTACATTTTTGAGTATTTGTGAAAATATTTAGAAAACAGACAGACAGACAGACAGACAGACAGACAAAGGAACACCTTGTCAGACAAACAAATAAATAAGCAAACAGACAAAAAGATCAATACTTCAGCAAATACAAGAACTAACAAAAAAAATAAAATAAATAAAATAAAGCGAAAACATGATGTGCAGCACGAAAACGGCTAACCCCTACATTTACGACCAAATTTAGTGCTCGATTACTTACCTCTTTAGCGCTTTGTTCCAGCTCAAGATATTGTACACAATGTTCTGCCATCGTTTTTCTAACCCCCCACTGTTCCATGACTAATTGTTCTTGGATTTTAAGCTGATCCATGAAATCTTTGACTTGGTTTTCGACCTTGTCCTGGCAGCCATTATCGACATTGCCACCATTCTAACAGAACGATACAACCGAATGATAAGATGATATTTATTGCTAAAAAGAATCATCACTATCATTGATGTACTGAACAATATTTGATTAAAAACATTAATATTGTCATCATCATCATCGCTGCTAAATTACTACCTCTTTACCGTCATATCTTATTGTCATCAAGATCATTTTGGTCTTCTGACGTGTCTATCATAGATGGGGTAACTCATAACATAAATATCAGCAGTAGCATTGTCATCATCATCACCACCACCAACCCTACCACCTCTTCACCTCCATATCCTATCGTCATCAAGATCATTTTGGTCTTCTGAAGTGTCCATTATAGATGGTGTACTGTATCAGCATCATTATTGTCATCACCATCATCATGTTAACGTTACCTGTGCATTACTAGACGGAGTCACTCTGTTGATGTAAGTATCAGCTGTGTATTTCACTTCACCAAATCCATGAACGATGGATTCACGATCTTCATCATAGCTTTGAATGATCGCCTTCATTGCTTCTAGTCGTTTAGTGGTGTCTGTTTCAATCAACTTGCTGCAAGGATCACCTTCCTCTAATTTGTACTCTCGTAATAACCTTTCCATCAATGTTCCAACCTAAAGATAGAGGACACATCGGCAAATAATGGTCATCAATACGTACGTGAAACCATTTTGCACTGATGCATTTTATATTACAATTCTAAAATTGATGTTGACAGCGGACACCTAGATCAATACCACCACCATTATCATCATCATCATCATCATCAAAATTGTCATCTTTTTCGTCTTACCAACCACCACCCTCATAAACATCAAAGTGGATCAACTACTAACTACACATACCTGTTCTGCAGCAGTGTAAAAGTTGAACGAAGATGTAATGGTGGCTTTCCTGGACTCTGCTCTTTCCATCAATTGCTGCCATCGTCTTGTCATCACTTCAGCACAATTCCAGATGGCTTCAGGGTCGTAATGACCGTCCTTGATGAGCTTGTCTGCCCGTTGACGGACTTCATTCGCACTTTGGCAGGTTTTCTAAACAAAAACAAAAACCAAGATTTAAGTAAGACAATGAACTATATTCTGAATTGTGGATACTTCGTAATTCCTAAAAAAAGATGGTTGAAACCGATGTAGCTTCTGTTTTAGATGTTAACCACGAAGTCCACAAATGCATATTACATGTCTAATAGACAAAGACAACGCGTGGACAACTGTTACATTGAGCGCTCAAGTATGGTATAGGTATAATAATATAAGTGCTGTATGTCTTACCTCGATAGCACGTTGAAACTCTTCATGTTCACGCAGTAGAGCTTCAACCTCTACCAATGAACTACCCAGATCAGTAGACGCGTACAGCATGGCCTCGCCATTACGAACCCACCCAACTACCTGGAAATTACACAAAACCATTAGACCGAGGAAAAAGAAAAGGAAACTGAGGCCTTAGCACAGTGAAAGGAAGTGATCTCCCGGCCAGGAAGCCAACAAATTACCCTTCTTCATTCATTCTATTTGTGGATACGCACAGAGTAACTACTGTTACAAGCAAAGAATAAATTACTGGGATTATCTTTTGTCCTGACAACTGCTTATTGCTTGACCACGCATACACACAGAAGAAGAGGATACAGTAACACTGACTGACAAGTTTAGAAAGAGCAAGAAGCTCGTCATATACCGTTATTGTAAAGTTGTATGGTTCACACTGATCTGATACGACACGTCCACACAAAGGACAAAACATAATAGATCGAAACAACAGAATCTTCATGAGATTTATCCAAGTTGTTGAAAACTACGAGTAACGCGAGTAAATCACAACAACTGGCAAAGACCGAAAGAGACGTGTTTCGAAAATACTCTTACTACAACTCTCTTGTTTTCTCTGGGTAGACTGCACTTCATAATGATGAATAGCAGTTTACCAATAATAAAATAAAGCTAAGGAGCACAAAGCTTAACTGTAAACAGCTGCATTGTCTACTGTCAATAGACGAGTAAAGCTAAATAAACAACTCGTATAACACGCTAAAATAACAATCGCTTGTACACGACATTGAATGAACGTTAGGTTCCAGGGGTTTTCGGAGCATGAAATCTCATCATGGCCTAGTTTCGATGTCTAGCACAGGCCTTCACGTGACAAGCCTTAGCAAGCCTGTGTTGCCTGTGCTAGAAGCTAACCGTAGCCTGGACTGACTTAATAGAACCAACAGACAACACAAACCATGATCACAAAGTTTTCATTTCAATTTTCTCTACATGTTCTTAAAGAATTGCTGTTTAAATGCCGTATTTCAAAACTCTGCTCTCTATAAACCCCCTATAAACTAATACTTGAGGATGGTGTTCTGCTTCTCGTTTAATTTTTCTACACATTCAAATCTCATCTCACTTGGTTTGTGCGGAAATTCACGAATGCGAGATGATTATAAATAACAAATTAAATCAACCAAAGTCACATGAAAAACAATAAAGTCACATATTGTATAATGAAGGTTTTGGTGAGTTCGGCCCAGTTTTCATTCATTATTAATTGTACGAAGTCTCCCTAGTTCATCAACAAATTGGTCGTAAATCACTCACGGTAATTGAATATTATATGCTAAATACTAATATAAATTGACTAAAGAATTGCATTGTCACTGTACCTAAGGGAACATAACTGATTTAATAAGATAAAAGCTAAAACTGAAAAATTAAGAACAAAACCACATTTGGAGTAGATCAAACGATATATAATGAAAAATCGCAATTTTGTAAGCATATATGTTCTTGATTCCCCTTTTTGCTTATTTTCCCTTCTTGTTTCAATTTTTCTAATTTTTCTACGTGTGCAGCTACACTACATTCAACTGCTGATCTTCCTGCTTCAACTAGTCACGCAATACGCCCATTCACTTTACATAAAGTCACACAATCCTTGTCGTCACATCCGCAAAAAAAAGGGAAGTTTCACCAGATCACACAAAATAACCCGGAAGGCTGATTATCCCAATGAAATATTACATCAAAGATTGATATGATAAAGAACTAAATGTGTAAACCATACCTGTTTGGCATCGCTCTCCAATTGCCTCAGTAACAAATTCTGTTCCAATTTGATTTTTCTTTCTTCGGCCGAATCTCGAAGATCTCTTCTTTTCCGATGTAATACTTCTAATAGATTATATACATGTGTTTGAGCGTCTATATTATCGCCAGATAAAGGATCTCGTACCCTTAATTCGATTTCAGATTGTTTTAAAAAGTCAATAAGTTCTTCTCCACGACAAAACGTTGTCAATGCGGCATTTTCAATGTCTTTTACACTGTTTTCGTGGTGTGCTAAGGCTTGTTTAGCTCGAGGAAGATCATTCGCTACAATGTTTTTATCCAGTAATCCCTCACATGATTCCAAGCGATCTTTAAGCTGAAACATAACATATACATCTTAGTACATGTATCTAACTGAATTAGTTATGACATGGTCACTGTTTAAAATAAATAAACAATACGCTAAGAAACTGAAAGGGTCCAAACATGGTCATTAATCATTTCAAGTGCATGAACAGGACGTACAATAGTAACGCAACACAGAGAAAAATTCCCACTTTGATAGCTATTTTTCAACGATTAAACACTGTCCAATTTAATAACAGATAGGAAAACAAATCCAAGTCTGAGTGAGTTGTTTTCATTTTCTAAACGCATAAAGTAACAAAAGAAATGTTATTGTACTCAGTCGTAGTTACGTTCTTTTTTTGTGCGTCACGATGGATTGCCGTGACAGTCACTTATGCCTTGTATGGTGAAAGTTCCGCACTTTCTACGTACAAAAGGTGTATAGGGGAAAAGTATGGTCTGGGAAACGAAAATGATCCATGAAAGTGATGAGAACCAGGGACAACTTTTGATTCGCAGAAAATCTTGATAGAATGCGTTTTTGCTAACATGCAAGAGAGATGAAAGAAATTTGAGTTTTACGAAAAAGAAAGAAAAAAAAAACATAATTAACGACGACGATAAAAACAACAAAATAACGCAACATCAACGCCAAGAACGATAACTACAACAATGGCTACAACAACGACTACTACAATAATACTCTGCGTGTGACAGAAGTTTCGTAGTTTTATGTTCGAAAAACAAAAACAAACAAACCAACTAAAATCCAGGGTACAACCACTATATGAACGAATGATTGAATGGATGAATGGATGGATGAATGAATGAATGAATGAATGAATGAATGAATGAATGAATGAATGAATGAATGAATGAATGAATGAATGAATGAATGAATGAATGAAATTTTATTATACACAGGAATTCAAAAAGCTGACGCTTATTGTAATTTACATTGAAGCTGTGTAACAACAACAACACAAAACAACAAACGACAGAATATAAAACAACAACAACATTAATGATCCTCATCAACAATGAGAACAGCAACTTCAATAGCAACGGGAACAACAAAAAACAACAACGCCAACAACAACAATGACAACATTTTTATAATGATTACAAGAGCAATAACAAGAGTTGCCGCTGTGCATTGTGGTTAGATAACAGGCGATTGGATACATTGGATTACATATGCTATTAAATCACACTGACAAGTCATTATGAATGGATTTAACTCTGTACTCGTAGAGATCTTATAATATCACACAGCATGAGAAGCATTTGATTTAATCCGCAACGATAATATATGGCTAAAACGAGATCATTCAAACATCAATAATAAAATCACACAGTGAAGGGAAAAACAACGAAAGAAACAAAACAACAAGAAAGATAGAAATTCGAAAGAAAGAAAAATAGAAAAAAAAAGAAAGTATGAATATCAAAAGCATAAAAAGAATTGCAAATGTGAAAATAAGCTTGGTAAAAGTTGTACACATCAAAAAGGTTGTTAAAAATTAAACGTGAAACAACTATAAAATAAAAAACACAGAGAAGAGAAAATAGAGGGGAAAACATGACAAACAGACTTTTTCCTTGTCGTCTCGTTTCATGCTGTTATCGATCTTGCTAACAATCCAAAAAAATCACAATAAAACATAGTTTCACATCATTGCTAAATATTCTAAATATAACACGTCCGCAAATCAAATACCGTCATTAATTAAAAGTTCGGCTATTTCACAGAGAGAGTAATTAGCTGAAGAGTGTTCACTCATTCAGAACATATAACCAAGCAGAACAATTGCCACTTTCATAGACTATTTTTACTTTGAACCACGAGTTCATAAGAGAGGTACAACTATCTCGATATGCCCTATGATCGTGATAAATAACATAGGATAAGTAAACATTGATCGGAAATAGCTCTGATCTAGACGTCATCGGGATTAAATCAAACTTGAATGGATCAAAAACGAACGAATCTTTCTTCATAAAGTCGATACAGATTTAAAGTATACAGTTTTCACGAAAAAACATATTGAAAATAAAAAAGGAACGACGTTTCAGCGATGAAATTTAAAAAAAAAATCAAATCAATTAATAGGTTATCAAAAAATAAAAATAAAAATTGTGACATACCGCAAAGAATAAATTCTACTAAAGTTATCAGCGCAAAACAATAGATGTTTACAAAAGTTTTAAGGCTATTATGGATTTGTTTTGGCAAGCCAATCGCTACTCGCAAGCTATCATAAGGCAGTAATCATGTAAACCACTGCGGAAACGCTAACACGACCGGGCGATGGTTCGCACACTATGTCTTTCAACAGATACTGACTGGCCGAACTCGTTGCAAAATTGTCATGACCTGACTGAGACGAAATATCACGGTACAAGAAAACAGACAATAATAGAATATTTTTACTTAATAAAACAATCAAGTATTCATTATATAATAGATAAGAAAAGAGAGATACCGAATTTTATTATCAATTTCGAGAACAACCACCCATTTTGAATTTTGTTCAATCGTAAAAAAATCTGTTTGGGACATCAAAGGGTTGATGACTTCCCAAAACCACAAATCGTGCACTCTCTTGAACGTTCTCTTAACATTGTTGAAAAGGCTGTCAAAGTTTTATTTTAGACTAAACAGTTCGCAGTTACGAACGTCGAACAAATTGTGATTAATCAGAGTTTCTTTACGTCCTCGAAAGAGGGATAGAGGGATTGGGTTTCTTCATTACTACGTTTTATTAACGTAAGGTTAGATTGTTATTAGAATTGGGACGAATCCAAGGCAGAGGTTTGACACAATCGTGATATGAAGATTCTGTGTCATTTCTTTGAATAACAATGGTCAGCAAAGGATATCACTAAAGAACAAATTAAACTCTATACGCTTGAATACCTTTTATGTTATACGAAATCGTTTATTCAAAAGGTTTACATCGGTCAAAAGAATCAAACAATACATGCATACGTTCCCAATGCATTCCTTGACATGTAATGCCTTTGGTCTGACAAATAATAATTGAGATATATATGTGTGAGGTCGTCGTAAAGTACTAAATGCCTCAAAGCCTCTCATGCTGCGAAACAGTTATAAGATATGGTGATTTTTGTAAGTTCATGTCACGAAGTAAAAAATACACACAAGTTTACTGCATAAGTGCGATAATGTGTAGGGATAAAGATCATGGTAAATAATCGTATAGATATTTTATACTACAGTAAATACTATGTCAATAAAGACGACCACTAACACATAAACACTCACTTCAAAACACCAATGGAATCTCGACCATATTAACATACCTGCTTAGCAGCTCGTTCAAATTCTCGTAATTGTAACCATAATTCTAACTGATGCCGTCTTCTGGACCACGAGTGCTCGATTGCACGACGAACTCGATCCAATTCCTTAATGACTTTTTCAACATGGTGAAGTGAGCTGGAATCAACGCCATCAGAACTAGCAAGTTTTAGTTCTTCGACTATCGTTTCTCCTTCATCGATAGCAGTATGTATTGAGTCTAATGTAGCTTCACCTTGATGTTTTAGGTTTGTAAGAACACTAGCAATGTTATCAGGGTTATCGGAGACTTCTTCGAGTTCCAACTGTGACTTGAGTTGTTCTACTAGTTCAGTTAGCTGGAAGACATACAAAACGACATTATTACCTAGTTATAAAACGATAAATACCAAAGAATGTCTCGACACTCTACGTACATAATCACTCCATTGAAATACGTTCATTGTATGCTAACGAATAGAAGGCATTATTGCCTTAGCTCATCGGCTTCTGCACTGCTGTAATTCTTGACAATGGCTCGTGTGTTGCGGTGTATTCTATACCCCATTTATGATCACAATGTCTTCATACACGATAACCTATGACCATATACAAGTACACTACAGAGTACTCTGGCAGTTAACTAGCAGTCAAACTGGCCACAAAACAACTATCAATCACAGTGTCCACGAGAAGACAGCACGAGTGTAGTTGTAACGTCTCGATATTGGGACGTGTTAGTACTGCGACATATTTACCTTGAGAATGCAAGCATTACACACATTAAGTGGACCCAGTAGAGCTTCGGGAAACATGACAACATTGTCTTTTCTACTTGACGCACTGATATCAAAAATCGAACTTATTTATACGCACACATGCAGAAGCGCGACGTCAACGAGCGAGATCGAGCGCAGTTTGTTAGGTCCAAAGCGATTAATAATTGATTACCATCCGGGTCGATTAGCATATAGCAAGACGGCTTCTGATTGGGTTTACCTTTTGAGTGCGAGAATAAAAGTTGACAGCCAATTTTAACAGCCCCTTCCTACGATTGACACGAGCGATGAACTCTTGCACTCGTTTCTCAAAGTAGTCCACTCTTTTCTGGATTTCTTCAGGGTTACACTCTCCTGACTGGGCCAATTGTCTTGCTGCTTCAAGAAGCTTGGCTGCGTTCGTGTATGTATTCTGACAAAAACAAAAAACATGTTAAGAGATTTGTCAAGATCTATCTGATGACCTACGTAAGTGATACTCTACGCTTGAAAACTGGGTTAAACGGAAAACAAAGAAAGGTGTTGAGGAAATCTTGGCTGCCTCCTGGGGTGGTGCTGTAGCAACTCATTACCTGGGGTGAGACAGGGTGCATTCATCATGTGTCGACATTTTGTCACATCACATCACACCAGCATGGAATAAAATAACATCACTGTTTGAACTGCGAGATGAGGATGACAGAAAAATATTGGATCAAATGAAACACTTAAGAGATAATTGATTTGATTAACTTATTAGAGGAGAAAAAAGCAACAATGACATTCTCCGTTCTTCTTTCTGGAGTTGATTTTGCTTTCTTGATGATATACAATTTTACAATTTAGCTTCATTGTGTTTTTTGTTTTTGTTGTTTTTCAAGAATAACAATGGTGAGCACATTTGCAGATAATAAACAATTTAAAAATTCTGCCGAAAAAGTCTCGATAAAAAATTTAAAACTATCAAGATGTATAACATGATTACCAGCCTTTAAAAAACTACCATCATTGCAAATATAATGGTCATACTATGTACCGACAACTTTTTAATGAGAAATTAATAATACGAACACCAAGCTAATTTGTATTTCTTAATTTTTCATGAAGCCCAAATTGGCACCATCTTAACCTCAGAAAATTAAAACTTGATATTATCACACATGAGTTGAACCAAGTTCCAATGTCTTCACAAGTCGAATACAATTGTGATTCCCACACGAGATAATCAATAAATTATTACTAATAAATAATAGATTACATTTTCTCATTCTTTGGTTTGTTTCTACGGATCTTATCAGTGGAGACCAGCGGTGTAAATGAAAAATGAAAAGCATGATCGATATTGGTAGCATCTTTATTACACATATAAAGTCTTATACAGCGACTGCATGTCGTTTAAAGGCGACTAGTGGACCAAATATAGTGAAACGAAACATAAAACTAATCCAGCAATAATGGCTATTTTTGAGATGACACTGGCCTGTACTCACTGCCTCATCATTCTGATTTTTTTTAAACATCTAAAGAGCACCAGTCATAGTATATATATCGTCCCTCTACTAACTATGACCAGCGCTGGTTTCCAGATGCTGAAGGGACTTTGGACGTTAAACACAGACATTTACTTTTACTCTTTACTCTACTCATATGTACATTTTTGTACAGGGAGGGAAACCAAGATATACTTTAGTATTTTGGTGCTATATAAGTGATTTAATATTAATATATTATCATTAGAAGAGTGACAACTGGGCCTGTGATGTTGAATTTTGTTTTGCTCAACTTCTTCCAAGGTTAGCCTGTGTATTCCGGATATAACACAGGCTATCCAAGGTACGATGTACGAGACGTGTGATTGAGGAAGGGTAAGGTTATGCTCAATGTAGTATGGTAAACAATATTTGAAAACGTTAATATGAGCGAAAACGTCGAGATTACTTTTCTCTTCGTCAATCCTGAATCATCAGCAAAATTTCACCAGGGCTTTGCAGAAACTGCATAACAATGGTGTTGCGAAATATATCGAGGTACTATAAAAGAAACTTTGATAATCGATCGGTGGCGTAGGAGGTATTGACGAAAGTGTTAATTAACGAGGATTGTAGCTGATCCTTGCTAAACTAAACGACTTGTAAGTATCATATAAGGATAAACTATTTGATAATATGATAGCAGGAATGTACATTAGCAAGAAAGTGACCCTACAAATTCATGTCCTTGGGGCCGACTAGGGCGCCAGTAGTGTTCCATTTATGGTATATAGATGAGTGGGAACTAGTACAGACAGAGATTTTTTTTAAACGAAGCTTCTGTAAGGAAGGACGTGTTGTTGAATATTCGTTTGCGATTCGTCAGCTTACCATCCATAACTCTGGAAGGGATATACGTCGTTTTATGACGTCGGCTGTCGTCCTTGCAGAGATTTACTTAGAAGAAGCTATGTAAAGCAGGGTCTTCTGAATCGAATCGTAACCGTAATTCCGGAAAAAAAGACAATCGAATCATCTGGCGTGGTATGGTAACGTTAAATATCGTACCAAAAAGACACAATCGTGGGTGTTTCTGTAATCATCAACATCACCAACAGCACACCATCGTCAACAATTGGTACAGTATCATGAATGACATTCATGTTGTCATTACTTTGATCCCATTGTTATCGGCATCAACAGCATCAGATCACAAACTGTGCTGCCACCATATTAACAGTCATCACCGCCTGTCACAATGACACCTCGTGTCATGTGACATCGTCATCATTACACTATCGTCGTTTCATTATCATCATCATTACATTTTCATTTCATTATCACCAACATTTTACCATCATCATCAACATTACATAATCATTTCATTATTATCATAAGCATTATTTATCATCATCATCATCATCATCGTATCTGTGTTACTGTACCAACCTGGGCTATATTTTCAAATTCTTCATGTCTTCTTAATAAGGCTTCAGCCTTGACCAGTGACTTGCCTACACCGGTGTGTTTCTTTAGGAATGTTTCACCATGTTCTTCTATCCATCGTATTACCTGCAACAAACCAGAATAGATAAGAAATCTTTCCAACTGGTTGATACACTACCTCAGAGTCGATTCCGTAGGAGTGGGAAACAGTACAGCAACGGCTATTTCTAAGACAACGATCGAATTGACTACAGTATCGTAGCAGTATCGTAACTGTACCGTTTACCATTCATGCAAAAACGACTTTTGTACATCGCACACGAAAAAACACACACACACATACACACAAAAAAACTATATTTTAATATGTACTACCCAGGGGAGGGGATGAGAGCTGCGGCGTTTTTCTCAGCAAATTATTTTGACAAAGTCGTCTTTATCCCCGAGAAATGCGGGCGTGTCCTTTCTACGTGACAAAAGATGTGATATCTGGAATTCTTACCTTACCACAGGTTATACATTTTTGTAAGCAGAAAGAAAATAATCAGAAAATAATCAGAACAACAAATACCTTTTAATTTATTCGGCAAAGCCTGATAATAATATATGCGTAACAACAAAATACAATAAATTAAAATTATCACAAATAAAAGTCACATTTCATTCTCAAGGTGTTTTCTCATCGTGTATCATCAATTAACCATGAATAAACTATAATATTGCATCTTACAAACTAACTTCACGGGTTGTAGTCACTAATTACAGCATGTAAAGTAATATTCATGGAACCACTGAACAATTATATAAACAAAGAGGAGAGCGGTCACGCGATGAGGTGAAACACACTTGAATATCTAAAGAACATTGTCACGCAAACACTTGTGGTGATTTTGATTGAGCTCGAGGAGAAAAATGCTTTCACGAAACGATACCAACAATAGTTGCACGTTTTGAAATGGAAATACAACTAATAACAATATTTTTTCCTCTGTTATTAAACTAAAAGGAGAATGTGTTTGCAAATGTCATCACAAAAGCTTTTCGTTGATTGCCATCGTGAAAAATAAAGTTGTGAATTCATTGAGAATGGCACACATCAAAAGAAAACACCACTTTAGTTACGTGAATGAGAACACGTAAGAACACCATCATCAACGTTACAACAAAGAATATTATATCAAAATAGAAATATTGCCATAAAAAGACTCGATTGATTTACTGCGAAAGGAATTTCCCAGGTAAACTAGCGTGCTTAATGAAATTGTCCACGTTACTTGAAGCTCGCCAATGTTGAACGGTTTTGTAATAAACATCGCAAAAGTTCAATCACCTAACTGAAAGCGTTTGTAATAACAGTTCTTGAATCGTTATCTTAAAATGCACTAATGGCCTTTTATCCTTCAAAGCGTGGGTGTAAAAACAAACGATGACATAAGTTGGAAAAAGACTTTCTGAAGGACCGACAATGAATAGGATATTAAGAGATTGCTTTGTACTATTCAAATGTTCTGCAAATAAATACTTACTGTGATATTAAAATAGTAAATATAGTCACAACAAAATAAAGAATAAGGAAAATAGAGCACTTCCAATCTTAAAGCGACTAAATGACAGTTTGCACTCATTAATTGTAACGCGCTTTTGAGAAATATAAATTACGTTGTGTAGGCTTTATGGCTCCATGAGTATGGTTCCTATGGCTTCTTTGATATTGGAAATGAAATAATTGTAAATGAGCAGTAAATTATTAAGAAAAGTTTTAATATCTATTGCCATTATTACTGAAGTGAGAATTTCCAAGTTTAATGTCTCGATTCAAAATTAGAGCACCTATTTGAATTCCGAACTTATCATCAATTACAACATTTTTCAGCAGCGTTTGTTTTACTGTTGTAAATATTTATATCAATGCATAATCAAATTTAACTATTTTGTTAATCGTTTGATCAGTTGAGATTCGCTGAATCCATGATGTAGTAAGAAGAAAAAAAACATTTTAAACAGCTCAGAAAGTAACTGAAAAAAAAAATTTTTTTGGCTTCTAACTGGTCCACCCCATCCACGTCAAATTGTACGTCCTTAGCAAGACGCAAGGAGACGCAAGTGATTCAATGCTGTCATCGACAAGCCAATCGAGCAAAGGCAGCCGTAAGGCAATGGAGGTTGTTATCAAAGAAATCAAGCAAGTGCGCTCTAACATTTTCATCAGTTAGTTCATAGCTTTCCGGGTGTTCTATCTGTTATCGAAGTGTTCTCTAGTTACATGCAGTGATGCAATACAAATTAAAATCTTATCATCATATTCGCAAACAGCGACGGACCTAACGCAACGCTGTAACTTTTCGCTTTGTGTCTAGATAACGATTGGTACGACTGTAAAATATGTGGTAGGATTAGCAATATATTAATCTGGTGGCAGTAAAACTATGAAATGAAATAAACGAGGGCATTGTTGTCCGGTGGAAAATAAGAAATACAAATGATATAAATGTAAAATTGTGCACCGCATATTCAGAATATACGAAAAGAAATATTCAGCGGAAATATCCGACAATTGATATTTGAGCTTAATAAATATAAACTAATATTATTATTATAATTATTACTAAAATCTCCAAAAGGTTCGCTGCAAAGCACCTGAAGTGTACAAGGAAGTAAACAACAAATCACAAAAAGCAGACAGACAGACTTGACTGACTGTTGTAAATAACACTTGAATTATCTCTCTAATGGGGATCTGAAGTTTGATTAGTTAAGTGGTTTATGTATAAATCAGAAAATATCAACAGATCCGTCGCCAAGAACGGCGTGATTATCCTTCAACCAGTAGAACAAAGCAAAGTGATGGCAGAGAGGAAAAATACCTTTTCGCATACGACTATGTGTCGGCTGCAAATGACAAATCTGTCTTAGCTGATTTCTATTATGATCAGGGAGATTAGGAATATAGAAAGTACTTCTCTGCCAAGAAAATAATCCTTTCTACGATGGAAGAGGAGATTCGAAGAAACAGACTCCCAAACAACGTGGTTTAGTGAAGTAGTACCTTAGGTACATTGTAGTAGGTTCAGTAGGATAAGTACAGACAGACACCTTGCTGCCTTGAAAATCTGTTTAATACAGGGTAGTAAGACAACGGTGAACCAGTCCAATATCTGGTCATGTGCTACTAGGTAGTCCAAAGTAAAAAACGATGTAAACAATAACAGCTTTAGAATTTCACGTTAAAAAGTGGTTTATAAAAAGAACAACCTCGCCAACAACAAGATTTCAATGGTGATACACTACTGAGACTTAACAAAAGTACAGTACAATACAAACATCAAACCTGCCTTGAAAAGAGTAAAGATCTGTTCCGTGATGAGAAAAAATATTTGATAGTAAAACGCCATACATCCATTCTCCACCGTTAGGTTATCCTTATTCATAGAATAGCAACCATTTTGAAGGTGGAGGTAGTGATTACAATCTATCAGCAATTTGGCTACTTTTCGCACAATATATTCGTTGTTTTTGATTTGCGATGTTATGATGCTATCGAGTAATCCACGGACATCATCTAGACATAGACCAACAGTGAATGTTCTACAGCCACTCAATTTGTCCATGATTGTGGTGTTAAATCGATCAGGGTTGATTACGGTTTTTCATGAATATACAAGACTGCATGTCGGCGTCCACCGGCGACCGTTGTACACTTTTAACCTCACACATTGTACATATATGGGAAAATAACTAAAGCATAGAATCCTGATATTGCTACGGCAATAAATATGATTGTCATGTTACAAGTATTCGGTAGTCTTTGATGACATGTAAACACAATGACAATAAAACCAAATATCATTGAATCCTTATATCTGAGTATTAAAGTTTTCGAGCGTTGTGCTGTGCAAAAAGCTTCGATTTTCTGGTAAGCATGTAATAATTATTGCCCATATGAAAACATACGACACAGATGATAATACACACAGCATGTATAGAATATACGATAGTAAAAAACAGATTGTGAGTTTTTTAGATTTGAATTTCTATAGTTTCTCTATTTCTCTACATTTCTATATTTTTAAGTTTTGCATTATGATTTTTGGTAAGCATGTCATAATGTACACAGAAAACACTTACACACTATAGCACAGAAAGTATATAGCGAAATTATTAAATAGGATATGAAAAAACGATTAGGAAAAAAATTTTTAATTAGATGACGCAACTTTTTTAAATGCATAATTTTGAATGCGTGACTGAAGTTAGCGAATGATTCCAACATCAGTCCAACGATATTCCACACGGATAATTTAGTTTATAGCAATCAAACTAAATACCTCATAAAAGGCTTTTAGAATAATATGACACTTATAAAAAGCAAGATAAGATTATATTAAATGTATGTACTAATCCCGCGCAAGTTACAGATGACAACAACGTTGCGATTCTCAGCAGTAGTGATATACAGGTTTGTCGACATGGACCATAATATTACATGTCTCACAGTTGCTGGATGTCAGTACGTTTACTAAATTATCGGGCAATATTTGTATAATAGAACGTTTCATCACATAAAGTGAGACTTCTTATATCTCTGTAACAGCGTTCGAAAGCGGTTTTAGTAACTAGATGTGTGTCGAGAGGTATATATTGTTGTGCGATTACTTGTGGCGTTACTATCGATTAGTAATATTTATGTCTCCTTACCCGCACCAACGCCATTAAAATCTTTTTTTACTGCGTCTTTGGCTTGGAAACGCTCGTAAATGTCAAAGTATTCGAGTGACGCTAACGAAGATTACAGTGTCCATAAATACAAGACATTACCAATGTCCAAGTTAGCCAGACAGTCGACTGACTTGTACAAATCCGCACAATGCGACAAACATAATACCAAAAGCCATTATTTTGGACGAAAAAGAAACTTTAGTAAAAAAAAAATCAAATAAAAAGGAAAAAGAACGATAGTGTTCACCAACGTTCGGCGATTCCGTCTAGGCCTGGCTACATAATTTGGCAAACACAACAAAATGGAATTAATTTTTAACAAGCTCTAGCCGTCCACAGACACCTGGCTTATGATGCCAATTCAAATTCATAGCTCTCTTTCACTGTCATACTACCATACCAACAACTATCACAATTACTACTAGCATTCTATCGAACCTGACAGTGAAACACCAACTTTTGAGAACATAATAAACTTAAATAGAAATCGCTTCTAAATTACTTAATACTTTCCCTTTTTATTTTTGCTTTTTGGATTCAACCACAACCGCAGGAACAATATGCTTCGTGTAAACCATTTACATATTGGAATAATTTGCACCAGAGAAAAAAAATCCTGTTATTAATCGCCACCTGTTGATTGACGAATCGTGGAGAAGAAACATCAGAAAATATCAGAAAATAAAAGAAAAATACTACAGATGATATCGAACGACTGAAATGTACACGTGAAGAGTTATTCGATTTTTCTATCTAGAACGAATCATCGACATGAGGTTCAGATATTGATACATTGTAGAGTACATCTTTGCCACGTGCTTCGCTATACATGAAGGAAAGAATAATATAAACAAAGTCTTTGCACACTCGTGATAATCCTGTCTGAACCAACGCGTTTTTGTTTATGTAAATAATTTTCAAGATCAAACAATTCGAACTTGAGAGAACCTTGTGAAAAACTAATTGATGCACAATGTATTATAATTGTCTGACGAAATCGCTAGTGCGAATTAATCGTAACTTAACCCCCGATCAAACAATAAAATTACACAGGGATTCACGAGTTGAAGTCTGTAATACAAACAGCACTTATCCTGAGCTTGTTTTAATGGATAACCATGGATTAGATCCCAGATACATTTAATCAACATTTTTACAATTTCAAAAACGGAAAAAATTCCTTATATTTGTAGTATTAGTCCAAATTGGAATTATTGACAGAACAAGATTTTAAAACGCAGTGGCTACGTTATGAACAAGAAAATTAACTAGAATCCCTATGAAAGGGAAGTTACTGTCTTAAATGATTTCCTTTACTTTCTCTCTTCCTCACTTCCTCTATTAGTTCATTCTATAATGACATGTAAATTCCCATTCGACCGAATCGAATCTCGCGACTTGTTTTCATTTGAAAATCGACTAAAATATGACTTATAAAAACTTACACGTCGAAGAGAGTTGTTGGCAGAGGTGATCGATAGATGCTTTGACAGATCAGGAAGTAAAGTTTAAAGTGAATCGCGTTATAGACAAACAAATCGTCGTGATGAAGGAAAGCGGCAGCGATCATGGTGATTCCCAGCTGATTCAATGCATGATACAACAGTTACTCACCAACCGTGAAGTCCAGTATTGATGGAAAATACTACAGAACTGGTCTGGTGCAGTCACCAGGCGTAATAGCGCATCACACATGAGTACAGATAGACCCGTTCCTAGAGAACACACACTCCATGACTGAAAGAACGAACCTTCTAACAGGTGTTGAAATAGTCAAACCCAGGGCTTGGAGTACACTTGGTTTGTCTCGACCACAAACGCGCTACCGACTAGTGAAACATAATTAAAAACTCCATTCTGATTGGTTGAACCAAGGGTTGCCTAGATATGATCAATAACGCCAAAACCTATGAAAATGTCACGGAAAAAGACACAAAGACCATTAAATTGACCAGGACAAATCAATCTGAACATAACCAAAAAAACGCTGTCTGGGAGTTTTGTTGTTGTCGAAGAAGAAGAAAGGAGAGAAAGAGTGTTTGCTATGATTATGACGCGTTCCACAATAGTAGTTTATAATTCATAGGCGACGATGTGAATCGAAAAGGTGATCGATTTGAATGAGTTTATATCGCGTATAACCTCACTAAACGCGCGATTTTTTACAATATTTCTTTGGTTCACTAACAACCATTATTCACTGTCTTCCCATCAAACCAACTTTACATTTCAATAGGCGTGAATATCATAGAATAATGTCTCGATGACTCAGTATTACTGTCATGGTATTTTCATTATTTATACTAGTTAATCTATCGCTAGCCTCAGTAAATTGGGGAGTAATTCCCATTCTGCACATGTTGATTAAGCACTTCGCACCTTTTAAACCAACACACACAGCGTCACCGGTTCCTGTCAAGACTCGTATACTATGATTATTGCCAAGACTCTTATACGAAGTGTATAGTTTCTTTATTTTAGTGTGGTTATTTTACTATGTTGACGAACTTGATTAGTGAGGACAATCACGTACAAACTACATTAAGAGGTACAAACATACACGTTGTCATTGGCAACTAGTAAATAACGGTGGAGTTCACCTCAATACGATATGTTACAGTCAACGCACTTCACGCATGAACACATTTTTTGCGATTCTTGGATTATTCAAAATGAATATTCCATTATTCAAACAGAAGAATGAAAAATTCGAAATGATTATTCAAAGAATAAAATGAAGAAACATATGTCCAAAATAAAGATTTGATTAATATTATTTCTTTTTCGTAATATCAAAAACGTTTTTACTATAAAGGCTGTTATTAGCCTCCGCGTTTTATCTTAATACATTGCGTACTGAAATGATTAGTTTGCATATCTTGTCAGTTTCATTTCGAAATAGACAACTGTCTAGCTTCTCCACGTTTTATCCTGCTGTGTCTGTTTTTGCAGTTAGTATCGTGGGAAGAATGACTGAGGTAGTATTTAAACTCCGTCTCCTATCAGTCTATGACGAATTTCAGTTGCAGTAACGCTTGGCTTAAGTATTTTGAATATTTCTATTAGCTCTAGAATGTCGTCGGTAATTAGTGATGGATTTTTCCCACCTCAAGAAAATGGCTCGATCGATCCGTGAAGAGGGTAGTGTTTCAGTATTTTTGACACAGTCCCTTTGGACATTTTCAATTTTTTGGAAATTTTAGAAATACTTTCACAACCATTATACATATCAATGATTTCTTGTCTCAAATAATTAGGCAATGGACGTCCGGAAAGATAGAATCCTCCCTCCTTGTTTTTCACCATATTTCAACGAACATTGTGTGATCAGCGGCCGACTGGTTTGTTTTGACGTCTCGACGACTCACATTTCAGAAGGACCATGTTTTTTTGGCAGATTTTTTTCTGCATCAAAAACGTTTATTTATAATCAAAAGACCAAATAAAGATTTGATTCTTAAAATTTAAGGTTGGAATATTCATTTTAATAGTCGTGTATTCAAACGAAGATTCGAGTATTCGTTTCTAACAATCGATTATTCATTTCAAATCTTGAAGTTTACCGTTCATGCGTGAAGTGCGTTGACTGTAAGGAAGATTTTTGTTTATGTTTAAATGGAAAGTTATGTCACAATTATATACTTGATAAAATATTCTGACTTGATGGTAAAGATGAGTTTGAAAATTGTGCTTCTGAGATTCAAAAGGATTTAATCTGATAGATGTACACAAAAAAGGGAAAAACAAATCACATTGAATAAAACTTTTGAAAAACGAAAATATTTTTTTATCAAAAGCTTCATTGTATGTAATCTGAAAATTACTTTATTGAGCTTCCACTCTACTGGAATTGCTATTTTGAAATCGCGTTATTTCCAAATACTTTCTGTTAAAATTCCATTACACAAATGCAATTAACTTGAACGAGAAATCCTTATTGTAATGTCCCTTTGCTATCGTCGGAACAGTGGGTTCATATCAGTGTTTTTATTATCAAACAAAAACGAATTTACTTAGCTTGGAGGATTATCTTTTGCCTTATTGTAAGAATTCCTGATCTTTTTATCGCAACATCAATAACAAGATTTCCTCATTTTGTTCGATATCAAAACATGAAAACACATTTTAATATTGAAATTTATTAGGTCTTTGACTAGAATTGTCTTTGACTAGAATTCTAATAAACTCGTCAGTGGTTTTACCCGTGAGCACTGGGATTAAGGATGGTGCCCCCTAATTGCAACCCATTTTTATTTTTTCTAAACCCTGTCAGTCATTTGAATTACCTAATGGGCTATTGAAAACTGGAAAAAAATTTGGGGGATCCCATGCATATAAGCGAGATAATTAACGCTAAACGCATGATGACGTAAGCGTGAAATTCAGCGATGAAAATATGTATTACTTCTCATTGTTTTGGAATATTGGACAAAAAAGTGGCTAGGAATATTCTACTACACGTATATTTTCTATAAAATATTAAAAATTGCAATTGATACTTAGATGAATTAGCGTTTTCAAAAATTTTAGGCGTCAAAAAGTAAAAGACTATTGTGAAAGGATTTCAAAAGATTTACAAAAAAAATAACCAAAACCATTTTTATTTTAAAATATTCAATTTAAAAATTAAATTTGGTATTTTCTTTACGTTTTCGATCAAAAAACGTTATAGGTTCCCATGCGTTTTCCAAAGTTAGCGAGGTTCAAATCAGGAATTTAGTGTCAAATCTTGCCATTTAGTGCGAAATACTTTCACCCTCCCCCCTTGGTAAGACAAATTGCACCCTGAACTAAGATGGCTGCCAGCACATCAGTTCAGTTCGTTGTCGTTGGACTTTTCGTCTTCTGGATAGTATATTGAACATTATTATCGTTTGTACATTGAATCAACATTTATTTTAATATTCATAATGACTTCTGTGCATTTGAGATACTCGAACTTCAAGGAAAAAGTAAATAAGAAGCTGAACAGGTCAGTTCGTAATTTCAAAACTAAAGCTCATAAAATGCCGGCTAGTAAAGCAAATTTCATGTCGTGTACAATGCTTTGGCTTGATTTACCAGAAAATAAAGAAATTTCAGAATTTACTGAGGATTGTAGTGTTGTTATTTGTATTATTATTGTATGTTTTTTCAGGGAAATTGACTTTGAGTGAGTTTCATACTTTGATCAATCGGTGCACAAGTAGACAATCAACTTTCACCGTTTTTCAAACAAATATCACCATTCCTCTTTCATCCTTTTGTAATAATTGTATTATATTTTTATCACATGAATATTTTTTTTGGTTGTTGAATTTTTATTTTTGGAACTACGGCAATTTACACGAGCGAGAAACTTTGAGTGGATCGAGTTGTTCAACAGATCTAGTTCAAAAATTAATATATCGGAAAAAACTAACTCTTGTCTATTTTATTCCATGACTGTCCTTGCAATTGTTAAGATATTTCGTTATTCAAATTATTAAAAAAACGCTTATTTTAAATTCAGAATTAAAAGAAAAATACAGTGAAGATTTGTCAGAAAAATATTTTAAGATGATGCGCAGTAGAGATGCGCGTGGGCAATAGGGGGCACCATCCTTAAGTATCCCTGACATGAAGTCCAATCTTATTGGTACGATATGAAGTGATTTATAGTATTCATACCTGTCAAAATATTAAGTATGCGGATTTTTTTTTTTAAATAATCATGTGCTTAGGAATATTTTAGTCCGGCTATTTTAGTACGACCAAATAACAGCAGATACTTTAGTTTCACTCTGTTTAGTAAGCACGAGATTGTCAAAAAAAGAAATTGTTGACGCAATCGCAAAGGATTATGGGGATACATCCTTGTATAGGATTATTATAAAAAGAAAACAAGTTTTTTAAAGTGTTGTCAAAATCTAAAAGGAACTAGCAAACTCTTGAGTCGTATAAATACATAATAAACAAACTTTTTTAAAAAGTTAAAAAAAAACTGAAACGCAGGTTTTTTTGGTGAGTCGTGTAATCGTACATTTGATTAACTTTCTTCAGAGAGGTAGTACAGAAAATAGACTCGGATAAGAAAACTATTTCCGAACAGGGCCCAAATACTAACCGCTGAATTAGACTGATAAACAGTCCCTCGTCTCCAATAAACTAATAGGTAGACAGCTTCAGCTGTGATCTAATCCTTGGGTCAGAGATAACTAGACTGTATCAACGATTTAATCAAGCTAAGATTTCCCGGACTCGTTCATCACTGATAACCGATCAATCGTACGCTTCAAGAGGATATTAAACATATTGATTGCACTATACAAGGGCGTATTGAACCGACTAAAACCCAAATATTGTGGGTTGAAGTAGAACGAAAAATAAACATCCCCGTTATCAAGAGAAACGATCACATTGTGTTCCGATAAAAAGACGCCATTGTAATGGTCAAGACATAACAGTGTATAGAAGCGACTTTAGATTGTCAAGACATAACAGCGTGAGTGTAAATGATTAGGCATTTTCTATCTTCGGTTAATGTGAGGGAGCACTGGCAAAAAGGACGAGTAACAACCAGACAGTAGTAATACTAGGAAACAGCTAGCGACCAGACAGTAGTAGTACTAGGAAACAGCTAACAGTTGGAGGTAAGTGCACGAGAAAGAGTTGATACAAGTTAGAACTTTCAAGACAGCAAGTAGCTCCGGGGCAATGTGACCACGTTTATAATAACCATCTTTTTTCCTGTAATGTAATTGGAAGTCCTAGTGGATTACCTCTTGCAACAAACACCGTGGGTACAAGCTCAGTGGTATCGACACACCCAAGACAATAGTGGAAATGAATGAACCAGATTATCAATATCTATAATTCATGGAATCTTTCATTCCTAATAAAGATTACGAATACATCGGCCAAACGATTATCCAATCAAGAATCATGACTGAATGAGTTTTAAAACTTTGGAAAACTACTAATGATTTACTACTAGTTTTAGGGCGGACCTTTTGACTTTTGAGGAGCAGGAGGGAGCTGGTTGGGTGAATGATTTGGTTCGTGCAAGTACTTTTTCTAACGTACGCGTGCATAAATTGTTTTTAGTAAAAATTTAATGATTTAGATTCACCAAAATGGGATTCCACCCTCCCTCACAAGATATGTGATCCGCCCCTTAAACCGGCTGGAAAAATGTTGCGTGGGTAAGGTGTGAAAGAAATCCTATGGTAACAGACATTGCAGATTAAAATGTGAACAAAGACCAAATATTATCACATAATGTGTTAATTGCAGCTAAGTGAATATGATAAAATGGTTATTCATTCGGTCGTCTTTATAGTTATCCTGTTAAATAAGTTCTTGCTATTTTTAGATTACAGCCTTCTGTTTTAACTTATCATCGTGCTTTGTATCCTTTCAATAATAGTTTGTTTTGCTTCACTGTCTCAATTTAATTTCTTTCTTGTTCATTTTTAATTTAACTGTTTATGTTTTCTTTGCTTTGTTCCGAACGGTTTTCATAATCAATCGATTTCAAGAAGCCGAAGGTGATGAGTTATAAATAAAATAAATAAATAAATATTTAGAAAAACAGAAACAGAATATGGTGAGATGTTATCATTTTTGCCTCACTAGCCTCGTATTATGTGCACAGAAACTCTTCATTGTTGTACCATTTTGATGATCTCACTATAGCTTTTTTATGTAGTTTAATTAACAATTCTAGAGGACAAAATATGGCGATCAAAATATGGTGATGTCGCATTATTTTTGCCCAACAAGCCTCGACATCAGGTTGAGGTATAATGAACTACGTTCCCTGCACGTAGATCTTCATCTTATTAGCTATTGTGAGAGCTAATGACAATGATTCAGAAGTAGTAATGAGTTAATTGAGACCATGTATTCCGGGGTATGACCTAGGTCTGCGGGGTCGCTTCAACATTAGAAACAAGCTTTCCGGCTTTTAGTAAATGCAACAATCTCAGACAATGACCTTGCCAACGTACAATACGAATAACAGGAAAACTGCGACAAAATCAAATATCAACATTATCAAAACCAAATTCACTGACCAGGCTGTGATGGCGAAATAACAGAATTGTTTTTGTATGCGATTCCTATACGAGTTTACCTCGGAGGGTGAAAGTGCTGTGAAAGAGAGGAAAAATCTACTTAAGGGCTTGTATTGTTTTCCAATGTGGATATGGAATGATTTAAGCCATAATTCACAGATAAAAACAGCCGGAAATAGTGGTTAAACTGGTTCAGGCAAGTGCACAGGCCTTAATTGTTGTAAAAGATATGTGTAATTTTGAGCATTATAAAATGATGCTAAGGATACTGACGTTTCGGACGTAAGTCCATCGTTGGAGTAATAAGTAATACGGTCT